>JAUIMM010002723.1:0-600000 GCA_031769625.1 Taudactylus pleione
AGGACTTACTGTACATACAACATAGAGAATACTGTGCATCTTATTACCTATGCAGGACTTACTGTACATACAACATAGAGAATACTGTGCATCTTATACCTATGCAGGACTTACTGTACATACAACATAGAGAATACTGTGCATCTTATTACCTATGCAGGACTTACTGTACATACAACATAGAGAATACTGTGCATCTTATTACCTATGCAGGACTTACTGTACATACAACATAGAGAATACTGTGCATCTTATTACCTATGCAGGACTTACTGTACATACAACATAGAGAATACTGTGCATCTTATTACCTATGCAGGACTTACTGTACATACAACATAGAGAATACTGTGCATCTTATTACCTATGCAGGACTTACTGTACATACAACATAGAGAATACTGTGCATCTTATTACCTATGCAGGACTTACTGTACATACAACATAGAGAATACTGTGCATCTTATTACCTATGCAGGACTTACTGTACATACAACATAGAGAATACTGTACATCTTATTACCTATGCAGGACTTACTGTACATACAACATAGAGAATACTGTACATCTTATTACCTATGCAGGACTTACTGTACATACAACATAGAGAATACTGTACATCTTATTACCTATGCAGGACTTACTGTACATACAACATAGAGAATACTGTACATCTTATTACCTATGCAGGACTTACTGTACATACAACATAGAGAATACTGTACATCTTATTACCTATGCAGGACTTACTGTACATACAACATAGAGAATACTGTACATCTTATTACCTATGCAGGACTTACTGTACATACAACATAGAGAATACTGTACATCTTATTACCTATGCAGGACTTACTGTACATACAACATAGAGAATACTGTACATCTTATTACCTATGCAGGACTTACTGTACATACAACATAGAGAATACTGTACATCTTATTACCTATGCAGGACTTACTGTACATACAACATAGAGAATACTGTACATCTTATTACCTATGCAGGACTTACTGTACATACAACATAGAGAATACTGTACATCTTATTACCTATGCAGGACTTACTGTACATACAACATAGAGAATACTGTACATCTTATTACCTATGCAGGACTTACTGTACATACAACATAGAGAATACTGTACATCTTATTACCTATGCAGGACTTACTGTACATACAACATAGAGAATACTGTACATCTTATTACCTATGCAGGACTTACTGTACATACAACATAGAGAATACTGTACATCTTATTACCTATGCAGGACTTACTGTACATACAACATAGAGAATACTGTACATCTTATTACCTATGCAGGACTTACTGTACATACAACATAGAGAATACTGTACATCTTATTACCTATGCAGGACTTACTGTACATACAACATAGAGAATACTGTGACATCTTATTACCTATGCAGGACATACTGTACATACAACATAGAGAATACTGTGCATCTTATTACCTATGCAGGACTTACTGTACATACAACATAGAGAATTACTGTGCATCTTATTACCTATGCAGGACATACTGTACATACAACATAGAGAATACTGTACATCTTATTACCTATGCAGGACTTACTGTACATACAACATAGAGAATACTGTACATCTTATTACCTATGCAGGACTTACTGTACATACAACATAGAGAATACTGTACATCTTATTACCTATGCAGGACTTACTGTACATACAACATAGAGAATACTGTGCATCTTATTACCTATGCAGGACTTACTGTACATACAACATAGAGAATACTGTGCATCTTATTACCTATGCAGGACTTACTGTACATACAACATAGAGAATACTGTGCATCTTATTACCTATGCAGGACTTACTGTACATACAACATAGAGAATACTGTAGCATCTTATTACCTATGCAGGACTTACTGTACATACAACATAGAGAATACTGTACATCTTATTACCTATGCAGGACTTACTGTACATACAACATAGAGAATACTGTACATCTTATTACCTATGCAGGACTTACTGTACATACAACATAGAGAATACTGTACATCTTATTACCTATGCAGGACTTACTGTACATACAACATAGAGAATACTGTACATCTTATTACCTATGCAGGACTTACTGTACATACAACATAGAGAATACTGTACATCTTATTACCTATGCAGGACTTACTGTACATACAACATATAGAATACTGTACATCTTATTACCTATGCAGGACTTACTGTACATACAACATAGAGAATACTGTACATCTTATTACCTATGCAGGACTTACTGTACATACAACATAGAGAATACTGTACATCTTATTACCTATGCAGGACTTACTGTACATACAACATAGAGAATACTGTACATCTTATTACCTATGCAGGACTTACTGTACATACAACATAGAGAATACTGTACATCTTATTACCTATGCAGGACTTACTGTACATACAACATAGAGAATACTGTACATCTTATTACCTATGCAGGACATACTGTACATACAACATAGAGAATACTGTACATCTTATTACCTATGCAGGACATACTGTACATACAACATAGAGAATACTGTACATCTTATTACCTATGCAGGACTTACTGTACATACAACATAGAGAATACTGTACATCTTATTACCTATGCAGGACTTACTGTACATACAACATAGAGAATACTGTACATCTTATTACCTATGCAGGACATACTGTACATACAACATAGAGAATACTGTACATCTTATTACCTATGCAGGACTTACTGTACATACAACATAGAGAATACTGTACATCTTATTACCTATGCAGGACTTACTGTACATACAACATAGAGAATACTGTACATCTTATTACCTATGCAGGACTTACTGTACATACAACATAGAGAATACTGTACATCTTATTACCTATGCAGGACTTACTGTACATACAACATAGAGAATACTGTACATCTTATTACCTATGCAGGACTTACTGTACATACAACATAGAGAATACTGTACATCTTATTACCTATGCAGGACTTACTGTACATACAACATAGAGAATACTGTACATCTTATTACCTATGCAGGACTTACTGTACATACAACATAGAGAATACTGTGCATCTTATTACCTATGCAGGACATAGTGTACATACAACATAGAGAATACTGTGCATCTTATTACCTATGCAGGACTTACTGTACATACAACATAGAGAATACTGTGCATCTTATTACCTATGCAGGACTTACTGTACATACAACATAGAGAATACTGTACATCTTATTACCTATGCAGGACTTACTGTACATACAACATAGAGAATACTGTGCATCTTATTACCTATGCAGGACTTACTGTACATACAACATAGAGAATACTGTGCATCTTATTACCTATGCAGGACTTACTGTACATACAACATAGAGAATACTGTACATCTTATTACCTATGCAGGACTTACTGTACATACAACATAGAGAATACTGTGCATCTTATTACCTATGCAGGACATACTGTACATACAACATAGAGAATACTGTGCATCTTATTACCTATGCAGGACTTACTGTACATACAACATATAGAATACTGTACATCTTATTACCTATGCAGGACTTACTGTACATACAACATAGAGAATACTGTACATCTTATTACCTATGCAGGACTTACTGTACATACAACATAGAGAATACTGTACATCTTATTACCTATGCAGGACTTACTGTACATACAACATAGAGAATACTGTACATCTTATTACCTATGCAGGACTTACTGTACATACAACATAGAGAATACTGTACATCTTATTACCTATGCAGGACATACTGTACATACAACATAGAGAATACTGTACATCTTATTACCTATGCAGGACTTACTGTACATACAACATAGAGAATACTGTACATCTTATTACCTATGCAGGACTTACTGTACATACAACATAGAGAATACTGTACATCTTATTACCTATGCAGGACTTACTGTACATACAACATAGAGAATACTGTACATCTTATTACCTATGCAGGACATACTGTACATACAACATAGAGAATACTGTACATCTTATTACCTATGCAGGACTTACTGTACATACAACATATAGAATACTGTACATCTTATTACCTATGCAGGACTTACTGTACATACAACATATAGAATACTGTACATCTTATTACCTATGCAGGACTTACTGTACATACAACATAGAGAATACTGTACATCTTATTACCTATGCAGGACTTACTGTACATACAACATAGAGAATACTGTACATCTTATTACCTATGCAGGACTTACTGTACATACAACATAGAGAATACTGTACATCTTATTACCTATGCAGGACTTACTGTACATACAACATAGAGAATACTGTACATCTTATTACCTATGCAGGACTTACTGTACATACAACATAGAGAATACTGTGCATCTTATTACCTATGCAGGACTTACTGTACATACAACATAGAGAATACTGTGCATCTTATTACCTATGCAGGGACATACTGTACATACAACATAGAGAATACTGTACATCTTATTACCTATGCAGGACTTACTGTACATACAACATAGAGAATACTGTACATCTTATTACCTATGCAGGACTTACTGTACATACAACATAGAGAATACTGTACATCTTATTACCTATGCAGGACATACTGTACATACAACATAGAGAATACTGTACATCTTATTACCTATGCAGGACTTACTGTACATACAACATAGAGAATACTGTACATCTTATTACCTATGCAGGACTTACTGTACATACAACATAGAGAATACTGTGCATCTTATTACCTATGCAGGACTTACTGTACATACAACATAGAGAATACTGTGCATCTTATTACCTATGCAGGACTTACTGTACATACAACATAGAGAATACTGTACATCTTATTACCTATGCAGGACTTACTGTACATACAACATAGAGAATACTGTACATCTTATTACCTATGCAGGACTTACTGTACATACAACATAGAGAATACTGTACATCTTATTACCTATGCAGGACTTACTGTACATACAACATAGAGAATACTGTGCATCTTATTACCTATGCAGGACATACTGTACATACAACATAGAGAATACTGTACATCTTATTACCTATGCAGGACTTACTGTACATACAACATATAGAATACTGTACATCTTATTACCTATGCAGGACTTACTGTACATACAACATAGAGAATACTGTACATCTTATTACCTATGCAGGACTTACTGTACATACAACATAGAGAATACTGTACATCGTATTACCTATGCAGGACTTACTGTACATACAACATAGAGAATACTGTACATCTTATTACCTATGCAGGACTTACTGTACATACAACATATAGAATACTGTACATCTTATTACCTATGCAGGACTTACTGTACATACAACATAGAGAATACTGTACATCTTATTACCTATGCAGGACTTACTGTACATACAACATAGAGAATACTGTACATCTTATTACCTATGCAGGACTTACTGTACATACAACATAGAGAATACTGTACATCTTATTACCTATGCAGGACTTACTGTACATACAACATAGAGAATACTGTACATCTTATTACCTATGCAGGACTTACTGTACATACAACATAGAGAATACTGTACATCTTATTACCTATGCAGGACTTACTGTACATACAACATAGAGAATACTGTGCATCTTATTACCTATGCAGGACTTACTGTACATACAACATAGAGAATACTGTGCATCTTATTACCTATGCAGGACATACTGTACATACAACATAGAGAATACTGTACATCTTATTACCTATGCAGGACTTACTGTACATACAACATAGAGAATACTGTACATCTTATTACCTATGCAGGACTTACTGTACATACAACATAGAGAATACTGTACATCTTATTACCTATGCAGGACTTACTGTACATACAACATAGAGAATACTGTGCATCTTATTACCTATGCAGGACTTACTGTACATACAACATAGAGAATACTGTACATCTTATTACCTATGCAGGACTTACTGTACATACAACATATAGAATACTGTACATCTTATTACCTATGCAGGACATACTGTACATACAACATAGAGAATACTGTACATCTTATTACCTATGCAGGACTTACTGTACATACAACATAGAGAATACTGTACATCTTATTACCTATGCAGGACTTACTGTACATACAACATATAGAATACTGTACATCTTATTACCTATGCAGGACTTACTGTACATACAACATAGAGAATACTGTACATCTTATTACCTATGCAGGACTTACTGTACATACAACATAGAGAATACTGTACATCTTATTACCTATGCAGGACTTACTGTACATACAACATAGAGAATACTGTACATCTTATTACCTATGCAGGACTTACTGTACATACAACATAGAGAATACTGTACATCTTATTACCTATGCAGGACTTACTGTACATACAACATATAGAATACTGTACATCTTATTACCCATGCAGGACTTACTGTACATACAACATATAGAATACTGTACATCTTATTACCCATGCAGGACTTACTGTACATACAACATATAGAATACTGTACATCTTATTACCCATGCAGGACTTACTGTACATACAACATATAGAATACTGTACATCTTATTACCCATGCAGGACTTACTGTACATACAACATATAGAATACTGTACATCTTATTACCCATGCAGGACTTACTGTACATACAACATATAGAATACTGTACATCTTATTACCCATGCAGGACTTACTGTACATACAACATATAGAATACTGTACATCTTATTACCTATGCAGGACTTACTGTACATACAACATATAGAATACTGTACATCTTATTACCTATGCAGGACTTACTGTACATACAACATATAGAATACTGTACATCTTATTACCTATGCAGGACTTACTGTACATACAACATAGAATACTGTACATCTTATTACCTATGCAGGACTTACTGTACATACAACATATAGAATACTGTACATCTTATTACCTATGCAGGACTTACTGTACATACAACATATAGAATACTGTACATCTTATTACCTATGCAGGACTTACTGTACATACAACATATAGAATACTGTACATCTTATTACCTATGCAGGACTTACGGTACATACAACATATAGAATACTGTACATCTTATTACCTATGCAGGACTTACTGTACATACAACATAGAGAATACTGTACATCTTATTACCTATGCAGGACTTACGGTACATACAACATAGAGAATACTGTACATCTTATTACCTATGCAGGACTTACTGTACATACAACATAGAGAATACTGTACATCTTATTACCTATGCAGGACTTACTGTACATACAACATATAGAATACTGTACATCTTATTACCTATGCAGTACTTACTGTACATACAACATATAGAATACTGTACATCTTATTACCTATGCAGGACTTACTGTACATACAACATATAGAATACTGTACATCTTATTACCTATGCAGGACTTACTGTACATACAACATATAGAATACTGTACATCTTATTACCCATGCAGGACTTACTGTACATACAACATATAGAATATTGTACATCTTATTACCCATGCAGGACTTACTGTACATACAACATATAGAATACTGTACATCTTATTACCCATGCAGGACTTACTGTACATACAACATATAGAATACTGTACATCTTATTACCCATGCAGGACTTACTGTACATACAACATATAGAATACTGTACATCTTATTACCTATGCTGGACTTACTGTACATACAACATATAGAATACTGTACATCTTATTACCTATGCTGGACTTACTGTACATACAACATATAGAATACTTTACATCTTATTACCTATGCAGAACTTACTGTACATACAACATATAGAATACTGTACATCTTATTACCTATGCAGGACTTACTGTACATACAACATATAGAATACTGTACATCTTATTACCTATGCAGGACTTACTGTACATTCAACTTGCACAACATAGAACGATACTGTACAATTACATATGAAGGACTTACTGTACATACAACATATAGAATACTGTACATCTTATTACCTATGCAGGACTTACTGTACATACAACTTGCACAACATAGAACGATACTGTACAATTACATATGCAGGACTTACTGTACATACAACTTGCACAACATAGAACGATACTGTACAATTACATATGCAGGACTTACTGTACATACAACATATAGAATACTGTACATCTTATTACCTATGCAGGACTTACTGTACATACAACTTGCACAACATAGAACGATACTGTACAATTACATATGCAGGACTTACTGTACATACAACATATAGAATACTGTACATCTTATTACCTATGCAGGACTTACTGTACATACAACTTGCACAACATGGAACGATACTGTACAATTACATATACAGGACTTACTGTACATACAACTTGCACAACATAGAACGATACTGTACAATTGCATATGGAGGACTTACTGTACATACAACTTGCACAACATAGAACGATACTGTACAATTACATATACAGGACTTACTGTACATACAACTTGCACAACATATAGAATGATACTTTACATCTTATTACATATGCAGGACTTACTGTACATACAACTTGCACAACATATAGAATGATACTGTACATTTTATTACAAATGCAGGACTTACTGTACATACAACTTGCACAACATAGAACGATACTGTACAATTACATATACAGGACTTACTGTACATACAACTTGCACAACAGAACGATACTGTACAATTACATATGCAGGACTTACTGTACATACAACTTGCACAACAGAGAACGATACTGTACAATTACATATGCAGGACTTACTGTACATACAACTTGCACAACATATAGAATGATACTTTACATTTTATTACATGTGCAGGACTTACTGTACATACAACTTGCACAACATAGAACGATACTGTACAATTACATATGCAGGACTTACTGTACATACAACTTGCACAACAGAACGATACTGTACAATTACATATGCAGGACTTACTGTACATACAACTTGCACAACAGAGAACGATACTGTACAATTACATATGCAGGACTTACTGTACATACAACTTGCACAACATATAGAATGATACTTTACATTTTATTACATGTGCAGGACTTACTGTACATACAACTTGCACTCACAACAAACTGTATAGAACGATACTGTACATCTTATTACATATGCGGGACTTACCTGGTACTCTAACCTCAACGCACATTTATAGCTGCCCCCTTCTGACGATTGGGGGCGACATCAAAACAGCCAATATCACAGCACCAAAGTAATTTCCCATTTATACTAACACAAACGTAAAGAATAGAAGCTTCTATTTATTTATTTATTTTTTAACACAAATCCCATTTAATTACTGTACATACTAATTACTGTTAAACATTGGCAGCAAATGTATATTAAGTTATTAACACACTGTGATTATATTAGAAATATATATTTCTAAAATAGAATACTGTATAATACAACAAAAAATTGTTGTGTGTGGTAAATATACAGAACAGCGACTAACAAGAGAAGCCAGGAGAGACTTCATCTGAGAAGTTATAGAAAGAGAGCGCTAGCTATGGAGATTTTGTTTTTGGACATAACGTCCGGGATGTACGAAAGCTGAAAATGCTGTCAAACCCCTGAAACGAGGGTTTATACTCCATTTTCTCCATATGTACTAAGCGCGTTTTGTCCTGGTGGCGTTACCCAATAGAAGCCTATGGGCTTCTTACCGGGACGCTTACTTTCAGAGGGAACACATCACACACCCCCGCGGCCTGCGGCCTCCTGCCAGTCTTAGTAATAGGTGATCATTTCTTTCTATTCAGGAACATTGATGCACGGTCCAATAATAAATGTGGAATATTACTCCTTAGAGGCATGGTCTAATGATAGGATGTGGTATAAGAGATAGACAGTAATTAGTTAGACAATGTTTAGATAGACACCAGATGTTAGACAGTGAATAGTTAGAGAAGGATAAAAGTTCGACACAAACAAAAGTCAGATACACTAAAGTTAGATATGTAAAAAGTTCGACAGGTACAAAAGGTCGCCAGGGTGAAAAGGTCGACAATTTTTTTTTGTTTTTAGCCCTAATCTTCACCCTAACCCTCCCCTTGGTGCCTAACCCTAACCATGGGAGTAAAACCCTCCAGTAAGTGCCTAACCCTAAGCCCAAACCTAACCCTAATCCTAGAAAAACAAACAAAATGTCGACCATTTTTGTGTCGATCTTTTTCATGTCGAACTTTTGACCCTGTTGATCTTTTGTACCTGTCAAACTTTTTACATGTCTAACTTTAGAGTGTCTGACTTTTGTCTATGTTGAACTTTTATCCTTAACTATTAACTATTAAACTGTCTAACATCTGGTGTCTATCTAGACATTGTCTAACTAATTACTGTCTATCTATAGTCCAGAACCCCTAATGATAAAGGTGGAACATGTCTCATTAGGGGCATGGTCTAATGATAAAGGTGGAGCATGTCTCCTTGGGTAGCATGGTGTAATGATTAGGGCGGAGCATGTCTACTTAGGGGCATTGTCTAAGGCAGATCATGTCTCTTTGGGGGCATGGTCTAATGATTAGGATGGAGCATGTCTCCTTGGGGGCATGGTCTATTGATTAGGGCAGAGCATGTCTCTTTGGGGGCATTGTCTAATGATTAGGGCAGAGCATGTCTCTTTGGGGGCATGGTCTAATGATTAGGGCAGAGCATGTCTCCTTGGGGGCATGATCTAATGATTAGGGCAGAGCATGTCTCCTTGGGGGCATGGTCTAATGATTAGGGCAGAGCATGTCTCTTTGGGGGCATGGTCTAATGATTAGGATGGAGCATGTCTCCTTGGGGGCATGGTCTAATGATTAGGGCAGAGCATGTCTCTTTGGGGGCATGGTCTAATGATTAGGGCAGAGCATGTCTCCTTGGGGGCATGGTCTAATGATTAGGGCAGAGCATGTCTCCTTGGGGGCATGGTCTAATGATTAGGGCAGAGCATGTCTCCTTGGGGGCATGGTCTAATGATTAGGGCAGAGCATGTCTCCTTGGGGGCATGGTCTAATGATTAGGGCAGAGCATGTCTCCTTGGGGGCATGGTCTAATGATTAGGGCAGAGCATGTCTCCTTGGGGGCATGGTCTAATGATTAGGGCAGAGCATGTCTCCTTGGGGGCATGGTCTAATGATTAGGGCAGAGCATGTCTCCTTGGGGGCATGGTCTAATGATTAGGGCAGAGCATGTCTCCTTGGGGGCATGGTCTAATGATTAGGGCAGAGCATGTCTCCTTGGGGGCATGGTCTAATGATTAGGGCAGAGCATGTCTCCTTGGGGGCATGGTCTAATGATTAGGGCAGAGCATGTCTCCTTGGGGGCTTTGCCTAAAACCTAAGTGTTAGATCCAGAGGGTCCTAAATTACAGAGAGCAGACAAATACATGACAGACAAAACCACTGAAGAGAGACAGACGATCTGTTACATTTCACTAAGATTACTCACAGTTGATACAGAGAAACTTCCATAAATTTTCCACAGTGCTAGGGCAAGTACCCAAAAATCATGTTTAATGTACCTGCCCTAAATTGTGCAACTTAGTTATAAGCTAAGGTCCCTGGGACCAGCTGAGACTGGTCATAAAAACATACCGGATGATCAACTGAAGACACTAAATCTAGGCAGCCTTTAACGTCCTTGGACATTATTTTAATCTAGATCCCCCAAATATTTCAGTAATAAAATTTATGAGCTACAAATCCGTCGTCGTGCACCATAAAAATCCAGGTTTTAAGGACACCCCTGTTTGAGCACAGATGGTTAAATCAAACTAACTGAGGTACTAATGAAGTCACCTGTGTTTAAGCTTTCAAACCTGGACTGGTAAGCTGGATACACATTCGATTATTTTTTAAACGATTTGTCGTTTTCCGATGGATCGGAAAGACAAATCGTTCAATTTGTCGTGCACCCGTGGTGGCGTCATTCGTATCATTATCTGCCATACTGAAGATATCGTCAACGTTTTTTTGCAAATCGTGCACAGTGTACGCTCTTTGAAGAACAGGCAATATGTTAACATTATATAGTTAATGATCGAACAACGCACAAAATATCGTTTGCCCGGGAGTTGAAGGGAAATCGGGATGACGATTGCATCGTTTGCCGATCGTCTAATGTGTACCCAGCTTTAGGATGCCTTTAGGGGAATCACTGAGCTACACAATGAAAGTGATAGATCAGACTTGTCCAGATAGTCAACTCTGAAAAAATTTCTAGGGCTCCATTACTGTATGATGACAAGGAAGGATATGTGTTACTATTGGGATAACGCTGCTGCATCTGTACGTGTTACAAAGCAATGTGGATGTGCACCTAACAATGGGAGTACCATCAACTTATCCATGTGCAAAATAACCTACTGCTATCATCATTTATGTCATGACTGGTTATAAAGTCTATATAAAAAGGACTATGGATGTGTCGTTTAATACTTCAGTATATTAAAATTCCTTACCTGCCTCCAGACGCAGGAACGTCAGGATACGGCTATTTCGATAAACGTTCCAAGGAAAATGTCATTATCTTTAGTCTGAAAACCATCACAGACCTGTTTCCTGATGGTGCTGGGGGGAAACACAGAATGTTTAAACTCACAATAGGCATAAACGCTTTTCATAATCGCCAACGATTCAAAGTACATTCCAGGGACCCCTGTGCTATTGATCCAAAGAATCCTTCCGTACAAACATAACAACTTGGAGAACTACAATCCCCATCATGTTAAGTCTACTTAATTTGGATACAGCATATGTGTTTGCATTATGAAAACGCCTATCAACATATATAACTTATAAAGCCTACACAATAAGAGCACATGGTAAGAATGAGACATAGAAACTGACCATTGAATTTTTATAAATAAAAATTAATTTTAATTTGCAGTTGGTCAAGATTCAAAAATGGGACATTTCCAGGGATAAAACCTTGAATTGTCGCTGGAAATTTCAGAAGTATGGCACATTATACCAGGAGGCTCAGACTTATTTAGGACAGGTAGTGACTGGGACATAGGGCCCCATTCAGAGGCGGTTGGAGGATGCAAGCGGTCGCTCAGAAACTGGGCGGCCGCTTGCATCCTGATCGCCCACCTCTGTTTCGGTCATTAGGCTGTGGGTTTACACCCACAGCTCTAACGACCGCTAGGGTGATAGTCGCGATGGTCATTGACCATCGCGACCATCGGGGCTTACACGAAACCCTAGGGTAGGGTCTCACTTGTCGTAAGCCCCGGAGAGCTTCTGGCTCTGTCAGAGCTGGAAGCTCTCCACTGACATCACTAGTGATGTCAGTGGGGCCTCCCCCAAAAGACAGGCGTTCCCATGGAAACGTGATTTTGGCTCTATCACTAGTGATGTCAGTGGGGCCGGCTTCAGACGGTAGGCGTTCCCATGGGAACGCCTCTGTCTGGCAGGCACGCCCACCAAAGGGGGCGTGCTGTCAATCAACATCGACAGCACGCCCCCTTTAGTGCGAGACCCGGAGCGATGGAAAGCCCGTCGCTCCCCGGGTCTCGCGCATGCGCACGACAGAGCTCCCTCCGTCGTGCGCATGCACAGTGGGGAACATCGACCCGCTTGCGAGCGTACTGCCACTCGTGAGTGGGTCTGAATGACCCCCAGAGTCAACACACAGTTGCTTATTAAGAACATATTCACTTTCAATACGTTCTTTTCTCATTCCAAAACGGTCCATCTCTTGGAACTGATGTATGAAAAAGAATGGATAGCACTCTTGAGAGGCTCTCCCTATAGCGCCTATATTTATCTGTATGCTGTGTGAGGTATTTCACTGTGTCTGTAGGGCACCTCTCGTGTGAACAACGGACCATAAACCCTAAAGGCTAGAGCCAGATCGAGCCTGTAATGCAGGGATGGGTAACCTCAGGCCCAGGGGCCGTATAAGGCCCCCAGAGTCATTTGGCCTGGCCCTCGGAGCTTTTTTCTGCTAGCCTCATCTGGCTAGCAGGATGCCTATAATGGCACCCTGCGGCCAGAATCTATGCAGCAGTGCCGCCTGGAACGTCCTTAGAAAGCTTCAGATGGTCACGCCGCTGCACTTACAGCTCCCCGCAGCATCATCAGGACGCTCCAGGTATTGCTGAAACCACTGGCGATTGTAGCCCCGCCCCTGTGTGACATCACACAGAGGGGACGTGGCCTGCATCGGGTCCTTGAAAAATGTAATATATATTAAAACGACCCTCGGCAGAAAAAAAGTTCCCCACCACCGCTCTAATGCATGGCGGTCAGACGGTAAATTTAGTTTTGCTGTTAGCCAATGGTTTGGTGTATGGGCGGTTTAGGCTTTTTATATTGTGAATCCCCCTCCCTGCCTATTTTTTCTTGTTGTCCGTCGTCCACGTTTTTTGGCAGGAAAGACCAGCAGCCTAGGGACCGGTGCATTTGTTGATAGGTGCGCTCCCCTTCAATACACCGTTTAGGCGGATCTCCCTACAGGGGTCAGCGGCCTTGGTTTTCTGGGCCTTTAGTGTATTTGGAAGGGGAGCTGGGAGACCTATGTACTTGCCCTTGAATAAGGCCAGTTGGCCCTGGAAGTATTTTGTGGTCATCTGTTTCTTTCTGTAGTCACCAGACAGTATATAGTTTTTATTCATGATCATTTTACATAAAAGGCCAACCATTTAAATATTACGGTTCTGGCGCTCATTGTGTCCCACAATTGATGCCACAGATGAAAACACTGATTAGAGAATATATAAAGTGGAGTCACATTATTATGACCACCTCCTACACTTGACGTCGGCATCGCGCAGCCCATGAAGTACGTGACATGCCGTGCGCTGGCTTGGTGGGTATATAAGGTGTGTGATAGGCCATCTCCACGCATATCACTCGTTGCTGTCATGGGTAAAAGGGGGCGATTTGGAAAAAGGGATGATCATTGGCTTTCGGGCCAAGGGTGGCGGTATTTCTGAAACAGCGCAGTTTGTGAACTGTTCGCATGTTGCCGTAGTGAAAAGGTGTATCGTGACTGGACAAATGGCACCATTGCGAATAACCGACGTGTAAACTGCATGCCATTGATGTGAGAAGTGAGTGTCGGCTACGAAGGTGCGTGAGGGCCGACCGACACACTACAGTGGAGCAGGCCACCATCAAAAATGAACCTGGGGGCCCCCAGACGTGTATCTGAAACAGTTCAGCGAACCCTGCTGCGTATGGGGCTCTGAAGCCACTGGTTGGTCACGGTCGCTGGTGGTCACCATCATGTGACATGACTGTATATTATGCAGTGTAAATAGTAATTTATTACTTTATATTTAGAGTACAAAAAAATTTCTCTCATCATTAAAATATATATTTTTTTAAATGTGCTTTTGAATAGAGACGGCTCATACACAGGGGTGCGGAAAATCTACTCCTGCCGGAAGTGTAGACAAACCCAGGTACTATGATCCGGCTTCAGAGATGGACGCAACACCGATGGTTACGCAGTTGGGCGATTATCGGTGGCCTGCGCATGTGTCTAAGATATGTAATAATGTAACATTACCGATGTAGTTCGCAGTGAGGCTTAACGTGATTGACAGGCAGGGACCTTTGTGGGCGGCAACAGGAGGGGGGCGGTGACGAAAACGCAGGAGGTTCGCAACCATTTTAGGGCGCGGCTCTGGCTGCAACGCCCACTGCAGTAAAAATGGCTTCCCCATCTCAGTTCCAGCGGCCATTCTGGGTTACTCAGAAGTCCGATAATCAACTGATTTGCGATTGATACTACGCCTTTGCACGCAGACGCTTGGATTGTCGCCAGTGGGTGTCTCAATACAAATCCCGGCGCCTGCGACATTTGCATATCTCGCACTCACTGCATATAAATTTGCATCTGCGGCGGTATTAGCGCACGTCTCTGAATCAATTTACAGTGATAGACATATGATCTGAAACCACGTGTGCGATGCCGCAGGTGACGGCGAAAATGGAAAACAAAGCTGACACTTGCCAGCAGAGCTGGTGGAGGTGTACTTGGCGACATTGGCACCCCTGACCTTGGGTGCCCATCCATACGCACACCTCTCCCCAAGACCTGTGTTGGGAGGACGACGCAGGTGCTCATTGTGTGGGTGACGGGAAAAATAAATACACTCATTGAGTGCCGTGAAGTCACTGTTTTGATGTAGCACTTAAGTTAATGTGCGCAACTCCTACAGAACGCATGTAAAGGGATTACATGATGAGTGCAGGGTATGTTTCAAATTTATTTTACATTTTCACCTATCACCCAACATTACCCGGGTGAAAATGGGAACAGAGGGGTGGTTACATCATGCTGGGGGTGTGACTGCATCAGTGGGGGCGTGGTCATGGCAGAGGTGTGGCCTCATCCATGGCTTATTTTTATTAGTGTCCCTCAAAGGTTCTACCATGGATTGTTGATGGTTTCTAACCATCGTCAGAAAACTATTGATTGTTAAACTGTTGCATTGTTGGTCCACGGACACGTGTGTGCAAACCTCTGCCACCGACGTGCCACCGACGTAAAGCATCAGACTTCCACCACCAATGGTAAAAGCATTGATCATCACCAGCAGGTCATTGATAATTGCTAACCATGCAGCACTAGACTGGCAGCTCCACCCTCGCTGATCGCTACCACTAATGCTGGTCCACCTATAGGATGGAACATATAACCTCGCCCATACATGATATCAAAAATGTTTTTGTCAAAGTCTGGACTCCATGGACAAATCACTTTAAGGCCGAACCTCCTTTGACAACTATTTAATTTGGTCTTCAGAGACGGTTACTCTAATGGTGCATACACACGGTCCAACTTGCTCGATCATCGATATCGTTGAACTTTTTTTTTTTTTTTTTACTTTAAAAATTACCGATATCGTTGAACGATTTCATGAACGATATCTGACAGTATTTAAATGATGAAAATCGACCAAGTTGGCCTGCATGTATGGTCGACCTCAGATATAGTGATCGTCCATACGGCCACACGCATCGTTGGTCGTTCTATGCAAAAAAGTCCACGATATGAACGCTATAACGATAAACAATATAGTTATCGTTCATATCGTCCTGCAAAGTTGGACCGTGTGTATGCACCATAAAGCTCATAGCCTACATCGACTGGCACTCCCCTTTCTTATCTATCCTCTCTATTTTCCCCCTCTCCCCTTACTACATCTTTGCTTTTTCTCTATTCAGCTGATAATTAAGAGACCAGGGGGTAAATTTACTAAGATGGGAATTCTATTAAGAAGTCATGTTGCCCATAGCAACCAATCAGATTCCAGGTATTATCTTCTAGAAGGTGCTAGATAAATGAGAAGTAGAATCTGATTGGTTGCTATGGGCAACATCACTTCTTAAATAGAACTCCCATCTTATTAAATTTACCCCCAGGCCTGAGTTTGCATTTCTGACTACTCATGTCTTATAAGCCTTGTCATATGGGTGTAAAGTCAATATATCAGCTTATATGACTTTTTAAGCCAATTTGTCTATGTATCTCTTCAGCCATCCTTGTACAATTTTTAGATTTTTCCTTTTCCTATGTTTCTCGCATATCACTCTCTGTATTACAAAACCTTCAATAAAAAGATTGGTTAAGACCTGTAATGGTGCCAGACACTGGGCTGAGTGACCCACACAGGGGACCTCATTCAGAGGCGGACGTTAGTTGCAAGTGGTCGCACTGAATCAGGGCGGCCGCTTGCATCCTGAACGGCCGCCTCCTTGTCGATCGCTAAGCTGTGGGTTACCACCCACAGCTTAACGACCGACCAGGTTAATGGTCGTGATGGTGATCACCATCGCGAACATCGGGGCTTACGACCAGACCCTAAGGTTGGGTCTGGGCACTCGTAAGCCCCAGGGAGCTTTCTGCTCTGACGGAGCAGGAAGCTCCCCACTGACATCACTGATGATGTCAGTGGGGCCGCCCACAAAATGGTAGGCGTTCGTTAAGGAACGCCTCCGTTTTGGAAACAACCCTCCCCCCGGCCCGCCTACCAAACGGGGGCAGCTGTCGATCAACTTCGACAGCCGCCCCTTTGGTAACGAGCTCCGGAGCAACAGAGTTTCTCTGTCGCTCCGGGGCTTGTGCACGTGCAGTGCGGCCGCTGCGCGTGCGCAGGCCAAACCATCGAGTCGGTTACGAGCGCATCGGCCCTCGCGACCGACTCTGAATGAGGTCCAGGGTGCTTGCTCCACAAAACAGAATCTGCAAAAATAGGACATTAACGCACCAGTTCTCTTGTGAATTCTATTGCAGCAGTTCACTTGCTTTCGTGGTGAGACCAGCAATTAACATCCTTATTTCAGGGAACGTATTGCATTAGGTAGGATGTAATGGAGCCTGGTTCGGTGTGCACCATGCCTGCGAGCAGCCGGTAACTCGATAGTCTCCCCCGTTCCACCTTTTTATTTTACTACCGTTTTAATGCGATTCATTTCTCATTGATATTAGATACAGCAATTTTCCAGACATGTGAATCTCCACGAACTCAGATCTGAGATACGATGACAGGAATCGCAAGAAAAACACATTTTATTGACTTTCATCAGAGACAGAGAGATGGCTTCCAGATGGCGGGCGATTCCGGGGCGAGAATCTGGGGGGCAGCGGTTACCAAACGTGGAAGAACTGAGCAGAAGAGCGCGTTATCCTGAAGTGAGGGGCTAGAGTGGGTGCTGATGGGGTTCTGCAGGAAAGGCGGATGTTTATCAGCTTAAGGGGTCTGTTTACTAAGCAGTGTTACGAGACAGAGTAAAAGTGATAAGGTACCAGCCAATCAGCTCCCAACTGTCATTTTTCAAACACAGCCTGTGAGATGGCAGTTAGGAGCTGATTGGCTGGAACCTTATCACTTTTCACTCTGTCTCCTAACACTGCTTAGTAAATAGACCCCTAAGTGGATCATCTTATGAATATAAACAGGGATACGGTCACCATTCATGTAGTGGGAGCTGCCATTCTGATCCTCCTGTCCCAGTCAGGTCATTAGAACGGACAGAAAGAATTCTCATTAGTGACTACAGAAGAGAACAGATGTTAAATACCCACTAAACCTCAAATATGCTCCACAATAGAGATGTATTAAAACACTTCTGCTTAATTTCTCATAAACTGCTCACCCCTTTGTACAGTACTTCCCATATTTTGAATGGTCTACAATGATCGGCTTATTTGCTATGGAAACAGAAAATTTTTTCTTGCACCCTGACATCAGGTCTACTCTACACGATTCTTATTTTTTTTTTTATTTTTTTTTTGTGACTGGTTCGGTCGAGAAGAGCCCTATCAGGCTGAACAAGGGTTAAACACGGACGCAGCGCCTAGGCTGGAATAAAACGCCCTGTGATGACACTGCTGTGAGTATGACACTGCTGCGGCTAGCCAATCAGTCAGCTAGGGGGAGGTGGAGCTTGTACTGTACTTATGGAGTCTGTATGTGCCTGATGAGCAGAGTCTCAGGCCTCTTTGTTTGCGGACCACCCTCCCTCTCTCCCAGTTTCCCTTCTCCTGGCAGTGTGGATTAGGACGGAGACTGATAACAGAAAATGACTGTTTGGGGGAGGTAAGAGGCAGTGGCGTTACTGGGGTTCGTGACACCCAGTGCGCTGTACTCACCCCGTCACCGCCCGCTCACGACGGGGGTGTGGCCTCATGGCAATGAAGTCACGTCCTTGTATTAGCCATGCTGGGATGGCCTAGCACTATGGGAGCCGCGTCATCCATCACCGCTGCTCGTAACACCATCCGAGGGGGCAGGTCTGCTACTTTTGTATCACCTCCTCAAATGGTGTGACCCAGTGTGGCCTGCACCCCCCCCCCTAGTGACGTCAATGGTAACGGAGGGGTGGCGACTATAATGCAGGCGTATTGCAACCATTTTGGGGGCATGTTGCAGCCAGTGACTGCGTCTCTTTTGCAGTTTCACTTATCTTGGTGGCTTAGTAGCAACGGACATTCCCTATGGTGGCTCAGAGATCCGATGGTGCAACCGATATTCTTTCAATGTTGCGTCTTCGTACGGAAGCGGGCGTATTTAAGAAGCTGGCAGTGGGCGTCTCTGTACAAAAGACGGTGGATGCGACATTGACATAACAGATACGCTAAGTACGAAGACGCTGCAGCGACGCGATAAGCGTCCACCTCTGAGTCACGCCCTCTATGTTAATCTACCCGCCCCATTTTTCCTTGCCTAAATACCGTCAGCCGGCTTCCCAACTGTCATATCCCGGCAAGGGTGAAATGCCGGGCGTCTAGATGTAGACCCCCGCATTTCCCCGACGCCGGGAGACCGGCGCCCGGCATCCCGATCGTAGGGATGCCGGGCGCCGTGAGCGGACAGCCGCGGGGGGGGAGGGTTAGGTTTATTGCTCCCGGGGGGGACTTAGGGTTAGGCACCCCCCCGGGAGGGTTAGGGTTACGCTAGGGGGAGGGAGGGTTAGGGTTAGGCACCCCCGGGGGGGACTTAGGGTTAGGCACCCCCCCAGGGGACTTAGGTTTAGGCAGAGGGGAAGGGGGTGGTTAGGGTTAGGCACTTGGGGGGGAAGTTAGGGTTAGGCACTTGGGGGGGAAGTTAGGGTTAGGCACCCCTAAGGAGGGTTAGGTTAGCAGATACTTACCTATCCACGATCGGGATTTCCAGCGCTGTCGGGCTTCCGCTGCTTCTAACTCTGCTCTCGTCGGGCTGCCGCTGACGGGGATCGAACTGCCAGCCATGCGGCCGGCGGTATTTCATACCCATTCCGGGAGGACAATCCCGGGATTGAAAACAAGCCCCGTGATTGGCTTCCCTAATCCAGAGGCGCCAACCTGAGCAATTACACCAGAGTACCATTTGCCTGCTCCAGAATGCAATACTCCCTTTTGTCTACAGCGCTGCAGTAAATAGGATTGTAAAGGTCCCATCGACAATCTGCCTGGTCAATTAAATTGTTGCTAGGCCCATCTCTATTAGGCGCAGCATGAGAAGTCGGGACTGATACACAAATCAGCGAAGCCTGTGCTTACTTGTATATTTAGGTTTTCACTCCTACGTCTCCAAACACATTTCAGTCCAAAACGCCCTCCCATCCTCTGCGCCCGTGGCACCCAGACGATTTCTCCCAGCTCCGCCCCCTCCCCTGGGACTCGCGCCCTCGCTAACGCAGGCTTTCTACCAGTCATAACATACAAAATTGCTAATTTACTATTTTTAGTGCTGTGGAGATGAACGCCTCAATCATCTCAAAAATATCCTCGTGTTACAGTCACCGTGATTAAATAAAACACAACACAATACTGCAATATATTCAATTAAATAATATACACCCAGTGTCCAGATTCAGAGGTGCAAGAACAGTTCTTTCCTTCCCAAAGGGGACAGAGGAACGCAAGATTCGGCTTTATACCCTTACATCAAGCGCACATCAGCCATGAAAATAAATTCAGTCCCCCCCGCAGTGTGTGTTAGGCGCTCTATGCCCTCAGAATCTTAGTAGTAATAATATAATTGTGTAAATTCTGTGGGATTATGTCATCCGGAATGACAATCTGTGACGATTAGGTGGAACGCATGGGAGCAGTCTTCCCATTGGCGAGCGGCCCTGAGCTGGAATGCGAGAAAGTGACGAATTGTACGTAACCCCGCCAGTATACGATGTAATTCTACTTCTATTTATTGTCTTATAAGATCACAGTAACACAAGGATAATTCTGGGCAGATTAAGGCATTCAACTCCACAGTGCTGAAAAGCAAATTACCTATATTAATGGAGTTTACAATGTAGCACTGGATAATATCATTCATTTTTTATACACATCATATTTAAAATTTCCTACCAGTCCCACCAACTTCTAACATGCCTACAAGTCCTCCTCCCAAATCTCCTCTACCCTCTGTGCTCTTCTCCCCATTCACAGGCCAACTGCTCACCCCTCCCCTCACTGTGTACGTTCTCACAGGCAGGGCCCTCCTTCCTCATGTTCTACCTCTCGTACTTCCCAATCAACCTGTGCCCCTCGTCTCCGAGCCATATAGCAACTTGTACTGTATGCTCGCCCTTATCTTGTCTACAGGCTCAGCAAGTACCAAACAACCTCCCCTCCCTGCGACTTACCTTCGCCTGCCCTACCAATGAGTGTTTCCCTACTCTCATCCCACGTCCTTGTCCTACCTAGTCTGTCATTTTAATGCTGTGTGTTGTTCCTAAATATGTCAAGTCACACTGTATTGTACTCATCATATGTCAAGTTATACGGTTACTAAGAATATTCCTAAAAGATGAAGAAGAACAGAAGGCAGACTGTGACTGCTGTGGGTTACCCCACAAAGCTATCGGTGTATTGTGGACGGTCACATGGGTTAGTTTTAGCCAGTTAAGTGTTAAAGGGGTGGGGTTAAAAGTTAGCGTAAAGGTTTAGGGGTCACATGGTACAAACCTCTTTGCAAAGAATTTGCCCTCCCGCTCAACCTTTAGTTTGGTTTTATTTGGTTGTTGGCTATTGCCCAATGGCGGGAAAGAATGGCATGTCATTCAGATCGGGTGCAGGGGATTTGTCTTTGGGTACACTCATTCGTGACGAAAGTCTGTACCACCCCACCGGGGGCAGCATTACACCTTCCTGGGTGATTTGTTAGGTTGCAAAGTTGAGTTGGATACCCTTTACCGTTTTGTTTTGTATGCACCCATCGGGCGGACTCCGCCTGCAATGCATGTTGCGTGTTGGTCCATTGCTGGGCCGCGATGATTATTGGCCGTCCTTTCATGCCACCATACAGTCTTTAAGTTCTTTATCTTTTTAATAAATAGCTAACCTTTTCTAATACCACTGACAGGGCCGCCATCAGGTGGGGACTGCCGGGACTGGAGTCCCGGACCCGGCCTCTGGCTGCACCGGGACTCCATTACCCCCTGAATTACCCCCGTGAAGAGAGGAAAGAGGGCCCTGCCGCCGCTGCTACCGCCCGCCGACCCGTCCCAGTTACTACTGATGGAGCTGGAGGAGGCAGCCCGGCCCGCTCGGGCCACTCCTCCACCAACTTATAGTGGCATAGTCAGACTCCAAAACAAGCTTTCAATAAAGCTTGTTTTGGAGTCAGCGCGCGTGACGTCATGACGTCACGCACGCCACTGGAGGACAAGGTCGACGTCAGAGGAGCCGGTGATCAAGAAGAGGAAATGCAGTGGACCGTGGAGGAAGAAGCCGCCGCCGGATCTCATCGCAAACAAGGTAAGTGGGGAAATTGCGCACAATAACCGGGGGGGGTAATAAAAAAAAAAGTCAGGAGTCGGACCGTGGACGCACTGCTGACCGTGCACAGACTGCATTCAAGGGGGGAGAGTGAGGTGCATTTAAGGGGGGGGGGAAGAGTGAGGTGCATTCAAGGGGGGGGGAGAGTGAGGTGCATTCAAGGGGGGGGGGAGAGTGAGGTGCATTCAAGGGGGGGGGAGAGTGAGGTGCATTCAAGGGGGGGGGGGGAGAGTGAGGTGATATATATATATAAAAAAAAAAGGCAGGCTGCGCCGTAAACAGACTGCATTGAATAATGGGGGGGGGGGCTCTGTCTATTCTGTCAGTCCCGGACCCCACAATTTCTGATGGCAGCCCTGACCACTGTTCACCACCCTTGTCAGCAGCGCAGTCCAAAATTCAAATAGGGGAGCCACACCAACTGCCAGTAAGGATATGACCAGTGAGGGTGGCAGTTGGTGTGGTTCCCCTATTTGAATTTAGGACTACGCTGCAGCCCCTCCTCCGAGAGAAAACATACAGCGGGAAATTGAGACTGTGACCCCTAATATGTTGGATAAAACCTTCCATAACATGGAGCGACGCGTTCACAGTTTGGGGCAAATAGCTGGTGTAACACCCTGTATAATATCATTTGTGCTTTTATATGGTCATGGAACTCCTTATGGGCGCCTAGTTTCCTTATATATTACAGTAGGCTACATTACTCCCCCCCCCATAGTGACCTGTATTAGGTGTCACCATATTCCACAGAGCCATATGCTGGAGAATTCTGCATTATGCATTATCCTAAAACCGATAATGGAACATACAAGAGGCAAACACAAGGACTGTAGGAGATGGGAACAGATGAGAGGAAACAAGTCCTGATCCTGAGAGCTTACAATCTAATGGAATGAGGCCCATGCTCCTTAGACCGATATACAGCACCCTTCAGAAGGAATGAACGAGCGCACCTATGTTCTGGCTGGGCAGAGATCACATGCTGCCGACACAGGATCACAGCGCGTTATTTTTAGCTGTAATAAAAAGGGAAAATCAATAGGATTCAGAATTGTCCTTCACTATAGCGTGTTAATTACACAGGAGACTAACAAGTCCGCTCTTCTCGTCCAAAGTCAGGAGGACCTGAATGTATTACACTAATATATTCATCCTAATAAGGAGGAGAATTACATCCTGGCGTCTTTGTGTGAGGGAATAATGCAACATTGTGCGTTCTAGCATCTTATTCTCCATGGACAATTCCAACAAAACCATGTTCTGAGAACTGGCTTCAAACTTCTGGAAAAGAAAGAGTCCTGTCATCACCGTGCGATATACCCCATGTGTAACCGCCCCATTGTGCGTGATTTACCCCATGTGTAACCCCCTAGTGCGTGATTTACCCCATGTGTAACCCCCCATAGTGCGTGATTTACCCCATGTGTAACCCCCCCATAGTGCATGATTTACCCCATGTGTAACCCCCTAGTGCGTGATTTACCCTATGTGTAACCCCCTAGTGCGTGATTTACCCCATGTGTAACCCCCCCATTGTGCGTGATTTACCCCATGTGTAACCCCCCCATTGTGCGTGATTTACCCTATGTGTAACCCCCCATAGTGCGTGATTTACCCCATGTGTAACCCCCCATAGTGCATGATTTACCCCATGTGTAACCCCCTAGTGCGTGATTTACCCTATGTGTAACCCCCATAGTGCGTGATTTACCCCATGTGTAACCCCCCCCGTAGTGCATGATTTACCCCAGCAGTTCTCAAACTGTGGGTCGTGACCCCAAAGTGGGTCGCAGCCATCTCAGCTTGGGGTCGCGACTTACATGGGGTGAGGTTGATGACCCCTCTGAGGAGAGTGAAACCAGTTGAACTGTCTGTTATTTCAGACTCCTCGGATCACTGGCTGAGAGATCCGAGGAGTCCTCAGGCAGCCCCGTCCTACCCCAGTGCTCAGCTTCTCTTGTCCTCCTGCCCAACAGCAAAAACTGAAACACAGGCAGCAAGCCTCAGCAGCAGACAGACCCAGAGGAGCCAGCTGCCATACTCTCTCTGCAGTCTGTGCAGATGTTGTTAAGTAAGTGCAGCCTGGGGGACTGCTGCTGCCAGGGTGGGAGGACACAGAATGTGTGTTGATGGCTGTTTAGGGAGAAGAACTTCAGCAGGAGGAGGAATGAGGGGAGTGTTGAGCACAGACCCTATGGAGGAACAGGGGAGCACACAGTGTGGGAACTGGAGGGGGGGGGAACAGAAAAAAACAAATTTATTAAAAACCCATTGCCTCCCCCATCATCCACTGCCTCCCCATTGAAACGCACTTCACCCTCTGTCTTTCTCATCCACTACATCCCCCTGTCACCCACTGGTTCTCCCTGTTACCCTCTGTGTCCTATGTCACCCTTAGCCTCCCACTACCTCCTCAGTCACTCACTGTATTCCCTGCCATCCTTTGCTGCTCCTTGCCACCCACTGCCGCCTCCTGTCACCCACTGCCATCCTCTGCTTCTCCCTGCCTCTCCGTCACTCACCGCCACCCTCTGCCTCCCCCTGTCAACCAATGCTTCTCCCTATTACTTACTGCCTCCTATGTCACCTATTGCCTCCCATCACCCACTGCTTCTGCCTATTACCCATTGCCTATGTCACCCTCTGCTTTTTCAAGCCACCCTCTGCCACCATCACCCACTGTTTCTCCCTGTCACCCACAGCTTCTCCCTATTTTCCACTGCCTCCTACGTCACCCACTGTCTCCCCGGTCACTCTCTGCCTCACCTTGCAGGGACAGGGGCTTTGAAAGGCGCTCGTCCCTGCAATGTCTAAATGAAATGATCGCATTAGCGCAGTGGCGTAAGTTCATACCAGATGCCCGGAGGCAAGTTATTATTTGGTGCCCCCCTAAAACAAAAGGGAAAATAAATGTTGTGCATATCTATCTATCACATATGCACAAAAACACTAATATAGAATAGTCTTAAGTGGGGTGACTATATTGTGGGCAATAGAGGAGGCACCTCCATGGTCTCCCATAGTTCTGCCCCTGCATTAGCAGATACCTCACTTCAGTTTCCATAGTGCTACTGTGCATGAGCGGTCTGCTGACCACGCATGTGTGGCCGTCATTGTGCAGTAACTTTCTGGGGTCCTGTAATCATTTTTATTGTTAGACGGAGTCCCAGAGCAAAAAAGTTTGAGAACCCCTGATTGACCCTATGTGTACCCCCCATAGTGCGTGATTTACCCCATGTGTAACCCCCCATCATGCATGATTTACCATGTGTACCCCCATAGTGCGTGATTTACCCCATGTGTAACCCTC
The DNA here is from genome assembly GCA_031769625.1 of Taudactylus pleione. Taxonomy (NCBI): domain Eukaryota; kingdom Metazoa; phylum Chordata; class Amphibia; order Anura; family Myobatrachidae; genus Taudactylus; species Taudactylus pleione. The sequence continues at coordinate 26,668 of JAUIMM010002723.1, forward strand.
CATAGTGCGTGATTTACCCCATGTGTAACCCTCCATAGTGCGTTATTTACCCTATGTGTAACCCCCCATACTGAGTGATTTACCCCATGTGTAACCCCCACATAGTGCGTGATTTAGCCTATGTGTAACCCCCATAGTGCGTGATTTACCCTATGTGTAACCCCCCAATAGTGCGTGATTTACCCCATGTGTAACCCCCCCATAGTGCGTAATTTACCATATGTGTAACCCCCCCCATAGTGCGTGATTTACCCTATGTGTAACCCCCATAGTAGGGGTGATTAGGGAATAGGGGGTAGATGGTAGTGGTGATGGGACAGTGGACGGTAGTGGTTACGGAGGGGATAATAGTAGAGGTGATTAGGGAATAGGGGGTAGATGGTAGTGGTGATGGGACAGTGGATGGTAGTGGTTACAGAGGGGATAATAGTAGTGGTGATGAGAGAATAGGGGGTAGATGGTGTTGGGACAGTGGATGGTAGTGGTTATGGAGTAGGGGATAGTAGAGGCAATGAGAGAATAGGGGGTAGATGGTAGTGGTGATGGGACAGTGGATGGTAGTGGTTACAGAGGGGATAATAGTAGTGGTGATGAGAGAATAGGGGGTAGATGGTGTTGGGAAAGTGGATGGTAGTGGTTACAGAGGGGATAATAGTAGTGGTGATGAGAGAATAGGGGGTAGATGGTGTTGGGACAGTGGATGGTAGTGGTTACAGAGGGGATAATAGTAGAGGTGATTAGGGAATAGGGGGTAGATGGTAGTGGTGATGGGACAGTGGATGGTAGTGGTTACGGAGGGGATAATAGTAGAGGTGATTAGGGAATAGGGGGTAGATGGTAGTGGTGATGGGACAGTGGATGGTAGTCGTTACGGAGTAGAGGATAGTAGAGGTGATGAGAGAATAGGGAGTAGATGGTAATGGGACAGTGGATAGTAGTGGTTACGTGTAGAGGTTGTGATGAGATGGAGAAGAGATAGAGAACTAGTTGTGTTGACAATGAGGTGGCCGTTGGCGGTCATGGGAAGAGAGTGCTCCTGTGAGGACAATGGCCCTCAATCAGAGGCAGTTGCAAGAAGCGATCGCTCTCTCTGAATGAGGGCGGCCGCTTCCATTTTTTTAGTGCAGCCTCCTGGTCGCTAGCTAAGCTATGGGTTACAACCCACAGCTTAGCGAACGACCAGGTTGATGGTCGCGATGGTGAACACCATCGCGACCATCGGGGCTTGCGATGAGACCCTAAGGTTGGGTCTCGGCAACCGCAAGCCCTAGGGAGCTTCCTGCTCTGATCGAACAGGAAGCTCCCCACTGACATCACTGACGATGTCAGTGCGGCCGACCCCACAAAACGGCAGGCGTTCCTTAAAGAATGCCTCCGTTTGTGAAACCAACCCCCCGCCCCGCCTACAAAACGGGGCGAGCTGTTGATCAACATCGACAGCCGTCCCTTTTGTAGAGAGCTCCGGAGCAAGAGAGTTTCTCTATCGCTCCGGGGCTCGCGCACGCGCAGTGCGGCCACTGTGCGTGCGCAGGGCTAACCATCGACCCGGTTGCGAGCGCATCGGCACTTGTCACCGGCTCTGAATGAGACCCAATGTTCTGCAGAAAAAGGACCTTGAGGTACTGAAGTGGAAGATGGAGGTAACACTGAGACAGACAATGGTCGTGGTATTAAGTGGATTGGGGGGTAGTTGAGTTGAGTAGAATAAGTGTAGTGACATTGCAGAAGAGCAGGGTAGCAATGCTGAGGACAAGCATGCTTTTCTATGGAGGTGAATTATAGATGTGTACGTATCCTGGTTGGCAGAAGTGACCTGTGTGCCAACCAGCCTATGCACAGGAAGTTCCCCGACAGCCATGTTAGTTGGTTGGTTCCATGTTAATTTGCATGCCGTAAAGACACCCTGAGAGCCGCTATGCTTTTCTTTCATTTGTAAAAGAGAGAACAGTGGTGATGAGTGAGTTTTAGAATGGTTTTAAATGTAGAAGTCGTCATTGCTCATCAAACTGAAGGGTCAGTGCTCTTGTGTAGTAGGACAGTAGTGGTGTTAAGGAGAAAAGTATGGTGTATTCAGTGGCAAACGCAGGATTTCTAGAGGGGGGTTTCCAAATGCGAGCAGCAGAAGAACTTAGCACTGCCCTGGACATATATGTACATATCGGTCTCCTTATGTACTGGATAGTGTATTATTATACAGCATTAATAATTAACCCTATTAATGGTCTATAGCAGTGCACCCCTAACAGTGCATGTTTTCCACATCTCCTAGTTGGTGCACAGTTATATTTATTACTGCCTGACATTTTGAAATATCCACAGGTGGTGCTAATCCCTGGCGTCACTAGGGTGGTGCGGGCCGCACTGGGTGACACCATATGAGAGGTTGACACCAAAATAGCAGACACGGATGGTGTCACAGTGAAGCGAAGACACGGAGACAGGCAGGGACAGACTGTGGGCTGCCTCAGCAGCTGCAGGAGTGCTGGGGAAGCCCACTGTCTTGAGAGAACGAGTGGCAGTAACGCCCCCAAAATTGGCAAGGGGGAGTGGCTTCATGGGCCCGTGGCCACGCCCCATTCAGGGAAGCCACACCCCCTCCCGGGACCGCACACCTGCGGCGCGTAAAAGGACATAGGACATCCGCACCAGGTATCATTAAGGTTAGTGACGCCTCTGGTGATAATTATTTAATTTGTGATACTGAGAAGAATATGCAGCACTAGTAACATTCTATTATATTACTATTTCTATTGTGGTCATAGTGTGTGCTAGGGAGGGGGGTTTCCAGGCAGAAGGAAACCCCCCCTTCGTTTGCCTATGGTATTTGGGATTTGTACTTTTCATGGATAGTAATCAAACATCACTGGAGGAGACCAGGCTTCATTACCGGATCATGCTGGTGTATTTTGCTTATCATATATAATAATATACTGTATGTATGGGAAATAAGTGATGAATTTCCATTTTCCAGTAGACTGTTTTACATCATCTCTGGTCGTAGTGAGCAGATTGCCAGGGTAGATTGTAAGCTGTCTGGGTTCCAGTTCTCCTGTGCATGAAATTCCTATTTGCAGTAGACATACTGTATGCTGTCAGAGGGCAAATAAAAAAATAAAATGATTACATATCTTTAAAGAGAAACCAACTTTCCAAATGATTGGGCATTCCAATTCTGTTCCCGCGCGCCTGCAATGTATGCCTGGCAGGGTTTATCTTGCAAATATTTCTTCATCTGGGAAAGGCCAGCACTTCATAAAAAATATTTGAAATAAAATTAACCAGGATCTGCAACACTGCGTCTTTTAAACCCATAATCCCTTTTAATGGTAAGCAAAGGAACTCGGTGCTTAGGAAGGATTTTGGCAGTGGCGTAAGGTAAGGGGAAAAAAAATGACGATTTGAATACATTTTACTTTGCAATTCTGTGCAGTCATTAAGCCGTTATTGCGAGTTAAGAGAGCAATGGACGTACAGGGACTGGAACGCAGCCGTTGCCCTCTATATTCCTTACGCCGTGACCGTGTCATCAGGAAAACATTGAAAAGACTGTTTGGAGGGGAATGAGACGACCAGAATTGAATGTGATTGCAATGGCCTCTTCTATTAAGTTCCCTGCTGGGATGTAGGTCAACAGATGGAGGTCAACCGGTGACAGAGGTCAATGGATGAACATTTAATCTGGGACCATGGGGTCAGGGCAGACCCGCCTCGAAGGGTTCATTTTTATAGACTGACGGATATTCACCTTCTGCTAAGCAGCCTTTTATTTCAGCACAGGGAAGAAGATTCAGGCCCTGGATTTTACATTTTAGCCATCAGTCGATGCATTCTGAGGTTTTCGCCATTACTCCTGAAGAATATATGTTGCTTAAACGGAAAATATGGCTTCTAAAGGCGGTGAAATATTTTCAGTCTATGCATGCAATACATCTTGTTACCCAGAATGCAAAAAACATACCACGCACAAGAGAACTCATACAGATGAGAAGCCGTTTCCAGGGTCTGAGCGTGTGCCGTATTTTACACAGAAATCGAGAGGTCAATTTAGTCTTAGTGGCTAGTGGGTGGCAATAGCTAGCGCTGTGTACAGTATGTAGCACTGCCGATCACAGCACGACAAAACGTATTTCCATCACGACTTACCATGTCAGGGCCGCTCTGAGAGCCCTAGCGAAACCACCCCCTCCTCCTCTGCGCTAGTAATTTACCTTATGTCCCACTCCTAACGTTGCTGGCATCAGAACATAGTGACTAGTCATAGGAGTGGGTGCAGAGTGACCCAGCGAGGGATCCAGGGAAGGCCTCTCCGGCAGAACTGAGGGCTCGATTCAGACCCACTCGCTAGATGCGTTCGCACGCAGCCAAAGTATGCAAATCCCGCGATCGCAAAGCAAGGCATTAGCACGCCCACTATGTCTTGGAGAGCGATCGCGGTGTGTATTTAGACACCCACCAGCCTGTCTTAAGATGCCCCCTTATGCACGTCATCTCCAGGATGTGTATGCAACCATCGGTAACATCGAGCACCATCGGAAGCGTACACAGCACTTGTGGCTTACCATACCCTACCGCCAGCACTGCGAGGGCTTCAGTGTGTCAAACAACCATGTGACGTGCACTATGACGTTCCATCTTAATTATGCACGCCTCTGAAACGGCGTTAAGACGCTTAGACACGCCTGCTTTCGCCCCACCACACCCTCATTTCCATCGACCATCCCGTCACAACCCATAAACTGTTTTACTCATTCTAGCGAGCTGGCTATGCGCAGCGAGCGAACGCTTCCCGATCGCATGGACTAGTTCACGCACTGCGACTTATACGCATGCACAGATTGCAAACACCGGCAGGCTGCGTGCGAACGCAGCCTAGCGAGCAGGTCTGAATCGGGCCCTGAGCCCATGTAAGGATAAGAAATAGCTTCCTGAGCTGGTGTTACTTGGTGGCGAAAAAGCAAAGCTTTGATGAATTGATTCATGTTTTCAGTCCTCATAGAGGTCTATGGGGACAGCTGTAAGTGGTGGAAAGCCCTTTAATAAACTGGGTAAAGTGTTGTGATAGCAGTTTAATATATAGATCCCCAAATCTCAGCACTCAGGAACTGATTCATTAAGGATCGCTATTGCGATCGCAACTCCGTAATCACACGCAGGTCTGCTGTGAAAATATGCTAATGAATGCTATCGCCATGCCGTCGTACTGCCAGCATAGAGACGCCCACTGCCGCCTAGGGTTGGCCATCGATGATTCGAAATCAAAGGTTTAAGGTCGATGTTGAACAGTTTTACCATTGATGACAGAGAGCCAATGGTTCTTTGCCATCGATGTACGAGCCAATTTTTTTTATTTTTTCCTGGACGGGACGGAGCTTAGCCCCGACACCCCCGGCGCTAGCTAAGCCCCGCCCCTTTTTGATCGGCCTGTGGCCCCGTTCCCAACCGCAGCGGTGACCATCGATGGTTCACCATCGATGGTTTGTGTGCCGTCAATGGGAACCATCGACGGACGCTCCTCAGATGGCCATCCCTACTGCTGCCCTGTACCGCCATTTCTCATCCGTAATACCTTGCAATCCCCCATAAACATCAGTAACATTGAGTACAATCGGTCCCTCACGCAGAATTACAGCAGCCCTACCCTACTTAGAAATGGCTAACCTTGTTGAACGCAGTAAGTACTCAAGCAGCGTAGGCCATCGCAATGGCTAATTTATGCGCACAACGGCATTCAAAAGGTCAGGCTTGCCTACGTTTCTCCAACCACCCTGAAATGCTCACTGCCAACCACTTTGCGATGGATCTGCATGGTCTCCGTGAGGATGGGGGGGGGGCTGTATAAGGACAGGAATCATGGGTAAATGGAGGAGGGGGCAGACCCAATAGGACATTATTTTGGTCCCTCCCCCTCTTTATAGACCCACGATTCACATCATTATGACACGAGGGTACGAGGCCTTATGACACAAAGCGCCTGGACCCATCCCCGGTCAGATGCAGGTACCCCGCGGGCTACTGCCTGAGTATTGATGTCAATAGTAGGTAAGTATGGTTACAGTGTGCAGGAAGAGCTTGTCCCAGATGAGAACACATTTTTTAACCTAGAAAATCCCAACATTAAATGAGGGGACCCTTTTATCAGCCATTATCAAGAGGACGGAGAGCTGGGTTTTGGATTCCCCCCAATCTATAGGAGATCTTATGTTACTGCATGCTGTATTAGTCATTGGTGATCACCAGACAGTATCTACTGGGGGGGATCATATGTATCAAACGTGGCTTCCCCTGAATTCAAGGAATCCAGGTTGGGGGAAAATATTCCCCCACACATAGACTCCATGATATTTCTGCGAGATAGGGCTTTTTACTTGGTCACTAGGCAATCATTTTTGTGGAGGCAACGAGTTTGCTATAGGGGACTCTTCATGCAAATGACGGTGCTCCCTTTTTCTGTAGGCACCAGGGTTGGAGACATAGATGGACTAGTCTTCGACAGTTTCCATGTATATTGCTGACGTGTCCCACAATGATGGGATTAAAGCACAGGTTCTCAAAACTTGGTCCTCAGGATCCCAAACAGTTCATGTTTTCCAGGTCTCCTCACAGAGTCACATGTGAGATAATTAGCTCCACCTGTGGAGCTTTTAAATTGTGTCAGTGAGTAATAACTACACCTGTGCATCTGCTGGGTGACCTAGAAAACGTAACCTGTGTGGGGTCCTGAGGACCGATTTGAGAACCACTGGATTAATCCAAAGTCACCCGGTTTTCTGTTGTCTCCCTTCACAGCTTGCCTCCCCTGTCTGCTTATCTACCCTCCCACTATGGCATACAGGGACTTGGGAGCTGATTCAGACCATCTCGCTAGGCTCTGTCTGTCACAATCCCTACAGAGTGACAGACTCAGTCTGTATCTGGCAGCACTAGGCGGCCGCATGACCCTTTAGTAACGTGTGACATCACACACTGTGCGTGCTTTGATAGAGAGGACACACGCCTAATGGCAGCATCTAGATGCCCTTCACAGCAGGGGTCAGGGCACGTGCTGCCGGGACCTGCGGGGCTGAGGACTGAGCAGGCAGGAGTTTATAGCAGCGTGAGGACTTGGGCCGGGGAAGTTGGGATCTGTCTGTGATTAGGGCTGGCTGAGGAAGGTGATGTGGGCTGTGGAAGGTGATGGGTGCTGAGGAAGGTGATGGAGCTAGCTGAGGAAGGTAATGTGGCTGTGGACTGAGGTAGGTGATGGGGCTGTGGAAGGTGATGGGGCTGGTTGAGGAAGGTGATAGGGGCTGGATGAGGAAGATGATAGGGGCTGGGGGCTGGCTGAGGAAGGTGATGTGGCTGTGGACTGAAAAAGGTGATGTGGGATGAGGAAGGTGATGTGGGCTTAGGAAGGTGATGGAGCTGGCTGAGGAAGGTGATGGAGCTGTGGACTGAGGTAGGTGATGGGGGCTGAAGAAGGTGATGGGCTGAAGAAGGTGATGGGGGGCTGAAGAAGGTGATGGGGGCTGAGGACAGCGATGAGGGGGCTGAGGACAGCGATGAGGGGGCTGAGGACAGCGATGAGGGGGCTGAGGACAGCGATGAGGGGGCTGAGGGAGGGAGTGGGACCAAGTTCCAACCCACTAGCCTGGTCTGTACTCTCTGAAGGGAGACACTCACTTGTCTGGACTTTCTGAAGCGACTGGAGGCTGGTCTCCTGCAATTAGCTCTGCAGCTGTCTATGACAGCCCAGCAGGTGAGGGGGCTGGAGGGAATTAATGGTTGTTTTTATTTATTTTCTGGCTGTGGGGGCAATGAATCAGTGTGTGTTATTTTATTTCCAGTGGGAGCAATCATTGGAGGGGGGCAATAGTCCCTTAGTTTGCCAGGAGCACTCGGACCCCTAGATACACCCCTGGCATCAGCCATAGGTCGTTCCGCAGGGGCTGCTGGGAAATGTAGTCCCTTCCACTTCTGTGACCACTGGTCACTGGTGATGCCAGGGGTGTTGGCAGTTCACATGTCTGCAGTGCTCAGAAAGCATTCCAGCTCAGCGCAGACTATTACTATATCAACGGCGCCATCGGAGGCAAAGGCTAGGCCCTGCCCACACAAGATCGTGGGCGTGGCTTTAAATCAGCGGGCCAGTCGGACCCAGACCATGGGTAAAAATATGAAGAGTTTATGGGTGCAGGGTGTGTAGTCACTAGTCACAGTGTGGGCCCCCCTGGACCCAGGGGCCCGTGTGCACCGCACACCCATTATAGATACGCCCCTTGCCTGTAAACAGTGGAAGAGAAACAAAAGAAAAAAAAACTACTGATAATGAAGGCATCACTGCGCCCTGAGTGACTTTGTGCCGCCGATAACTCGTGCCTGAATCACAAACAATGGGAAATGTTCAAAGTTAGGAGGGAGATTCTTAATTAGGACCGGATTCAATTAGAGGCGAAAAGTGCCATTTGGAGCAAAGTTTTCGCCGATTTGGAATTTTCGCCTGTTTTCAAAGTATCTCCATATTCAATTCCAGGACGATTTCGCCTAAGCGGAAACTGAATGCATTGTAATAGGCGAAAAAGTATCTCCTATGAATAGCAGGTGAAAAACAAGTGCAAAATCTTAATTTTGGGATGCAAACGTGGGAAAAAGACTCAGGACCCTTGGGACAGCCCCCCAAAGGACAAAAATAAGCCAAAAAAGAATGAAAAAATCACCTCAGAATACCCCCCAAAAAGATGTAATTTTTGTGGCAAAAAAGTGGGGGGGGGGGACAAACATAAAAACTAGCGAAATAGACTTCTTGAGGGGCTGCAAGAATGGCTCAGGTGTTTTTAGGATTGCAGGTACATGCCGCAGGTAGATGTTTTTTTTGTTTAACGTTCACTTTAAAGACATTAAAATATGCTTGCAGCCTTGCACCCATTTTCAAGAACCCCAAATTTGACTGGACTCATTGTCACCAAAAAAAATTGCTTTATGCGATTCTTCACTTTTACAAAGACGCTAATAGCAAGCTACAGTATTTACACAACTTAAGTACCCAAAATAGTCAGGCTTGCCGACCCTCCCGATTATCGGGTGCCGCTCCCGACCCCCCGGAGAGGCAGGCAAGCCTCCCGGCTGCTGCCTACCCCCCCAGACTACTAGCAAAAACCCCCGCTGCCGGGGGGCCCGATGACGCGATTCGCGCTGAATCGCGTCATCGTGGCTCCGCCCCCTGCTTCACAATGCCTTTTTTCCGGCATTGTGCCCCAAAAACAGCATCATAGCCTGGCCACGCCCCCCACACAATGCAGGCATTCACCTCCCTCCCGGAAGGAGGGAGCTGAATGTCGGCAAGTATGAAAATAGTTATAGTTATAATATTTATTATGGGCTATTAGTACACATTTATATTGATTTCTTATGTTAGTGCATCTTTTTTGGGGATACAGACTAATTTCCCCAATTCTTTCATTACTTTCCGCCTGTTCCGCATTCACCGGTTTCCGTTTTCACCTGTTTTGGAATTGAATTAGGTGAAAAGCCGAGAATCGCACGGAAAATTTTTGCCTCTGAAACAGGCGAATGAGGTGGAAAGTCGTACAGGCAAAACGTAGACGGGACTGTCCCATGACCAGGACAGGCTGCAGAAGAGTTTGGAGAAAGGTAGAGCTTATTTCCCCTTCAGGCTTGGGACCTGGAAGTGACGCGAGTGAGGCAGAAGTGCGGTTCCATGCCCATAAAGGCCACCTAAAGAAGAAACTTGTCCGCTCGCCACAAGATTATGGGCCTGATTCAGACCCACTCGCGAGCGGCTGTCCGCTCGCAAGTGGGTCGATGTTATGGACTGAGCATGCGCACGACGGAGGGAGCTCCGTCGTGCGCATGCGCCAGACGCGACGAGCGAAGGAAAGTCCTTCGCTCGTTGTGTCCGATCAAAGGGGGCGTGCTGTCAATGTTGATTGACAGCACGCCCCCTTTGGTGGGCGTGCCGGGGGCATGCCTCCCTGACGGGGGCGTTCCCACGGGAACGCCTCCCGTCAGAAGCCGGCCCACTGACATCACTAGTGATGTCAGTGGGAGTGATTTTGGCTCTGATAGAGCCAAAATCACTCCGGAGCTTGCGGTTGAAAACCTCAACCGCAGGCTCCGGCTCGCAAATTCGATGGTCGCGATGGTCTCGACCATCGCGACCATCACAATGCACGCTCGTATAGCCTGTGGGTGGTGACCCACAGCTATACGAGCGTCCAGGAGGACGCTCCATGAAAATGGAGCCCGGCCCTCATTCAGAGCGTGCGCTCTGCTCAGAGCGTACGGCTCTGAATGAGGGCCTATATTCCCCCTCTATGCCCACATGGATGATAGGGAAGGACGTTGGACAGTAGCGGATGACGTCAGGGTCCTGTCCGCGAAGGGAATCTAGACACTACCGTTGGAGACAGGCTAAACGTTGGCTGGTTTATTCAAGTCACAGGAGGTTTCATTTTCTGGCTATATGGGAGCCCTAACTGCTCATTATATGAAAAGTAATATCGCTGGGGCTTATTTCCATGTCATAGCTTAGCTGGAAAGAGTCAGACAGGCTGCTCAGCGTCTCTGATCAGAGCAGGCTGCACTCTAGAACCCGTGTCCTGTCGCAGTACACACTCTATTTGTGTCATATTGAATACGCTTACACTGAGTAATTATCACATAAACGAGACGCAAGGGGACACATTAGTTCCGGCTAAGTACCCTCACAAAATATTACCAAGTCTCTGCATTATTTTCCTCGTTTTATTTTCTAATGAAACATCTGAAATCTGCTGTAACGGACTAATTTTCCTGCGAATTGTAATAGACGTCACATTAGTGTGTCAGGACTGTGCCGTAGCCAGGGCGAGGAAAGCGCGTGATCCCAGAAGGAGCTTCCAAAACATAAAAGGTATCACAAAAGCAAAACACAAGTCTTTTCTGCACTTGTCATTTGCGCTACTAGCTATCTATGTGCGGAAATATACAGACCCTTCACTGTGGTACATACTGGCGGGTCTGGTAAAACGTACAAAATGGCGGAATCATACTGCCCTGACTGTGACCTGCTGGAACGTTGGTAGAGGAACACTGACCAGAACAATCCAAACTTTTCTATGGAACACTCCCCTGCCTATATTACAGTGTACTAAGGACCTGATTCAGGCCCACCCACTAAGTTGCGCTCGCTCACTGTGTGCGATTTTCACCCATCTGTGCATGCATATAATTCGCAGTGCGCATGCCAGTCTTTGCGATCTGATTTTGGTAGCTCGTAAGTCACTATCAGGTCGCTACTTTGAGTGACAGATAGCGCCGTTTGTGGGTGGTAACAGGGGAAGGTGCTTGTGAACGGGGGAGTGGTTCTGCGAACACAGGCGTATCAGGCCGCCAAAACGCCATTTAAAGGGCGTGCATAATTAGCAAAGTAGCGTCATTGTACACGTCACCTGCATGTATTTCAGGAGCGCACTAATCGAAAGGCAACCTCAAAGGCAGCTCCGATGGCTCACGATGTTACCGATTAATCCTACAATTCATGGAGATGACGTGTGTTGTGAGGGGAAAGGGGGCGTCTTAGAGGGTATTCTTACGCGCCGCAGTGCGAGCGCTAAATTTAAATAACCCTTTTTGCCAGCGAGCGTCCGCATCTTGCACCTGATTTAGTCACGTAACATTGATTTGGGACAATCCTGCAACAAGCCGAAACTTCGTAACATGTTAAACTGCAGATCACTTTTTTTTCCTGTCGTCAAAATGCTCTAGAGGCCATTCATGATGTGCGCCATTTCCTAGTCGCAGTGCAAAACAGTCTACGGTGACGTAATGCACCTAAAATTTGGGTGCCCAGCTTCCTGTCAGTGTGCGCTGGTTTGTGGCCACACTGGCAGGGTGTGTACGGCTCCAGGGGTAAGATGGGAGAGAGCGTAGACATCTCTTGCGGAGTGCGGACTCGCTGCCTAGCGTCACTGACCAATGCAGAAAGGGGTGCAGGCATTTTCATTGCTACAAAAACATTTTAATTTTGAAAATGGGGCGAGCAAATCAAGAATAAGGGGCTTATGTATCAAGCTGATTTGTACATAAACTTAAGTAGAAACTGCAGTTTCTGCATAACTGTATGTATTGTTGCTATGTAATAATATAGGAGATTTCACAGACACATTATTGTCAATAGGGACTACGATCTGACCCCTATGTACTAAACTCCAAAAATTAAAACTTTTCGGAGTTTAGACCCGGTAGTGTACACCATCTTCAGAGAGTGTAAACTACTATAAGCCTATGGGGGCTCCAGGGGCAGGAGAGGGCTCTTTCGATCTCTCCCCCACAGCCCCCGGCCGGCCCCGGGAAAATAGTTTCAGCATAATTAATATTATGTAAAAAACGGCTTCATACATAGGCCCCTTAGTCACTTAGTGAATCCCCATCTCCTGGCTCCTTGGACAAGGAGACCTATATTAATAATATGTTTCTATATCGGGGCACATATACCTGTCTCTGTTGTATCTGCATACATGTTATAGAGAATGCTGGCTGGACCTTGCACATGTTTTCCAGATTTCTTTATTCATGCACAGTTGTGACTTTTACTCTACTTGGCTGGGTCAGTAATTATCCTACCTGTTTCCATATACAGAAATCCTGAAAACATGGTCTGCTGAGGATGTGCGAGGACTGTAGATGAGGAGCGGGGAGCAGGGACGTACCAGAATGATCTATAACAGAGGTTCTCAAACTCGGTCCTCAGACCCCACACAGCTCACATTTCCCAGGTCACCCAGCGGGTGCACAGGTGTAGTCATTACTCACTGACTCATATGAAAAGATCCACAGGTGGAGTAATTATATCATTTGTCATTCTGTGAGGAGACCTGGAAAACATGCACTGTTTGGGGTCCTGAGGACCGGGTTTGAGAACCTGTGATCAATAATAACCTGTATACAGAAGATACAACATGTACCCTGTGATCTAAATGCATTGTTAGTGTAGGTTACAACTGAATGAGGTCATATGGATATTCATTAAGGGGACGGAAAATCTATTAATCAACGCAGATTCCCGATTATCGGGAATCTGCGCATACAAGTTGAATACCCCTGACATAGAGGGTAAGTAGATATAAAGTTACAAGGTAACATAAAGTAGGGTTGTGTAAACTTAATATCAGCTCCAGGGGCGTCTTAAGAGAGGGGGCCCGTGTGCTCTCCCCGTGCGGGGCCCCCTCCTCTCTCCCTGGTGGCCGGCAGCCGACTGACGCGGCTAGCCAGCCACCGGAGCCTTAGTAGATTCCGGGCACTAGAGTGTGCCCGGAGTCTACTGCGCATGTGGCGAAAACCGTAAAAATGGCCCCGGCACCCGATGTGGGACCACGGACAGGTAAGTCTAAAATAATATGGGTGCCCCACACACACTGCACCCATTATAGATACGCCACTGATCAGCTCTCTAACCACGGAGCCGGCTGTGCTTTCTGCCTACAGTAATCGCATTGTTCATTATCTGAGATAAATAGAGCTGGTTATAGCTTTCTGTTAATATTCCACTCTCGGTCATCAATACACTTGACATAAGCACATTATCCCTGTACATGCCAACCACTACTACTAATTTTATCTCCTGATGTTCCCAACGGTTCAATCGATGTTTTCAGGTTTGGTCCTTTTGTATTCTGCCTTCTAACAATGAGCGGCTAATTCATATTCCTTATGTGGATCATTATTCTTTTGTTGCCTCTGACCAGTGTGTCTGCAATAACGGATCAGGCGCTCGGCTGCTTTTCATCCCTCGCTGGTTATGTTACACGCTCAATGCTTTTTTTTTTTTTTGTGGGTGGGGGGCTATTTTTTACAGATGAAGAACAACAACACACAGGGGCTATGTTTTCACTGCCAGTATGCAGGTGGCCTCACAGATTTCATTATCAGCGATAAAAGCAGTGTTTTCACCCCAGCGATAAGTTTACGCAGATTATAAAATGACATTTCTGCCATCGGAAATGCTAGAACACTATGCTGCGCTGAGGGGAGACATTCGCGTCCACGGGAGAGGAGAACTCATCAGACTAACAGGTTTCGTCCAGCGCAGTGATAATAATTGGGGACCTGGATTGCAGCCCACTCCCCCCCCATCATGACTAATCAATTACCATTCTCTTGTATAGAGCCTTAGGGGGAGATTTATCAAATCTTGGAGAGGCTGTATTTGAAAAATGACAGGTAGCAGCTGATTGGTTGGCACTTTGGGCCTGATTCGGAGCCGCTCGCTCGTGCTGTGCATTCACAAGCGGCCCGATGTTCTGCGTATGCACACACTTCGTTCTGCGTGTACGCGAACTACACACTGCGATCGCACCCCTCTCACTCGCCCAGCAAAGGCAGCCCAGGGTAATGTGACAGGAGAGGCCGTTTGTGGGTGGTAACAGGGGTGGCACACTAATAACGGGGGCTTGGAGATGCGAATGCAGGCGTGCCTGGATGTTTCAATGCTGTTTTTATCAATGTTACTATGACGCTGCCTGTTAATTATGAACGTCACGTGCCTTTTTTTTACACTGATTTCCTCTCAGTGCTTGCGGCAGGGTAAAGTTACCTCAAGCGCTGCGTTCACATCCGATGGTGCTCGATGTACCAATGTTTTAATACACTGCCTGGAGATGACGAGTGCTGGTGGGCGGCTCTGCCTGTGCGATTGGGCGTACGCATACACAAAGTGGCCGCTTGCCAAGACATGGTGGGCGTGCTTATGCCTTGGCAAGCGATCGCTTCCCGTGGCATCACTTTGACAAATTTGCATACGCATCTAGCGAGCGTACGCAGATAGCGAACAGGTTTGAATCAGACCCTTTATCTCCATCCATTTTATCTACAAGCATCGATAAATCTCCCCCTTAATGTGATCATTGCATACTGGAATTAAAGGTTCTTTGACCCCCCCAAATTGAGCAGTTCATATAATTCGGGATAGTTACTATATTTAAACATTAAATGAATTGTCCAGCATATGATACAGCTCCCTAGTGTACAGCATATAATGTTATATGAAGTTCTAACAACTCTGCAAATTACATAGCAATCGCATATTATATCGGCCCAGCATATTATACGGAACTATACTATGGCCACAATGCCCAGTATTATTCCCAAATAGAGGGGCTTAAGGGTGAGTGTAGCTTTATTAAGATACTAGCTGGGATACCCAGCGTTGCCCGGGTTGAAGATTGGACCCTGAAGTACACCTGCAGCATTGCCCTCACCTATAACCCCATTCCATTTATCCCAGCAGACCCCACTTTTTGCTAACATGCATGCAAATAGTGGCGTAACTACCGTGAGTGCAAGGGGTGCGGCTGCTATGGTGCCCGAGCTGCCTCTGTGGCCCGCCGCTCCTCCTGCACCCAGTCACACGCACAAGGTGGGCTGGTCCAGTCTGGGACGTCAAGGGGGCCCGGGTGTCAGCAATGTTGATTTGGTGCTGGCCCACCAGCTGATTACAGCTGGTGCACTGGTAGGCAGCCATGGAGAGACAGCGCCAACAGTCGCAAGGCAATCAGTGCTCACAGACTGGCAGTTAATCAGCAGTGGCGGCTCCTGATTGGCTACCAGTCCGTGAGCTCTGATTGGCTCGCGACCGGCACCAGATTCAAATTGCGCTGGTGCTGTCTGTCCATGTCTGCCGCTGCGCCAGCTGTAATTAGCTGGCGGCTCGACCCCAGATCCACACCTGCTGGCTGCTGATGGCACATAGGGGGAGGTGAGAGGTTGTTGGAAGGACACTGGGAGGGGAGTTACTGGGGGGGGGCATAAAGTGTAAGGGGCACTACTATTGTGTGGAATAATGTGTTATATGGGGCACTATTACTATGTGGCATAATCTGCAAAGGGCATTACTGTTTGGTATAATATGTAAGGGGTATTACTGTGTGGCATAATCTATAGGGGGTTCTACTACTGCGTGGCATAATGTGTACAAAAGGTACTACTGTGTGGCATAATCTGAATAGGCTCTGTGGCATAATGTGTATAAAAGGTACTACTGTGTGGCATAACTCGAATGGGCTCTGTGTGGCATAATATGAATGGGCTTTGTGTGGGCAAATGTATGTTTTTTACCTATGGGGGGGCCTTTTAAGATCTTGCTATGTGGCCCACAAAGTTCTAGTTATGCCCAGGGGCGCTGAGAGAGGGGGGAGCGGGTACTAATTACCCGGACCTGAGCTTGTTGGAGGGGCCTGGGTCTGAAGCCGCCCCCTCCCCTCCCTCTTACCTGTCAGCAGCCTAGTACACAGTGCAGTCTCTGTATGAGGGGGGGAGGAATCACACTGATTGTGCCTCCCCTGAATTCATGCCGGGCTTAGGGGCTCATAGCTCCCCCCTCCCCAGTGCGCAGCGCTGCAAAAAAAGTTTATTTTTCTTCTAAGGGGGAGTGACCATGCCTCCCACAATTAGGTCACAAACCCCTTTCCCGGTCGACTATTTATGCCCCTTGTTATGCCCTTGTATGAAAACAAAGAGGTTCTGGATTTAATAAGAACTTACATGAGTCATCAAGTTTGCTCAGCAGTGAAAATGATTCTTTTGTTGCATTCTCACAGGTTTTTGGCAGACTGCCAATGTCCACTGGAGCCAGCCCTAGGACCTGTGTAATTTAAGAGTGTCCCTATTTTTAGCGATTGTGTGGCCCTGACAATTATGATTGCGTAATTGTGTCAGTCACACAAATAAGGAGCAGTAGCAATAGGGGGAATCGCCAGCCAGGCTCAGCCTATGCACCTGTGCTGCGCTGAGGGTCATCTGTGCCCAGGGAGCAGCAACTGATCATAAAGTAATATCTGGTGCTGCAATAAGCACAATCAGTTATTCTGTAGCCTATAACAATATATATAAAATAATCTCATGGACTGGAAAATGGAAGATGATTATTTTCAGTTATCCCACACGGCTTAGAGGCTGGGAGAACATTGCATTTGTAATGATCCCAGAGAACTTGCAGCAACATAAACCTCTGATATCGTTACGGAAGTCTGGGGACACAAACTGGGAAGATTATTGCAGATAAGCGGGGATCCTTCTTTCTGTTGATCACCCGTGTCCCTGTGCACACACCAGACAAGTAACCTCCTGAGACAACTGCTGACGGCCTATGGCCAGAACCTGCCCTGACCTCTCCGGATACACAGTACCAGCGCACGTGAGGCAGGAATATGGGTGCTGCGGATCTGTGTCAGTCTGTGGGGCTGTGTATACAGGGCCGGATTAAGGCTTGTGGGGGCCTGGGGCAACTAAGTTGTGGGGGCCCTCACCAAGCCACACAGAGCCTACTACCCCACCCCCCACCCCTGTCACCGCACGGAGCTTACCCCTACCCCCCTTAGTACTTACCTTCTGGCTTTGTTTTGTGAATGAAGCCGCACAGTGAGCGCTGCTGCATGGGCCTCGGGAGACGCTCTGCGCTCTGTGCGGCAACGGTGCGCTGACTGTGCTGCTGCATTCAGAACACAGAACCGCGGCAGCGTCACACCAACCCTGTGTGGGCAGGGGCAAGTATAGGATTTTCTGGGTTGGGGTGTTATATATATATATATATATATATGTTATATACAGTATACACACATATATAATATATATACATGTATACTTGCAGTAATCCCTGGATGCCAGGTACAAGGCGGTACTCCTGGGACTTAATATAGTGCAAAAAACTACTTTAATCCATAAATAATACATATATATAAGATATACTCGCTGGACCTAAGAATCAGCCTATTTCTTATTGCACGATGGATGTAAACCACAGAAAGTGCGGACATTCCATCTGAGGGTGAGAATACAGGGGCCAGACTTGGGACCGATGCTCTGTTTGCTCCTGATTACACTTATTATGGAAGCTGTTATTAGAGGATGCATGCTGCTATAACTCAGAGTGAATACCCAGTCGCTGTACTAAGAACATTGTTGTTCCACTGCAATTTATTGTGAATACGGACCCTGCTCTCATTACTTTGTTGGAGATGCAACTGCTGGAATACGCAGGGTCCCCTGACAGAGCCGCACAGTCTGTCTGGCGCATAGGGATGATCTGGACACGTCAGCTCACTCACACATACAGCCTAATTAGTGACGAGCTGGATCATTCCCTACATTCTACTAATCCAGGATTGTGAGTATATGAAATCCACTCAGGACATTCTATACAAAGGATCTTTTAGCGGTGTGTCAGTAGAACTTTAATACAGTAACTTATTAATTTTACTGCAACATTGTCTGCTACATTATAGAATCATTGTGGCTACATAAATATCAACTTTCAATTATTTGAAACAACACTGGCACCTATTTGTTTAGTACCGTGTGGAATCAGGATATACGGGATCTGGTCTAAAGATCTACAGTAAAAAGGTAGACAATGGCCCTCATTCAGAGCCGTAGGCTCTGAGCAGAGCGCACGCTCTGAATGAGGGCCGCCCTCCATGAAAATGGAGCGTCCTCCTGGACGCTCGTATAGCTGTGGGTCACCACCCACAGCCTATACGAGCATGCAGTTTGATGGCCGCGATGGTCTTGACCATCGCGACCATCGAAACTGCGAGCCGGATCCTGCGGTTGAGGTTTTCAACCGCAAGCCCCGGAGTGATTTTGGCTCTATCAGAGCCAAAATCACTCCCACTGACATCACTAGTGATGTCAGTGGGCCGGCTTCTGACGGGAGGCGTTCCCGTGGGAACGCCCCCGTCAGGGAGGCACGCCCCCGGCACGCCCACCAAAGGGGGCGTGCTGTCAATCAACATCGACAGCACGCCCCCTTTGATCAGACACAACGAGCGAAGGACTTTCCTTCACTCGTCGCGTCTGGCGCATGCGCACGACGGAGCTCCCTCCGTCGTGCGCATGCTCAGTGCAGAACATCGACCCACTTGCGAGCGGACAGCCGCTCGCGAGTGGGTCTGAATCAGGGCCAATGTCTAGATAGACAATAGGTGTTAGACAGTCAATAGGTCGACAGGGACAAAGGGCCGACATACTAAAGGCCGACATGCAAAAAGGTTGACAGGTACAAATGGTCGACAGGGTCAAAAGGTTGACATGAAAAGGGTAGACACAAAAATGGTCTACATATTTTTTTAGGTTTAGGCACTTACCAGGGGGTTAGGGTTAGGCACTTACACCAGGGGTTAGGGTTAGGCACCAGGAGGGAGGTTTATGGTTAGGCACTAGGAGGGAGGGTTAGGGTTATGCACTAGAAGGGACGGTTAGGGGCAGGCACCTACCCCGACGGTTAGGGTTAGGCACCAGAAGGGAGGGTTAGGGTTAGGCACTTACCGAGTGTTAGGGTTAGGCACTAGAAGGGACGGTTAGGGTCAGGCACCTACCCCAACGGTTAGGGTTAGGCACCAGAAGGGAGGGTTAGGGTTAGGCACTAGAAGGGACAGTTAGGGTCAGGCACCTACCCCAACGGTTAGGGTTAGGCACTAGAAGGGAGGGTTAGGCACCAAGGGGAGGGTTAGGGTGAAGACTAGGGTTAGAAAACAAAAAAAACCATGTGTCGGCCATTTTTGTCTACCTCTTTCATGTCGACCTTTTGACACAGTCAAATATTTGTACCTGTCGATCTTCTTACAAGTCGACATTTAGTGTTTTGACCTTTTGTCCCTGTCGACCTTTTGACTGTCTAACATTTGATGTTTATCTAGACATTGTCTACCTTTTTACTGTAGATCTTTCAATCCACACCCAGGATATACTGTATAGGCCATCTTTTAGGCCCCTGCTGAGATTCAATTTACTGTTTGGATATTTAATATGTACATGTGAATGTTTTTTTGTTTTTTTTATAGGATATGTGTATTTTGCATTTTTATTGTGATTAAAATAGGTTATTAATCCTTATTACCTTGTGTCTGATAAGCGCCACCTCACACCATTTCTTTGTTCTGTTTTGATTGAGAGAAGATTGGCATAGCTTCTCATGTAGGTGTGCAGCATTGTGACACTTTTTTGCAATACACCACTTCTAGCACCATGTCAATATTACTGTTTGTTGTCTTGACATAATACTAGTAAGTCGTTTTTGTACAACTTGAGTATTTTCATCAATATAGATCACGACAACCAACCGAGAGGAGAGCAGATCAGCAAGCAAATGCTAGCACTGCAGCTGTTGCAGCAAGTCATGATGACGATACTAGTCCTTCACTATCATCTAAAGCTGATGCTCAAGAGCATAGTGGCTTTAAAAAAATCAGTGTATCTGAAATAAACAAATTGAGATTTTACAGGGGTAAACACAAAAACCCCTCTAAAGGTTAGTGCAGAAAAACAGAAAATTGGCAACATACTATTCACCACATGCAGTGGCAAAGAAAGGCTCAGGCCTTGGCATTTATTTCTGAGTGGTGGTTCTGCAACTGTCAGTGAGCCATCTTCTGCCTTTTATTACAATGAAAGACCATTTCACTCAGACTTTAGAAGAATTGAAAAAAAAATTAAAACCACTAAGGCAGTAGATCAAACTGAGTTCAGAAACACAAATGTCACAAATCCCCGAGGATAGTCTAAGTGTGTCCACAAGAGCTATGTGTGAGTCTGACCTTACAGAGAAGCTGCCTTCCACAGTTTCTGCTCCCTCTGTATTTGTGGGGATGAGCAGTATAAGTATTGCTAATGACATAGAAATTGAGGATGCCACTGTGGAATTGCAAGAGGATGAGGGGGATATTTGTGTAGCTGATGCTGGCAATAATGAATATATTGAGGATGAGGATGTTGTTTGTGTAAGTCAGGCACCAGTGGAAGCAGCTCTTGGCCATGATAAGAAGAAGGCCATCATCATGCCTGGGCATAGGACCAACAAATCCAACTCTTACTGTATGTGTGGAATTATCGACACTATTACATAATCTATTACATAATCTGCAGCGAGCTTATGACAAGTGTGAGAAGAGTGCTAGGCCAGCTGCTGTTGCTGGGGGTGGATCTTCAACCCAGAAGTGGACCAAGAAGAATTCTAGTAGTAGTTTAACAAAACAATTGACTGTTAAACAATCCTTTGCAAGGGGAAGCAAGTGTGACAGCTCTCACCCAGTCACACAGCGGATCACTGGCGTCATGACGGCTATGCTAGTATAAGATCTGCATACAATTCCACAATTAATGCTGTGGGTTTTACACAGTTAATTGAGATCCCATGTCCCTGCTACCAAATTCCATCTCGGTTTCATTTTACCTGAAAAGCCATTCCTCGGCTGTACCAGGACATAAAAAAAACTAATTATTGGCCTAAAAAAATGATATTGTACCCACTATCCACTGGCCAATATCTTGAAATCTGATCACTACATTTTAGCAACCGTGCTTGATCCTAGGTTTAAGTTGTATGGTGTGTCTTTTTTTCTAACTGACACAGATCTTAAAAGATGCAAAGAGCTCCTAGTGAGCAAGTTGGCAGCTCAAGTGACACATCTACTCATTCAGTTTCTACGACATCTCCTCATTCAGTTTCTTCAGCAGCAGATAGAAAAAAAATCAGCTTTCCCAAAAAACCCAGTGGTGATGCAGATTAATCAGCCCAACATTTTGACATCTGGTCAGTTCTAATAGAATTACCCAACATTAGTGACACCTCTACTGTAACTCCATCTGATACGATCACCATCCAAAGAATGGTGGATGATTATTTTTATGACACCGTACAAATAGACATGTCACAGACGGCCTGATTCAGCAAGAAATGCAGTTGCAAATTTACATGTACCCAGCATTGTTTGCGTTCTGCACATGCATCGCAGTACGCATGCGCGAACACTCCACTGCAATCGGGAAGTGATTGCAGGGAGCACGCAGTCTCAGCACATTGACAGAAAGTGAACATTTGGGGTTGGTGATGGGGGGGTGGTCAGAGAAACTCAGGCATGCCTGTGCTTTTGAATGCATAATTAAGCCCCTGCATTGGAAGATGCAGCTTGAGTACTAGATGCACACAGGAAACAGCCAAAATCCTGAGTGAGGTCAGGTCAACCACTATTATGCTAATGGGTTTGATGGTTCTCGATGTTTACGTAGTATAGCATGGTATTGTGGATGTGCGTAAAGGTAATATGGCAGCTTTATTTAGTGCAGGGTGTCTGCATTTTGTGCTGTGGCAGCATTGCGATTGCATTCATTAACATATTTTCGCAGCTGCCAGGTGCGTATGCAGACTTGCGTTCCATGCTAAATCAGGCCCAGAGTCCCTTCGAGTACTGGAAGGAAAAAAGGCAATTTGGAGGCCCTTATACAAACTGGATACTTAAGCTGCCCACCCTCCAGTGTGTACTCGGAGAGAGTTTTCAGCACAGCCGGGAACCTTGTGAGCGAATGGCATAGGAGGCTACTTCCTCAAAAATGTGGAAAAGATTATGTTCATCAAAATTAACTGGATATTCCACGAAGAAGACCTTTCCGGGCAATTACGTCACAGTACAGAGACTTCTGTAATGGTGGATTCTAGCGGAATGAATTAATATTGTGTGAGGATGATGTACACACTGATGAGGGTGAGGATGGCAATGATGGTGACATCTTGCCACTTTAGAGCTGTTGCCGTAAGCCGATTAGTAGCTTGTTTTGTGAGGGCCCAAACAAACCAAGCACTTCAGCCACAAAAGTGGCAGTCCCTGTTGCTGAAGTGATTGGTTTGTTAAAGTGTGCATGTCCTTTTTAATATCAAACATAAGGGTGGGTGGCACTACCTTTCATTTCTGCCACTGCTGTGTGGCAATGTTTCTGTTATGAATCCCAAAGCTTGCACCATGTGAACCCCCTAAAACCCAGGCTAGCGAGGTCTTCTGTCACTAACAACCACCCATTGATCCCTTAGAACTAAGACATGTTCACCGGTATTTAGGTGGCTGCCTGGTCTTAAAACTCAGGGTAGTAGTGATTCACACGAAGGTACAATGGGATTCAGTGGTGAGAGGAATGACAGGAACAAATACAGAACCAGGTAAAGCTTGAGAATCGATGGTATGACTTAGTGAACTGAAGGTGTGGTTTGGGAACCGATGGTGCAGAAAGAACTGGTAGCAGAGCTTGGAGTACAAGTGATGCGGCTTTGAGAGCTGATGGTGCGGCTTGTGAGCCGATGGTGCGCCAGGAACCGATTGCAAAAGTTGGTGTGCAGTGGCTTTGGAGCCAATGGTGTGGCTTGGAGCCGGTTGCAGAAGAAACTACACACTTGATGTGGCTTTGTGAGTCGATGGTGCGGCTTGGAGCCGGTAGCAGAAGAAAATTCACAATTGATGCGGCTTTGAGAGCCGATGGTGCGGCTTGGAGCCAGTAGCAGAAGGAAGCTCACAATTGATGCAGCTTTGAGAGCCAATGGTGCGGCTTGGAGCTGGTAGCAGAAGAAAGTTCACAATCGATGTGGCTTTGAGAGCCGGTATACAAGTTTGTGTACTAGTTTGTGTACTGCGGCTTTGAGAGCTGGTACACAAGTCTGTATACTGTGATATGGCTTTGAGAGCCGGTGGTAGCATAGAGGCCGCTGGTGCGGCTGAGAAGCCGGTAGAGTGGTTAGGGAGACGATGGCAGCACAGAAGCTGCTGGTGCGGCTAGGGAGCCGTAGAAAAGGCTGGTTAGCCGGTGGAAGCACGGAAGCTGCTGGTGCGGCTAGGGAGCCGTTGGAGAGGCTGGAGAGCCGGTGGCAGCACGGAAGCTGCTGGTGCGGATAGGGAGCCGTAGAAAAGGCTGATGAGCCGGTGGCAGCACGGAAGCCGCTGGTGCGGCTAGGGAGCCATTGGAGAGGCTAAGAGCCATGAACAAGGTAATTCCCCTGGAGTACCAGAAAACACTTTCAAGAGGTGATACAGAATGCCAACGGTGCGACCGAGCCGAGAGGACCTACAGAAACTTTATAGTCGGCACGGCGGCAAAAGGCCAGCATGTACAAATAGGAGGAGAAACCAATCACACCTTGGTGTGGGCAACACGTGACCTCCCAAGGTCGTGTAGATCGCCTAGCAACTGAGGGAACCGGAACAACACCGTCATGAGAAGGTAAACTGCTCGAGGGAGACAAGTCGTGACCGCGACTTGTAACAGTTTCATAGATGTGCTTTTAAGTGCGGTGTCTGTGCCGCTGCTCTGTTGCTTAGTAACCAGTCAGCTCACTGCAGCCTTTGGCCAATAATGGTGAAAACAATATTGTGAGCTGTGAGGTGGTCTAAATTGACTGGAAATGACTGGAAATGACTGGAAATGACTGGAAATTAATCAATTATTGTAAAAAAATCCAAATCCAAAACCAGTCACGGCGGTTTGGCAAATCCAAAGCCGGACGACGAATCAGAGCCAAATCCAAATCCCGCAAAAAATGGTTCGGCGCAGATCTCGAACAGTAAATACACACTAACATACATACACAATAAATTAGAACATATAGACTTATATTTTAATGCAGCAGAACCAGGGTGATAATAATTGCCGTAATGGCTCAGCCACCACTTCGGCTGGCGTAGGGCTGCGTGCCCTAGTGGTGGTGGACCCGGAACGACCGCCCATGTCCCCCCTCCCCTTAACCCTGCTCTCTGTGTGTATAGGAATGATCCTGGGGCGGAAGCATTTATTTACTTTATGCAGCGCTTTACAGAGAGCATTTCTGTCACTCACATCAGTCCCTGACCCAGAGGAGTTTACACCCTATATTCCTTATCACATGAACACAAACACACTTGGGTTAATTATTTATCAGAAGCCAATTAAACTACATATATGTTTTTGGAGCATGGGAAAAAACCGGAGCATTAGCAGGAAACCCACGCAAACACGGGGAGGACATACAAACTCCACACAGATAGGGCCATATATGGCGGAGGTGGGTTTTATATTTCAGCTCGTCTTTAAAACAAGAAAACGATGCTATGCCAGAGGGCGGTGTGTATATTTTGAAGTCCCACATCCACGACAGATGGGTAAAATAGGCAGCTTTTAGCAAAACACCTTAAAATGAAAAAGGACAAACTGAGTTAGGAGCCGCCAGCAGTTCATTTAATAAGATCCACCCTGAGCCTCTCGGTAGTAGAAGGAGAGTGAGCGAGGCAGCCTCTGTCCTGGACACTAAATGATTAATGTCACATCTTATGTCAGATTATTACATTCCAGTTGGAGATTGCTACCAGGGACTACGTGGCTTTAGCAATCCTCAGTAACTGGACTCGATTTTTTTTTTATCTTGGCAGAGACAGTGCTCTGGGATTTGGCTGAAGTATTAGAGGAAGAGAGGTGATGGGAATAGACAGAGGTTAATACAATTCATACACTAGGATAGGCTCTGATTAGATCAGGTTTTCTGTCTGTTTAGGGGCTTAGTTACAGCTAAGGTCCCGTGTTCCCTTTTCTTATGTACCTGCAAAGTTCATAGTATCCTTGCGGAAGGTGATACCGGTTCCATGTAAACTATTGGTTCCTTATGGTAGGTCCATGGTGAAAGAGTATATAGTCAACTCTGTGATATGACAAAAAAATTGCATTACATCCCTAATAGATACAGTGCAATGTCCAGCATATGTTACAACCCTACTAGACACAGCACAATGTCCAGCATATATTACATCCCTACTAGATACAGCTCAAAGTCCAGCATATATTACATCCCTACTAGATACAGCTCAAAGTCCAGCATATATTACATCCCTACTAGATACAACACAATGTCCAGCATATATTACAGCCCTACTAGATACGGCTCAAAGTCCAGCATATATTACATCCCTACTAGATACAACACAATGTCCAGCATATATTACAGCCCTACTAGATACGGCTCAAAGTCCAGCATATATTACATCCCTACTAGATACAGCACAATGTCCAGCATATATTACATCCCTACTAGATACAGCACAATGTCCAGCATATATTACATCCCTACTAGATACAGCTCAAAGTCCAGCATATATTACATTCCTACTAGATACAGCTCAAAGTCCAGCATATATTACATCCCTACTAGATACAGTATAATGTCGAGCATATATTACATCCCTACTAGATACGGCTCTAAGTCCAGCATATATTACATCCCTACTAGATACAGCTCAATGTCCAGCATATATTACATCCCTACTAGATACAGCTCAATGTCCAGCATATATAATATTACATCCTTACTACATACAGCCTATTGTCCAGCATATATTACATCCTTACTACATACAGCATACTGTATATATCTCTATTACATTCAGCCAAAGGTCCTGCATAAACATGACATCCCCAATACATACAGCCTATTGGCCAGCATATACTACATCCCTACTACATACAGAACAATATATACATTACATCCCCAAACACATTACATACAGTGCAATGTCTAGCATATATATAACATCCCCAATACATACAGCCTAATGGCCAGCATATATTACATCCCTACTACATACAAAACAATATACACATTACATCCCCAACCACATTGCATACAGTGCAATGTCTAGCATATACATGACATCCCCAATACATACAGCCTATTGACCAGCATATATTACATTCCTACTACATACAGAACAATATATACATTACATCACATGCAGTACAATGTCTAGCATATACATGACATCCCCAATACATACAGCCTAATGACCAGCATATATTTTATTCCTACTACATACAGAACAATATATATTCGGTTAGGGGCTCCCGGGGGGACCTAGGGTAAGGCACCCCTCCCGGAAGAGCTAGGTTTAGGCTGCGGGGACAGGGGGGGGTTATGTTTAGGCACTTACAGGGGGTTAGGGCTAGGCACAGTTAGTTTACTTACCTATCCGGATCTTCACTGCTGCTGGTCTTCTGGTGTTGGTCATTCATACCGATCCCCCGAACAATATATACTGTACATTACATCCCCGACCACATTACATACCACGCAGTGTCCAGCATATACATGACATCCCCAATACATACAGCCTAATGGCCAGCATATATTACATCCCTACTACATATCGAACAATATATACTGTACATTACATCCCCAACCACATTACATACAGCGCAATGTCTAGCTGATATATATATAGCAGCCTAATGGCCAGCATATATTACATCCCTACTACATACAGAACATATATACATTACATCCCCAACTACATTACATACAGTGCAATGTCCAGCATACTGTATATATCCCTATTACATTCAGCCAAAGGTCCTGCATACTCATGACATCCCCAATACATACAGCCTATTGTCCAGCATATATTACAGCCCTACTATATACAGAACAATATATACAGGACATCCCCAACCACATTATATACAACACAATGTCCAGCATATACATGATATCCCCAACCACATTACATACAACACAATGTCCAGCATATACATGACATCCCCAATGGCCAGCACATACATGACATCCCCAATACATACAGCCTAATGTTCAGCATATACATTACATACCACCTAATGTACAGCATATGCATTACATGCAACCTAATGTAATGTCCAGCATACACATTATATACAGCCAAATGACCAGCATATACATTATAAACAGCTTAATGTACAGCATAAACATTATATACAGCCTAATGTCCATACACATTTCACACCGCCTAATGTCCAGCATACACATTATATACAGCCAAGTGTCCAGCATATACATTATATACAGCCTAATGTCCAGCATATACACTATATACAGCCTAATGTCCAGAATATACATTATATGTAGCCTGATGTCCAGCATATACATTATATGTAATGTCCAGCATATACACTATATACAGCCTAATGTCCAGCATATACATTACATACCACCTAATGTACAGCATATACATTATATACAGCCAAATGTCCATACACATTACACACCGCCTAATGTCCAGCATACACATTATATACAGCCTAATGTCCAGCAGTCCATTGTTCAGAATATGCAGTGACAGCATAGCCCAATACCACTCATCATGACGCCATATTACTCCAACATGCTAAATGTTACAATTTAGCATTTGTAAATTACTAACACGGAACTTCTTATAGTGAGCAGCAGAATGCCATAATTCACTCATGAATTCATAAGTAATATAGCACACCACCAACAGTGGCACAGACAATGCCAGCGCCACCGATTGCTTTACACAGACAATGCCAGCGCCACCGATTGCTCTATGGTTCCAGAGAGTAGCGGCACAGATTCTCCACCACCACCAGCTACCAGTTACTCCGCTATCCTATGTATCAAGAGTGCCCCATACATCTGCTGGGTACACACTAAACAATGTGTGTACCCAGCACAATCTCATTTGTGGCGGGACCTAGCGGGGGGCTCCCGTCATAGGCAAGTGCATCGCCGGAAGCGATGGAGCATTGCATTCGGCAGCATGGCCCCCGCTGACTAAATCACCCGTCGGACCTGCATGCTGGTCCGACGTACGCTGTCGCTGACGACGCGTAGGAGCGCTCATCGTCACAGCCGGTACACTCTGGCCGATATGTCATCCGATCCGCTGGATCGGACGCCATATTGTCTAGTGTGTACCCGGCAGCCCAGTGTGAAATATAGTCCCACATCCAGAATTATACTGCGTGTCCCGCTGCAACACACCCATTATTAACCTGAAATGCCCTGTATTTATCATGCAACCCAAATAACCAGCATTACACTAGCCTGAACATCCCCAATGTGAAGATGGGAAAAGTAGACATGAAGCGAGCCTGGATCTAGCAATACCCTGCATCAGATCTTTCTACCCTAGGATAATATTTATTTTATACATTGGACCAATGTATATCTGATGCAGGGTATTGCTAGATTCAGGCTCGCTTCATGTCTACTTTTCCCATCTCCACTATATAATGGTTTTTGTTAACACGCAGTTTGTATACGTGATCCCCATGTATGTTCAGCCAATCTCCTCTTCGCTGCAGAACACCGGGCTGCCATCTAGTGGTCAGAGAACAAGCAGCACAACACTTCATGCTTATTGTCCTCTCATTAGACAACAATAAAATAATGTTTATTCCCAGCATTACTCGCTGCTCCCCAGGTTTACAGATATAACTTATAATTTACAAATGGAATCCAGGCTCGCGTGTACTGTAAATCCCCTCATACGCAGATTACATTTCCCTGCACCGCCTTCTGTGTTGTATTAATGTATGCTCCACTGGTTATACACAGTTTTAATTATTTAGTGACATGAGTTTTATCACAATACATCACTCCCTCCTCATTTTCTTCTTGTTTTGTTTTTTTTTGTTACTTGTTTCGTTTAACAGAAATTAATAGAAACACAGGAAGAGCAATTAAGAAATACAAACGTGCAGTTATCATTAGCTACAGGGCGAAGAGGCCCTCTTAGCGCTAGCTGGAAACGTCAATAGACATTTGCTGTTATATCCGTATACTGTATATATACACACACACACACACACACACGAGGGCTGATTGAAAAGTAATGAGACTGCCTCTGTTATTCTGTCCTATAGGACAACTCATGAAATGTTACGGCAAGCATACGGTGGAGAGACTATTAGCCATGCTGCAGAATTTCGGTGGTGGAAGCACTTCAAAGAGGGTAATACGTGAGTAACTGACAAAGGCCCTCATTCAGACCCACTCGCGAGCGGCTGTCCGCTCGCAAGTGGGTCGATGGTCCCCACTGCACATGCGCACGACGGAGGGAGCTCCGTCGTGCGCATTCGCGAGACCCGACGAGCGAAGGACTTTCCTTCGCTCGGAGTGTCTCATCAAAGGGGGCATGCTGTCGATGGTGACTGACAG
Organism: Taudactylus pleione; assembly: GCA_031769625.1. Taxonomy (NCBI): domain Eukaryota; kingdom Metazoa; phylum Chordata; class Amphibia; order Anura; family Myobatrachidae; genus Taudactylus; species Taudactylus pleione. Next base: position 56,411 of record JAUIMM010002723.1, read on the forward strand.
CACGCCCCCTTTGGTGGGCGTGCCTGCCAGACGGAGGCGTTCCCAAGGGAACGCCTACCATCTGAAGCCGGCCCCACTGACATCACTAGTGATGTCAGTGGGAGTGATTTTGGCTCTGATAGAGCCAAAATCACTCCTGGCCTTGCGGTTGAAAAACCCAACCGCAGGCTTTTACTCGCAGTTCCGATGGTCGCGATGGTCAAGACCATCGCGACTATCATTTTGCACGCTCGTATATGCTGTGGGTGGTGACCCACAGCTATACGAGCGTCCAGGAGGACGCTCCATATTAATGGAGGTGGGCCCTGATTCAGAGCGAGCGCTCTGGTCAGAGCGTCCGGCTCTGAATCAGGGCCAAAGCTCGTTCTGAGAGACCATCCACCGCGGTTACAAATGTCAGCATTGCCAAAGCTGAGGAGATGTTGTATAATGACAGAAGGGTAACTTTACGCAAAGTTTCGGCTGCACTTGGCATCTCATTCCAACGGGTTCGGCAAATTGTGACAAAGGAACTGACAATGCATCGCGTGTGTGCCAGGCGGGTACCCAGAAATCTCACAGAAGAGCAGATGTGACAACGAGTTGAATCGTGCAAGAACACCGTTCGAATGTCGGAGAGGATCCCCGATTTCCTGACATTGTGGATTCGTCATTATTATCCAGAATCCAAACAACAGTCCCTTGTCTGGAGACCTTTCCGCTTTTTCTAATCACACATCTCTGATGTAATCTCACAGACACGTCTTCCTCATCCGCCATGACGAAACTCATGAAGATCTTCTACTCGCTGTGACCAAGAAAAGAAGACTACGGCAGTCCAACCGCAGGTTCAGACACATTGATGTATGAGCTTCACAATAACCAGCCACGTCCAGTGTCAGACTGGGGCATTAAGGGCCCACTCGGAGAATGCAGTAGTAGGGGTCCATGCTTAAGGGGTGTGGTCATCCACCAGAGGGGGTGCGGCCAGCCATTACAGACACTTGGGCTAATATTGGTGTAGTTTCTATAGAAGGGAACCAAGCACCCTTGTTGATCAGTTGGTTGATCAGTTGATTCTGCTCCACTTCCACTGTCTAATAGAGTAACAATCTATAACTTGAGGTCTGAAACCTGACATCTAGAGAAGGGGGGTGGGCCCACAGGCACTGGGGCCCACCGGGGATTTCCCCTGTACCCCTGTGGGCCAATCCAACCCTGGCCACGTCTACCTATGGGACAGAGAAACAGAGGCAGCCTCATTACTTTTGAGTAGTAAATGCCCGATGGTTGTTTTTTATTCCCTGTCGTTTTCAGGGCTGCTGCACAGAGCTGCAAGGGTGCCAGCCAGCAGTCCTGCACCACTGTGTGTAAGAGCTAGGAATGGGATGTCCCGCCTCTTTCAGAGGCTGAGCTGTCATTCACAGCTCAGCCCCGCCCCCAGCTCTCAGTCTGAAGCAGAGCCAGCCGCCGCGCAACGCGCAAAGACAACGATGGTAAAACCATGGATGGCACCACACTGAACAGTTACCATCCGTTGATAGTTCATGTCACCATCACCATCGATGGATGCCACACCGATGGCCGTCCCTATGACTGACCTGAGACATCACCTCCAAGGCTCTTCCCGCCTGCTAACTAAGCAGCTGTTATGCTGTCGGATTTACCTAGCTCCTAGGAATACAAAGCATGACCCCGGCCTGTAGCGCCACCTGAAGATGACATTAGCCTATAATAGCCTATGGGCTAATGGAAAGGGATTAAATACCGGTGGCTTTTTAGCAGCGGATACCCGACGGATGAAGATCCCGACGGGGCAGGTAAGTACCCTAACTTCCCCTGTCCCCCCGCCTAACCATCCCTTAGTGGTGCCTAACCCTAACCTCCCCCCTAGTGCCTAACCCTAACCTCACCCCGGGGGTACCTAACCCTAACCCCCTCTTACCGCTCCCTAAATCTAACACTCCCGGGGGATGCCTAATCTTAATCTCTCCCAAGGTGTGCCCTAGACCTAATCCCCCCTCCCCCCAAACCTACCCCCACTAGACTCCCTAATCCTAACCCTCCCCCCCCCAGCTAACGGTAAGGGCGCCCCAGATTTAACATCATTCAGGTTGGCGTCCTTGGCTTTCCAGCATCAGGATTAACAGAGACGCCAATGTTAAATCCCTTGCTGGGATTCCGCTGTCGGGATTGAGACCGGCAGTCATAACTACATCCTGGGCTACTGTAGCACAGATTTTACCGGAGAGGGATCCTTAGGACGCATGGGTAGGCCGACGCTGTAACCTTTCAGTCTGCTTCCAGCTCTTCGCCGGGAGAGGTTCTTTGCTAAATTCCAGCAAAAATAATAATTGTCGCTTTATGAATTTAGTAAAAATAATGACATTATCACATCATGCGGATAGTGATAGATGGAGCCCTGGGCACGTGCCAGCTGCAATTGACCCATGGTAGCCAGAGAGGTCAGCGCAGATAGATCTGGATAGTTTTGGCACTTGGTAGCATTTACAACTGCGGTCAGCTCTCCCCCAGATGATGAATTCTAGCTCTCGGTATTAATATAAACAGCGGCATTGATTTTATCATTACCGGTCCAGTTGCTCAGTCTTTTGTACAAATGAGTCTTCAGAAAGCACTATGTCAGCACGTCAGTGACCGTCCCGCGATATCTTCATTACAGCCGTGACGCTCAGAACCCAATTTCTAGAATGTCAAACGGCAACACATACAGTAATCCTTTCAAGGGGGGGGGGGGTAATCCTGAAAATGTGACCTTTTGTCCGACGTCTGCCACAGTGTAATGTTCAACGCGCGTTCTCCCAGCGTCTGCCCAATTTCCATTATCTCCGTGTACATCTAAAGGACAAGGATTACCTGAAATACCCGATTGTGGGATGCAGGTAGCGATTGCTTGTTATTATGGTATTTGGAGGAGGGGTATTTTCTGGAATTATCAGGATTACATGGTGAAGTCATTATATTGTTATATTCAATTTGCATCAAAATTCCATGAAGTCTGAGAGATTCCCCCTAATGTCAGCAGTGCTGGACAGTAATGCAGTAATACGAGGCTATTACCATTAGGTTATTCCAAACATTCCATCATCCTAAGCAGGTCTATTCAAGAGGCAACATTTCCTATCAGCGCAGTTTTCTATTTAGCAAAGGTTTAACGCTGTCAGAGATTTGTCCGTCACCATCGTTTCGGCAGCATAGTCCCAAGGGGACGGCGTCTGTGACCAAAGTATGGCATTTACAGATGTGTCCACATACATCTTACCCCTGTGCGCTACAAGTCCCTTTAAACATAAGGCGTGATCGGCGTGCAACTTGGTAGCGCTGAGTCTTTGCTTCCAAATTTTTACCTTCATATGCGACTTATTAGCAAAACGATGTGAATAGGACACCCAAGCACGGCTACCTTCTCATATCCGTACAACCTCACGCACCAGCGGTAACACCGGTAACTTTCGTCACACATTGAACAGCCATGCAGCAGGTCTGACCTGCCTGAAATACAGCGTCTCTCCGGACACGCAGAGGGGTCTCGTGCTGCGTAGGAGATCGCAGTGGCTAATTTACACACACGCCCATGGAACGGCATTTTTAAACGGACAAACACACCTGACTTTGCCTAGTCGCCGCCCATTACCTCCCCCGAATGCCGATTACCTGTCACTCACTTTGTGAATGGATCCTCTGTGCGGGCGTAATCGTAAAACAATCGATGTACATGCGCAGTGCGGTTTACACGCATGCGCAATGGCAAACAATCGCTTGATCTGCGAAAAAATCTGTATTTCGGCCATTTATGGATTAATCCCTAAGATTTTAGTCCTGGTGACTGTATATTACTGAGGCCAGAGATGAGCATCCCCAGTAAACCTAGGGGTCTATCTGTAAGAAAACCTCTCCATCACCCCCTACTGACATATGCACCGGCCCACAGGCCCCCTGCAAGGTTCCGATCAGCTGTCACTGGGAGAGTAATCGCCAACTAAAGCTTTTTGTCCAGTGCTTTTTGTTCATCCCAGCAGCTCATAGGTCACAATCAGGGACTGGTGGTGTACATCAGGGTGTCATACATCAGGGTGTCATACATCATTGGTGTCATACATCAGGGTGTCATACATCAGGGTGTCATACATCATTGGTGTCATACATCAGGGTGTCATACATCAGGGTGTCACACATTATTGGTGTCATACATCAGGGTGTCATACATCAGGGTGTCATACATCATTGGTGCCATACATCAGGGTGTCATACATCAGGGTGTCATACATCATTGGTGTCATACATCAGGGTGTCATACATCAGGGTGTCACACATTATTGGTGTCATACATCAGGGTGTCATACATCAGGGTCCATACATTATTGGTGTCATACATCAGGGTGTCATACATCAGGGTGTCACACATTATTGGTGTCATACATCAGGGTGTCATACATCAGGGTGTCATACATCATTGGTGCCATACATCAGGGTGTCATACATCAGGGTGTCATACATCATTGGTGTCATACATCAGGGTGTCATACATCAGGGTGTCACACATTATTGGTGTCATGCATCAGGGTGTCATACATCAGGGTCCATACATTATTGGTGTCATACATCAGGGTGTCACACATTATTGGTGTCATACATCAGGGTGTCACACATCAGGGTCCATACATTATTGGTGCCATACATCAGGGTCCATACATTATTGATGTCATACATCAGGGTGTCAAACATTATTGGTGTCATACATCAGGATCCAGCAGATATTGGGCATTGGAGCGGCCAATGTGTTCTGTAGGGTATACAATCGGGAAGCCGGCTGCCTTAATACCGGCAGCCGGCTTCCCGACTGTCATATCCCGGCGAGGGTGAAATGCCGGGCGTCTAGATGTAGACTCCTGACATTTCCCCGACGCCGGGAGACCGGCGCCCGGCATCCCGATCGAAGGGATGCTGGGCGCAGTGAGCGGGGGGGAGGGTTAGGTTTAGGGCACCCGAGGGGGACTTAGGGTTAGGCACCGCCCTGGGAGGGTTAGACTAGGGGGAGGGAGGGTTAGGCACCCCCCTGGGAACTTAGGTTTAGGCAGCGGGGAAAGGGGGGTTAGGGTTAGGCACTTAGAGGGGGGATTAGGGTTAGGCACTTGGGGGGGGTTAGAGTTAGCCACCCCTAAGGAGGGTTAGGGGGTTAGGTTAGGATAGTCAATACTTACCTATCGACGATTGGGATTTCCAGCACTGTCGGGCTTCCGCTGCTGGGAACTCTGCTTTGATCAGCCACGCGCTGCCGGGAATCGACATTCTGTTCTGTAGACCTCCTACACACAGTGGATCTTACTGCATCTTGAAATTAGCCAGTAGATCGCATTCCAGAGTGTGCGGAAGCGACATTTCATAGAAAGGAAGGGAACGCAGAAACGCTAATGATAAATCGGATACAGTTGTGATAAACCTCGTTTTAGTGCAAATGGAGAAAAAGGGATTATCACAGTATAATAAATAGATCCCTTAATGTTCCCACAGACAATTGGTGTATGATGTACAATTGTATCCTGACAGCGGGGAGCATTGCGCATTTCTGCAGTGCCTCGTTCCCGACTGCTGTTCCAGATTTGACCAAGTTTGGCAAAAAACCAACACAATGAAAACTCCACTCTACGGGGCTATTGCATGTACTGATAGTCATGCTGAATGAGGGGTCACCCCCCCCCCCCCCATTTTGGGATTGGGAAGGGGGTTTGAGCATTCTTGACGGGCAAATAAATCAGAACTTGACATTCTGACTGCAGAATGTCCCGCGCCCCCTTCTAAAGCTACCATCATCCGGGCATCCAGTAGGTTTCAGCCGCGGAGGATGGTAGAGAAGGAACCTAGACCTCATTTCACACTAATTGGTCTCCGAAACTTCAGTTCAGCTGGTAAATTACTCATCTTCTATTTGCCTTTGTTTAAATGTCCTCTCCCTATAGTATTATTATTGATGCTATTAATTGCAGTCACTGCCATGGGGCATACTATGAATTGGGGTGCCAACTGTGTGGCATATTATGAATTGGGGGCATTACTGTGTAGCATACTGTGAATTGGAGACACTACTATGTGGCATACTAGGAATTGGGGACACTACTGTGTGACATACTAGGAATTGGGGACACTACTATGTAGCATACTACGGATTGGGGACACTACTATGTGGCATACTATGAATTGAGGGCACTACTGTGTGGCATACTATGAATTGGGGGCACTACTGTGTGGCATATTATGAATTGGGGGCATTACTGTGTAGCATACTAAGAATTGGGACACTACTGTGTGACATACTATGAATTGGGGACATTACAGATGTGTCCACAGACATCTTACTTCCTTGCGCGGATAACAGTGCTTCTAGTCGTGCCATGCCGTTACTCGGTAGTGCAGAGCGTCTTTTTGTGTGTGACTTTTTACCTTCAAAGGTGTCTTATCTGCAAAGCGATCCGAATAGGATATGAATTGGGGCACTACGGTGTGGCATACTGTGAATTGAGGCACTACTGTGTGGCATACTAGGAATTGGGGTCTGAGGGGCATTGAAGGAGCAGGTGTGCTGGTCTATACACGTTTTCATAAATATTACAAACATTTGTCTACCCCTGTCCACATTTGGTACAGGACACATGATGGGAGTCGTACTGCTCCAATTTCACATTTTGATTAACTAAAAGCATCTGGGACGTAATGTTTGAAAATAGGGATCATCCCGGCAAAATAGGGACAGTCGTCTTTGTGTTTTCTGAGGTGCAGAGTGTGAAGAATATGGCGCGCCACAGGCGAGCAGCCAGCTATGTCCTGACCGCATGATGACTTGTAATGAGCTTTATGCAAGTGATAAAATCTGGAGGATTAGCGAGAGATTATCACATCTGGAGCTGTCAATACAGATTCTCATAAGCAAATGGATGTTTCAGCAAAGTAGGTGAGATTAATGTGGTTTTTATTTTTTTTACGTAATATGGAAATGAAGGATATGAATTCACTAGGAAACCGTGCCTTGTGCCTCAGTGATATCATTAGCTTTTAGTAAATTAATATAATGACTGATCTTCTGACCAACAAAATTGCGGTCTCTATGGTGTGTATCCACACCTGCCAACTATGGGCCTGATTCAGAGCCGGACGCTCTTTAAGAGCGCTCGCTCTGCATCAGGGCGTTCTTTTTTTTTTCTGTTGTTGCAGCCTCCTTTTGCGGGTGGCCAGGTGATGGTTGCGATGGTCGCGACCATTGCGGCATGCGACGAGACCCTTGTGGTAGGGTCTCGTCCGTCACAAGCCCCAGAGAGCTTCCTGCTCTCCACTGACATCACTGGTGATGTCAGTGGTGCCTCCCAGAAACGGAAGGCATTCCTGCGGGAACGCCTCCATTTGTGTAGCCACCCCCCTGCCCCGCCTACAAAACGGGGTGAGCTGTGGATCAACATCGACAGCCGCCCCTTTTGTAGTGAGTCCCGGAGCGAGAGAATTTCTCTCTCGCTCCGGGGCTTGCGCGTGCGCAGTACCCCACCATCGACCCGCTTGCGAGCGCTGTGTGCTCACGAGCGGGTCTGAATAAAGCCCAAAGCGCATTGCTGAACCTGTCCCTAGATCACTGTTTAGCTCTAGGACCACTATTATCAGCAGCAGGGCCAAGAAGTGGCGGCTGGATCAACGTTAATTGAATTTTATTTACAAATATGAAGACAGCCTTGTATAACCTGCATTTCTATATCACTATTAGACTTCCACATGCCTATATAATGCTATCGCTGGTGGCAACCCCTTGGCGTAAGAGACGAGGGGCCTATCACCAGCAATAACACATGGTATCGTCCCTTAAATATGCCATAATTGTACCTATTGTATAACGCTGCGCACACATACACTATGTGTGCTTCAGCTTGCTCCTCCTGGACTAGCATCCCCAAAGCTAACCCAGCGCTTCTTCAGCAGAACCTGATGCTCCGTCCTCACCACTCATTCAGTAAGGATCGCAACTGTAAACGCAATAGCGATTACGCATTCAGTCTCACTGCGAAGATATGCTAATCCTCTGCGATCGCTATGCCCTCGCAGCACACCTTACCTCACCTTACACACATCCGTAATACTTAGCAGGTCTGTGAAAACATCGGTAACATGGAGTACCATCGCAGCCTCACGCACACTTGCACAAGGTCTGACCTCACTCCGGAATGGCTAACCTCATCGCACGCAGTGGAAGCCCAGGCTGTGTTTGACATCACAATGGCTAATTTATGCATGCCTCTGTTCAAACGCACTGGCACACCTGCGCTTCACCACCGCCCCCCCCTCCAAACAGTCACTTCCTGTCAATCACTCTGTGACGGGTCTGCGTACTCACTGCGATCGCTGTCCCGATAGCAGTGAAGTGTTCGTGCACGTGCGCAGAATGCAACAATCATCCCTCAGTCACTGCTGTCTCTCTGATGCTCCAGCCCCCATCTGTAATCGAGAACATGGAATCCGCCTAGTTCTCGTGGCTCTCAAACACCTGACCTGTTCTTCTCCTGCACCCTGGTCTCTTGCCTTCTTCTCTGTCCGTCCACCTCTCCTCTACATATGGTCAGGCTCCTCACCTTGATGTCAGGACCTTCATAGGACCTCTAGTTACCCTTTCAATCCTTACTCAATGGACAACCTCCCGTTCTCTGTGACATCACTGGCCTCACCAACTTCCCCTATCCTCTCTATGACCACCGCCTCCTCTCCCTCTCTGTAGCTCATTCCAACCCCCCACTCACAGGACTTCCCTCACTCAGCGCTACCTTGTGCCCTGGACCCTGACCCTTTTCCCTCCTCCCTGGACTCCATTCTTTCACCTCTTCTCCCATTATCCTTTCCCAACAAGGCTACACACAACTCTACCCTTTTGCCCTTGACTGTGTTATGCTGGCGGTTACACATCCCATATTGAGTATGTTGAGGATGGAGTTTGAGATAATAAGCTATTAGTTAGTTCAGGAATAGATCCCTCCTAAACTGTCTCTGGCTGTCTCAGGGCAGGGTTTAGCCTCCACAAGTTCTGGGTCACAAACTCATATAGAGAAGTGTAATTACCCAGCAGATATACCTAAGTGGTGGGACTGCTCATACTTGGTGGTGGTCCCAACATTGTGGAGTCTGTTGCTGAGCATGACTGTCACATCTTTCCACCAGTAACTGGACCCCTACCATTACAGTACTTGGCATGACTTTAACACTAGGCAAGAGCACATCATTGGGAAGAGTGGTACACTTGGTAAGAAGAGAGACCCAATGTCCCCAGTTACTTGTAGCTGAAAGAAGCAAGTAGTCTACAATGAGACCGTATATTTCCATAGGACGATGCTCAGCTATTACGATGACTTATTATACCATTGAGTTCATATAAAAAGCGACCCCATTCCATCATAAAGTTGTGTAGTAATATAATCCTCTCTTTATAAAGCACAATAATATTATACAGCGCTGTACACAGAGGGGATCGTTATACACATGGCTCCCAAAGATGGGGAACAGAAGCTAAATATGGTCCTGCCCCCATGAGCTAACAATCTAACAGAAAGGTTGGATAAAGCACGAGTTGCTTTGCACATTGGCTAACGTGGCGACACCACGTCAGTGGCATAGTCCCGCGATGATCATACGCCTGGATTAGGGCCTGGCAGTCCTCATCTTTGCTCTGCCTCTCTGGATATGGGGGACGTCGATGGGCATGAGCAGTGTTCAGCCGCTGATTCTATGCCTGACATAGGGATGTGCGGGAATAATGCTTGTCTGCTACAAGGGGAACCTGAATTCTCCTGCAGTCCCAGATCACAAACCTTAAGGTCTAAACTCCCAGGATTACCGATGCCATCATTCAATACTTAATGAGGGTTATGTACTAATACAGTGCCTTGCAAAAGTATTCACCCCCTTTGGCTTTTTACCTTTTTTGTTACATTACAACCTGTAATTTATTTATTTATTTTAATCTGAATTTTATGTGAAAAACAGTCTAATTTGGGGAAGTGAAATGAGAAAAATAAATAAATATATATATATATATATGAACAGGGGCGTCTTAAGAGAGGAGGGGGCCCGTGTGCACTCCCTGTGCTGGGCCCCCTCCTCTCTCCCCGGTGGCCGGCAACCGACTGACGCGGCTATCCAGCCACCAGAGCCTTAGTAGACTCCGGGCACTAGCGTGCGCCCGGAGTCTAATGCGCATGCGCAGAACGCCCAAAAAAAATGACCACAGCGGCCATTTTCCGGCGTTCTATGCATGCGCAGTAGATTCTGCGGCAGCCATTTTCCAGTGTTCTGAGCAGCGTTGACACTCAACATGGGACCACGGACAAGTAAGTCTAAAATAATATGGGTGCAGTGTGTGCGGTGCGGGGCCCCCCTGGACCCGGGGACCCGTGTGCCCCGCACACACTGCACCCATTATAGATACGCCACTGTATAAAAAATAATCCTGATAAATAAAATTCTGAAAATTGGCATGTGCATATGTAATCACCCCCTTTGCTATGAAGCCCCTCAAAAGTTCTGGTGCAACCAATTACCTTCAGAAGTCACATAATCAGTGAAATGAAGCCCCCATGTGTGACATCTAAGTGTCACATGATCTGTCAGTATAAACTAGGGGTGAGCGGGTTCGGATTTCTGAAATCCGAACCCCCCTGAGCCCCCCCAATCCGGGGCCGATCCGAGTCAGGCTCGACTTTTCCCGCCTGACTCGGATCTGAAATCGAGGCAAAACGTCATCATCCCGCCTTCCAGGTCTTGCGAGTTTTGGATTCTATATAAGGAACCCGCGTCGGCACCATTTTCTCATGTAGACAGTGAAGAGGGAGGGTGGGAGTTAGGGCTGGCTGGGCTGTGTAGTATAGTGTAGTGTAGTGTTGTGTTGCGCTGTGCTGCTGTAGTCCATAGGTGTTGTGGGCCTGATTCAGAGCCGGACGCTATTTGCGCTCACTCGTTCAGAAAAAAGGGCCGGATATTTAAATTGAGCGCTCGCTCTTTGCGGTCTGTTGACGCCTCTATGTCTGAGCGAGCGAACAAAACATGCGCTCGCTATTTTGTAAAGACGCCCCCTGGCCGTTCGCATCCTACGTCATCTCCGCTATTTATTGGATTAATCGAGTACATCGAAAGGCATCTGAACTGCTCGCAGTGCTTGAGGTTGGATTTTCCTACCGCAATCATGCGAACAGTTCAGGCTAAGAAACAACCAAGTGACGTGGCCGATGACGCTGCTTTGTTAATTATGCACACCCTTAAAACGCCCGTTTTGACCGTTTGGCACGCCTGCATTCGGATCACCACTCCCCGTTTTCAAGCACCTTCCCCTGTTACCACCCACAAACGCCTCATCCTGTCACTCAAATTAGCAGGCATTCGCTATTTTGCGAGCGCTCGATTTCTGACCGCACTGACTGGTTGGCGCATGCACATTACGACCCATATGCATGTGCAGTTGTGCGAACATCGCTCGGAGCGAACGAGCGGCTCTGAATCAGGCCCTGTGTCCACTCCTCCAATGTCCATAGGGGCTGGCTGTGTTGTGCTGTGCTGCTGTTGTCCATAGGGGCTGTGTCCACTCCTCCAAAGTCCATAGGGGCTGGCTGGGCTGTGTTGTGCAGTCAGTTGTCCATAGTGTCCACTCCAAAGTCCTGTGCAGTGTCTCAGTCCTAAAGGGGTGCTGTAGTGTTGTCCAGGGGGTGCTTTGTCCATCAGGGGTGCTCCCCCCAAGTGCAAAAAAAATATTTTTTTTTTCTGTGTTTGTGAATTGTGTGTGCAGTAGCCGCACGTGCATCAACAAAGTAGCGCCAAGCGTGCGCCTGTGTCATAAGTAAAGGGCCGGCTGGCTCATCTGTTAAAGGGTGCTGTAACCCCCAAAGTGCACTCCAAATAATATTTTTTTTTTCTGTGTTTGTGAATTGTGTGCGCAGTAGCCGCACATGCATCAACAAAGTAGCGCCAAGCGTGCGCCTGTGTCATAAGTAAAGGGCCGGCTGGCTTGTCCGTTAAAGGGTGCTGTAACCCCCAAAGTGCACTCCAAATAATATATTTTTTTTTCTGTGTTTGTGAATTGTGTGCGCAGTAGTCGCACGTTCATCAACAAAGTAGCGCCAAGCGTGCACCTGTGTCATAAGTAAAGGGCAGGCTGGCTTGACCGTTAAAGGGTGCTGTAACCCCCAAAGTGCACTCCAAACAAAATAAAAAATTTTTTTCTGTGTTTGTGAATTGTGTGCACTGTGGCCGCACGGTTATCAACAAAGTAGCGCCAAGCGTGTGCCAGTGTCCCATAAGTAAAGGGCCTACTGGCTTGTGCGTTAAAGGGTGCTGTAAACCCCAAAGTGCACTAAAAAAAAATAAAAATATATATTTTTTTGTGTTTGTGAATTGTGTGCGCAGTAGCCGCACGTGCATCAACAAAGTAGCGCCAAGCGTGCGCCTGTGTCATAAGTGAAGGGCCGGCTGGCTTGACCGTTAAAGGGTGCTGTAACCCCCAAATTGCACTACAAACAAAATAAAAAAATATTTTCTGTGTTTATGAATTGTGTGCACTGAGGCTGCACGTGCATCAACAAAGGAGCAGCGCCAAGGGTGCGCCTGTGTCCCATAAGTCTGTTAAAGGGTGGTGTAACCCCCAAAGTGCACTCCACAAAAAATAAACAATTCTTTTTTTTCTGTGTTTGTGTGCGAAATGTATGCGTAGTAGCCGCACGTGCATCAACACAGCAGCAGCGCCAAGCATGCGCCTGTGTCATAAGTCAAGGGCCGGTTTGGACATCTGGTCCGGACTGAAGGACATGCCAACAATTTCTGACATGTCTACTATCACTGCATATGATACTGTCACCACTGACAGAATGGTGGAGGAATTATTTTCTGTGTTTGTGAATTGTGTGCACTGTGGCTGCACGTGCATCAACAAAGGAGCAGCGCCAAGCGTGCACCTGTGTCATAAGTAAAGGGCCGGCTGGCTTGTCCGTTAAAGGGTGCTGTAACCCTCAAAGTGCGCTCCACAAAAAATAAAAAAAAATTTTTTTTTCTGTCTTTGTGAATTGTGTGGGCTGTAGCCGCACATGCATCCTCAAAGCAGCAGCACCAAGCGTGCGTCTGTCTGTTAAAGGATTACATCGGTGACAGCATCCAAGTAGGCATGTCAGATAGTCCGTACCTGTACTGGCAGGAAAAAGAGGCAATTTGGAGGCCCCTGTACAAACTGGCTCTATTTTACCTGAGTTGCCCCCCCTCCAGTGTGTACTCCAAAAGAGTGTTTAGTGCAGCCGGGAACCTTGTCAGCAAAAGGCGTAGGAGGTTGCTTCCACAAAATGTGGAGAAGATGATGTTCATAAAAATTAATTATCAACTCTTCAAGGGAGACCAGCCTCCAGAACGTACAGAGGGACCTGTGGTGGTGGATTCCAGCGGGGACAAATAAATACTCTGTGAGGATGAGGATGTACACAACACTGAAGAGGGTGAGGAATCGGTGAATGAGGAGGATGAGGACGACATCTTGCCTCTGTAGAGCCAGTTTGTGCAATCATTTCAGCCACAGTCGTGTGGCAGACCCTGGCGCTGAAATGATTGGTTTGTTAAAGTGTGCATGTCCTGTTTATACAACATAAGGGTGGGTGGGAGAGCCCAAGGACAATTCCATCTTGCACCTCTTTTTTTTCTTTGCATTATGTACTGTTTGGGGCATAGTTTTTCAAACTGCCATCCTGTCTGCCACTGCAGTGTCACTCCTAGATGGGCCACGTGTTTGTGCCGCCCACTCGTGTCGCTTAGCATAGTCATCCAGCTACCTCGGTGCAACCTTTTGGACATAAAAACACTATTGTGAGGTGTGAGGTGTTCAGAATAGACTGGAAATGAGTGGAAATTAAGGTTATTGAGGTTAATAATAGCATAGGAGCAGAAAAACTAACACATTCTGGGCTCTATTTATTAACATTATTTTTACTAAAATAAAGTGAAAAAGGGTGTTTTCACACCCTTTTCACATTATTTTAGTTTCACCTGTAGTAATTACAGGGCAATTGGAGTAGAATTAGTAAAATTCTACTCCAGCCCCCAGTATCACTTATTTTTAGTAAAGCAGATCGCATTTCCCATAATTGTAATGGGAAATGTGATCTGTGTGCAAGTTACTAAAAATAAATTGTAAAAAAATACCGGGGGAAGCCCTGTGATAATAACGCCACCTGGAGGTGGCGTTATCCAGGGTCTCCCCCGGTTACCGGGCTCCCACTCTGCTCTAACGGAGAGAGCAGAGGCTGGAGCCGGTACCAGTAATCAGCTATGTGGTCTAAGTAGACCGCAAGCTGATTACTGTAAAAAAAAGAAAAAAAAATTAAACATTTTTTTTTTCCTTACCTGAATCCAGGGACCGGTGATCGGGCCTCCGGTGATGGCTCCTCTCCGGTCAGCTGGTCTCCCACAGTGCACTGGGGACCGGTCATCAGGTGATCGGGTCCCAGTGCAGTATGGGAGATCACCTGATCGGGAAGCCCGGAGAAGATCACCGGAGGCCAGGAGGATGCAGGTAAGTGTAATGAAGGAAGGGGGGGTCGCGGGGGGGAGGGGGGGTCGCGGGGGTCGCGGGGGTCCGCGATCGCGGGGGCAGGGCTTAGCGCCAGGGGCAGGGCTTAGCATCGGTGGGGGGGTAGTAGCGGTGATCGGTCGGCGCATGCGCGGGCTCTTAGTCGCGGTATTTGTTCCGAAAATACCGCGACTAGAGTGCGAATGGGATCCGCAGGGACAGAGCTTTATCGCAAGCTCTGTCCCTGCAAGGGATTTATAGTAAATCCCTGTGATATTGCCTGAATTCGCAATGCGAATTCACTCGGTAATATCACACTACAATCCGCATTCAATATGCGGATTGTAGTAAATAGAGCCCTCTGTGATTTTAGCTGTTTTTATGCTTTTTTTCAAAAAATACAGATCCAAAACACAAAACCCAGAACCCAAAACACGGAAGGGTGGTTTTGGCAAAACCAATCCAGATCCAAAACACGAAGAAAGATCCAGATCGAAAAAACCCCCACAAAATACGAAAAGTGGCCGGTGCACACCCCTAGTACAAACACACCTTCTCTGAAAGACCCCAGAGGCTGCAACACCACTAAGCAAGAGGCATCACACCATGAAGACCAAGGAGCTCTCCAAACAAGTCAGGGACAAAGTTGTTGAGAAGTACAATTCTGGGTTGGGTTATAAAAAAATATCCAAATCTTTGATGATCCCCCGGAGCACCATCAAATCCATCATCATCAAATGGAAAGAACATGGTACCACAACAAACCTGCCAAGAGAGGGCCGCCCACCAAAACTCACAGACCGGGCAAGGAGGGCATTAATCAGAGAGGTAGCTCAGAGACCAAAGGTAACCCTGAAGGAGCTGCAGAGTTCCACCGCAGAGACTGGTGTATCTGTGCATGTGAACACAATAAGCCGTACACTCCATAGAGCTGGGCTTTATGGAAGAGCGGCCAGAAAAATACGATTACTTAGTGATAAAAATAAGAAGACACGATTTGAGTTTGACAAAAGGCATGTGGGCGACTCCCCAAATGTATGGAGGAAGATGCTCTCTTCAAATGAGACTAAAATTAAACTTTTCGGAAAACCAAGGAAAACGCTATGTCTGGTGCAAACCCAACAAATCCCATAACCCCAATAACACAGTGACACATGGCGGTGGCAGCATCATGCTGGGGGGATGTATTCAGCAGCAGGGACTGGGAAACTGATTCGAGTCGAGGGAAAGATGGATGATGCTAAATACAGGGATATTCTTCAGCAAAACCTGTGTCCGTCTGCCTGTGATGAGACTGGGACGGAGGTTCACCTTCCAGCAGGACAATGACCAGAAGCATACTGCTAAAGCAACACTCCAGTGGTGTAAGGGGAAACATTTAATGTGTTGGAATGGCCTAGTCACTGCCCAGATCTCAACCCAATTGAGAATCTGTGGTCAGACTTGAAGATTTCTGTTCACAAGCGGAAACCATCCAACATGAAGGAGCTGGCGCAGTTTTGCCTTGAGGAATGGGCAAAAATCCCAGGGGCAAGATGTGGCAAACTCATAGAGACTTATCCAAAGCGACTTGCAGCTGTAATTGCCGCAAAAGGCGGCTCGACAAAGTACTGACTTTAGGGGGGTGAATAGTTATGCACGCTGAAGTTTTCTGTTATGTTGTCCTCAATGTTGTTTGATTCACAATATATATATATATAAAAAAAAACAACGTCACAGTTGTCTGCATGTTCTGTTAATGAAATGATGCACACCTTCACACAATCCATTCTAATTCCAGATTGTGAGGCAAAAAACATGAAAAATGCAAAGGGGGTGAATACTTTTGCAAGGCACTGAAACCTCAGCATCCGATCCCCTTTCCTCTGTTCGGTGCGAGGCAGAAGGTGGAAGCAAACGTCCCTTTGGTTGCTGTGGTATAGCGTAAAGGCTGCACCTTAACGAAGCGTTGGTACATGAGCCCTAATTACTCGTTCTGTGTATTTCCGCATTTGTAGGAGATACAATATATTATTTTGGTAGGCTGGATCACAATGACAGGATTTTAGATTTTGTTTTTAAATTAATTTGGTAATTGTAACTCATTTTCAGGTATTAAATAAATGGCGGATTAAAATGAATTTTAATGGATTTAATTTAAATTGGGTTTTTTAACATAACTATTTGGTGACTAAAATGTATTTGGAATGGGATTATTACATTAGCGGCACAGGGTGTAAAATGAGAAAATGTTATAAAGCCACAAATATAGGGATATATTTCAGTGTACCCCGGAAGGTAATGAGATGCAGGGCCGGCTCCAGGGGTCAGAGCACCCCGTGCCGGGCCCCTTCCAGTGCGCCCTCTCGCCGCGCATGACCGAAAATGGGTGTGTGGACTAATTACCATAGGTCACGCCCCCTACGTGATGTCCGCCTCCAAATAACGTCAGGCTCGGGGGAGCCTCACTAGCTGGGCTTTCCCCAGCCCTCTCCCGTCTCTGAATGGATGCTGCTTTGGCACACGGGTGGAACAGCAGGACAGTAATGTCCCGTTGAAATTGGGATGTTGGGGAGGGGTGCGCCCTCTATGGGTGGCGCCCCTGTGCGACCGCTCAGGTCGAACACCCCTACAGCTGGCCCTGCTGAGATGGGACATCTACTGTGGTGCTGAGTCATAGTCATTCGGGGGGTTCTAAACCTCATTGGGAACTTTTTTATTATACTGTGCGAGTGGTGACCCCTGATATATGGAGCCCATTTATTAATGACAGCTAACCTGGTTCTCTGGCAAAAGGTTGTTTGTTCTCACCAGAGCCAGTAAATGGTAGCATAGCTCAGGGGCGTATTAAGAGAGGAGGGGGCCCGTGGGCATTCACCATCCGTGGTCCCCTCCTCTATCCCCGGTGGCCGGCAGCATCAGTGGACTCTGGGCACTAGTCTGTGCATACGCATTAGTAGACTCTGGGCACTGTCTACTGCGCATACGCAGGTCTCCGGGGAAATGGCGTGGCGGCCACACTCACTCCGCATGCGCAAAACGCTGGGAAAATGGCCGGGGCGGCCATTTTCCGGCATTTTGTGCAGGGCTGAGACACGATGTGGGACCTCAGAGAGGTACGTTATATAATATATGGGTGCAGCGTGTGGTGCGGGCCCCGCTGGACCCAGGGGCCCGTGTGCACCACACACCCTGCACCCATTATAGATACGCCCTTGGCATAGCTCCTGCCGAAAAAACTATTGGGGGAGGCCTGGACAAGTGCTGCCGCCTTCCTCATATCGCCATCGCCATAGCAGTAGATTATAGCAGAAAATCGGATTTACTTACTGACATAAAGCATTTTTCTCAGACATGCCTTTGTGACACTGCGAGCAACAGGCTGCTACTTGTAGTTCCAGACCCATGGGAGTGAAATCAGGGGTCCCCAGTTCTTACATTACTCAGATAATATTTGTCACTTATCTGCATTATAAACTTATACAGAATTTTGCTTTGAGTCATTTAAAACTCCAGCGTCCGGTAACAAATGATCTCGAGGCTGAAGGCGAGCGAGTGTGCGGTGACTGTAAGGTGCGCATACAGAGCGGCGCTCAGCACAAGATTAATGTACAGTCCTCGGAAATACCGTATCTGCAGAACACATCACCTGTAATGTCGCCGGAGAGGAATGCTTTCGCTAATTGGCGTTTTCATATTCCAGCAGGCTAATTTCCCAAGCAGCAGACAGCGAGCGCCCGGGACGTTTTTCCCCTTTACATCTCGGTATCACAATCTCACCTAACAAATCGCCAGCAACGCTTATCTCTCCAGATTTTCATTGCTGGGACGCGGGCTGATGGTTTTGTCTCTCATTGTTAATGAAATGTCCTCCAGTTCTAGGGCATCATTACCGAAGTAATGACGGAAATGTCAGACGCCAGAACGTACAAATGTTGGAAGTGCTGAAATAATGTCAGCTCTCGGTGTCAGGGAGAAGGGAGAGATCAGAATTAATGAATGATTTTATCGGGAGGACAGAGGAACATAATTAGCCGTTATTTGTGTATGCGGAGGCCTGGTAAGCAGCCGGGTGCAAGGGGCGACAGGAGGAGGGGAGAGAGCAGGTCCCCTTGTGATAGCTTTGGAGGAGACACAAGTCTTTGGATCGGCTCCAATCCCCCTGCAAAGGATCTCAGCCCCCGGATGGACTGGTTAATTACTGGAATGAGGGACGAGAAGGGCATCTTGACACTGGCAGCGATTAAGGAGATTGTGTGCCCAGTCAGGAGGGCACAG
This sequence comes from Taudactylus pleione, assembly GCA_031769625.1. Classification (NCBI taxonomy): domain Eukaryota; kingdom Metazoa; phylum Chordata; class Amphibia; order Anura; family Myobatrachidae; genus Taudactylus; species Taudactylus pleione. The sequence continues at coordinate 75,222 of JAUIMM010002723.1, forward strand.
ACGTATGGCGTTTATGTTGGATGAGGGACCCTCTGAGACTCCCAGCCTTAAGAGCCATACAGAGGCCTACAGAGTACTAAAAGTACCATATACCACCACCTTTATTACTAAGGGGCATAGCGCCACTAACCACCAATGCATACATTACCCTGCCTGTTGGTGCACTACAATGCCCAGCAGTACCATTACACTCCAGGCTGCTCCAGTATTGTTATTGTATCGGTTCATCCCTGTGTCTCTATGCCACCTTGTTGTTCTACCTCAGGTATGGGGAACCTCCTGCCCGGGGGCCATATAAGGCCCTCGGAATCATTTAGTCTGGCCCTCTGAGCTTTTTTCTGCTAGCCTCATTTGGCCTATAATGTCACCCTGCAGCCAGAATCTATGCAGCAGTGCCGCTGGGGGCGTCCTTAGGGCACTTCAGACGGTCACACCGCTGCCCTTACAGCTCCCCAGAGCATCCTCAAGATGCTACGGGCATTGCTATAATCACCGGCGATTGTGGTCCCGCCCCCGTGTAATGTCACGCGGATGGGGCATGGCTTGCAACGGGCCCGCAAATAATGTTATATATATCAAAATGGCACTCGGCAGAAAAATGGTTCCCCCTCCATGTTCTACCTGGTTAAACAAACCTGCAACCTGGTACCACGTGTGGACTAACCGCCACCCAGGGCCCAGAGTACCGTATGTGGGGGGATATATATATATATATATATATATATATATATATTATATATACATATACATACATACACTTTACATCATACTATCTATAGACCCCAGTACCCTTCCCTTGTCACCATGCCAATAGGTCACGTGCCCAGGTGCACTACGCTATACACTGCTAATAGGTCACATGCCCAGGTGCACTCCGCTATACTCTGCTAATAGGTCACATGCCCAGGTGCACTCCTCTATACTCTGCTAATAGGTCACATGCCCAGGTGCACTCCTCTATATTCTGCTAATAGGTCACATGCCCAGGTGCACTCCACTATACTCTGCTAATAGGTCACATGCCCAGGTGCACTCCTCTATATTCTGCTAATAGGTCACATGCCCAGGTGCACTCCACTATACTCTGCTAATAGGTCACATGCCCAGGTGCACTCCTCTATACTCTGCTAATAGGTCACATGCCCAGGTGCACTCCTCTATACTCTGCTAATAGGTCACATGCCCAGGTGCACTCCTCTATATTCTGCTAATAGGTCACATGCCCAGGTGCACTCCGCTGTACTCTGCTAATAGGTCACAAGCCCAGGTGCACTCCGCTGTACTCTGCTAATAGGTCACATGCCCAGGTGCACTCCGCTGTACTCTGCTAATAGGTCACATGCCCAGGTGCACTCCGCTATACTCTGCTAATAGGTAACATGCCCAGGTGCACTCCTCTATACTCTGCTACTAGGTCACATGCCCAGGTGCACTCCTCTATACTCTGCTAAGAGGTCACATACCCAGGTGCACTCCGCTATACTCTGCTAATAGGTCGCATGCCCAGGTGCACTCCTCTATACTCTGCTAATAGGTCACATGCCCAGGTGCACTCCGCTATACTCTGCTAATAGGTCACATGCCCAGGTGCACTCCTCTATACTCTGCTAATAGGTCACATGCCCAGGTGCACTCCTCTATACTCTGCTAATAGGTCACATGCCCAGGTGCACTCCTCTATACTCTGCTAATAGGTCACATGCCCGGGTGCACTCTGCTATACTCTGCTAATAGGTCACATGCCCAGGTGCACTACTCTATACTCTTCTAATAGGTCACATCCCCAGGTGTACTCCCCTATACTCTGCTAATAGGTCACATGCCCAGGTGCACTCCTCTATACTATGCTATTAGGTCACATGCCCAGGTGCACTCTACTATACTCTGCTAATAGGTCACATGCCCAGGTGCCCTCCCCTATACTCTGCTAATAGGTCACATGCCCAGGTGCACTCCCCTATACTCTGCTAATAGGTCACATGCCCAGGTGCACTCTGCTATACTCTGCTAATAGGTCACATGCCCAGGTGCACTCCTCTATACTCTGCTAATACGTCACATGCCCAGGCGCACTCTGCTATACTCTGCTAATAGGTCACATGGCCAGGCGCACTCTGCTAATAGGTCACATGCCCAGGTGCACTGCCCTATACTCTGCTAATAGGTCACATGCCCAGGTGCACTCCCCTATACTCTGCTCATAGGTCATATGTCCAGGTGCACTCTCCTATACTCTGCTAATAGGTCACATGTCCAGGTGCACTCTGCTATACTCTGCTAATAGGTCACATGCCCAGGCGCACTCTGCTATACTCTGCTAATAGGTCACATGCCCAGGCGCACTCCACTATACTCTGCTAATAGGTCACATGCCCAGGTGCACTCCTCTATACTCTGCTAATAGATCACATGCCAGCTGCACTCCGCTATACTCTGCTAATAGGTCACATACCCAGGCGCACTCCACTATACTCTGGTAATATGTCACATGCCCAGGCGCACTCTGCTATACTCTGCTAATAGGTCACATGCCCAGGTGCACTCTGCTATACTCTGGTAATATGTCACATGCCCAGGTGCACTCTGCTATACTCTGGTAATAGGTCACATGCCCAGGTGCACTCCCCTATACTCTGCTAATAGGTCATATGTCCAGGTGCACTCTGCTATACTCTGCTAATATGTCACGTGCCCAGGTGCACTCTGCTATTCTCTGCCAATAGGTCACATGCTCAGGTGCACTCTGCTGTACTCTGCTAATAAATCACATGCCAGGTGCACTCTGCTATACTCTGCTAATAGGTCACATGCCCAGGTGCACTCCGCTATACTCTGTTAATAGGTGACATGTCCGGGTGCACTCTGCTATACTCTGCTAATACGTCACATGCCCAGGTGCACTCCGCTATACTCTGCTAATAGGTCACATGTCCAGCTGCACTCCGCTATACTGTGATAATTGGTCACGTGCCCAGATGCACTCCGCTATACTGTGATAATAGGTGACATGCCCAGGAGCACTCCGCTATACTCTGCTAATAGGTCACATGCCCAGGTGCACTACGCTATACTCTGATAATAGGTCACGTGCCCAGGTGCACTCTGCTATACTCTGCTAATAGGTCACATGCCCAGGTGCACTCCTCTATACTATGCTAATAGGTCACATGCCCAGGTGCACTCCGCTATACTCTGGTAATAGGTCACATGCCCAGGTGCACTCCGCTATACTCTGGTAATAGGTCACATGCCCAGGTGCACTCCTCTATACTCTGCTAATAAGTCACATGCCCAGGTGCACTCCGCTATACTCTGGTAATAGGTCACATGCCTAGGTGCACTCCGCTATACTCTGCTAATAGGTCACATACCCATGTGCACTCCACTATACTCTGGTAATATGTCAAATGCCAAGGTGCACTCCGCTATACTCTACTAATATGTCACATACCCAGGTGCACTCTGCTATACTCTGCTAATAGGTCACGTACCCAGGTGCACTCCGCTATACTCTGGTAATAGGTCACGTGCCCAGGTGCACTCCGCTATACTCTGCTAATAGGTCACGTGCCCAGGTGCACGCCGCTATACTCTGCTAATAGTTCACGTGCCCAGGCGCACTCCTCTATACTCTACTAATAGGTCACGTGCCCAGGCGCACTCATCTATACTCTGCCAATAGGTCACGTGCCCAGGCGCACTCCGCTATACTCTGCCAATAGGTCACATGCTCAGGTGCACTCCGCTATACTCTGCCAATAGGTCACATGCCCAGGTGCACTCCTCTATACTCCGCTAATAGGTCACATGCCCAGGTGCCCTCCGCTATACTCCGCTTATAGGTCACATGCCCAGGTGCACTCCGCTATACTCCGCTAATAGGTCACATGCCCAGGTGCACTCCGCTATACTCCGCTAATAGGTCACATGCCCAGGTGCACTCCGCTATACTCCGCCAATAGGTCACATGCCCAGGTGCACTCCGCTATACTCTGCTAATAGGTCACATGACCAGGTGCACTCCCCTATACTCTGCTAATAGGTCACATGCCCAGGTGCACTCCTCTATACTCTGCTAATAGGTCACATGCCCAGGTGCACTCCTCTATACTCTGCAAATAGGTCACATGCCCAGGTGCACTCCGGTATACTCTGCTAATAAATCACATGCTCAGGTGCACTCCGCTATACTCTGCTAATAGGTCACAGGCCCAGGTGCACTCCGCTATACTGTGATAATTGGTCACATGCCCAGGTGCACTACGCTATACTCTGCTAATAGGTCACGTGCCCAGGTGCACTCCTCTATACTCTGCTAATAGGTCACGTGACCAGGTGCACTCCTTTATACTCTGCTAATAGGTCACATGCCCAGGTGCACTCCTCTATACTCTGCTAATAGGTCACGTGCCCAGGTGCACTCCTCTATACTCTGCTAATAGGTCACATGACCAGGTGCACTCCTCTATACTCTTCTAATAGGTCACATGCCCAGGTGCACTCCGCTATACTCTGCTAATAGTTCACTTGCCCAGGTGCACTCCCCTATACTCTGCTAATAGGTCACATGCCCAGGTGCACTCCCCTATACTCTGCTAATAGGTCACATGCCCAGGTGCACTCCGCTATACTCTGCTAATAGGTCACATACCCTGGTGCACTCCACTATACTCTGGTAATAGGTCACATGCCCAGGTGCACTTTCATATACTCTGCTAATAGGTCACAATCCCAGCTGCACTCCTCTATACTCTGCTAATAGGTCACATGCCCAGGCGCACTCAGCTATACTCTGCTAATAGGTCACATGCTCAGGTGCACTCCGCTATACTCTGCCAATAGGTCACATTCCCAGGTGCACTCCTCTATACTCTGCTAATAGGTCACATGCCCAGGTGCACTCCGCTATACTCCGCTTATAGGTCACATGCCCAGGTGCACTCCGCTATACTCCGCTAATAGGTCACATGCCCAGGTGCACTCCGCTATACTCTGCTAATAGGTCACATGCCCAGGTGCACTCCGCTATACTGTAATAATAGGTCACATGCCCAGGTGCACTCCCCTATACTCTGCTAACAGGTCACATGCCCAGGTGCACTCCCCTATACTCTGCTAATAGGTCACATGCCCAGGTGAACTCCACTATACTCTGCTAATAGGTCACATGCCCAGGTGCACTCTGCTATACTCTGCTAATAGGTCACATGCCCAGGTGCATTCCCCTATACCCTGCCAATAGGTCACATGCCCAGATGCACTCCGCTATACTGTGATAATAGGTGACATGCCCAGGTGCACTCCCCTATACTCTGCTAATAGGTCACGTGCCAAGGTGCACTCTGCTATACTCTGCTAATAAGTCACATGCCCAGGTGCACTCTGCTATACTCTGCTAATAGGTCACGTGCCCAGGTGCACTCCTCTATACTCTGCTAATAGGTCAAGTACCCAGGCGCACTCCACTATACTCTGCTAATAGGTCACATGCCCAGGTGCACTCCGCTATACTGTGATAATAGGTCACATGCCCAGGTGCACTCCACTATACTCTGCTAATAGTTCAAATGCCCAGGTGCACTCCCCTATACTCTGCCAATAGGTCACATGCCCAGATGCACTCCGCTATACTGTGATAATAGGTGACATGCCCAGGTGCACTCCCCTATACTCTGCTAATAGGTCACATGCCCAGGTGCACTCCACTATACTCTGCTAATAGGTCACATGCCCAGGTGCACTCCACTATACTCTGCTAATAGGTCAAATGCCCAGGTGCACTCCCCTATACTCTGCCAATAGGTCACATGCCGAGATGCACTCCGCTATACTGTGATAATAGGTGACATGCCCAGGTGCACTCCCCTATACTCTGCTAATAGGTCACGTGCCAAGGTGCACTCTGCTATACTCTGCTAATAGGTCACGTGCCCAGGTGCACTCCTCTATACTCTGCTAATAGGTCACGTACCCAGGCGCACTCCACGATACTCTGCTAATAGGTCACATGCCCAGGTGCACTCCGCTATACTCTACCAATAGGTCACATGCCCAGGTGCACTCCGCTATACTGTGATAATAGGTGACATGCCCAGGTGCACTCCCCTATACTCTGCTAATAGGTCACATGCCCAGGTGCACTCCACTATACTCTGCTAATAGGTCACATGCCCAGGTGCACTCCACTATACTCTGCTAATAGGTCAAATGCCCAGGTGCACTCCCCTATACTCTGCCAATAGGTCACATGCCGAGATGCACTCCGCTATACTGTGATAATAGGTGACATGCCCAGGTGCACTCCCCTATACTCTGCTAATAGGTCACGTGCCAAGGTGCACTCTGCTATACTCTGCTAATAGGTCACGTGCCCAGGTGCACTCCTCTATACTCTGCTAATAGGTCACGTACCCAGGCGCACTCCACGATACTCTGCTAATAGGTCACATGCCCAGGTGCACTCCGCTATACTCTACCAATAGGTCACATGCCCAGGTGCACTCCTCTATACTCTGCTAATAGGTCACATGCCCAGGTGCACTCTGCTATACTCTGCCAATAGGTCACATGCCCAGATGTACGCCGCTATACTGTGATAATAGGTCACATGCCCAGGTGCACTCCGCTATACTCAGCTAACAGGTCACATGCCCAGGTGCACTCCCCTATACTCTGCCAATAGGTCACATGCCCAGATGCACTCTGCTATACTCTGGTAATAGGTCACGTGCCCAGGTGCACTCCTCTATACTCTGCTAATAGGTCACATGCCCAGGTGCACTCCGCTATACTCTGCTAATAGGTCACATGCCCAGGTGCACTCCGCTATACTGTGATAATAGGTGACATGCTCAGGTGCACTCCCCTATACTCTGCTAATAGGTCACGTGCCAAGGTGCACTCTGCTATACTCTGCTAATAGGTCACGTGCCCAGGTGCACTCTGCTATACTCTGCTACTAGGTCACGTGCCCAGGTGCACTCCTCTATACTCTGCTAATAGGTCACGTACCCAGGCGCACTCCACTATACTCTGCTAATAGGTCACATGCCCAGGTACACTCCTCTATACTCTGTCAATAGGTCACATGCCCAGGTGCACTCCCCTATACTCTGCTAATAGGTCACATGCCCAGGTGCACTCTGCTATACTCTGCTAATAGGTCACGTGCCCAGGTGCACTCTGCTATACTCTGCTAATAGGTCACGTGCCCAGGCGCACTCCTCTATACTCTGCTAATAGGTCACGTACCCAGGCGCACTCCACAATACTCTGCTAATAGGTCACATGCCCAGGTGCACTCCTCTATACTCTGCTAATAGCTCACATGCCCAGGTGCACTCTGCTATACTCTGCCAATAGGTCACATGCCCAGATGCACTCCGCTATACTGTGATAATAGGTCACATGCCCAGGTGCACTCCCCTATTCTCTGCTAACAGGTCACATGCCCAGGTGCACTCCCCTATACTCTGCTAATAGGTCACATGCCCAGGTGAACTCCACTATACTGTACTAATAGGTCACATGCCCAGGTTCACTCTGCTATACTCTGCTAATAGGTCACATGCCCAGGTGCATTCCCCTATACTCTGCCAATAGGTCACATGCCCAGATGCACTCCGCTATACTGTGATAATAGGTGACATGCCCAGGTGCACTCCCCTATACTCTGCTAATAGGTCACGTGCCAAGGTGCACTCTGCTATACTCTGCTAATAGGTCACGCGCCCAGGTGCACTCCGCTATACTCTGCTAATAGGTCAAATGCCCAGGTGCACTCCGCTATACTCTGCTAATAGGTCACGTGCCCAGGTGCACTCTGCTATACTCTGCTAGTAGGTCACGTGCCCAGGTGCACTCTGCTATACTCTGCTAATAGGTCACGTGCCCAGGTGCATTCTGCTATACTCTGCTAATAGGTCACGTGCCCAGGTGCACTCCGCTATACTCTGCTAATAGGTCACGTGCCCAGGTGCACTCCGCTATACTCTGCTAATAGGTCACGTGTCCAAGTGCACTCCGCTATACTCTGCTAATAGGTCACATGCCCAGGTGCACTCCCCTATACTCTGCTAATAGGTCACATGCCCAGGTGCACTCCTCTATACTCTGCTAATAGGTCACGTACCCAGACGCACTCCACTATACTCTGCTAATAGGTCACATGCCCAGGTGCACTCCTCTATACTCTGCCAATAGGTCACATGCCCAGGTGCACTCCTCTATACTCTGCTAATAGGTCACATGCCCAGGTGCACTCTGCTATACTCTGCCAATAGGTCACATGCCCAGATGCACTCCGCTATACTGTGATAACAGGTCACATGCCCAGGTGCACTCCCCTATACTCTGCTAACAGGTCACATGCCCAGGTGCACTCCCCTATACTCTGCTAATAGGTCACATGCCCAGGTGAACTCCCCTTTACTCTGCCAATAGGTCACATACCCAGATGCACTCCGCTATACTGTGATAATAGGTGACATGCCCAGGTGCACTCCCCTATACTCTGCCAATAGGTCACGTGCGAAGGTGCACTCTGCTATACTCTGCTAATAGGTCACGTGCCCAGGTGCACTCTGCTATACTCTGCTAATAGGTCACATGCCCAGGTGCACTCCGCTATACTCTGCTAATAGGTCACATGCCCAGGTGCACTCCTCTATACTCTGCTAATAGGTCACGTGCCCAGGTGTACTCCGCTATACTCTGCTAATAGGTCACATGCCCAGGTGCACTCCGCTATACTCTGCTAATAGGTCACATGCCCAGGTGCACTCCCCTATACTCTGCTAATAGGTCACGTGCCCAGGTGCACTCTGCTATACTCTGCTAATAGGTCACATGCCCAGGTGCACTCCCCTATACTCTGCTAATAGGTCACGTGCCCAGGTGCACTCTGCTATACTCTGCTAATAGGACACATGCCCAGGTGCACTCCTCTATTCTCTGCTAATAGGTCACATGCCCAGGTGCACTCCGCTATACTCTGCTAATAGGTCACATGCCCAGGTGTACTCCTCTATACTCTGCTAATAGGTCACATGCCCAGGCGCACTCCCCTATACTCTGCTAATAGGTCACATGCCCAGGTGTACTCCGCTATACTCTGCTAATAGGTCACATGCCCAGGCGCACTCTGCTATACTCTGCTAATAGGTCACATGTCCAGATGCACTCCCCTATACTCTGCTAATAGGTCACATGCCCAGGTGCACTCTGCTATACTCTAACAGGTCACATGCCCAGGTGCACTCTGCTATACTCTGCTAATAGGTCACATGCCCAGGTGCACTCCTCTATACTCTGCTAATAGGTCACATGCCCAGGTGCACTCCGCTATACTCTGCTAATAGGTCACATGCCCAGGTGCACTCCCCTATACTCTGCTAATAGGTCACGTGCCCAGGTGCACTCCTCTATACTCTGCTAATAGGTCACATGTCCAGGTGCACTCCCCTATACTCTGCTAATAGGTCACGTGCCCAGGTGCACTCTGCTATACTCTGCTAATAGGACACATGCCCAGGTGCACTCCTCTATTCTCTGCTAATAGGTCACATGCCCAGGTGCACTCCGCTATACTCTGCTAATAGGTCACATGCCCAGGTGTACTCCTCTATACTCTGCTAATAGGTCACATGCCCAGGCGCACTCCCCTATACTCTGCTAATAGGTCACATGCCCAGGTGTACTCCGCTATACTCTGCTAATAGGTCACATGCCCAGGCGCACTCTGCTATACTCTGCTAATAGGTCACATGTCCAGATGCACTCCCCTATACTCTGCTAATAGGTCACATGCCCAGGTGCACTCTGCTATACTCTAACAGGTCACATGCCCAGGTGCACTCTGCTATACTCTGCTAATAGGTCACATGCCCAGGTGCACTCCTCTATACTCTGCTAATAGGTCACATGCCCAGGTGCACTCCTCTATACTCTGCTAATAGGTCACATGCCCAGGTGCACTCCTCTATACTCTGCTAATAGGTCACGTGCCCAGGTGCACTCCTCTATACTCTGCTAATAGGTCACATGTCCAGATGCTCTCCCCTATACTCTGCTAATAGGTCACATGCCCAGGTGCACTCTGCTATACTCTGCTAATAGGTCACATGCCCAGGTGCACTCCTCTATACTCTGCTAATAGGTCACATGTCCAGATGCACTCCCCTATACTCTGCTAATAGGTCACATGCCCAGGTGCACTCCACTATACTCTGCAAATAGGTCACATGCCCAGGTGCACTCCTCTATACTCTGCTAATAGGTCACATGCCCAGGTGCACTCCGCTATACTCGGCTAATAGGTCACATGCCCAGGTGCACTCCGCTATACTCTGCTAATAGGTCACATGCCCAGGTGCACTCTGCTATACTCTGCTAACAGGTCACATGCCCAGGTGCACTCTGATATACTCTGCTAATAGGTCACATGCCCAGGTGCACTCCTCTATACTCTGCTAATAGGTCACATGCCCAGGTGCACTCCTCTATACTCTGCTAATAGGTCACATGCCCAGGTGCACTCTGCTATACTCTGCTAACAGGTCACATGCCCAGGTGCACTCTGCTATACTCTGCTAATAGGTCACATGCCCAGGTGCACTCCTCTATACTCTGCTAATAGGTCACATGCCCAGGTGCACTCCGCTATACTCTGCTAATAGGTCACATGCCCAGGTGCACTCTGCTATACTCTGCTAATAGGTCACATGCCCAGGGGCACTCCTCTATACTCTGCTAACAGGTCACATGCCCAGGTGCACTCTGCTATACTCTGCTAATAGGTCACATGCCCAGGTGCACTCCTCTATACTCTGCTAATAGGTCACATGCCCAGGTGCACTCCGCTATACTCTGCTAATAGGTCACATGCCCAGGTGCACTCTGCTATACTCTGCTAATAGGTCACATGCCCAGATGTACTCCCATATACTCTGCTAATAGGTCACATGCCCAGGTGCACTCCGCTATACTATAATAGTTTATACTGCGTATTCTCATAGGTTTTTTTGTCACAGTTTTGTGATCATTTTTCCAATTTCATTCTCCTCTGTAAAAAACCAATGGGACAGCTCAGTAAATCGCTGAAAAGTGAACATGTTCCTCCAAAAATAATCACGTTGTATAAGTAGCAGCAGGATTTCCTTCACCTGTCCGTCTTCCATCGCAGACCCCAAGAGAATATCATCAGCAGCCCATAACCCTTATGTAAGGATGGGTTTGCTTGCCAAACACTATTCAGACGGGCAGTTCCGTGCCCCTACATCACTGTGCAGCCCTGCAGGCCAGGGAGCTGTGAAAGAGAAACTATTTGTTATCACTGAAGAACGCAATGTACTTTATCAGCGCTGACTAGTAAAGCTTTCTCCTTCAAATTTAATGTCCCTTACAGATAGGCATTTACTACCGTCCTGGGGCCAGCCATACTTCCAACTGAACGCTTACAACTGTGCTGACGGTGTCCTTGTACACGCTGTGCGGCCAAATCCCAAATCCATTTTGGAAGAGATAGCGCTGATGGAGCAGGGGTGTTATTATTATCCTTTATTTTTATGGCGCCACAAGGGTTCTGCAGCGCCTCACAACATACCGTACTTCCGATATGCTGCTACACGAGTCAAATGCAGCTACGTCCCCTCAGTGGAGGTGATTAGCGAGGGCATTAGAGCCAGACCGAATGTATACAGCATTGGTAAGGGGGACACTGAATACGGGAGGCTCAGTCAGTAGTCACTGTGTATGGTTACTGGTGGTGAGTCTCTGCTGGTCATCACTTAATGGGGAAATACTTAGGGGGGCTGAGCCAGTAACAGGGAGCCCATCCATTTTGCAAGGAGAAAACAAAGAACCAGCACTATGTTGTTTAACTAATTTAAATAGTTGGACAGATTCAATATAATGTAACATTTGTTAAGATATAATAAAACAAATAAAAATGTATATCAGATAAAAATATATAGCAATGTCTAGGACATCATAATTAATGATCAATTGGATCCTAAATTTTCACTGTGGACTATGGGCCCGAATCAGAAAGGATCGCTGATGCGATCGCCGTTGTAATTGCGTACGCAGGTCTGCTGCGAAAGTACAGCCATGGCCAAAAGTTTTGAGATTGACACAAGTATTGGTTTTCGCAAAGTTTGCTGCTTCAGAGTTATTAGACCTTTGTGTCAGATGTTACTATGGTATACTGAGGTAACATTACAGCATTACATAAGTGTCAGATGTTACTATGGTATACTGAGGTAACATTACAGCCTTACATAAGTGTCAGATGTTACTATGGTATACTGAGGTAACATTACAGCCTTACATAAGTGTCAGATGTTACTATGATATACTGAGGTAACATTACAGCATTACATAAGTGTCAGATTTTACTATGGTATACTGAGGTAACATTACAGCATTACATAAGTGTCAGATGTTACTATGATATACTGAGGTAACATTACAGCATTACATAAGTGTCAGATGTTACTATGGTATACTGAGGTAACATTACAGCATGACATAAGTGTCAGATGTTACTATAGTATACTGAGGTAACATTACAGCATTACATAAGTGTCAGATGTTACTATGGTATACTGAGGTAACATTACAGCATTACATAAGTGTCAGATGTTACTATGGTATACTGAGGTAGCATTACATAAGTGTCAGATGTTACTATGGTATACTGAGGTAACATTACAGCATTACATAAGTGTCAGATGTTACTATGGTATACTGAGGTAACATTACAGCATGACATAAGTGTCAGATGTTACTATAGTATACTGAGGTAACATTACAGCATTACATAAGTATCAGATGTTACTATGGTATACTGAGGTAACATTACAGCATGACATAAGTGTCAGATGTTACTATGGTATACTGAGGTAACATTACAGCATGACATAAGTGTCAGATGTTACTATGGTATACTGAGGTAACATTACAGCATTACATAAGTGTCAGATGTTACTATGGTATACTGAAGTAACATTACAGCATTACATAAGTGTCAGATGTTACTATGGTATACTGAGGTAGCATTACAGCATTACATAAGTGTCAGATGTTACTATGGTATACTGAGGTAACATTACAGCATTACATAAGTGTCAGATGTTACTATGGTATACTGAGGTAGCATTACAGCATTACATAAGTGTCAGATGTTACTATGGTATACTGACGTAACATTACAGCATTACATAAGTGTCAGATGTTGCTATGGTATACTGAGGTATGATTACAGCATTACATAAGTGTCAGATGTTACTATGGTATACTGAGGTAACATTACAGCATTACATAAGTGTCAGATGTTACTATGGCATAGTGAGGTAACATTACAGCATTACATAAGTGTCAGATGTTACTATGGTATACTGAGGTAACATTACAGCATTACATAAGTGTCAGATGTTACTATGGTATACTGAGGTAGCATTACATAAGTGTCAGATGTTACTATGGTATACTGAGGTAACATTACAGCATGACATAAGTGTCAGATGTTACTATGGTATACTGAGGTAACATTACAGCATGACATAAGTGTCAGATGTTACTATGGTATACTGAGGTAACATTACAGCATGACATAAGTGTCAGATGTTACTATGGTATACTGAGGTAACATTACAGCATTACATAAGTGTCAGATGTTACTATGGTATACTGAGGTAACATTACAGCATTACATAAGTGTCAGATGTTACTATGGTATACTGAGGTAACATTACAGCATTACATAAGTGTCAGATGTTACTATGATATACTGAGGTAACATTACAGCATTACATAAGTGTCAGGTGTTACTATGGTATAGTGAGGTAACATTACATCATTACATAAGTGTCAAAGGCTTTTATTGCCAATTGCATTAAGTTTATGCAAAGAGTGAATATTAGCAGTTCTGACCTTTGTTTTTCAAGACCTCAGCAAGTAGCTCTGGCATGCTGTCACTCACCTTCTGGGCCACATACTGACTGATGGCCGCCCATTCTTGCCTAATCAATGCTTTGAGTCTGTCAGAATTTGTGGGTTTTTGTTTGTCCACCCGCCTCTTGAAGATTGACCACTGTTAGGACCTGTGTTTGTTGTGGACCCGGGGTGAAAACAGGAGCAGACACCAGAACTGATTTAAACGGAAAGGTGGGTTGTTTAATGTGACTGTTGGTAGACATGAACAATTATATACTGAAGTCCAGTAATGACAGAGTAATATGTGACTGAAGGAGACTGAGGTGGATGGGAGTAAACATATGTCCAGATCAGTGACAGATGAATCAGGTGAGTCCAATTAAGCTGTGGTAGTGACGTAAATATCCAAGTATGCTGAACAGTAATACCCCTCTCAGACATATCGAGAATCCCGGGAATTTGGCCTGTCTCAGCCAAATTCCCGGGTAGCCGCGTATGTCTGAAAGGTACCTACCCGGGACGTTCCCGGGTAGCCGAGCCTTCAATCGACAAGGGTTTTTCCCGGGACTTAAGTCCCGGGAAATGACCCTGCTTATGTCTGAGTGGTGCTACCCGGGAATTTACTACTCCCGGGCTGCACCAAGCAGCTTTTACATAGAGTTGGCAGCTCAGAGCGTCCTATAGGACGCTCAGCGCTGCCGCTCACCACCCCCCTGCGCAGGTGGCTGTGTCGCTGTAGATGGAGTCAGCGATACAGGACCCCAGCTGGACGCTGGGGACACCCACCTGCGCTGGAGACCGCCGACTGGTCTCAGCAATAGCGGGCCACCCACACCCCCGCTGGACCACCAGGGCAATAAAAGAATTAAAAACAAATAATTAAATAATAATAAAAAAAAAAATGCAGCATTTTGATTGGCAGGCTTCCGGCAGCCCAATGATGACATCATCAGCAGCAGCCGGAGAGCGGATAGGCTAGGAGGAGCAGACGGAAGAGAAGAGGCAGGTAAGCCGAAAACCCCGGCTTAAGTCTGAAAGGGGTCTACCTGGGTATTACCCGGGTAGACGCTGTAGTGTGAAAGGGGGTCTCCACCAAATACCCGGGAATTTGCACAGGAGAAATTCCTGGGTCTAAGCAGGAAATATCACAGGTTGTATGTCTGAAAGGGGTATAACTGAGAGGGAAATTCAGTAATGCTGTAATAATGGCTGAGGGGAAATCTGGAAATACGGTGACAATGGCTGAAGGGAAATCTGGTAGTGCTGTGATAATGGCTTAAGGGAAATCCAGAAATGCTGTGGTATTGGCTGTAGGGAAATCCAGAGATGCTGTGATAATGGCTGAAGGGAAATCCAGAAAAGCTGTGGTATTGGCTTAAGGGAAATCCAGAAATGATGTGGTATTGGCTGAAGAGAAATCCAGAAATGCTGTGGTATTGGCTGAAGGGAAATTCAGAAATGCTGTGACAATGTCTGAAGAGAAATCCGTTCTTGGATGGTTGGGAGAAGTTGCTCTTGGAGGATCTTTTGGTACCATTCTTTATTCTTGGCTGTGTTCTTAGGCAAAATTGTGAGTGATCCCCCTCCCTTGGATGAGAAGCAGCCCCACACATGAATGGCCTCAGGATGCGTTACTGTTGGCATGACACAGGACTGATGGTAGCACTCACCTATCCTTCCTCAGACAAGCATTATTCCAGATGCCCCAAACAATCTGAAAGGGGATTCATCAGAGAATTAACTTTACCCCAGTCCTCAGCAGTCCAATCCCTGTACCTTTTGCAGAATATCAGTCTGCCCCTGATGTTTTTCCTGGAGAGAAGGGGCTTCTTTGCTGCCCTTCCTGACACCAGGCCATCCTCCAAAAGTCTCTGTGATAACCAATACTTGTGTCATTCTCACAACTTTTGCCCATGGCTGTATGCTAATATGTGCAATCGCAAAGCACTCGCACGGACGACATGCAGACGCCCGCTTCCGCTCTCGCACATCTGTAAAACCTTGCAACCCAGCCAAAACATCGGTAACAACGAAATACATCGGAGCCGCACGCACATTTCCAGCAGGTCAGACCTCACTTATAAGTCGCTAACTTTCCTCTATCGTAGTGACTAATTTATGCACGCCCATGCAACGGTGTTCAAAGGCACTGACACGCCTGCATTTCTCCGATCACCCCCTCCTGTCGACACCCCCAAATGGACACTTCCTATGAATCACTCTGCGATGGGTCTGGACATGCGCAGTGCGCAACAATTGTCCGTCTGTGTGCGTAATCGTAGTTGCCATCGGTAATGAATCAGGCCCTGTATGCGCACCCTACAGTCACCGCACTCGCTTGCCATCAGCCTTGAGATCATTTGTTACCGGACGCTGGAATTTTAAATTAATCAAAGCAAAGTAATGTAAGAACTGGTGACCCCTGATTTCGCTCTCATTGGTCTGGAACTACAAGTACCAGCCTGTTGCTCGCAGTGTCAGCAGGATCGCTAAAGCTTACTGAATATATCGGGGTCTATCTATTAAAGGGTGAAAAGCCCTATCTTCAGCGGACGCGGGGTATGTTACTGGAGATCGGGCTTCATACTCCATTTACTAATATATTATATTGCAAAAAATATGTAAAAAAAAATTTATATATATAATAATTCCATTCACATCTGAGAAACACATTTTATATAAATAAGTAAATCCGATTTTCTTCTATAATCTGCTGCTATGGAGGGGGCGATATGAAGATTGTGCCAGCACATGCCCTTATGTATGTCACCACCCCCAAACGCTCACTTCCTGTCAAACACTCTGCGATGGATCTGCGTACGCGATCTCATCAGCGATCCTTGCTGAATCAGGCCCTATAATCTCCAATACAGAAACACTATATAGTACACAGAGTTACGCAGAGTGGGCCTGATTCAGAGCCGCTCGTAAGCGGCTGCTCGTTCGCTCTGAGCGATGTTCGCACAACTGTGTATGGGTTGTAATGCGCATGCGCCAACCAGTCATTGCGGTCGGAAATCGTGCGCTCGCAAAATAGCGAGGGGCTGCTAATTTGATTGACAGAATGTACCGTTTGTGGGTGCTAAGTTACTGGTAACGGGAAGGTGCTTGAAAACGGGGGAGTGGAGATCCGAACGCAGGCGTGCCTAACGGTCAAAAGGGCGTTTTATGGGAGTGCATAATTAGTAAGGGAGCGTCATCGACCACATCACTTGGTTGTCCCTGGCTTGGATCAGTACATAGCCAGCCCTACACCGACTCCTTACACAGCGCCAGATTATGTGGGAACAAAACAGACCACAGCCTTCCCACGCCCCTGTACTCAGCGCCAGATGGATATCTATGCTTGGCCACAGGTGACTTAGGGCCTGATTCAGAGCCGCTCATTATTTGCGAGCGCACGCTCTGAATCAGGGCGGGGAGAATTTTTTTTTTCCTGTCCGCTCGCTAAGCTGTGGGTGCCCACCCACAGCTAGTGCGAGCAGGCAGGAGATGGTCGCGATTATCGCGACCATCGGCATTGCGAGGAGACCCTTGTGGTAGGGTCTCAGCCCTCGCAATGCCGAGTGGACTTCCAGCTCTAATAGAGCAGGAAGTCCACTACTGACATCACGAGTGAGGGACACCCACAAACGGCAGGCGTTCCTTCGGGAACGCCTCTGATTGTTTAGCCACCCCCCCTACCCGCCTATAAAACGGGGCAAGATGATCAACATCAACAGCCGCCCCGTTTTGCTGCGAGCTCCACGCGCGTTGCATATGGATATCTTTAAAACCTGAACTGTCGGGGTGCCTTGAGGACTGTGTTTGGGAACCTCTGTACTGACAAACACACACACAGTACACAGTGACAAAGACGCGTGCAATTCTATTACACACTTCCCACCAAATCCATCTACCTATAACTCTCTCTAATGGTGACTAGTATGTAGTATTGCAGCATGAACTACAGCCCACACCCATACACTCTACGCCTGAAATCACCAGGGAGAGACTTACATCCAATACAAATCCGGGAAGATCTGTTTTTGAGATCCGAGAACTGAACTTGGCGAGAGGACCCAAGTCTGCGCGGAACCCCAAAGTTCGGGTGTGTTCAGCAAAACCTAACCGCTCATCTCTAATAGTGACCAATGATAGTGGACCATTTGTACGACCTTTCTATAAGTACATTGTAGGTGATAATTGCCTTCCATTATTTATAAGCAGCTCCTGCCCATCCCATAGTTGTGCCTATATATGAATTGGGGTATATGTAATAGGTTGCAAGTTCCGTGACAATTATTGTCGCTCTAAGTACCTCATTCAGAGCCGTTCGCAAAATGCGAGCGCTCGCTCTGAATGAGGGCGGCCGCTCCTCTATAATGAGCCGGCCTCCTGGCCGCTCGCTAAGCTGTGGGTGACCACCCACAGCTTTAGCGAGCGGCCAGGTTGATGGTCGCGATGGTCAAGACCATCGTGACCATCGGGGCTTGCGACGAGACCCTTGTGGTAGGGTCTTGTCTGCCACAAGCCCCAGTGAGCTTTCAGCTCTAATAGAGCCGGAAGCTCACCACTGACATCATGAGTGATGTCAGTGGGGCCGCCCCAAACGGCAGGAGTTCCTTCGGGAACGCCTCCGTTTGGCCAGCCTCCCCGCCTACAAAACGGGTCGAGTTGTTGATCACCATCGACAGCCGTCCCATTTGTTGTGAGCCCCGGAGCAAGAGAATTTCTCTCTCGCTTCAACATCGACCAGCTTGCGAGTGCTCAGCGCTTGCGAGCCGGTCTGAATGAGGCCCTAAATCTACAGCCGAGTCCTCCAAACACCTGATGCTTCACAGAACCCGCAACCTTCTTTTTATTTAATTTTTTTTATTGAATTAATCTCCCTGAAATGATTTTGCAATAGTAAGTAGGTATGGGGGTAACACGACATGGCTGCATCATTATTCCTCTTTTATTGCACTGCTCTTCACTTGTGCCTCATGCCTCAGTGAGGTCGCTTGGCTCTTAGGGCCTGATTCAGAGCCGGACGCAATTAGCGCTCGCTCGTCCAGAAAATAGGGGTGGCTATTCAAATGAACCGTTCCCTCTTTGCAGTCTGTTCACGCCTCTAGGTCTGAACGAGCGAACAAAACTTGCGGTCGTTTTTTGGATAAATACACCCCCTGGCCGCTCGCATCCTACGTCATGTCCGCTATTTATTAGATTAATCGAGTACATCGACCAGCGTTTGAACTGCTCGCTATTCCTGTGGTTGGTTTTTCCTACCACAATCTTGCGAGCAGTTCTGGCTAAAAAAAAAAACAGTGACGTGGTCAATGACGCTGCTGTTTTAATTATGCACACCCATAAAACGCCCGTTTTGACCTTTAAGCACGCCTGCGTTCTGATCTCCACTTCCCGTTTTCAAGCACCTTCCCCTGTTACCACCCACATACGCCTCCTCCTGTCACTCAAATTATCAGGCATTCGCTATTTTGCGAGCACATGAATTTCGACCGCACTGACTGGTTCGCGCATGCGTATAACGATCCGTACGCATGCGCAGTTGGGCAAACATCGCTCGGAGCGAACGAGCGGCCGCTTACGAGCGGCTCTGAATCAGGCCCTTAGTGAATTGATAGTCTGCATTCTCTTAAATACTGGCTTAGTATTGCACATTACCCAAACAAAAGGAATGATTACACCTCCAAATTAAGACGAAACCAAATAGACAATTACAAGTGGCACTTGGCCCCAGCATATGTAATAGAAGCCATAACTGTGACCCACAAGTCCTTTATTCAGTCAGGGCATGAAACACTTGAAAAGCAGCTACTAAACAGTACTCAATGAATGGATAATATGCTACAAATGAGCCCTTTAACCCGCAACAAATCATACCTTCATGCAATGTACCAACGTCTGCCATGCTCCCTACCCGCGTGCAAATACACCTTAACCTTTTCCCTAGACCCATAATTGCAAGTTGATGTGTTTAAATGGAAATTGTGTTTCTGCAGAGATTGAGGCTACAGAGCGCGCGGATGCGTGAAGCTGGTGTGTGGAAGGGGTGACACAACCACTTCTGCTGACGCCAGACCTATTATGGTCGACTCTACACCCCCCCCCCCCCCCGGGACGCCCGTTACCCCACATCTACAGGAGAGAACAACAAAATCCTTGTTGTGGTAGCAAAACACAGAGACAGAATACCAGAAAAGATTATCAGGCGCTCACTCGTATGACAAGCAGATCCGTCACCGTGTGGTAGAACTCAGACTAGAACAAATAGCAGAGAATATGGATTCAGATTAGTGCGTCTTGTTTAGCAATCAGCACAATTATCTAAAGCTGCGGATGAGGAGAGGAGAATGTCATGTTTGGATGGAGGAACCAGCCTGGACCCCACGGTGCCATATTATTAGGAATCAGTAACAGTCCCTCCGCGTGGGGCTAGTACTTTGCTACAGTTTGGTATCTGGTCCCATTCACCATTGCAGAACACAGAGGCAGCAGAGCACCACGAGGCGTGTACACAAAGGGCCTGATTCAGAGCCGCTCGCTAGATGCGATCGCTCGCTCCCAGCGTAGGCAAATCCGGAGCACGCACCCAGCAAGGCAGGCGATCGCACGGCAAGGCATTAGCACGGCCACTGTGTCTTGGCGAGCGATCACTTTGTGTATGCAGACGCCCACCAGCCATTCATAAAACGCCCACTTGCGCACGTCATCTCCTGGAAGAGCATGAAAACATTGGTACATCGGCACCATCGGATGTGCTCGCAGCGCTTGAGGTTGACTATGCCTGGCCGCAAGCACTGCGATCACTTCAGTGTGAATACCAGCAGGTGACGTGTACTATGACGCTTAATTGTGCCCGCCTATAAAACGGCGTTGAAACACACAGGCACGCCTGCGTTCATACCTCCACTCCCCCGTTTCTAGTGGCCTGCCCCTGTCACCACCCACAAATGGCCTCTTCTGTCACTCATTCAACTGGGCTGTCTATGCTGGGCGAGCGAGCGCTTCCCGATCTGTCGCAGTGGTTTATGCACGCGCATTGTGATTTATACGCATGCGCAGAATGCAAATATCGGCCAGCTACGAGTGATCGCATCCTAGCGAGCAGGTCTGAATCAGGTCCAAAGTGTGTACCCAAATCACGCCATGATGTCCCTCACGTGCGCTGTTTCGGGCCAGGAAAGAGATTGAGAGGCGGTTGCAGGTGCCCCACGGCAATGTCATCCATCACACACAGGGAGGCTGACGAAGATCTGCCCGCTGTATCTTCTAGAGGAAAGTGCTTTCCTTTTGGGCATTGCAAATCCTGATAGAGACAAAGCCATCAATTTCCGGGCAGGGGTAAAGGGCCATTAATCCGCTGGTGGCAGGCAGGCCACTCTGCAATGCATCATAAAGCGCCTCTTCCCTAAAGGGTTAAAGGACGCAGCTTATCCTTCTCATCATTCTCATATCCTAGAGGTGGGATGAGGAAGAGGAGCGGGAAGGCCAGGACCCTTCTCCGCAGAATCTCCTTCTCTGGCTGATTTTATTTCTTTCATTTTCTTCCATCAAAGTTAAAAATCTGCTTCCAATTCGCCTCTCGCGAGCCACCGAGTCAATTTCGTAATCATTTCTAAATTAACATCTATTAACCCCACGTCTAATTATCAGGAGACAAGCTGAGCGGTGATATTGTGTGAGGAGACGTTTACAAGGGAGATTTAATGCACACGCTAAACGTTGCTGAAAGGAATCACAAATTGTGAATCGCCTCTGTCATTCTGAGAGGTGTCGCGCATCCCGCAATTCTGGCCTTCGCAGGAGAATACGGCGAAGATCAATGTGAAGCCATTTAACCTTTGCAGATTCCGGGGGTAAGGTGAGCTGGGCACGCGGGGGGCAAGTCTGCTGCACAAACCCTGCAGGTCCTGCCACATCATTAGAACTGCATCCTAATGGTAAATCATTCTAGTAGTCAGACTAGTAGACCGAGGAGCCTTATTAATTGAAAATGAGGCAAGAAGAAAATCACCTAGTACTGCAATCTAGCATTAAGATCTTGTGAGGGCACTATACTAAGCTGCCTGGGTGATACTGCCCCGGAGCAATGGTTGGCAGGGGTTAATAAGTGACCCAGCTGGCCTGGTCACATCTGCGCACACGAACGGGCGTCCCAAGCTTAGGCTTTCCGTTCCACTTAGTAAAAAATACATTTAGTAAGTATATACTATTCAAGGGGGAAAAACATGGCACCGTACAAGGTAAAAATGCATAAAAAGGTACCAATCAATCAAGAACTATGAGAAGCCAACAATTGAATTATTAAAAAACAGACCCCTGAGACATTTGTGACATCTCTGGCCCCGCTCACATGTGTGAATAAACCAATCTACGCAGTAATTAGTCTGGTATAGAGAACATTTGGTGGGACATTTGGGGGGAACATTATACAGATATTTGGGGGGAGTAGGAACGGATTACTCGGGCCTCTGTTGGGGTCCGGGAGTGTAGAGGGGGTAAACTTGCCCCCTTTGATTACCGTGACCATACCCCTAGTGCGCATCTTTCTGCTTAGCAGCGACACATGCCATAAAGAAATAAGTAAGCGACACCACACTTCCTCCTCCTTCAGCCAAGCCCCCCACAGACACGGAGCTGCCGGTGGCCTTGGCCATGAACTCAGTGCTGTCAGGCAGTAATGCTAACCACTATGCAGCCATGCTGCCCAAGATCAAAAAAAGCAGAGGTGAGGATGAGTGAAGGGCAATCAAAGTTCGAGTCAGCACCTAGAATTAGGAGAACCAGCTCACATATAGTACGCAGGGTGCCTGTCACCAATTGGCCCAATGAGTACACCTCCTGGTATGCGTTAGCAGACAGCAGAGCCGTAACTAGACTTTTTGGTGCCCTGTGCCAGAAAGAGCATTGGCGCCCCCCTCATTTTTCAAAGGGACATAATGCACCCAAAAAAGGGAATGGCCTCATGTGCAAGGGCCAGGGAAGAGATAGGGGAGGCCAGGAGATGCTGGGGATAAATACGGACATAATATAGTGCACCTGAGAGAGGGCCATGGCCTCATGGGGAAGGGCCAGTGAAGAGATAGGGGAGGCCAGGAGATGCTGGGGATAAATAGGGACATAATATAGTGCACCTGAGAGAGGGCCATGGCCTCATGGGGAAGGGCCAGTGAAGAGATAGGGGAGGCCAGGAGATGCTGGGGATAAATAAGGACATAATATAGTGCACCTGAGAGAGGGCCATGGCCTCATGGGGAAGGGCCAGGGAAGAGATAGGAGAGGCCAGGAGATGCTGGGGATAAATAGGTACATAATATAGTGCACCTGAGAGAGGGCCATGGCCTCATGGGGAAGGGCCATGGAAGAGAGGGGAGGCCAGGAGATGCTGGGGATAAATAGGGACATAATATAGTGCACCTGAGAGAGGGCCATGGCCTCATGGGGAAGGGCCATGGAAGAGAGGGGAGGCCAGGAGATGCTGGGGATAAATAGGGACATAATATAGTGCACCTGAGAGAGGGCCATGGCCTCATGGGGAAGGGCCAGGGAAGAGATAGGAGAGGCCAGGAGATGCTGGGGATAAATAGGGACATAATATAGTGCACCTGAGAGAGGGCCATGGCCTCATGGGGAAGGGCCAGTGAAGAGATAGGGGAGGCCAGGAGATGCTGGGGATAAATAGGGACATAATATAGTGCACCTGAGAGAGGGCCATGGCCTCATGGGGAAGGGCCATGGAAGAGAGGGGAGGCCAGGAGATGCTGGGGATAAATAGGGACATAATATAGTGCACCTGAGAGAGGGCCATGGCCTCATGGGGAAGGGCCAGGGAAGAGATAGGGGAGGCCAGGAGATGCTGGGGATAAATAGGGTCATAATATAGTGCACCTGAGAGAGGGCCATGGCCTCATGGGGAAGGGCCATGGAAGACAGGGGAGGCCAGGAGATGCTGGGGATAAATAGGGACATAATATAGTGCACCTGAGAGAGGGCCATGGCCTCATGGGAAAGGGCCAGTGAAGAGATAGGAGAGGCCGGGAGATGCTGGGGATCAATAAGGACATAATATAGTGCACCTGAGAGAGGGCCATGGCCTCATGGGGAAGGGCCAGTGAAGAGATAGGAGAGGCCAGGAGATGCTGGGGATAAATAGGGACATAATATAGTGCACCTGAGAGAGGGCCATGGCCTCATGGGGAAGGGCCAGTGAAGAGATAGGAGAGGCCAGGAGATGCTGGGGATAAATAGGGACATAATATAGTGCACCTGAGAGAGGGCCATGGCCTCATGGGGAAGGGCCAGGGAAGAGATAGGGGAGGCCAGGAGATGCTGGGGATAAATAGGGACATAATATAGTGCACCTGAGAGAGGGCCATGGCCTCATGGGGAAGGGCCAGGGAAGAGATAGGGGAGGCCAGGAGATGCTGGGGATAAATAGGGACATAATATAGTGCACCTGAGAGAGGGCCATGGCCTCATGGGGAAGGGCCAGTGAAGAGATAGGAGAGGCCAGGAGATGCTGGGGATAAATAGGGACATAATATAGTGCACGTGAGAGAGGGCCATGGCCTCATGGGGAAGGTCCAGGGAAGAGATAGGGGAGGCCAGGAGATGCTGGGGATAAATAGGGACATAATATAGTGCACCTGAGAGAGGGCCATGGCCTCATGGGGAAGGGCCAGTGAAGAGATAGGGGAGGCCAGGAGATGCTGGGGATAAATAAGGACATAATATAGTGCACCTGAGAGAGGGCCATGGCCTCATGGGGAAGGGCCAGTGAAGAGATAGGAGAGGCCAGGAGATGCTGGGGATAAATAGGAACATAATATAGTGCACCTGAGAGAGGGCCATGGCCTCATGGGGAAGGGTCATGGAAGAGATAGGGGAGGCCAGGAGATGCTGGGGATAAATAGGGACATAATATAGTGCACCTGAGAGAGGGCCATGGCCTCATGGGGAAGGGCCAGGGAAGAGATAGGAGAGGCCAGGAGATGCTGGGGATAAATAGGTACATAATATAGTGCACCTGAGAGAGGGCCATGGCTTCATGGGGAAGGGCCATGGAAGAGAGGGGAGGCCAGGAGATGCTGGGGATAAATAGGGACATAATATAGTGCACCTGAGAGAGGGCCATGGCCTCATGGGGAAGGGCCATGGAAGAGAGGGGAGGCCAGGAGATGCTGGGGATAAATAGGGACATAATATAGTGCACCTGAGAGAGGGCCATGGCCTCATGGGGAAGGGCCAGGGAAGAGATAGGAGAGGCCAGGAGATGCTGGGGATAAATAGGGACATAATATAGTGCACCTGAGAGAGGGCCATGGCCTCATGGGGAAGGGCCAGTGAAGAGATAGGGGAGGCCAGGAGATGCTGGGGATAAATAGGGACATAATATAGTGCACCTGAGAGAGGGCCATGGCCTCATGGGGAAGGGCCAGTGAAGAGATAGGGGAGGCCAGGAGATGCTGGGGATAAATAAGGACATAATATAGTGCACCTGAGAGAGGGCCATGGCCTCATGGGGAAGGGCCAGTGAAGAGATAGGAGAGGCCCTCCCACCCACCCTTATGTTGTATAAACAGGACATGCACACTTTAACAAACCAATCATTTCAGCGCCAGGGTCTGCCACACAACTGTGGCTGAAATGATTGGTTCGTTTGGGCCCCCACAAAACAAGCTGGCAATTAATGTGTCCCTGCACAAACTGGCTCTATGGAGGCAAGATGTCATCCTCATCCTCCTCATCCACCGATTCCTCACCCTCTTCAGTGTGTACATCCTCATCCTCACAAAGTATTAACTCGTCCCCACTTGAATCCACCACCACAGGTCCCTCTGTACCTTCTGGAGGCTGGTCTCCCTGGAAGAGCTGATAATTCATTTTGATGAACATCATCTTCTCCACATTCTGTGGAAGCAACCTCCTACGCCTTTCGCTGACAAGGTTCCCGGCTGCACTAAACACTCTTTCGGAGTACACACTGGAGGGGGGGCAACTCAGGTAAAATAGAGCCAGTTTGTACAGGGGCCTCCAAATTGCCTCTTTTTCCTGCCAGTACAGGTATGGACTGTCTGCCATGCCTACTTGGATGCTGTCACCGATGTAATCCTCCACCATTCTGTCAATGGTGACAGTATCATATGCAGTGACAGTAGACATGTCAGAAATTGTTGCCAGGTCCTTCAGTCCGGACCAGATGTCCAAACTTGGTCCTGCCTGCCCTGCATCACCGCCAGCGGGTTGCTTAGGATACCTAAGTTTTTTCCTGGCAGCCCCAGTTGCAGGAGAAAATGAAGAAGGAGCCGTTGACGTGTCACGTTCCGCTTCAGCTGACAGTGTGTTCACCAGCAGGTCTTTGCACCTCTGCAGGCTTGTGTCGGCCGGAAAGAGAGACACCACATAGGCTTTAAACCTAGGATCGAGCATGGTGGCCAAAACGTAGTGGTCTGATTTCAACAGATTGACCACCCTGGAATCCTGGCAAAGCGAATGAAGGGCTTCATCCACAAGTCCCACATGCCGAGCGGAATCGCTCCGTCTTAGCTCCTCCTTCACTTTCTCCAGCTGCTTCTGCAAAAGCCTGATGAGGGGAATGACCTGACTCAAGCTGGCAGTGTCTGAACTGACTTCACGTGTGGCAAGTTCGAAGGGCTGGAGAACCTTGCACAACACGGAAATCATTCTCCACTGCACTTGAGTCAGGTGCATACCCCCTCCTTTGCCTATGTCATAGGTGGATGTATAGGCTTGTATGGCCTTTTGCTGCTCCTCCATCCTCTGAAGCATATAGAGGGTTGAGTTCCACCGCGTCACAACCTCTTGCTTCAGGTGATGGCGGGGCAGGTTCAAGAGTGTTTGCTGGCGCTCCAGTCTTCGGCACGCAGTCGCTGAATGGCGAAAGTGGCCAGAAATTTTTCGGGCCACCCAAAGCGTCTCCTGCACGCCCCTGTCGCTTTTCAGAAAATTCTGCACCACCAAGTTTATTGTGTGAGCAAAACATGGGACGTGCTGGAATTTGCCCAGATGTAATGCCCGCACAATATTGGTGGCGTTGTCAGATATCACAAATCCCCAGGAGAGTCTAAGTGGGGTAAGCCACTGGGCGATGATTTCCCTCAGTTTCTCTAAGAGGTTGTCGGCGGTGTGCCTCTTACTGAAACCGGTGATACACAGCGTAGCCTGCCTTGTAACGAGCTGGCATTTCTGAGATGCTGCTACTGGTGACGCTGCTGCTGTTGCTGCGTAAGGTGATACATCTACCCAGTGGGCTGTCACAGTCATATAGTCCTTAGTCTGCCCTGTTCCACTTGTCCACATGTCCGTGGTTAAGTGGACATTGTGTACAACGGCATTTTTCAGGACACTGAGGACACTTTTTCTGACGTTTCTGTACAGTCTCGGTATCGCCTGCCTAGTGAAGTGGAATCTAGACGGGATTTGGAACCGGGGACACACTACCTCCATCAATTGTCTAAATCCCACTGCACTAATGGCGGATACCGGACGCACGTCTAACACCAACATAGCAGTCAAGGCCTCAGTTATACGTTTTGCTTCAGGATGACTGCTGTCGTAATTTATCCTCCTCGCTAAGGACTGTTGGAGGGTCAATTGTTTAGTAAAAGTAGTGGTGTTCCTACTTCCTCTCTGGGATGATGAACGACTCCCAGCAGCAGCAACAGCAGCAGCGGCAGCAGTAGGCGTAGCAATGCAGGATCCTCCAGAGGAATCCCGGATAGGAGAGTCAGTCATGCCAGTGACATGGCCTGCAGGACTACTTCCGATCCTGACTAAGGAGGAAATTGACGAGGAGGGAGTTGACGGTGTGGTTTGCAGGCGCATGGATACAACAGGACAACGGGATTTAGGTGTCCCTGGACTGCTTATGGTCTTAGCCAAAGTTTCTGAACTTGACAGTAACTTTTTATGAACGCGCTGCAGGTGCCGTATAAGGGAGGATGTTCCTAGGTGGTTGACGTCCCTACCCCTACTTATTTCACCTTTACATATGGTACATATGGCAAGACAGTTGTTGTCCGGATTTGGACAGAAATATTGCCAGACCAAAGAGGTGGAATGTTTGGTCTTCTGCCCAGGCATGACCGTGATGGGCTTTTTCATCCCACGGACAACAACTGTCTCCCCCGGAGCCTGATTTAAACAAACCACATCACCATCAGAATCCTCCTCGCCAACTTCCTCCTCAGCGCCAGCTACACCAGTATCCTCATCCTGTTGTACTTCAACAGTGACATCTTCAATTTGCATATCAGCAAGTGGACTGTGGGTGCTCCTTTCAGCACTTGCAGGGGGCGTGCAAATGGTGGAAAGAGCCACCTCTTCCCGTCCAGTGCTGGGAAGGTCAGGCATCGCAACCACCACCACACTTGGACTCTCCTTGGGGATTTGTGATATCTTCTTAGAAAGCACAGTTCTTCGCTGTGCTTTTGCCAGCTTAACTCTTTTGATTTTTTTAGTGGGAGGAGGGCTTCCATCGTCATGTGAAGCTGAACCACTAGTCATGAACATACTAGGGATCGACCTTAACCGTTCCTTGCCACTCCGTGTCGTAAATGGCATATTGGCAAGTTTACGTTTCTCTTCAGCTGATTTAAATGTCTTTTTCAAGGTCATTTTCCTGAACTTTGCCATTTGGGATTGTATGTGCCCTCTACTATGACATTGGGCATCGGCCTTGGCAGACGACGTTGATGGCATGTTATCGTCTATGTCATGACTAGTGGCAGCAGCTTCAGCACTAGGAGGAAGTGGTTCTTGATCTTTCTCTATTTTATTTTTATCGGAGAAAGTTTGGTCCTCCATTTATGTTATATCGATTTGATATATACGTGCGGCTAAACACAGAAAATAATTTTTTTTTTGGTTTGGACTGGAGTGTACTTTCAGGGGTTACAGCACCCTTTAACGGTCAAGCCAGCCGGCCCTTTACTTATGACACAGGCGCACGCTTGGCACTACTTTGTTGATGCACGTGCAGCTACTGCGCACACAATTCACAAACACAGAAAATAATTTTTTTTTTGGTTTGGACTGGAGTGTACTTTCGGGGGTTACAGCACCCTTAACGGTCAAGCCAGCCGTCCCTTTACTTATGACACAGGCGCACGCTTGGCACTACTTTGTTGATGCACGTGCGGCTACTGCGCACACAATTCACAAACACAGAAAATAATTTTTTTTTTGGTTTGGACTGGAGTGTACTTTGGGGGTTACAGCACCCTTTAATGGTCAAGCCAGCCGGCCCTTTACTTATGACACAGGCGCACGCTTGGCACTACTTTGTTGATGCACGTGCGGCTACTGCGCACACAATTCACAAACACAGAAAATAATTTTTTTTTTGGTTTGGACTGGAGTGTACTTTCGGGGGTTACAGCACCCTTAACGGTCAAGCCAGCCGGCCCTTTACTTATGACACAGGCGCACGCTTGGCACTACTTTGTTGATGCACGTGCGGCTACTGCGCACACAATTCACAAACACAGAAAATAATTTTTTTTTTGGTTTGGACTGGAGTGTACTTTCGGGGGTTACAGCACCCTTAACGGTCAAGCCAGCCGGCCCTTTACTTATGACACAGGCGCACGCTTGGCACTACTTTGTTGATGCACGTGCGGCTACTGCGCACACAATTCACAAACACAGAAAATAATTTTTTTTTTGGTTTGGACTGGAGTGTACTTTCGGGGGTTACAGCACCCTTAACGGTCAAGCCAGCCGGCCCTTTACTTATGACACAGGCGCACGCTTGGCACTACTTTGTTGATGCACGTGCGGCTACTGCGCACACAATTCACAAACACAGAAAATAATTTTTTTTTTGGTTTGGACTGGAGTGTACTTTGGGGGTTACAGCACCCTTTAATGGTCAAGCCAGCCGGCCCTTTACTTATGACACAGGCGCACGCTTGGCACTACTTTGTTGATGCACGTGCGGCTACTGCGCACACAATTCACAAACACAGAAAATAATTTTTTTTTTGGTTTGGACTGGAGTGTACTTTCGGGGGTTACAGCACCCTTAACGGTCAAGCCAGCCGGCCCTTTACTTATGACACAGGCGCACGCTTGGCACTACTTTGTTGATGCACGTGCGGCTACTGCGCACACAATTCACAAACACAGAAAATAATTTTTTTTTTGGTTTGGACTGGAGTGTACTTTGGGGGTTACAGCACCCTTTAATGGTCAAGCCAGCCGGCCCTTTACTTATGACACAGGCGCACGCTTGGCACTACTTTGTTGATGCACGTGCGGCTACTGCGCACACAATTCACAAACACAGAAAATAATTTTTTTTTTGGTTTGGACTGGAGTGTACTTTCGGGGGTTACAGCACCCTTAACGGTCAAGCCAGCCGGCCCTTTACTTATGACACAGGCGCACGCTTGGCACTACTTTGTTGATGCACGTGCGGCTACTGCGCACACAATTCACAAACACAGAAAATAATTTTTTTTTTGGTTTGGACTGGAGTGTACTTTCGGGGGTTACAGCACCCTTTAATGGTCAAGCCAGCCGGCCCTTTACTTATGACACAGGCGCACGCTTGGCACTACTTTGTTGATGCACGTGCGGCTACTGCGCACACAATTCACAAACACAGAAAATAATTTTTTTTTTGGTTTGGACTGGAGTGTACTTTCGGGGGTTACAGCACCCTTAACGGTCAAGCCAGCCGGCCCTTTACTTATGACACAGGCGCACGCTTGGCACTACTTTGTTGATGCACGTGCGGCTACTGCGCACACAATTCACAAACACAGAAAATAATTTTTTTTTTGGTTTGGACTGGAGTGTACTTTGGGGGTTACAGCACCCTTTAACGGTCAAGCCAGCCGGCCCTTTACTTATGACACAGGCGCACGCTTGGCACTACTTTGTTGATGCACGTGCGGCTACTGCGCACACAATTCACAAACACAGAAAATAATTTTTTTTTTGGTTTGGACTGGAGTGTACTTTGGGGGTTACAGCACCCTTTAACGGTCAAGCCAGCCGGCCCTTTACTTATGACACAGGCGCACGCTTGGCACTACTTTGTTGATGCACGTGCGGCTACTGCGCACACAATTCACAAACACAGAAAATAATTTTTTTTTTGGTTTGGACTGGAGTGTACTTTCGGGGGTTACAGCACCCTTAACGGTCAAGCCAGCCGGCCCTTTACTTATGACACAGGCGCACGCTTGGCACTACTTTGTTGATGCACGTGCGGCTACTGCGCACACAATTCACAAACACAGAAAATAATTTTTTTTTTGTTTGGACTGGAGTGTACTTTCGGGGGTTACAGCACCCTTAACGGTCAAGCCAGCCGGCCCTTTACTTATGACACAGGCGCACGCTTGGCACTACTTTGTTGATGCACGTGCGGCTACTGCGCACACAATTCACAAACACAGAAAATAATTTTTTTTTTGGTTTGGACTGGAGTGTACTTTCGGGGGTTACAGCACCCTTAACGGTCAAGCCAGCCGGCCCTTTACTTATGACACAGGCGCACGCTTGGCACTACTTTGTTGATGCACGTGCGGCTACTGCGCACACAATTCACAAACACAGAAAATAATTTTTTTTTTGGTTTGGACTGGAGTGTACTTTCGGGGGTTACAGCACCCTTAACGGTCAAGCCAGCCGGCCCTTTACTTATGACACAGGCGCACGCTTGGCACTACTTTGTTGATGCACGTGCGGCTACTGCGCACACAATTCACAAACACAGAAAATAATTTTTTTTTTGGTTTGGACTGGAGTGTACTTTCGGGGGTTACAGCACCCTTAACGGTCAAGCCAGCCGGCCCTTTACTTATGACACAGGCGCACGCTTGGCACTACTTTGTTGATGCACGTGCGGCTACTGCGCACACAATTCACAAACACAGAAAATAATTTTTTTTTGGTTTGGACTGGAGTGTACTTTCGGGGGTTACAGCACCCTTTAACGGTCAAGCCAGCCGGCCCTTTACTTATGACACAGGCGCACGCTTGGCACTACTTTGTTGATGCACGTGCGGCTACTGCGCACACAATTCACAAACACAGAAAATATATTATTTTTTTAGCACTTGGGGGGAGCACCCCTGATGGACAGAGCACCCCCTGGACAACACTACAGCACTCCTTTAGGACTGGGACACTGCACAGGACTTTGGAGTGGACACAGCCCCTATGGAGAACTGACTGCACAACACAGTCCAGCCAGCCCCTATGGACTTTGAAGTAGTGGACACAGCCCCTATTAACAACAGCAGCACAGCACAACACAGCCAGCCCCTATGGACTTTGAAGTAGTGGACAACAGCAGCACTACACTACACTACACTACACAGCCCTAACTCCCACCCTCCCTCTTCACTGTCCACAGCCGAGTGAGAAAATGGCGCCGACGCGGGTACCTTATATAGGATCCAAAACCCGCGAGACTCGGAAGGCGGGATGATGACGTTTTGCCTCGATTTCAGATCCGAGTCAGGCGGGAAAAGTCGAGCCTGACTCGGATCGGACTCGGATCGGGGGGGTTCGGGGGGGTTCGGATTTCAGAAATCCGAACCCGCTCACCCCTAGTTTGAACCCCATGGAGCCACAAGAGGGGACCCGGGGAGGATGTGAGACGAGTGATGGGAAATAAGACAGGAGAGGAATTCATATTCTTTTATAGTAGAAGTAACAACTGACTGTAACCGGGTAACAGTTATGTAACTTGTGGGCAATAGATTCCGAACAATGGGCCTGATTCAGAGCCGGTCACTATTTGCGCTCGCTCATCCAGAAAATAGGGATGGCTATTCAAATGAACCGTTCGCTCTTTGCGGTCTGTTCACGCCTCTAGGTCTGAATGAGCGTACAAAACTTGCTGTCGTTCTTTGGGAAACTACGCCCCCTGGCCGCTCGCATCCTCCGTCATGTCCGCTATTTCTTAGATTAATCGAGTACATCGACCAGCGTATGAACTGCTCGCTATTCTTGTGGTTGGTTTTTGCTACCACAATTTTGCGAGCAGTTCTGGCTATAAAATAACCCAGTGACGTGGTCAATGACGCTGCTGTATTAACCCATAAAACGCCCGTTTTGACCTTTAGGCACGCCTGCGATCGGATCTCCACTCCCCGTTTTCAAGCACCTTCCCCTGTTACCACCCACATACGCCTCCTCCTGTCACTCATATTAGCAGGCATTCGCTATTTTGCGAGCACATGATTTTCATCCGCACTGACTGGTTCGCGCATGCGTATTACGATCCGTACGCATGCGCAGTTGGGCAAACATCGCTTGGAGCGAACGAGCGGCCGCTTACGAGCGGCTCTGAATCAGGCCCATTATCTGGTGGTAAGATGAAGCACATATAGAAGTGGTAAATATCTGTTTGTGAAAGACAGGACAAGACCGAAGGCAGATCTACCAGTGAAATAAAGCCGCCCGGTTGTAATTATAAAAGAACAGTCTCACAATCTAATGGTCAGGAGCGTATAGCACTTATATAAAGTTAGCCATGTAGGAGAGAAAATCGTGGCCGATGTGCGATCCATCAAACTGAATGACCACTAAGCCTCAAAATGATAGTTTTCTAGGGAATGCAGTTGCACGATTGCTGCTATCTGCCTACGTACGGTATGTTCCGATCTCAGAAGACTAATAACCAGCTGCAGTCAGTGAAATCATTCGCCCGTTCCTCGGCTCCTGGCAGAGTGGCAGCATCAGCCCCAGTGAGGCCGGCATAATATGTACGGGCTCTGCAGATCACAGACACAAGGTACAGGCATTAGAGAACGTGGCATTGCCAACTTACCCTCGCAAAGTGGAATGTGATTTCAGGGAACATCTGCCAGCTATATCAATATACAGAAAGTATCCCTGGACATTGTATAGGGCAAGGGATTAAACATGGCTCACATGTGTGCCCCTAGCTAAAGACACACCAGAGTGTTACAGGAAAATATCTTCTAAAACGTAGTGTATAATGCCGTCTAATTGTACGAGGGCTGATTGAAAAGTAATGAAACTGATTGTTTTTTATTCAGAATCGGATGACATTCAATAATTTTTTGCACCGTTTCAACAGCGATTCGCAGACGTGCAGTAGACGATTTTGTGACATCACTGTTAGTGTCGCAGCTGTGACATTTTTCACTTAGTCATTTGTGGAGAACTTCTTTCCGCGCAGTTGTTTTTTCAGGGTTGGGAATGGGCAGAAATCACAGGGCGCTAAGTCCGGGCTATATGGAGGGTCTTCCAGTGCTGTCACATTCATTTCAGTCCGTACAGCCAGTGCGACAGCAGCAACATGTGGTCGGCCACTGTCTTAGAGCAAAAACCACTATTTCTTCAGCAAATGTCTTTTCTTCTTCATGTCTCCACACAAATTGGTTATCAGGACGTCTGCATAGTAGTCACATTTATTTGTCTGTCTACGGGGAACCCAGTACTGCAGGATCATACCGTGCGCATCAAAGAACAGCCGGAGCATGACTTTACACGCCGAAGGAATCACACAGAAGTTTTTGGGCGGTGGAGAATTTGTGTGTTTCCATACACTGGATTGTTGTTTGGATTCCGGATCATAATGATGAATCCACTATTCATCACATGTCACAATCGAAGTCAGGAAATCGGGGATCCTCTCTGACATTTGAACGGTGTTCTTGCACGATTCAACTCGTCGTCGCATCTGTTCTTCTGTGAGATTTCTGAAGACTACGTCAGTCCAACCGCAGGTTCAGACACATCGATGTATGAGCTACACAATAACCAGCATAGCGTTGCCACGTCTATCCAGAGACAGTCTCATTACTTTTTAATCAGCCCTTATAGTCGACACGCTTCATCAGAAAATTATTTTACTTTCAAGGATTTCAAGTACTGTATTTGTTGTTTTGACCTCTCCCCTTATAGGGTAACATGGATGGAGAGATATAAATCATAGATAAGCCCTACACACTGGACGATATCCATGAATCATATGAACGATATTGTTGAACGATATATCGTTTATATCGTCCAGTGTGTATGCACTCACCAACGAACGATGTGCGCTCCTGCTCCAGTCGTCTGTACATGCAGCTCAATGTGGGGATATCATTAACGATGCCATGCTGCCGAATGCAACATGCAAAACCAGCGATCGTCGTTGCCGGCATTGGCAAGTATGGATGCACTTAACAATGCCGGCACCCCTGCGTCCGACATCGCCCCATACACACATCATCCAGTGTGTATGGGGCTTAAGGAGTAAAGCAAACCAGAAACAATTTGCACCTGGGACAAACCATGCTGCAATATAAATGCATGTACAGAATTATGTTTGCATGCAGGGTAAACACTGGCTGCTCTGCATGTAGCCCACAGATGCTGGACACCTTTATTCTTACACTGCAATGTACTGTAGATCTGAGCTAAGACTCGCCCCTCCCAAATTTAACTCTCTGCACGTTACACCTGCCCCCCCCCCCCCCCCCCTGCAGCATGGTTCTGCCACGGTGCAAAGTGCTCCTGGGTTGTTGTTTTTTCACTTAACCCTAACTGTGAACCAGACTCTACAGCATGGGGCTCATGTAATAGGCTGCGAAGTGCAAGCACGGGCCTAATTCCTGCCGAGTACGCCATATTTTTAAAGCCGACGTAATTTAAAAAGCCAAACCAGGTAGGCTTTACCTTCTAAATGATTGCTGTTTGAGAGATAGGGACAGATTCGCCAGAATTGCCCCCGTGTCTGTATTATTTAAGCCCCTAAATCTCTTCATCAACAGTAGTAGCCCACTGATATCTACCCATTACGGGCCTGACTGAGTTTGACGCAGTCGTGGTTGCCGCTTTTGTCGCAGTCACATCTGTGACTTCATGCTAATGTCGCTACAAAGCCTGTCCCTGGTGTACAGCCGCGTGTCAAAGTGTGCAAGGACCGGTGCGCCCACTGTCAGCGTCTGCCGTGCATTACCGTCTGGTGCGTCATTAGACATTACCATCAATCGTTGGAGGTTTGCCTGTCTGGCCTCCCATATGAGTATTTGTGCGCCACTGTACGCAACCGCCCAGGAATGCCCCATGCGCTGCCTACACAGTGCTTTTTGCGTTTGAATCTATACAGCGTCTCTGTACGAGCACTATCGGGACACATGCGCAAACAAGAAAACATCGGACGTTTGCGTTAATATCGGCATAGCATGTGACTCAGAATCAGGCCCTATAGGAGAATACAGAGAGGAGGAACCGCAATACAACGTTTGAATAAGGTCCATTGTCACTTACCTGAGTCGGTCGCAAGTGCCGACGCACGCAGCGGCCGCACTGCGCGTGCGCAAGCCCCGGAGCGACAGAGAAACTCTGAAGCTCCGGAGCTCGCTACCAAAGGGGCGGCTGTTAATGTTGACGCCTACCGTTTTGTGGGCGGCCGCACTGACATCATCAGTGATGTCAGTGGGGAGTTTCCTGCTCCATCAGAGCAGAAAGCTCCCTGGGGCTTACGAGTGCCCAGACCCAACCTTAGTGTCTGGTCGTAAGCCCCGATGGTCACGATGGTGATCACCATCGCGACCATCAACCTGGTCGGTCGTTAAGCTGTGGGTGGTAACCCACAGCTTGACGATCAACAAGGAGGCGGCCGTTCAGGATGCAAGCGGCCGCCCTGATTCAGTGCGACCACTTGCAACTAACAACCGCCTCTGAATGAGCTCCAATGTTCTATGATACTTTTATACACTGTATTAGGAAAGAAACTTAATTACAGTTTTCCAATATTTATGCGTTTTGTTTTTCTACTTGGCCCATTATCACCATGGTAATTGTACGTGTTAAAAAGGCCGCGCTTCTCCAGTTTATTTTTTTATTAATCTCTAGGAACAAAGTGTGTTTTTGTTTTTTTATGTGATAGGGAGGTAATTATAACCTGCTGCACGGAGCCGTGACACAGGTTTACAGTTTGCCCGTAGACCGTATAACGCAGCGTGTCAGCCGTCGCCTGACACATGAACACAACAATATCGGCGCTGGGTGCTCTTAGACAAGTGGGCAGCGTGCTAAGCAGTGTCAGCGCTGTAATTACCTCTCCAGCACCATCGTGCATTCTTGGATTAATTACAGGATGTGTGCTCTGCCGCAGTATTGTAAAGGGGAACGCCAAACATCAGAAAGTGATCAATGTCATCGGGATGACATTCTCCGAGAGGCAGATGGCACCAGGCGTCTCTTCGCTGGTGCGCCTGCATGGTATATATATTTTGACCTTCGTTGAAAAGTAATAATTATGTAAATGTGAAAAGAAAAGAATTCACGAGCTGTGAAATCAGCTTTGGTTTAACACCGTTCTCACTGTGTTTCTGTTTCTTTTTGCAGTAAAAAAATTCAAATTTCAAAATTCTGGAAGTCACAGAGCCCCCGGTTCTGGTCCCAGATCTACGGCTTTGCGCCTTGCTCGGTGTATGGTCTGATCGTGCATCCTAAAAGAGAGCACGGCGCTGTAACTTGCCACAAATGCCCTGTCTGAGCTTTTTTAGTGGGATGTACGGTAGAACTAACATGAAATAAAATGAAAAATAAAATAAAAATACTTTATATAATATCCCCTAAATAAAAAAAAATAAAAAAGCAAAAATATACATCGGAACACCTGTCCACAAATACATCCTTGCCTCTACCATTGGCAGCTGTGAAAATCAGGACTTTAGAGGAGTACCGCTGCCAGACCTTTACCATTTAAACTCAGGGATAGCATTATGTCATCGGCTTTGCCATTGATGGTAGAGGCCCGATATTTCTCTACCACAGATGGCAGACATCTAAGGATTTTTTCCATTGTATGGAACTTAGCCACACCCTCCTTTTCTGATTCGCCCATCATGATCATGTGTCCTTCAGTGATGATGCCATTAATGGTTCAAACCATTGATGACTTTCCAACAATGTTTTTTCCCCATCGATGATGAACCATTCAATGACCATCCCTATATTATGAACAGAGGGCCTGATTCAGAGCCGCTCGTAAGCGGCCGCTCGTTCGCTCCGAGCGATGTTCGCACAACTGCGCATGCGTATGGGTTTTAGTACGCATGTGCGAACCTGTCACTGCGCTCGCAAAATAGCGAATGCCTGCTAATTTGAGTGACAGAATGAGGCGTTTGTAGGTGGTAACAGGGGAAGGTGCTTGAAAACGGGGAGTGGAGATCCGAACGCAGGCGTGCCAAAAGGTCAAAACGGGCGTTTTAAGGGTGTGTATAATTAATACAGCAGCGTCATCGACCACGTCACTTGGTTGTCTTTTAGCCAGAACTGCTCGCATGATTGTGGTAGGAAAATCCAACCACAAGCACTGCGAGCAGTTCAGACGCCTTTCGATGTACTCGATTAATCTAATAAATAGCGGAGATGACGTAGGATGCGAGCGGCCAGGGGGCTTTTTTTCCAAAATAGTGAGCGCATGTTTCGTTCGCTCGTTCAGACATAGAGGCGTCAACAGACCGCAAAGAGCGAGCGCTCAATTTAAATAGCCAGCCCCTTTTTCTGAACGAGCGGCCGCAAATAGCGTCCGGCTCTGAATCAGGCCCAGAACTTGGGATGAGGGGCTTGAAGTGCATTCCCTAGAATTTGGGGAGAAGCTACTGCTGATTATTACCCATTACTCAATGATCAAGAGGATGTACGGAGATTTCCAACATAAACTCCCTACAGATAATGCATAAACAATACACTCTAAGAGAAAGTCTTTGCAATGTGACTGCCACTACCCAGAAATATATTCTCCTTTTAGGCTGTCTGCTAAATTGAAGTAATAGGCTTGCTCTCAGGATCGGACTATGCCACCGGGGGGCCAGGTAATTACCCAGTGGGCCCCACTGCTTCAAGGTCACGCCCCTTTCTGCGAGGGTTGGAGCTTAGCGGGCTGCAAGGGCAGGGGGCATGCAGTACTTCCCTCTGCTCCTGGGAACCTCGCTCATCCTAGTCAGGTAAGAGCCCTTGCTCTCACAGAACTTTCTCATTGGTCAGACGGGAAAAGTTACATCTGCACTGATTGGCCAGAGATGTTCCGCTGCTCTGATAGCAAATGAG
Organism: Taudactylus pleione; assembly: GCA_031769625.1. Lineage (NCBI taxonomy): Eukaryota > Metazoa > Chordata > Amphibia > Anura > Myobatrachidae > Taudactylus > Taudactylus pleione. The sequence goes on from JAUIMM010002723.1 coordinate 114,207, forward strand.
AACCCAGTAACCGCTTCCGTGGTTTCTACACACTACACAGATCATCCCCATACATTCAGTAACCCCTTCCCTGCTCTGCACCCAGATCACCCCCATACATCCAGTAACCCCTTCCCTGCTCTGCACCCAGATCATCCCCAAACATCCAGTAACCCCTTCCCTGCTCTGCACCCAGATCACCCCCATACATCCAGTAACCCCTTCCCTGCTCTGCACCCAGATCATCCCCATACATTCAGTAACCCCTTCCCTGCTCTGCACCCAGATCATCCCCAAACATCCAGTAACCCCTTCCCTGCTCTGCACCCAGATCATCCCCATACATCCAGTAACCCCTTCCCTGCTCTGCACCCAGATCACCCCCATACATTCAGTAACCCCTTCCCTGCTCTGCACCCAGATCATCCCCATACATCCAGTAACCCCTTCCCTGCTCTGCACCCAGATCATCCCCATACATTCAGTAACCCCTTCCCTGCTCTGCACCCAGATCACCCCCATACATCCAGTAACCCCTTCCCTGCTCTGCACCCAGATCATCCCCAAACATCCAGTAACCCCTTCCCTGCTCTGCACCCAGATCATCCCCATACATTCAGTAACCCCTTCCCTGCTCTGCACCCAGATCATCCCCATACATTCAGTAACCCCTTCCCTGCTCTGCACACAGATCATCCCCATACATTCAGTAACCCCTTCCCTGCACCGAGATCATCCCCATACATTCAGTAACCCCTTCCCTGCGCTGCGCCCAGATCATCCCCATACATTCCGTAACCCCTTCCCTGCACCCAGATCATGTCCATACATACAGTAGCCTCTTCCCTGCTCTGCACCCAGATCATCCCCATACAATCAGTAACCCCTTCCCTGCTCTGCACCCAGATCATCCCCATACATTCAGTATCCCCTTCTCTGCTCTGCACCCAGATCATCCCCATACATCCGGTAACCCCTTCCCTGCTCTGCACACAGATCATCCCCATACATCCAGTAACCCCTTCCCTGCTCTGCACCCAGATCATCCCCATACATTCAGTAACCCCTTCCCTGCTCTGCACACAGATCATCCCCATACATTCAGTAACCCCTTCCCTGCTCTGCACCCAGATCACCCCCATACATTCAGTAACCCCTTCCCTGCTCTGCACCCAGATCATCCCCATACATCCAGTAACCCCTTCCCTGCTCTGCACCCAGATCATCCCCATACATTCAGTAACCCCTTCCCTGCTCTGCACCCAGATCATCCCCATACATTCAGTAACCCCTTCCCTGCTCTGCACACAGATCATCCCCATACATTCAGTAACCCCTTCCCTGCTCTGCACCCAGATCACCCCCATACATCCAGTAACCCCTTCCCTGCTCTGCACCCAGATCATCCCCATACATTCAGTAACCCCTTCCCTGCTCTGCACCCAGATCATCCCCATACATTCAGTAACCCCTTCCCTGCTCTGCACCCAGATCACCCCCATACATCCAGTAACCCCTTCCCTGCTCTGCACCCAGATCATCCCCATACATTCAGTAACCCCTTCCCTGCTCTGCACCCAGATCATCCCCAAACATCCAGTAACCCCTTCCCTGCTCTGCACCCAGATCATCCCCATACATCCAGTAACCCCTTCCCTGCTCTGCACCCAGATCACCCCCATACATTCAGTAACCCCTTCCCTGCTCTGCACCCAGATCATCCCCATACATCCAGTAACCCCTTCCCTGCTCTGCACCCAGATCATCCCCATACATTCAGTAACCCCTTCCCTGCTCTGCACCCAGATCATCCCCAAACATCCAGTAACCCCTTCCCTGCTCTGCACCCAGATCATCCCCATACATTCAGTAACCCCTTCCCTGCTCTGCACCCAGATCATCCCCATACATTCAGTAACCCCTTAAAACAAAAGTATGGTGTTCGCTCATATCAGCTTAATGACATAGCACAGGTGCTTGTAAAGGGGTACCTTGGTTCTCGGACGTGAACCCCTTAATGTTAGAGACACCAGTATAGAGGAGCCTTGACAATGACCTGGCGCTTATTCATATATTTGCAAATGTATGTAACTAATACCTCTGTATCTCTATTATCATGTAGGTTTTAAGTATTTTTGTTGATATTGCTGCAGTGAGCTGGAGGGAATCTTTTATTTTGTTAGATAGGACACAAATATCCCCCTCAATCTCCTTTTGCACTTCCTCCACACTATCATCCTCAAGTTATATTATTTCACCATCTAATACTAGCACAGCTGTCATGGTGTTAGTGATCCGCTGTGCAACTGGGTGACTGCTGTTATACTTACTTCCTCTTTCAAAGGATTGTTTAATAGTCAATTGTTTTTTTAAACTACTACTACTGTAGTCTTCTTGGTCCCTTTCTGGAATGAAGATCCACCTCCAGTAGGATCAGCAGCAGCAGGCCTAGCACTCAAGTGTTCTTCTGAGGAATACTGGATAAGGGAGGAGTCACCTAACCTTATCCTGGATGCAGAACTACAGTACCTCCGATCATTAGTCAAGGCTGCCAACAGCTCTGCCGGGCACAGGTACAGGGAGGGGGCGTGACCAACCGGGGAGGTGTGGCCAGACCCCCTCCTTCTGACACCTACACATAGAGGGTGCAGTGTCAGGGGGTGGGGCACAATCGCTCCCGCATATAACGCAGGGAGAGAGGACTGACTGCTGCTGCAGCAGCCTCTCTCCCTAGCCGAAACACACAGCATGACAGCAGAGAGTGTGTTGGGCTGGGGAGTGAGGCTGCTGAAGCCGGGTTCCTTCAAAAGGCCCGGACCCGCTCCCCCCCTCTCCTCGCCCCTGTCATTAGTGAGGATATTGATGATGAACGTGTTGGCGGTGAAGATTGCAGGTGGGATCTAGCTGAGGGAAGGAGTTAACTGATGCTGGACTGTCTGTTGTTATTTTTAGCACCAGTTTCTAATTTTCCCAAATATGTTCCATGAACTCGCTGCAAATGATGGAACAGGGAGGAGGTTCCTAGATGGAAACGGTCCCTACCTCTACTTACTCTGGCTTTACAAGGGGTACAGATGTCTTGACAATTGTCCAGATTTGGGTAGAAAAAATTCCACACATAAGTGGACTTTTTTTGTCTTATGCCAAGGCATGACAATGGGCTGTTCCTTATCATGGGCAATACACTGCGGTATTACTGACCAACAGCGTCACAATACTTGTATAAAGGTACTGACCAACAGCGTCACAATACTTGTATGTATATTACACTGCAGCATGCCAGCAGCGTCACAGTGCTTATGTATGGATACACTGGGGAGGGGGAGGGGGTACTACATACTGCATAATAGTGTTTAAGGATACACTCGGGTACAGCTCAAAAAAATATACAGTCAGGTCCATTAATATTGGGACATTGACAGAATTTTCAGATTTTGGCCTCTATTCACCACAATGGTTTTGAAATGAAACAAACTAGATGTGCTTTAACTGCAGACTTTCAGATTTAATTTGAGGGTAATTACATCCAAATCGGGTGAACGGTGTAGGAATTACAACAGTTTCAATATGTGCCTCCCACTTTTTAAGGGGCCAAAAGTAATGGGACTATGAACTCAAATGCTATCTCATGGACAGGTGTGGGCTATTCCCTCGTTATTTCATTATCAATTAAGCAGGTAAAAGGTCTGGAGTTGATTCTAGGTGTGACATTTGCATTTGGAATCAGTTGCTGTCTACTCTCAATATGAGATCCAAAGAGCTGTCACTATCAATGAAGCAAGCCATCTTTAGGCTGATAAATCAAAACAAACCCATCAGAGAGATAGCAAAAACATTAGGTGTGGCCTAATCAACTGTTTGGAACATTCTTAAAAAGAAAGAACGCACCGGAGAGCTCAGCAACACCAAAAGACCCGGAAGACCACGGAAAACAACTGTGGTGGATGACAAAATAATTATTTCCCTGGTGAAGAAAAACCCCTTCACAACAGTTGGCCAAATCAAGAACACTCTCCAGGAGGTAGGTGTATATGTGTCAAAGTCAACAATCAAGAGAAGACTTCACAAGAGTGAATATAGAGGGTTCACCACAAGATGCAAACCATTGGTGAGCCACAAAAACAGGAAGACCAGATTAGAGTTTGCCAAACAACATCTAAAAAAGCCATTACAGTTCTGGAACAACATCCTATTGACAGATGAGACAAAGATCAACTTGTACCAGAGTGATGGGAAGAGAAGAGAAGGAAAGGAACTGCTCATGATCCAAAACATACCACCTCGTCAGTGAAGCATGGTGGTGGTAGTGTCATGGCGTGGGCATGTATGGCTGCCAATGGAACTGGTTCCCTTGTATTTATTGATGATGTGACTGCTGACAAAAGCAGCAGAATGAATTCTGAAGTGTTTCGGGCAATATTATATGCTCATATTCAGTCAAATGCTTCAGAACTCATTGGACAGCGCTTCACAGTGCAGATGGACAATGACCCGAAGCATACTGCAAAAGCAACCAAAGAGTTTTTTAAGACTAAAAAGTGGAATGTTTTGCAATGGCCAAGTCAATCCCCTGACCTGAATCCGATTGAGCATGCATTTCACTTGATGAAGACAAAACTGAAGGGAAAATGCCGCCGAAAACAAGCAGGAACTGAAGACATTTGCAGTAGAGGCCTGGCAGAGCATCACCAGGGATGAAACCCAGCGTCTGGTGATGTCTATGCGTTCCAGACTTCAGCCTGTAATTGCCTGCAAAGGATTTGCAACAAAGTATTAAAAAGTGAAAGATAGATTTAGGATTTTTTAGTTTGTCCCATTATTTTTGGCCCCTTAAAAAGTGTGAGGCACATATAGAAACCGTTGTAATTCCTACACCGTTCACCTGATTTGGATGTAATTACCCTCAAATTAAATCTGAAAGTCTGCAATTAAATCACATCTTGTTTGTTTCACTTCAAAGCCATTGTGGTGGTGAATAGAGGACAAAATATGAAAATTCTGTCAATGTCTCAATATTTATGGACCTGACTGTATATTATTATTTTTTTTTAAACTATTAGTTCCTTCTTTTTTTTTTTACAGCCCGTGGACAGACAGCACACCCCTGGATGGACAGCACACTGGATGGCCAGCACACCCCTTGATGGACAGCACACCCCTGGATGGGCAGCACACTGGATGGACAGCACACCCCTGGATGGACAGCACACCCCTGGATGGACAGCACACTGGATGGGCAGCACACTGGATGGACAGCACACCCCTGGATGGACAGCACACTGGATGGACAGCACACCCCTGGATGGACAGCACACTGGATGGACAGCACACTCCTGGATGGACAGCACACCCCTGGATGGACAGCCCACTGGATGGACAGCACACCTCTGGATGGACAGCACGCTGGATGGACAGCACACTTCTGGATGGACAGCACACTGGATGGACAGCACACCCCTGGATGGACAGCACACTGGATGGACAGCACACCCCTGGATGGACAGCACACTGGATGGACATCACACCCCTGGATGGACAGCACACTCCTGGATGGACAGCACACCCCTGGATGGACAGCACACTGGATGGACAGCACACCCCTGGATGGACAGCACACTGGATGGACAGCACACCCCTGGATGGACAGCACACTGGATGGACAGCACACTCCTGGATGGACAGCACACCCCTGGATGGACAGCACACTGGATGGACAGCACACCCCTGGATGGACAGCACACCCCTGGATAGACGGCACACTGGATGGACAGCACACCTCTGGATGGACAGCACACTTCTGGATGGACAGCACACTTCTGGATGGACAGCACACTGGATGGACAGCACACCCCTGGATGGACAGCACACTGGATGGACAGCACACCCCTGGATGGACAGCACACCCCTGGATGGACAGCACACTGGATGGACAGCACACACCTGGATGGACAGCACACTGGATGGGCAGCACACCTCTGGATGGACAGCACACTGGATGGACAGCACACCCCTGGATGGACAGCACACTGGATGGACAGCACACCCCTGGATGGACAGCACACTGGATGGACAGCACACCCCTGGATGGACAGCACACTGGATGGACAGCACACCCCTGGATGGACAGCACACTGGATGGACAGCACACCCCTGGATGGACAGCACACACCTGGATGGACAGCACACAACTGGATGGACAGCACACTGGATGGACAGCACACTTCTGGATGGACAACACACTGGATGGACAGCACACCCCTGGATGGACAGCACACTGGATGGACAGCACACCTCTGGATGGACAGCACACTGGATGGACAGCACACCCCTGGATGGACAGCACACTGGATGGACAGCACACCCCTGGATGGACAGCACACCACTGGATGGACAGCACACACCTGGATGGACAGCACACACCACTGGATGGACAGCACACTGGATGGACAGCACACCGGATGGACAGCACACCCCTGGATGGACAGCACACCCCTGGATGGGCAGCACACTGGATGGACAGCACACTTCTGGATGGACAGCACACTGGATGGACAGCACACCCCTGGATGGACAGCACACCACTGGATGGACAGCACACACCTGGATGGACAGCACACACCTGGATGGACAGCACACTGGATGGACAGCACACCGGATGGACAGCACACCCCTGGATGGACAGCACACCCCTGGATGGGCAGCACACTGGATGGACAGCACACTTCTGGATGGACAGCACCCTGGATGGACAGCACACCTCTGGATGGACAGCACACTGGATGGACAGCACACCTCTGGATAGACAGCACGCTGGATAGACAGCACACCCCTGGATGAACAGCACACCCCTGGATGGACAGCACACCTCTGGATGGACAGCACACTGGATGGACAGCACACCCCTGGATGGACAGCACACTGGATGGACAGCACACCCCTGGATAGACAGCACACTGGATGGACAGCACACACCTGGATGGACAGAACACCCCTGGATGGGCAGCACACCTCTGGATGGACAGCACACTGGATGGACAGCACACTGGATGGGCAGCACACTGAATGGACAGCACATCCCTGGATGGACAGCACACTGGATGGACAGCACATCTATGGATGGACAGCACACTGGATGGACAGCCCACCTCTGGATGGACAGCACACTGGATGGGCAGCACACTGGATGGGAAGCACGCCCCTGGATGGACAGCACACCTCTGGATGGACAGCACACCTCTGGATGGAAAGCACACTGGATGGACAGCACACCTCTGGATGAACAGCACACTGGATGGACAGCACACCCTGGATGGACAGCACACCCCTGGATGGACAGCACACTGGATGGGCAGCACACTTCATGGGCAGCGCACTGGATGGACAGCACACCTCTAGATGGACAGCACACCCCTGGATGGACAGCACACTGGATGGACAGCACACCCCTGAATGGACAGAACACCCCTGGATGGACAGCACACTGGATGGACAGCACACCTCTGGATGGACAGCACACCCCTTGACACCCCTGGATGAGCAACACAGCCCCCTGGACAGAGCACAGCAGACCCCTGAATTGGACAACACAGCCCCCCCTGGACAGAGCACAGCAGACCCCTGAATTGGACAACACAGCTCCCCCTGGATGGAGCACAACCGGACAGCCTGGGACTCAGCAAGCAAATCGCGCTGATCAATGTGGGGAGGGACTTTTATACAATCCAAAACCCACGAGAAACCGACAGCGGGAGGATGACATTTTGTCTTATTTTGGATTCCGGGTCAGGCTGGAAAACCTGAGGCTGACTCGAATCCTATTCAGATCCCCTATGTTTGGGTGGGTCCAGTTCTTGGACAACCGCACCCTCTCATCTCTAATTAGTATATTTTGCAGCTGCGCTCCATGCAAAATTGCAGCTCCAATTGCATTAGTGCCCGTCTCTGAATCAGGGCCTGATTCAGCAAGGAAGGCACGGATGCAGACGCACGCAATCGGCCAATTGTTGCGTACTGCGATGGGAACTGTGTTTGCAGAGGCTACGCAGACCCAGAGCAGAGTGACTGACAGAAAGTGCCATTTGTGGGTGGTGATGGGAGGGGTGGTCGGTCGAATGCAGGCGTGCCTGTGCGTTTGGATGGCATTTTAGGGGCGTGCATATTTAAGCCCCTGCGGCGACGAATGAAGCCTGAGGTCTAGTTGCACGCATCATGCGTGGAGTCAAGTCAACCATTATTATGCTAATGTGTTCGATGGTTCTCGATGTTACCGATGTTTCCGCTGTCTTGCGTGGTATAACAGGACGCACGTTAAGGAAAGTGAGAGGTATTGTGTTTTGCTAGGCGCCTGTTTGTTCTGCGTGCAAATGCATTTATTAGCATATACTCGCTGCGGATGGGTGCGTGCGTCTGCATCTGTGCGTTCCTTGCTGACTCAGGGCCTGATTCAGAGGTGCGCGCTATTTGCGTGCACTCGCTCTGAATCAGCGCGTCCCTATTTTTTAAAATTCCGCCCTCCAGGCCGCTCGCACAGCTGTGGGTGACCACCCACATCTTGTGCGAGAGGCCTGGCGATGGTCGCGATCATCGGCATTGCGAGGAGACCCTTGTGGCAGGGTCTCAGCACTCGCAATGCCAAGTGGACTTCCAGCTCTAATAGAACCGGAAGTCCACTACTGACATCATGTGTGATGTCAGTAGGGCCGCCCACAAACGGCAGGCGTTCCTTCGGGAACGCCTCCATTTGTTCAGCCACCCCCCCTACCCGCCTACAAAACGGGGCGAGCTGTCGATCAACATCAACAGCCCGCCCCGTTCTGCTGCGTGCTCCAGAGCAAGTGAAGGTCTCACTCACTCCGGGGATCATGCCGCGCTTGCGCACTGGGCCACCATCGACCCACTTGCGAGCGCTATGCACTCGCGAGTGGGTCTGAATCAGGCCTTTAGTCTGTTACATAAGTGTAATGAATTGCAATAAGGGTGTAGCCTCATGTTACAATCTCCTAATTCTCTAACTGAACGGAATAAACGTGCAATGAAATGATCTTTATCTTTCCCAACGTCCCATGAAGCGATCTCAGGGCCTGATTCAGCAAGGAACGCACGCACTCACTCATGTTTTTGCACTGCGCATGCATCGCAATGCTGTCCGCGAACTAGCCAGTGCGATCAGGTTACGGTACGCAGACTACGGGCAGCGTGTACGCAGACCCCTCCGATATTGATTGACAGGAAGTGCCATTTGTGGGTGGTGACGGGGGGTGGTCAGGTGAATGCAGGCATTATAATACCGTTATAGGGGCGTGCATAATTAAGGCAGTGGGGCGGCATACGCAGCCATACTGTAAGGTGTACACAGGAAGCGGACAAAATCATGCAGCGGGTCAGGTCACCCACTATTATGCTAATGACTCCGATGGTTCTCGATGTTACCGATGGTTACGCTATCTTGCGTGCTGATCAGGCTGAGTAAAGGGAGATGGGCGGCTTAGTATGGGGCTGGGCGTCTGCATCTTGTGTTGCGGTCTCCGTGCGTATGCATTGATTTGCATATTCCCGCAGCGGACGGGTGCATGCGTCTGCATCCGTGCATTCCTTGCTGAATCAGGCCCTCAGTACTTTATGATCTGTACTCCGTATGAGTGTAATCAATTTCCACCAGTATACACAACACTGAGGGGGCTTTCCTGCCGCTGCTGATGAGACAAATGGACTCGTGCACGCGATTCATACACAACGTCCAGAGATAACAGGGTTACATGCGTGGAATCAGGAGATGAGGCGCTGAATCCCGACTCAGAAGACACCAGATCCCATAAAATACTACATTGGTTTTATAAGGACGGTGATCTGTAACCGAGCGACGGTCAGAAGTGAAAATACGAGGGCTCATTCTGTGAGGCAGCGCATTCATACAGGAGATGTCATCATGTTCACATTTGTTTACCGAGGTCTCAGCCCTGACATTAATCAGCACAGAGCAGCTCACGCTGCACGAGTGATGCCAAACCGCGATACTACAGCCACACAAACACCTCTACAACGTATTGCCCTTGACGGACAGCTCCCGTCCCTAGCTCAGACCAAGAACGCGTCCTACAGGGGAACATGAAAGTATGTACTGGTAGCAAATCAATTTGCAGCTTCAAATATAAAAAATAAAAAATAAAAATTTTGGACTATGCTTACTCACACCAGAAAGCGCAATGTACGGCAGGCTGGATGTACGGCAGGATGGATGTACGGCAGGCTGGATGTACGGCAGGATGGCTGTACGGCAGGCTGGATGTACGGCAGGATGGATGTACGGCAGGCTGGATGTACGGCAGGCTGGATGTACGGCAGGATGGATGTACTGCAGGCTGGATGTACGGCAGGATGGATGTACGGCAGGATGGATGTACGGCAGGATGGATGTACGGCAGGATGGATGTACGTCAGGCTGGATGTACGGCAGGATGGATGTACGGAAGGCTGGATGTACGGCAGGATGGATGTACGGCAGGATGGATGTACGGAAGGCTGGATGTACGGCAGGATGGATGTACGGCAGGATGGATGTACGGCAGGCTGGATGTACGGCAGGCTGGATGTACGGCAGGCTGGATGTACGGCAGGCTGGATGTACGGCAGGCTCGATGTACGGAAGGCTGGATGTACGGCAGGATGGATGTACGGCAGGATGGATGTACGGCAGGCTGGATGTACGGCAGGCTGGATGTACGGCAGGCTGGATGTACGGCAGGCTGGATGTACGGCAGTATTTTGTTCACTGGATGTTGTATAGTACCAGATATGTGACTGCTATTGGTACATAATAAAATAATAAACTGACACATCTGCGTATGACCACAGTAGTAATTGTACAATATGAAATAGCGAGATAACACAAGCGGTAACTAGACCGCTATTTACACATGAGCTCCGTTATGTAATGGCGAGATAACACAAGCGGTAACTAGGCCGCTATTTACACATGAGCTCCGTTATGTAATGGTGAGATAACACAAGCGGTAACTAGGCCGCTATTTACACATGAGCTCTGTTATGTAATGGTGAGATAACACAAGCGGTAACTAGGCTGCTATTTGCACATGAGCTTCGTTATGTAATGGCGAGATAACACAAGCGGTAACTAGGCCGCTATCTGCACATGATCTCCGTTATGTAATGGTGAGATAACACAAACGGTAACTAGGCCGCTATCTGCACATGATCTCCGTTATGTAATGGCGAGATAACACAAGAGGTAACTAGGCCGCTATCTGCACATGATCTCCGTTATATAATGGTGAGATAACACAAGCGGTAACTAGGCCGCTATCTGCACATGATCTCCGTTATGTAATGGTGAGATAACACAAGCGGTAACTAGGCCGCTATTTGCACATGATCTCCGTTATGTAATGGTGAGATAACACAAGCGGTAACTAGGCCGCTATCTGCACATGATCTCCGTTATGTAATGGTGAGATGACACAAGCGGTAACTAGGCCGCTATCTGCACATGATCTCCGTTATGTAATGGCGAGATAACACAAGAGGTAACTAGGCCGCTATCTGCACATGATCTCCGTTATATAATGCTGAGATAACACAAGCGGTAACTAGGCCGCTATCTGCACATGATCTCCGTTATGTAATGGTGAGATGACACAAGCGGTAACTAGGCCGCTATCTGCACATGACCTCCATTATGTAATGGTGAGATAGCACAAACGGTAACTAGGCCGCTATCTGCACATGAGCTCCGTTATGTAATGGTGAGATGACACAAGCGGTAACTAGGCCGCTATCTGCACATGAGCTCCGTTATGTAATGGTGAGATAACACAAGCGGTAACTAGGCCGCTATCTGCACATGATCTCCGTTATGTAATGGTGAGCTAACACAAGCGGTAACTAGGCCGCTATCTGCACATGAGCTCCGTTATGTAATGGCGAGATAACACAAGCGGTAACTAGGCCGCTATCTGCACATGAGCTCCATTATGTAATGGTGAGATAACACAAGCGGTAACTAGGCCGCTATCTGCACATGATCTCCGTTATGTAATGGCGAGATAACACAAGCGGTAACTAGGCCGCTATTTGCACATGATCTCCGTTATGTAATGGTGAGATAGCACAAGTGGTAACTAGGCCGCTATCTGCACATGACCTCCATTATATAATGGTGAGATAACACAAGCGGTAACTAGGCCGCTATCTGCACATGATCTCCGTTATGTAATGGCAAGATAACACAAGAGGTAACTAGGCCGCTATCTGCACATGATCTCCGTTATATAATGCTGAGATAACACAAGCGGTAACTAGGCCGCTATCTGCACATGATCTCCGTTATGTAATGGTGAGATAACACAAGCGGTAACTAGGCCGCTATCTGCACATGATCTCCGTTATGTAATGGCGAGATAACACAAGAGGTAACTAGGCCGCTATCTGCACATGATCTCCGTTATATAATGCTGAGATAACACAAGCGGTAGCTAGGCCGCTATCTGCACATGATCTCCGTTATGTAATGGTGAGATGACACAAGCGGTAACTAGGCCGCTATCTGCACATGACCTCCATTATGTAATGGTGAGATAGCACAAACGGTAACTAGGCCGCTATCTGCACATGATCTCCGTTATGTAATGGTGAGATAACACAAGCGGTAACTAGGCCGCTATCTGCACATGAGCTCCGTTATGTAATGGTGAGATGACACAAGCGGTAACTAGGCCGCTATCTGCACATGATCTCCGTTATGTAATGGCGAGCTAACACAAGCGGTAACTAGGCCGCTATCTGCACATGAGCTCCGTTATGTAATGGCGAGATAACACAAGCGGTAACTAGGCCGCTATCTGCACATGAGCTCCATTATGTAATGGTGAGATAACACAAGCGGTAACTAGACCACTATCTGCACATGATCTCCGTTATGTAATGGTGAGATAGCACAAGCGGTAACTAGGCCGCTATTTGCACATGAGCTCCGTTATGTAATGGTGAGATAACACAAGCGGTAACTAGGCCGCTATTTGCACATGAGCTTCGTTATGTAATGGTGAGATAACACAAGCGGTAACTAGGCCGCTATCTGCACATGAGCTTCATTATGTAATGGTGAGATAACACAAGCGGAAACTAGGCCGCTATCTGCACATGATCTCCGTTATGTAATGGCGAGATAACACAAGCGGTAACTAGGCCGCTATCTGCACATGAGCTCCGTTATGTAATGGTGAGATAACACAAGCGGTAACTAGACCACTATCTGCACATGATCTCCGTTATGTAATGGTGAGATAGCACAAGCGGTAACTAGGCCGCTATCTGCACATGACCTCCATTATGTAATGGTGAGATAGCACAAGCGGTAACTAGGCCGCTATCTGCACATGATCTCCGTTATGTAATGGCGAGATAACACAAGAGGTAACTAGGCCGCTATCTGCACATGATCTCCGTTATATAATGCTGAGATAACACAAGCGGTAACTAGGCCGCTATCTGCACATGACCTCCATTATGTAATGGTGAGATAGCACAAACGGTAACTAGGCCGCTATCTGCACATGATCTCCGTTATGTAATGGTGAGATAACACAAGCGGTAACTAGGCCGCTATCTGCACATGAGCTCCGTTATGTAATGGTGAGATGACACAAGCGGTAACTAGGCCGCTATCTGCACATGACCTCCATTATGTAATGGTGAGATAGCACAAACGGTAACTAGGCCGCTATCTGCACATGATCTCCGTTTATGTAATGGTGAGATAACACAAGCGGTAACTAGGCCGCTATCTGCACATGAGCTCCGTTATGTAATGGTGAGATGACACAAGCGGTAACTAGGCCGCTATTTGCACATGATCTCCGTTATGTAATGGTGAGATAACACAAGCGGTAACTAGGCCGCTATCTGCACATGAGCTCCGTTATGTAATGGTGAGATAACACAAGCGGTAACTAGGCCGCTATCTGCACATGATCTCCGTTATGTAATGGTGAGCTAACACAAGCGGTAACTAGACCGCTATCTGCACATGAGCTCCGTTATGTAATGGTGAGATAACACAAGCGGTAACTAGGCCGCTATCTGCACATGATCTCCGTTATGTAATGGCGAGATAACACAAGCGGTAACTAGGCCGCTATTTGCACATGAGCTCCGTTATGTAATGGCGAGATAACACAAGCGGTAACTAGGCCGCTATCTGCACATGATCTCCGTTATGTAATGGTGAGCTAACACAAGCGGTAACTAGGCCGCTATCTGCACATGATCTCCGTTATGTAATGGTGAGATAACACAAGCGGTAACTAGGCCGCTATATGCACATGAGCACCGTTATGTAATGGTGAGATAACACAAGCGGTAACTAGGCCGCTATCTGCACATGATCTCCGTTATGTAATGGCGAGATAACACAAGCGGTAACTAGGCCGCTATCTGCACATGAGCTCCGTTATGTAATGTGAGATAACACAAGCGGTAACTAGGCCGCTATCTGCACATGATCTCCGTTATGTAATGGTGAGCTAACACAAGCGGTAACTAGGCCGCTATCTGCACATGAGCTCTGTTATGTAATGGTGAGATGACACAAGCGGTAACTATGCCGCTATTTGCACATGAGCTCCGTTATGTAATGTGAGATAACACAAGCGGTAACTAGGCCGCTATCTGCACATGATCTCCGTTATGTAATGGTGAGATAACACAAGCGGTAACTAGGCCGCTATCTGCACATGATCTCCGTTATGTAATGGTGAGATAACACAAGCGGTAACTATGCCGCTATCTGCACATGAGCTTCGTTATGTAATGGTGAGATGACACAAGCGGTAACTAGGCCGCTATCTGCACATGAGCTTCGTTATGTAATGGTGAGATGACACAAGCGGTAACTAGGCCGCTATCTGCACATGAGCACTGTTATGTAATGGTGAGATAACACAAGCGGTAACTATGCCGCTATCTGCACATGAGCTTCGTTATGTAATGGTGAGATGACACAAGCGGTAACTAGGCCGCTATCTGCACATGAGCTCCGTTATGTAATGGTGAGATAACACAAGCGGTAACTAGGCCGCTATCTGCACATGATCTCCGTTATGTAATGGCGAGATAACACAAGCGGTAACTAGGCCGCTATTTGCACATGAGCTCCGTTATGTAATGGCGAGATAACACAAGCGGTAACTAGGCTGCTATCTGCACATGTGCTCCGTTATGTAATGGTGAGATAACACAAGCGGTAACTAGACCACTATCTGCACATGAGCTCCGTTATGTAATGGTGAGATAACACAAGCGGTAACTAGGCCGCTATCTGCACATGATCTCCGTTATGTAATGGCGAGCTAACACAAGCGGTAACTAGGCCGCTATCTGCACATGAGCTCCATTATGTAATGGTGAGATAACACAAGCGGTAACTAGGCCGCTATCTGCACATGAGCTCCGTTATGTAATGGTGAGATAACACAAGCGGTAACTAGGCCGCTATTTGCACATGAGCTTCATTATGTAATGGTGAGATAACACAAGCGGTAACTAGGCCGCTATTTGCACATGAGCTTCATTATGTAATGGTGAGATAACACAAGCGGAAACTAGGCCGCTATCTGCACATGATCTCCGTTATGTAATGGCGAGATAACACAAGCGGTAACTAGGCCGCTATCTGCACATGATCTCCGTTATATAATGCTGAGATAACACAAGCGGTAACTAGGCCGCTATCTGCACATGATCTCCGTTATGTAATGGTGAGATGACACAAGCGGTAACTAGGCCGCTATCTGCACATGAGCTCCGTTATGTAATGGTGAGATAACACAAGCGGTAACTAGGCCGCTATCTGCACATGATCTCCGTTATGTAATGGCGAGATAACACAAACGGTAACTAGGCCGCTATCTGCACATGAGCATCGTTATGTAATGGTGAGATAACACAAGCGGTAACTAGGCCGCTATCTGCACATGAGCTCCGTTATGTAATGGTGAGATAACACAAGCGGTAACTAGGCCGCTATCTGCACATGATCTCCGTTATGTAATGGTGAGATAACACAAGCGGTAACTAGACCACTATCTGCACATGACCTCCATTATGTAATGGTGAGATAGCACAAGCGGTAACTAGGCCGCTATCTGCACATGACCTCCATTATGTAATGGTGAGATAACACAACCGGTAACTAGGCCGCTATCTGCACATGATCTCCGTTATGTAATGGTGAGATGACACAAGCGGTAACTATGCCGCTATTTGCACATGATCTCCGTTATGTAATGGCGAGATAACACAAGCGGTAACTAGGCCGCTATTTGCACATGAGCTCCGTTATGTAATGTGAGATAACACAAGCGGTAACTAGGCCGCTATCTGCACATGATCTCCGTTATGTAATGGTGAGATAACACAAGCGGTAACTAGGCCGCTATCTGCACATGATCTCCGTTATGTAATGGTGAGATGACACAAGCGGTAACTAGGCCGCTATCTGCACATGAGCTCCGTTATGTAATGGTGAGATAACACAAGCGGTAACTAGGCCGCTATCTGCACATGATCTCCGTTATGTAATGGCGAGATAACACAAGCGGTAACTAGGCCGCTATTTGCACATGAGCTCCGTTATGTAATGGCGAGATAACACAAGCGGTAACTAGGCTGCTATCTGCACATGAGCTCCGTTATGTAATGGCGAGATAACACAAGCGGTAACTAGGCCGCTATCTGCACATGAGCTCCATTATGTAATGGTGAGATAACACAAGCGGTAACTAGACCACTATCTGCACATGAGCTCCGTTATGTAATGGTGAGATAACACAAGCGGTAACTAGGCCGCTATCTGCACATGATCTCCGTTATGTAATGGCGAGATAACACAAGCGGTAACTAGGCCGCTATTTGCACATGAGCTCCGTTATGTAATGGCGAGATAACACAAGCGGTAACTAGGCCGCTATCTGCACATGAGCTCTGTTATGTAATGGTGAGATAACACAAGCGGTAACTAGGCCGCTATCTGCACATGATCTCCGTTATGTAATGGCGAGATAACACAAGCGGTAACTAGGCCGCTATCTGCACATGATCTCCGTTATGTAATGGTGAGATAACACAAGCGGTAACTAGGCCGCTATCTGCACATGATCTCCGTTATGTAATGGTGAGATAGCACAAGCGGTAACTAGGCCGCTATTTGCACATGAGCTTCGTTATGTATTGGTGAGATAACACAAGCGGTAACTAGGCCGCTATCTGCACATGATCTCCGTTATGTAATGGTGAGATAACACAAGCGGTAACTAGGCCGCTATCTGCACATGATCTCCGTTATGTAAGGGTGAGATAACACAAGCGGTAACTAGGCCGCTATCTGCACATGATCTCCGTTATGTAAGGGTGAGATAACACAAGCGGTAACTAGGCCGCTATCTGCACATGAGCTCCGTTATGTAATGGTGAGATGACACAAGCGGTAACTAGGCCGCTATTTGCACATGATCTCCGTTATGTAATGGTGAGATAGCACAAGCGGTAACTAGGCCGCTATTTGCACATGAGCTCCGTTATGTAATGGTGAGATAACACAAGCGGTAACTAGGCCGCTATTTGCACATGATCACCGTTATGTAATGGTGAGATAGCACAAGCGGTAACTAGGCCGCTATTTGCACATGAGCTCCGTTATGTAATGGTGAGATAACACAAGCGGTAACTAGACCACTATCTGCACATGATCTCCGTTATGTAATGGTGAGATAACACAAGCGGTAACTAGGCCGCTATTTGCACATGAGCTCCGTTATGTAATGGTGAGATAGCACAAGCGGTAACTAGGCCGCTATTTGCACATGAGCTCCGTTATGTAATGGTGAGATAACACAAGCGGTAACTAGACCACTATCTGCACATGATCTCCGTTATGTAATGGTGAGATAACACAAGCGGTAACTAGGCCGCTATCTGCACATGAGCTCCGTTATGTAATGGCGAGATAACACAAGCGGTAACTAGGCCGCTATCTGCACATGATCTCCGTTATGTAATGGTGAGATAACACAAGCGGTAACTAGGCCGCTATTTGCACATGAGCTTCGTTATGTAATGGTGAGATAACACAAGCGGTAACTAGGCCGCTATCTGCACATGATCTCCGTTATGTAATGGTGAGATAACACAAGCGGTAACTAGGCCGCTATCTGCACATGAGCTCCGTTATGTAATGGCGAGATAACACAAGCGGTAACTAGGCCGCTATCTGCACATGATCTCCGTTATGTAATGTTGAGATAACACAAGCGGTAACTAGACCACTATCTGCACATGATCTCCGTTATGTAATGTTGAGATAACACAAGCGGTAACTAGACCACTATCTGCACATGAGCTCCGTTATGTAATGGTGAGATAACACAAGCGGTAACTAGGCCGCTATCTGCACATGAGCTTCGTTATGTAATGGTGAGATAACACAAGCGGTAACTAGGCCGCTATCTGCACATGATCTCCGTTATGTAATGGCGAGATAACACAAGCGGTAACTAGGCCGCTATCTGCACATGATCTCCGTTATGTAATGGTGAGATAGCACAAGCGGTAACTAGGCTGCTATCTGCACATGATCTCCGTTATGTAATGGTGAGATAACACAAGCGGTAACTAGGCCGCTATTTGCGCATGAGCTCCGTTATGTAATGTGAGATAACACAAGCGGTAACTAGGCCGCTATCTGCACATGATCTCCGTTATGTAATGGTGAGATAACACAAGCGGTAACTATGCCGCTATTTGCACATGAGCTCCGTTATGTAATGTGAGATAACACAAGCGGTAACTAGGCCGCTATTTGCACATGAGCTCCGTTATGTAATGGCGAGATAACACAAGCGGTAACTAGGCCGCTATCTGCACATGATCTCCGTTATGTAATGGTGAGATAACACAAGCGGTAACTAGGCCGCTATCTGCACATGATCTCCGTTATGTAATGGTGAGATGACACAAGCGGTAACTAGGCCGCTATTTGCACATGATCACCGTTATGTAATGGTGAGATAGCACAAGCGGTAACTAGGCCGCTATTTGCACATGAGCTCCGTTATGTAATGGTGAGATAACACAAGCGGTAACTAGACCACTATCTGCACATGATCTCCGTTATGTAATGGTGAGATAACACAAGCGGTAACTAGGCCGCTATTTGCACATGAGCTCCGTTATGTAATGGTGAGATAGCACAAGCGGTAACTAGGCCGCTATTTGCACATGAGCTCCGTTATGTAATGGTGAGATAACACAAGCGGTAACTAGACCACTATCTGCACATGATCTCCGTTATGTAATGGTGAGATAACACAAGCGGTAACTAGGCCGCTATCTGCACATGAGCTCCGTTATGTAATGGCGAGATAACACAAGCGGTAACTAGGCCGCTATCTGCACATGATCTCCGTTATGTAATGGTGAGATAACACAAGCGGTAACTAGGCCGCTATTTGCACATGAGCTTCGTTATGTAATGGTGAGATAACACAAGCGGTAACTAGGCCGCTATCTGCACATGATCTCCGTTATGTAATGGTGAGATAACACAAGCGGTAACTAGGCCGCTATCTGCACATGAGCTCCGTTATGTAATGGCGAGATAACACAAGCGGTAACTAGGCCGCTATCTGCACATGATCTCCGTTATGTAATGTTGAGATAACACAAGCGGTAACTAGACCACTATCTGCACATGATCTCCGTTATGTAATGTTGAGATAACACAAGCGGTAACTAGACCACTATCTGCACATGAGCTCCGTTATGTAATGGTGAGATAACACAAGCGGTAACTAGGCCGCTATCTGCACATGAGCTTCGTTATGTAATGGTGAGATAACACAAGCGGTAACTAGGCCGCTATCTGCACATGATCTCCGTTATGTAATGGCGAGATAACACAAGCGGTAACTAGGCCGCTATCTGCACATGATCTCCGTTATGTAATGGTGAGATAGCACAAGCGGTAACTAGGCTGCTATCTGCACATGATCTCCGTTATGTAATGGTGAGATAACACAAGCGGTAACTAGGCCGCTATTTGCGCATGAGCTCCGTTATGTAATGTGAGATAACACAAGCGGTAACTAGGCCGCTATCTGCACATGATCTCCGTTATGTAATGGTGAGATAACACAAGCGGTAACTATGCCGCTATTTGCACATGAGCTCCGTTATGTAATGTGAGATAACACAAGCGGTAACTAGGCCGCTATTTGCACATGAGCTCCGTTATGTAATGGCGAGATAACACAAGCGGTAACTAGGCCGCTATCTGCACATGATCTCCGTTATGTAATGGTGAGATAACACAAGCGGTAACTAGGCCGCTATCTGCACATGATCTCCGTTATGTAATGGTGAGATGACACAAGCGGTAACTAGGCCGCTATCTGCACATGAGCTCCGTTATGTAATGGTGAGATAACACAAGCGGTAACTAGGCCGCTATCTGCACATGAGCTTCGTTATGTAATGGTGAGATAACACAAGCGGTAACTAGGCCGCTATCTGCACATGATCTCCGTTATGTAATGGCGAGATAACACAAGCGGTAACTAGGCCGCTATTTGCACATGAGCTCCGTTATGTAATGGCGAGATAACACAAGCGGTAACTAGGCCGCTATCTGCACATGAGCTCCATTATGTAATGGTGAGATAACACAAGCGGTAACTAGACCACTATCTGCACATGATCTCCGTTATGTAATGGTGAGATAACACAAGCGGTAACTAGGCCGCTATCTGCACATGATCTCCGTTATGTAATGGCGAGATAACACAAGCGGTAACTAGGCCGCTATTTGCACATGAGCTCCGTTATGTAATGGCGAGATAACACAAGCGGTAACTAGGCTGCTATCTGCACATGATCTCCGTTATGTAATGGTGAGATAACACAAGCGGTAACTAGGCCGCTATCTGCACATGATCTCCGTTATGTAATGGTGAGATAACACAAGCGGTAACTAGGCCGCTATCTGCACATGATCTCCGTTATGTAATGGTGAGATAGCACAAGCGGTAACTAGGCCGCTATTTGCACATGAGCTTCGTTATGTAATGGTGAGATAACACAAGCGGTAACTAGGCCGCTATCTGCACATGATCTCCGTTATGTAAGGGTGAGATAACACAAGCGGTAACTAGGCCGCTATCTGCACATGAGCTCCGTTATGTAATGGTGAGATAACACAAGCGGTAACTAGGCCGCTATCTGCACATGATCTCCGTTATGTAATGGTGAGATAACACAAGCGGTAACTAGGCCGCTATCTGCACACGATCTCCGTTATATAAGGGTGAGATAACACAAGCGGTAACTAGGCCGCTATCTGCACATGATCTCCGTTATGTAATGGTGAGATAACACAAGCGGTAACTAGGCCGCTATCTGCACATGATCTCCGTTATGTAATGGTGAGATAGCACAAGCGGTAACTAGGCCGCTATTTGCACATGAGCTTCGTTATGTAATGGTGAGATAACACAAGCGGTAACTAGGCCGCTATCTGCACATGATCTCCGTTATGTAAGGGTGAGATAACACAAGCGGTAACTAGGCCGCTATCTGCACATGAGCTCCGTTATGTAATGGTGAGATAACACAAGCGGTAACTAGGCCGCTATCTGCACATGATCTCCGTTATGTAATGGTGAGATAACACAAGCGGTAACTAGGCCGCTATCTGCACATGATCTCCGTTATGTAATGGTGAGATAACACAAGCGGTAACTAGACCACTATCTGCACATGATCTCCGTTATGTAATGGTGAGATAGCACAAGCGGTAACTAGGCCGCTATTTGCACATGAGCTTCGTTATGTAATGGTGAGATAACACAAGCGGTAACTAGGCCGCTATCTGCACATGATCTCCGTTATGTAAGGGTGAGATAACACAAGCGGTAACTAGGCCGCTATCTGCACATGAGCTCCGTTATGTAATAGTGAGATAACACAAGCGGTAACTAGGCCGCTATCTGCACATGATCTCCGTTATGTAAGGGTGAGATAACACAAGCGGTAACTAGGCCGCTATCTGCACATGATCTCCGTTATATAAGGGTGAGATAACACAAGCGGTAACTAGGCCGCTATCTGCACATGAGCTCCGTTATGTAATGGTGAGATAACACAAGCGGTAACTAGGCCGCTATTTGCACATGAGATTCGTTATGTAATGGTGAGATAACACAAGCGGTAACTAGGCCGCTATTTGCACATGAGCTCCGTTATGTTATGGTGAGATAACACAAGCGGTAACTAGACCACTATCTGCACATGATCTCCGTTATGTAATGGTGAGATAACACAAGCGGTAACTAGGCCGCTATCTGCACATGATCTCCGTTATGTAATGGTGAGATAACACAAGCGGTAACTAGACCGCTATCTGCACATGAGCTCCGTTATGTAATGGCGAGATAACACAAGCGGTAACTAGGCCGCTATCTGCACATGATCTCCGTTATGTAATGTTGAGATAACACAAGTGGTAACTAGGCTGCTATCTGCACATGATCTCCGTTATGTAATGGTGAGATAACACAAGCGGTAACTAGACCACTATCTGCACATGATCTCCGTTATGTAATGGTGAGATAACACAAGCGGTAACTAGGCTGCTATCTGCACATGATCTCCGTTATGTAATGGTGAGATAACACAAGCGGTAACTAGGCCGCTATCTGCACATGAGCTCCGTTATGTAATGGCGAGATAACACAAGCGGTAACTAGGCCGCTATCTGCACATGAGCTCCATTATGTAATGGCGAGATAACACAAGCGGTAACTAGGCCGCTATTTGCACATGATCTCCGTTATGTAATGGCGAGATAACACAAGCGGTAACTAGGCTGCTATCTGCACATGAGCTCCATTATGTAATGGCGAGATAACACAAGCGGTAACTAGGCCGCTATTTGCACATGATCTCCGTTATGTAATGGCGAGATAACACAAGCGGTAACTAGGCCGCTATCTGCACATGAGCTCCGTTATGTAATGGCGAGATAACACAAGCGGTAACTAGGCCGCTATCTGCACATGAGCTCCGTTATATAATGGCGAGATAACACAAGCGGTAACTAGGCCGCTATCTGCACATGAGCTCCATTATGTAATGGCGAGATAACACAAGCGGTAACTAGGCCGCTATTTGCACATGATCTCCGTTATGTAATGGCGAGATAACACAAGCGGTAACTAGGCTGCTATCTGCACATGATCTCCGTTATGTAATGGTGAGATAACACAAGCGGTAACTAGGCCGCTATCTGCACATGAGCTCCGTTATGTAATGGCGAGATAACACAAGCGGTAACTAGGCCGCTATCTGCACATGAGCTCCGTTATGTAATGGTGAGATAACACAAGCGGTAACTAGGCCGCTATCTGCACATGAGCTCCGTTATGTAATGGTGAGATAACACAAGCGGTAACTAGGCCGCTATTTGCACATGAGCTCTGTTATGTAATGGCGAGATAACACAAGCGGTAACTAGGCCGCTATTTGCACATGATCTCCGTTATGTAATGGCGAGATAACACAAGCGGTAACTAGGCCGCTATTTACACATGAGCTCCGTTATGTAATGGTGAGATGACACAAGCGATAACTAGGCCGCTATTTGCACATGATCTCCGTTATGTAATGGTGAGATAACACAAGCGGTAACTAGGCCGCTATCTGCACATGAACTCCGTGATGTAACGGTGAGATAACACAAACGGTAACTAGTCCTCTATCTGCACATGATCTCCGTTATGTAATGGCGAGATAACACAAGCGGTAACTAGGCCGCTATCTGCACATGAGCTCCGTTATGTAATGGTGAGATAACACAAGCGGTAATTAGGCCGCTATCTGCCCATGAGCTTCGTTATATAATGGTGAGATAACACAAGCGGTAACTAGGCCGCTATCTGCACATGATCTCCGTTATGTAATGGTGAGATAACACAAGCGGTAACTAGGCCGCTATTTGCACATGAGCTCCGTTATATAATGGTGAGATAACACAAGCGGTAACTAGGCCGCTATT
Source organism: Taudactylus pleione (assembly GCA_031769625.1). Lineage (NCBI taxonomy): Eukaryota > Metazoa > Chordata > Amphibia > Anura > Myobatrachidae > Taudactylus > Taudactylus pleione. Next base: position 138,304 of record JAUIMM010002723.1, read on the forward strand.
TGCACATGAGCTCCGTTATGTAATGTGAGATAACACAAGCGGTAACTAGGCCGCTACCTGCACATGATCTCCGTTATGTAATGGTGAGATAACACAAGTGGTAAATAGGCCGCAATCTGCACATGATCTCCGTTATGTAATGGTGAGATAACACAAGCGGTAACTAGGCCGCTATCTGCACATGATCTCCGTTATGTAATGGTGAGATAGCACAAGCGGTAACTAGGCCGCTACCTGCACATGAGCTCCGTTATGTAATGGTAAGATAACACAAGCGGTAACTAGGCCGCTATCTGCACATGAGCTCCGTTATGTAATGGCGAGATAACACAAGCGGTAACTAGACCACTATCTGCACATGATTTCCGTTATGTAATGGTGAGATAACACAAGCGGTAACTAGGCCGCTATTTGCACATGAGCTCCGTTATGTAATGGTGAGATAACACAAGCGGTAACTAGGCCGCTATCTGCACAAGAGCTCCGTTATGTAATGGTGAGATAACACAAGCGGTAACTAGGCCGCTATCTGCACAAGAGCTCCGTTATGTAATGGTGAGATGACACAAGCGGTAACTATGCCGCTATCTGCACAAGACCTCCGTTATGTAATGGTGAGATAACACAAGCGGTAACTAGGCCGCTATTTGCACATGAGCTCCGTTATGTAATGGTGAGATAACACAAGCGGTAACTAGGCCGCTATTTGCACATGAGCTCCGTTATGTAATGGTGAGATAACACAAGCGGTAACTAGGCCGCTATCTGCACATGAGCTCAGTTATGTAATGGCGAGATAAAACAAGCGGTAACTAGGCCGCTATCTGCACATGAGCTTCGTTATGTAATGGCGATATAACACAAGCGGTAACTAGGCCGCTATCTGCACATGATCTCCGTTATGTAATGGTGAGATAACACAAGCGGTAACTAGGCCGCTATCTGCACATGAGCTCCGTTATGTAATGGTGAGATAACACAAGCGGTAACTAGGCCGCTATCTGCACATGAGCTCCGTTATGTAATGGTGAGATAACACAAGCGGTAACTAGGCCGCTATCTGCACATGAGCTCCGTTATGTAATGGTGAGATAACACAAGCGGTAACTAGGCCGCTATCTGCACATGAGCTTCGTTATGTAATGGCGATATAACACATGCGTTAACTAGGCTGCTATCTGCACATGATCTCCGTTATGTAATGGTGAGATAACACAAGCGGTAACTAGGCCGCTATCTGCACATGAGCTCCGTTATGTAATGGTGAGATGACACAAGCGGTAACTTAGCCGCTATCTGCACATGATCTCCATTATGTAATGGTGAGATAACACAAGCGGTAACTAGGCCGCTATTTGCACATGAGCTCCGTTATGTAATGGTGAGATAACACAAGCGGTAACTAGGCCGCTATCTGCACATGAGCTTCGTTATGTAATGGCGAGATAACACAAGCGGTAACTATGCCGCTATTTGCACATGAGCTCCGTTATGTAATGGCGAGATAACACAAGCGGTAACTAGGCCGCTATCTGCACATGAGCTCCGTTATGTAATGGTGAGATAACACAAGCGGTAACTAGGCCGCTATTTGCACATGATCTCCGTTATGTAATGGTGAGATAACACAAGCGGTAACTAGGCCGCTATTTGCACATGAGCATCGTTATGTAATGGTGAGATAACACAAGCGGTAACTAGGCCGCTATCTACACATGAGCTCCGTTATGTAATGGTGAGATAACACAAGCGGTAACTAGGCCGCTATCTGCACATGAGCTCCGTTATGTAATGGTGAGATAGCACAAGCGGTAACTAGGCCGCTATCTGCACATGAGCTCCGTTATGTAATGGTGAGATAACACAAGCGGTAACTAGGCCGATATTTGCACATGAGCATCGTTATGTAATGGTGAGATAACACAAGCGGTAACTAGGCCGCTATCTGCACATGAGCTCCGTTATGTAATGGTGAGAAAACACAAGCGGTAACTAGGCCGCTATCTGCACATGAGTTTCATTATGTAATGGCGAGATAACACAAGCGGTAACTAGGCCGCTATTTCCACATGAGCTCCGTTATGTAATGGTGAGATAACACAAGCGGTAACTAGGCCGCTATCTGCACATGAGCTCCGTTATGTAATGGTGAGATAACACAAGCGATATCTAGGCCGCTATCTGCACATGATCTCCGTTATGTAATGGTGAGATAACACAACCGGTAACTAGGCCGCTATCTGCACATGATCTCCGTTATGTAATGGTGAGATGACACAAGCGATAACTAGGCCGCTATTTCCACATGAGCTCCGTTATGTAATGGTGAGATAACACAAGCGGTAACTAGGCCGCTATTTCCACATGAGCTCCGTTATGTAATGGTGAGATAACACAAGCGGTAACTAGGCCGCTATCTGCACATGAGCTCCGTTATGTAATGGTGAGATAACACAAGCGATATCTAGGCCGCTATCTGCACATGATCTCCGTTATGTAATGGTGAGATAACACAACCGGTAACTAGGCCGCTATCTGCACATGATCTCCGTTATGTAATGGCGAGATAACACAAGCGGTAACTAGGCCGCTATCTGCACATGAGCTCTGTTATGTAATGGTGAGATAACACAAGCGGTAACTAGGCCGCTATTTGCACATGAGCTCCGTTATGTAATGGTGAGATGACACAAGCGGTAACTAGGCCGCTATCTGCACATGAGCTCCGTTATGTAATGGTGAGATAACACAAGCGGTAACTAGGCCGCTATTTGCACATGAGCTCCGTTATGTAATGGTGAGATGACACAAGCGGTAACTAGGCCGCTATCTGCACATGATCTCCGTTATGTAATGGTGAGATGACACAAGCGGTAACTAGGCCGCTATCTGCACATGAGCTCCGTTATGTAATGGTGAGATAACACAAGCGGTAACTAGGCCGCTATCTGCACATGAGCTCCGTTATGTAATGGTGAGATGACACAAGCGGTAACTATGCCGCTATCTGCACATGATCTCCATTATGTAATGGTGAGATAACACAAGCGGTAACTAGGCCGCTATTTGCACATGAGCTCCGTTATGTAATGATGAGATAACACAAGCGATAACTAGGCCGCTATCTGCACATGAGCTCCGTTATGTAATGGCGAGATAACACAAGCGGTAACTAGGCCGCTATCTGCACATGATCTCCGTTATGTAATGGTGAGATAACACAAGCGATAACTAGGCCGCTATCTGCACATGATCTCCGTTATGTAATGTGAGATAACACAAGCGGTAACTAGGCCGCTATCTGCACATGAGCTCCGTTATGTAATGGTGAGATAACACAAGTGGTAACTAGGCCGCTATCTGCACATGAGCTCCGTTATGTAATGGTGAGATAACACAAGCGGTAACTAGGCCGCTATTTGCACATAATCTCCGTTATGTAATGGTGAGATAACACAAGAGGTAACTAGGCCGCTATCTGCACATGATCTCCGTTATATAATGCTGAGATAACACAAGCGGTAACTAGGCCGCTATCTGCACATGACCTCCGTTATGTAATGCTGAGATGACACAAGCGGTAACTAGGCCGCTATCTGCACATGACCTCCGTTATGTAATGGTGAGATAACACAAGCGGTAACTAGGCCGCTATCTGCACATGATCTCCGTTATGTAATGGTGAGCTAACACAAGCGGTAACTAGACCGCTATCTGCACATGACCTCCATTATGTAATGGTGAGAAAGCACAAGCGGTAACTAGGCCGCTATCTGCACATGAGCTCCGTTATGTAATGGTGAGATAACACAAGCGGTAACTAGGCCGCTATCTGCACATGACCTCCGTTATGTAATGCTGAGATGACACAAGCGGTAACTAGGCCGCTATCTGCACATGAGCTCCGTTATGTAATGGTGAGATAACACAAGCGGTAACTAGGCCGCTATCTGCACATGATCTCCGTTATGTAATGGTGAGCTAACACAAGCGGTAACTAGACCGCTATCTGCACATGACCTCCATTATGTAATGGTGAGAAAGCACAAGCGGTAACTAGGCCGCTATCTGCACATGAGCTCCGTTATGTAATGGTGAGATAACACAAGCGGTAACTAGGCCGCTATTTGCACATGAGCTCCGTTATGTAATGCTGAGATGACACAAGCGGTAACTAGGCCGCTATTTGCACATGATCTCCGTTATGTAATGGTGAGATAACACAAGCGGTAACTAGGCCGCTATCTGCACATGATCTCCGTTATGTAATGGCGAGATAACACAAGCGGTAACTAGGCCGCTATTTGCACATGAGCTCCGTTATGTAATGGCGAGATAACACAAGCGGTAACTAGGCTGCTATCTGCACATGATCTCCGTTATGTAATGGTGAGATAACACAAGCGGTAACTAGGCCGCTATCTGCACATGAGCTCCGTTATGTAATGGCGAGATAACACAAGCGTTAACTAGGCCGCTATCTGCACATGATCTCCGTTATGTAATGGTGAGATAACACAAGCGGTAACTAGGCCGCTATCTGCACATGAGCTCCGTTATGTAATGGTGAGATAACACAAGCGGTAACTAGGCCGCTATTTGCACTTGAGCTTCGTTATGTAATGGTGAGATAACACAAGCGGTAACTAGGCCGCTATCTGCACATGATATCCGTTATGTAATGGCGAGATAACACAAGCGGTAACTAGGCCGCTATCTGCACATGATCTCCGTTATGTAATGTGAGATAACACAAGCGGTAACTAGGCCGCTATCTGCACATGAGCTCCGTTATGTAATGGCGAGATAACACAAGCGGTAACTAGGCTGCTATCTGCACATGATCTCCGTTATGTAATGGTGAGATAACACAAGCGGTAACTAGGCCGCTATCTGCACATGAGCTCCGTTATGTAATGGCGAGATAACACAAGCGGTAACTAGGCCGTTATCTGCACATGAGCTCCATTATGTAATGGTGAGATAACACAAGCGGTAACTAGGCCGTTATCTGCACATGAGCTCCGTTATGTAATGGCGAGATAACACAAGCGGTAACTAGGCCGCTATCTGCACATGATCTCCGTTATGTAATGGTGAGATAACACAAGCGGTAACTATGCCGCTATCTGCACATGATCTCCGTTATGTAATGGTGAGATAGCACAAGCGGTAACTAGGCCGCTATCTGCACATGAGCTCCGTTATGTAATGGTGAGATAACACAAGCGGTAACTAGGCCGCTATCTGCACATGATCTCCGTTATATAATGCTGAGATAACACAAGCGGTAACTAGGCCGCTATCTGCACATGACCTCCGTTATGTAATGCTGAGATGACACAAGCGGTAACTAGGCCGCTATCTGCACATGACCTCCGTTATGTAATGGTGAGATAACACAAGCGGTAACTAGGCCGCTATCTGCACATGATCTCCGTTATGTAATGGTGAGCTAACACAAGCGGTAACTAGACCGCTATCTGCACATGACCTCCATTATGTAATGGTGAGAAAGCACAAGCGGTAACTAGGCCGCTATCTGCACATGAGCTCCGTTATGTAATGGTGAGATAACACAAGCGGTAACTAGGCCGCTATCTGCACATGACCTCCGTTATGTAATGCTGAGATGACACAAGCGGTAACTAGGCCGCTATCTGCACATGAGCTCCGTTATGTAATGGTGAGATAACACAAGCGGTAACTAGGCCGCTATCTGCACATGATCTCCGTTATGTAATGGTGAGCTAACACAAGCGGTAACTAGACCGCTATCTGCACATGACCTCCATTATGTAATGGTGAGAAAGCACAAGCGGTAACTAGGCCGCTATCTGCACATGAGCTCCGTTATGTAATGGTGAGATAACACAAGCGGTAACTAGGCCGCTATTTGCACATGAGCTCCGTTATGTAATGCTGAGATGACACAAGCGGTAACTAGGCCGCTATTTGCACATGATCTCCGTTATGTAATGGTGAGATAACACAAGCGGTAACTAGGCCGCTATCTGCACATGATCTCCGTTATGTAATGGCGAGATAACACAAGCGGTAACTAGGCCGCTATTTGCACATGAGCTCCGTTATGTAATGGCGAGATAACACAAGCGGTAACTAGGCTGCTATCTGCACATGATCTCCGTTATGTAATGGTGAGATAACACAAGCGGTAACTAGGCCGCTATCTGCACATGAGCTCCGTTATGTAATGGCGAGATAACACAAGCGTTAACTAGGCCGCTATCTGCACATGATCTCCGTTATGTAATGGTGAGATAACACAAGCGGTAACTAGGCCGCTATCTGCACATGAGCTCCGTTATGTAATGGTGAGATAACACAAGCGGTAACTAGGCCGCTATTTGCACTTGAGCTTCGTTATGTAATGGTGAGATAACACAAGCGGTAACTAGGCCGCTATCTGCACATGATCTCCGTTATGTAATGGCGAGATAACACAAGCGGTAACTAGGCCGCTATTTGCACATGAGCTCCGTTATGTAATGTGAGATAACACAAGCGGTAACTAGGCCGCTATCTGCACATGAGCTCTGTTATGTAATGGCGAGATAACACAAGCGGTAACTAGGCTGCTATCTGCACATGATCTCCGTTATGTAATGGTGAGATAACACAAGCGGTAACTAGGCCGCTATCTGCACATGAGCTCCGTTATGTAATGGCGAGATAACACAAGCGGTAACTAGGCCGTTATCTGCACATGAGCTCCATTATGTAATGGTGAGATAACACAAGCGGTAACTAGGCCGTTATCTGCACATGAGCTCCGTTATGTAATGGCGAGATAACACAAGCGGTAACTAGGCCGCTATCTGCACATGATCTCCGTTATGTAATGGTGAGATAACACAAGCGGTAACTATGCCGCTATCTGCACATGATCTCCGTTATGTAATGGTGAGATAGCACAAGCGGTAACTAGGCCGCTATCTGCACATGAGCTCCGTTATGTAATGGTGAGATAACACAAGCGGTAACTAGGCCGCTATTTGCACATGAGCTTCGTTATGTAATGGTGAGATAACACAAGCGGTAACTAGACCACTATCTGCACATGATCTCCGTTATGTAATGGTGAGATAACACAAGCGGTAACTATGCCGCTATCTGCACATGATCTCCGTTATGTAAGGGTGAGATAACACAAGCGGTAACTAGACCACTATTTGCACATGATCTCCGTTATGTAATGGCGAGATAACACAAGCGGTAACTAGACCGCTATTTACACATGAGCTCCGTTATGTAATGGCGAGATAACACAAGCGGTAACTAGGCCGCTATTTACACATGAGCTCCGTTATGTAATGGTGAGATGACACAAGCGATAACTAGGCCGCTATTTGCACATGATCTCCGTTATGTAATGGTGAGATAACACAAGCGGTAACTAGGCCGCTATCTGCACATGATCTCCGTTATGTAACGGTGAGATAACACAAACGGTAACAAGGCCGCTATCTGCACATGATCTCCGTTATGTAATGGCGAGATAACACAAGCGGTAACTAGGCCGCTATCTGCACATGAGCCCCGTTATGTAATGGTGAGATAACACAAGCGGTAACTAGGCCGCTATTTGCACATGAGCTTCGTTATGTAATGGTGAGATAACACAAGCGGTAACTAGGCCGCTATCTGCACATGATCTCCGTTATATAATGGTGAGATAACACAAGCGGTAACTAGGCCGCTATCTGCACATGAGCATCGTTATGTAATGGCGAGATAACACAAGCGGTAACTATGCCGCTATCTGCACATGAGCTTCGTTATGTAATGGTGAGATAACACAAGCGGTAACTAGGCCACTATCTGCACATGAGCTCCGTTATGTAATGGCGAGATAACACAAGCGGTAACTAGGCCGCTATCTGCACATGATCTCCGTTATATAATGGTGAGATAACACAAGCGGTAACTAGGCCGCTATCTGCACATGATCTCCGTTATGTAATGGTGAGATAACACAAGCGGTAACTAGGCCGCTATTTGCACATGAGCTCCGTTATGTAATGGTGAGATAACACAAGCGGTAACTAGGCCGCTATCTGCACATGAGCTCCGTTATGTAATGGTGAGATAACACAAGCGGTAACTAGGTCGCTATCTGCACATGATCTCCGTTATGTAATGGCGAGATAACACAAGCGGTAACTAGGCCGCTATCTGCACATGATCTCCGTTATGTAATTGTGAGATAACACAAGCGGTATCTAGGCCGCTATTTGCACATGAGCTCCGTTATGTAATGGTGAGATAACACAAGCGGTAACTAGGTCGCTATCTGCACATGATCTCCGTTATGTAATTGTGAGATAACACAAGCGGTATCTAGGCCGCTATTTGCACATGAGCTCCGTTATGTAATGGCGAGATAACACAAGCGGTAACTAGGCCGCTATCTGCACATGAGCTCCGTTATGTAATGGTGAGATAACACAAGCGGTAACTAGGCCGCTATCTGCACATGATCTCCGTTATGTAATGGTGAGATAACACAAGCGGTAACTAGGCCGCTATCTGCACATGAGCTTCGTTATGTAATGGCGAGATAACACATTATTACTGGAGAACGGGGCTCAGCAAACTCTCACACATCAAAACCCACCTCAGGGCGAGAGAGACGTAACCAGGCGGCTGCATTATCAATAGATCATGAATTATCTTCTCGGACCAGTTTCTCAGACGTACAGTAATAGACGAATCTGCCGCCCCTGAGAGCGGAAGACTCGGGGGTCTCCGCTGCTGGCGACGCCGCAGCCGATTGTTCCTCTACATAAAAGGTTACGTTTTGTTTTATTAATCTGCTTTACCCAACCCTAAGCATAATAAATGTATTGCTCTATTCTCCTTTTATTTATTATTACACGTGTACATATAATATTAACCTTAGCTGCCGCACGTCTGGGGATATTTTACTGAGCTTAGAAATAAAACATTGTTGCACTTGAAATATAAAAATCACATTTAAGGATCAGACGACCCAAATGCTGACTTCTCCGCAGATTATCGCCACCACTTTTTAAAGGTGATCTGGTCATTAGATCTACAGTAAAAAGGTAGACAATAGTCTAGCTAGACACCAGATGTTAGACAGGCAATAGTTCAACAGGGACAAAAGGTCGACATGTAAGAAGGTCGACGGGTACAAATGGTTGACAGGTACAAAAGGTTGACATGAAAATGGTCAACATGTTATTTTTTTTTTTTTTTTTAGGATTAGGATTAGATATAGTGCATCCGGAAAGTATTCACAGCGCTTCATCGTTGTAACTCAGAAAGTGAACGATTTTTTCAACGATTGAACGAATAAACGATATCGTTATCGATAATCGTTCAAAAAAATCGCGTGTGTATGCACCTTTCGTTTTTTTTATAGTTTTTTTTTATTAAATTTGCAAAAATGTCACAAAAACTTTTCACACATTATCATTAGGGGTATTGTGTGTAGAATTTTGAGGACAAAAATTAATTTATTCCTTTTTGGAATAAGGCTGTAACATAACAAAATGTGGAAAAAGTGAAGCGCTTTGAAAACTTTCCGGATAACTGTACTTACCCCAACTGTTAGGGTTTTCATGTCGACCATATGCATGTCAACATTTTGTCCCTGTCGACCTTCTTACATGTCGACCTTTAGCGTGTTGACAGTTTGTCCCCGTCCACCTTTTGTCCCTGTCGACATACTGCCTGCCTAACATCTGGTGTCTACATTGTCTACCTTTTTACTGTAGATCTTTGATTGCACATCCCTCCGGCGGTCCCCCTCTTGTATGCCACTAACATTAACACATTTTTGTTTTTCATTTAAATCCATATACTCTGATATTAAGATGAATTGTGCACATTCCTATTAATCTCTCGGGACTGTAATTGGGGGGAGGGAGAGAGAGGTCACTTCTATCTAATCTAACTGAAATGCGGCAACAGTAAGCGGCGTCTATGAGGGGCTTTCTAACATGCGGGGGCTATGTAACTAAAGGTTAATAAAATAATACCCGCCATCAGAAATCTTCCCACCCAAATGGGGGGTGGAAAGGGGAGAGAGAGAGAGAAATGGGGGCTGGGAAGGGGAGAGAGATAAATGGGGGCTGGGAAGGGGAGAGAGATAAATGGGGGCTGGGAAGGGGAGAGAGATAAATGGGGGGTGGGAAGGGGAGAGAGATAAATGGGGGCTGGGAAGGGGAGAGAGAGAAATGGGGGCTGGGAAGGGGAGAGAGATAAATGGGGGCTGGGAAAGGGGAGAGAGATAAATGGGGGCTGGGAAGAGGAGAGAGATAAATTGGGGTTGGGAAGGGGAGAGAAAATGGGGGGTGGGAAGGGGTGAGAGAGAAATGGGGGCTGGGAAGGGGAGAGAGATAAATGGGGGGTGGGAAGGGGAGAGAGATAAATGGGGGCTGGGAAGGGGAGAGAGATAAATGGGGGCTGGGAAGGGGAGAGAGATAAATGAGGGGTGGGAAGGGGAGAGAGATAAATGGGGGCTGGGAAGGGGAGAGAGATAAATGGGGGCTGGGAAGGGGAGAGAGAGAAATGGGGGCTGGGAAGGGGAGAGAGATAAATGGGGGGTGGGAAGGGGAGAGAGATAAATGGGGGCTGGGAAGGGGAGATAGATAAATGGGGGCTGGGAAGGGGAGAGAGATAAATGGGGAGTGGGAAGGGGAGAGAGATAAATGGGAGCTGGGAAGGGGAGAGAGATAAATGGGGGCTGGGAAGGGGAGAGAGAGAAATGGGGGCTGGGAAGGGGAGAGAGATAAATGGGGGCTGGGAAGGAGAGAGAGAGAAATGGGGGCTGGCAAGGGGAGAGAGATAAATGGGGGGTGGGAAGGGGAGAGAGACTATTCTTCCCCATTATCAGCCAATAGGAAGGGGGCTGGCGCTGAACAGTTTGCAGGTAAAATGGAGAAATACAGGACGCCTGCGCTACACATCCGGCAACCACAGGGTTACAGCAGATTGGCTGGCGCTATCCTTTAATACACGGCAGCTCCATTATCAGCCTTTCCTTTATATATATACAAATGTACAGTAATAGAGAGTATGAGAGATCATCATGCAGGTCCCAGGGAGATAGTGTAAGAACACAAATATTACTCATTAATCATTATAGGCGGCATGAATAGAGGCTGCTCACACTGTATCGGTCCCTTTATGTTCTGCTCTAGCCGGCCTTATCTGCAGGCCCCGCGCCGGATCTGCTAAGTGTGCCCGCTGCCATCACGCTGATAACTAGCTGCAGAGAGATCGCCTCTGATTGCGGAGAGCGTTTATCCAAATCTCTCAGGTCAAATGAATGGACCTAGCCAGCAGCAGCGATAATAGCAGAGAACATCCATGCAATGCGCTCTACATACCGTCTATGGGCCCTATTCAGCAATTGTGACGGTGATGCCCAGAATAATATCGGGCAACATCGTCACAATTTTTTATCAATTCTAAATATTTATGGCCCCTATTCAGCATTATTTTCTGCAGGGACAGCGGTTACGGTAACATGCTGTCCCTGCGGTGTTACAGAAGGCATCAATATCGGTTTCCGAAAACAAATCTTCTGCTTCTGTGCATGCTCAGTCATGTGCTCGGCAACAGTCATCCTCCCGGCTTTGAGGCGACTGCCGACGGGTAAGTACAGCTCCAGCCTCCCGATACTGATTGATATGTATATACAGTAGAGATGTGAGTCGACCTCCATGTTTTGGTTTTGGATCTGGATCTACCCTGGTTTTGGATCTGGATTGGTTTTGCCAAAACCTCACCTCCGTGTTTTGATTTCGTGTTTTGGTTTTGGATCTGGATTTTTTCTTAAAAAATCATAAAAACTGCTAAAATCACATAAAATGGGCCTGTTTTTGTTCCTACAGTATAATTAACCTCAATAACATTTATTTCCAGTCATTTCCAATCAATTTTGACCACCTTACAATATTATTTGCTTAATCTAGTTAAGGCCAAAAGGTTGCATCCAGCTATCTGGCTGACTAAGCTAAGTGACAGCAGTGGGCAGCACTAACATGTGGCAGTTCAGTTTCTAATTTCCAACACGGATACAGTGTGTTATACAGTGTGGGTTGGATACACCAAAAGTGTGCTTACTGTGGCAGCAGTGTCGGCAGAGTGGGGTTGCTGACGGTGTCTTCAGTACATGGAATGGCAGTGCTGCGGTACTGGCAGTGTCCTCAGTGAAGGGTACCGGTGATGTCGGCAGTGCGGGGGTGCCAGCGGTGTCTTTAATGCAGGATTGCTGGCTGTGTCGGCAGTGCGGGGGGTGCCAGCAGTATCTTTAGTGCAGGTTTGCTGGCTGTGTTGGCAGTGCAGGGTTGCGAGCGGTGTCTTAGTGCAGGTTTGCCGGCTGTGTCGGCAGTGCGGGGGTGCCAGCGGTGACTTAGGGGGTCATTCAGACCAGTTTGCGAGCAAAGGACGCTCGCAAACGGGTCGATGTTGCCCCACTGTGCATGCGCACGATGGAGGGAGCTCCGTCGTGCGCATGCGCGAGACCCGGACTGCGACAGCCAAGCTGTCGCTACGGGTCTCGCACCAAAGGGGGCGTGTTGTCGATGGTGACTGACAGCACGCCCCCTTTGGGAACGCCTACCGTCTGAAGCCGGCCCCACTGACATCAATAATGATGTCAGTGGGAGTGACTTTGGCTCTGATAGAGCCAAAATCACTCCTGGGCTTGCGGAAGCGAGACCCTACCGCAGGGTCTCGTCGCAAGCCCGATGGTCGCGATGGTCTTTGACCAACGCGACCATCATCATGGACGCTCGCATAAGCTGTGGGTGGTAACCCACAGCTATGCGAGCCTCCATGAGGACGCTCCTAAAACAGGTAGGAGGGCCCTGATTCAGAGCGAGCGCTCTGGTCAGAGCGTTCAGCTCTGAATCAGGCCCTTAGTGCAGGTGTGTTGGCTGTGTCGGCAGTGCGGGGTGCCAGCGGTGTCGGCAGTGCAGGTTTGCTGGCTGTGTCGGCAGTGCGGGGGTGCCAGCGGTTTCTTAGTGCAGGTTTGCTGGCTGTGTCGGCAGTGCGGGGGTGCCAGCGGTGTCTTAGTGCAGGTTTGCTGGCTGTGTCGGCAGTGCGGGGGTGCCAGCGATGTCTTTAGTGCAGGTTTGCTGGCTGTGTCTTAGTGCAGGGGTGTTCTCAATGCAGGGTGCCGGCGGTGTCGGCAGAGCGGGGGTGCAGACGGTATCCTGAGTGCACGTTTGCTGACTGTGTCGGCAGTGCAGGGGTGTTCTCAATGCAGGGTGCCGGTGGTGTTGGCAGAGCTGGGGATCCAGCGATGTCCTCAGTGCAGGTTTGCTGACTGTGTCGGCAGTGCAGGGGTGCTGGTGGAGTCCTCACTGTGGGAGTGTCGGCGGTGTGGGGGTCGCTGACGGTGTCCTCAGTACGTTGGGCAGCAGTGCTGGAGTGTCAGCAGTGGGGGATGCTGCCAGTGGGGCTGCCAGCGGTGTCAGCAGCGGGGGATGGCGGGCGCCATCTTCTTTTCCCTATTTTGTAGTGTTTTCAAAGGGCTTAACGCTGATTGGCTGAGAGCCGTGACAGACGGGTCTATCAGCGTTAAGCCTGCTGAAAACAAAACCTCGCGAATCGACAGAGGGGACGCAAGGTTTTGTCTCGGATCGCCCCGGATCCCCGAAATTCGGGTGGGTCTGGTTCTCAGGGAACCGGACCCACTCATCTCTAATATACAGGCTTTATATACAGGCTGTATATTAGCCTGTATACATGTATATTTATGTGCTTTTTATATTTAACATTTATATATGTGTTAAATATAAAAGCTCATAAATATAAAATGTATACAGACTAATATACAGCCTGTGTACATGTCAATCAATTTTGGGAGGTTTACTAGACTCTATAGTGACTACCTGTCTGCGGACGCCGCAAAGCAGGTACGGAAACTGGGCGGAGTTACAAGATGCTGCAGGGACTTATGGGAACATTTCCCTCTGTCCCTGCAGTTTTCGGGAAATTTTATGTATTTTCTTCATATAACGCCATTCTGAGATGGCGTTATATAAAGTAAGGATTATTTGAGTAATTTAGCGTTTTTTGCTTTGCCGAATAGCAAAAAGCGTTAAAGCACTGGCGAAAGCAATGGCTGCTCCCTACAGTGCGGTACTCTGCGAGATGGGAATTAGTGGAGGAGATAATTGCGTTATCTTCTCCATTATACCATTGCTGAATAGGGGAGCTACATAAAAAATGCGGAAATCATAGTTTCTTTATTTTTTATGTAAAAAAATCATTGCTGTGTCGACCCCTATACGTGACGACATAACACTTCTATGTACACACGCTTCTCCCCCTGCACCGCGCCGGCCATGCTCCCGAATCACACTGGATATCCGCTGATGCCCCTGGATTGTCCAGCCAGCACACATCATGGAACCCCCCCTTACACCCCACTCACGGGAGACTCCCCCAAACTGCAAGTGCACCCAAATCTCTAAGGGGGTTTATGTACTAAACCTTGGAGAGAGATAAGGTGGATGGAGGTAAAGTACCAACCAATCAGCTCCTGTCATTTTTCAAACAGAGCCTGTAAAGTGACTTTTAGGAGCTGATTGGTTGGTACTTTATCTCTGTCCGCGTTATGGGCCTGATTCAGAGCCGCTCGTAAGCGGCCGCTCGTTCGTTCCGAGCGATGTTAGCCCAACTGCGCATGCATACGGATCGTTATACGCATGCGCTAACCAGTCACGTGTTCGCAAAATAGCGAATGCCTGCTATTTTGAGTGACAGGAGGAGGCGTATGTGGGTGGTAACAGGGGAAGGTGCTTGAAAATGGGGAGTGGAAATCAGAACGCAGGCGTGCTTAAAGGTCAAAATGGGCGTTTTATGGGAGTGCATATTTAAAACAGCAGCGTCACTGACCACGTCACTGGGTTATTTTATAGCCAGAACTGCTCGCATGATTGTGGTAGCAAAAACCAACCACAAGAATAGCGAGCAGTTCATACGCTGGTCGATGTAGTCGATTAATCTAATAAATAGCGGACATGACGTAGGATGCGAGCGGCCAGGGGGCGTAGTTTTCCAAAAAATGAACGCAAGTTTTGTTCGCTCGTTCAGACATAGAGGCGTGAACAGACCGCAAACAGCGAACGGTTCATTTGAATAGCCACCCCTAGTTTTAGAACGAACGACTGCAAATAGCGAGTGGCTCTGAATGAGGGCCTATATCTCCTCAAGGCTTAGTACATAGACCTCCCTAATCTCAAGAGCTGCAAAGTGCAAGTTTGAAAATGCCCAATCCCCTGCCGTTCTGTTACTATGCCTTTCATTGCATTAGATTGTTTTGTACTTTCCTAAATCTCTGAGTTTAGTCTCTTTTATGTCTTTGGGGTCTATTAATCATTATGTGGCGACAGAAGACCTTCGATCGCTGCTATGTACCATTGAAGGTTCAGTGATGCCCAGCTCACCGGCGATATTGGCTGGCAGCAGTAATGCAGGCCCTATATATATATCTATCTGCCCGATTACTCGTTACGCCGATCAAATACCTCGATCCGTAGGCGGAGCAGGAAAGAACAGCATGTTAAAAATCCCTGACTTGAGGATTTCCATGTTGGGTTTCCTTGATTCCACGACCCCGGCAGAATGGGTAATTAGGGAGATACATTGCAGATGAATGAGCCCCCCAAGCAATAGACAATATGTCAGGTAATGTCTCACCTGTGGCCCTTATGTAATATAACGTCCTTCTTTCATACCACCCGACATTGGCAACTAAACTATAGGAATCCATATTTGATTCAGAGTTGGGAACAAAGCAAAAAAATCCAGTAACTTTACACCTCCTTATAACCATGCTGTGCTGCATTTGGCGCAGGTGTAACGATTTGGGAGGGGTGAGTCCACACTCACATCTACATTGCAGTGTAAGAATAAAGCTGCCCAGCATCCGTGGGCTACATGCAGAAGTAGCCAGTATTTACCCTGCATGCAGTTTGCAGACAGAGGGCCTGATTCAGAGCTATGCGCTCGCAAGCGGGTCGATGGTGGCCCAGTGCGCATGCGCACGACGGAGCCGGCACCGTCGTGCGCATGGGCTAGACCTGGACAGCGACAGTCAATCCGTCGCTCCGGGTCTCGTACCAAAGGGGGCGTGCTGTCGATGTTGAGTGACAGCACACCCCCTTTGGTGGTGGCTGCCCAGACGGAGGCGTTCTCATGGGAACGTCTACCATCTGGGGCCAAGTGATGTCAGTGGGAGTGTTTTCGGCTCTGTTAGAGCCGAAAGCACTCTGGGGCTTGCGGCAACGAGACCCTACCACAAGGGTCTCGTCGCAAGCCCAATGGTCGCGATGGTCTTGACCATCATCATGGCCGCTCACTATAGCTGTGGGTGGTCGCCCACAGCTATGCGGGCGGCCAGGAGGCCGCTCTAAAAAAACTGAAGGCCAGCCCTGATTCAGAGCGAGCGCTCTGTCAGAGCGTCCGGCTCTGAATCAGGCCCATAATACATGTATTTGCCCCCCTTGCATTGCACTGTGGTTTGTAGTACAGGTTTTATTCTTTGCCCCAACTGAGAATCAGCCCTGTAGTACAGAAACTGATAACTAACCTGCCCCCATTTACCACGGAGACCTTGGATAGGGACTCTGCAGTGGGGGTTATACAGTAATCGCCGCTCCCTGTTTTACAGCATACAGACATTATTACTGTAATGTTCAGGTCACCATTAATAACAATTTTAATATCACCTGAATAACAATAAGTCATCCCGGTCAGTGCGTATAGGAATTACAGTGTATTGTATGTTCTCGTCCGTTCCCCACATCTGTTGTGGACAGCCTATCCGTAATGGCAGTATCATCTACAGAAACGGGGGTAAGGGGACGGCAACAGCTCACACTGGGCTCCTACCTCGGTCACCTACGTCAGCGGTCCTTGGGACATACTAACAGGGCATGTTTTCCATATCTCCCTGCTGGAGCACAGGTGTATTCAATACTCATGGACACATTTTAAAAGATCCTTATTCACTTGTGATTCTGTGAGGAGACCTGGAAAACACTGTTTGGAGTCCCGAGGATGAGTTGAGAAGAACTGACCTAAATAAATGTATATATAATGCAGGCAGCAATATAATATGACGTGAGGTTACCAGCTCAATTTGAAAACACTATTAGAATCTATTCTGAGCAAAAGCTGTGAGTCTGTGTGTAATATACTGATATTAAAAAAATAAAAAAATATATATATATATAAATATATATATCCGACAAATAAATGCCCTTAATATGCGCTAATACTTTGAAAACAATGAAAAAAAAACAACGAAATATTGCAGAATAAACAGTAAATAGCTGCACCTTTCTCTTTATATCTCTGTTAGACAGATATACAATAAATAGATACCAAAAAGAAAAGAAGGGGCGCTCACTTAGACAATAAAAATAAGTATATACTGTAAAATCAAATGTAGAACAGTCATTAATGACAACAAACTGCCTGCTCAAACTGTAATGTAAGCAATGTCGACAGCAATCGTAGTGCTCCAATGATCAGTCCAAGATATAAAGACAGATAGCGGCTTTTCTCTCCTTTTCAGAGATGTTTTGGAATTTAATTCCTGTCGATCTTCAGATATTACAGGATGATGAAAACACCATATTCGGGATATGCGTTCATTCCTTGAAATATAGCTGAAAAATACCCTCACACCAGAAATACACCCAAACAGAAGAGGGCCTGTAGGCCACTGTCAGTAATGGATAAAACACTTCCATGACAATTTTAAAAATTAAATGATATTTATTTTATAAGAACAATAAATTACGTATGGAGTTGCTGACATCAATTTGTAAAATCACAGAAATAGATCTATTTCGATGCGTGTCAGAAGAGCCCCCATGGCTGCAGCAGGTCAGACCTGCCGCAAGGTTAAGATGGGCGCCGATATACTTCGATGTTACCGATGTTTATGTAGGTATGCATACTCGCACGCAGGTGAGAAGGCAGCAGTGGGCGTCTTGATGCTCAGGTGATCTTTGCTGACATTAGCATATTTTCACAATTGCGTCAGGCTTGCCTACCCTCCCGAATTTGGTCGGGAACCTCCCAAATATCGGGTGCCGCTCCCGACCCCCCGGAAAGGCAGGCAAGCCTCCCGGCTGCCGCCTGCCCCCCTCACAACTACTAGAAACCCCCGCAGCGGGGATGCCCGATGACGCGATTCGTGCTGAATCGCGTCATCGTGGCTCCGCCCCCCGCTTCACAATGCCTTTATTTTTGGCATTGTGAAGAGGGGGCGGGGCCACGATGACGCGTTCATGCGGTCACGCCCCTGGCCCCGCCCCCAAAACGTCGTCATAGCCGGCCACGCCTCCCCCTCTATGCAGGCATTCAGCTCCCTCCCGGAAGGAGGGAGCTGAATGTCGTCAAGTATGAATTGCGTTGCGTACGGGAATGCAATTGCGATCGCATTAGCGTCCGTCTCTGAATCAGGCCCTAAATCGGAAGCAGTTGCGTGCAATTAGGAATCAGCCCGTAGGGAGCCCACTGTCCGGCTGACGTGAGAGCTTACATTACAGTATATATACAGGGAGGGAAAGGATGGGGGGGATTCATCGTTTAAACAGAGAAGGATAAAATGCTGGGGGAATAAACTAATCTTACTCATACAGAGACAGAAGCTGAAGTAATATAACACGGACTTAGGACTTGGAGATGTCTAGAAAAGAAATGAAAATCTCCCTAGGCCTCAATTTACAGGAAAGCAGATGACTCAATGTAAGAACGATGCTGAGGTAAATATTTAGCAAATGGACGCTGCCTGGATTGCGCTCTCTGGTATAAGGAGGAAAAGGAATTTATGTTGGTATATATTAAGGAGAAAGGATTTTTATTCCTTTGCTCTGGTTATTTAATGGTCGGTAGGTCAGTATGTATAAATGTACATTGATTATATATCACAGAGAGTCATGCGGGATCAGAAATGTTATACTATTAAATATATATATTATATATAAGCTGACATACGTTGGATTGTGACATCGCTGGTGTCCAAGTAGCACATTCTGTGTAGTTTAGGCTGAGGACGTTTAAAGAAAAATCCATCATTTGACATTAACATATAATAAAGGCTGTTTTATTATACTGAGATTATAATATACATTATGTAACTAATATGCTTAGTCTCTCTGCACATGCCCAGAATACCGGCTACACACACATGCGCCCATGCAGATTTGCATGTCTCTTACGCTTACACCCGTTTGTGCCTGGAGAGACAGGATGGGAGAAGGAAGGGACAGACTGACGGAAGCCGACTGCTATAAAGGCCTGTTCACCTAATTGTGACCTGCTTCTGATTGGATGATTAGGAATTTACAGCTTTACCAGATCAAGAGATAACTGGTTGTAAGAACAATAATAATAATAATAATAATAATAATAATAATAATAAAAAAAGAGACAATGCTGTGCAGTGCCAGAGCAGGAGGAGACAATGCTGTACAGTGCCAGAGCAGGAGGCAATGCTGTACAGTGCCAGAGTAGGAGACACTCCTGTCCAGTGCCTGAGCAGGAGACACTGCTGTACAGTGCCAGAGCAGGAGACACTGCTGTGCAGTGCCAGAGCAGGAGGAGACACTGCTGTACAGTGCCAGAGCAGGAGATACTGCTGTACAGTGCCAGAGCAGGAGGAGACAATGCTGTACAGTGCCAGAGCAGGAGACAATGCTGTACAGTGCCAGAGCAGGAGGAGACAATGCTGTAAGGGGCCAGAGCAGGAGACACTGCTGTACAGTGCCTGAGCAGGAGACAATGCTGTACAGTGCCAGAGTAGGAGACACTCCTGTCCAGTGCCAGAGCAGGAGACACTGCTGTACAGTGCCAGAGCAGGAGACACTGCTGTACAGTGTCAGAGCAGGAGACACTGCTGTACAGTGCCAGAGCAGGAGGAGACAATGCTGTACAGTGCCAGAGCAGGAGATACTACAGTACAGTGCCAGAGCAGGAGGAGACAATGCTGTACAGTGCCAGAGCAGGAGATACTACAGTACAGTGCCAGAGCAGGAGGAGACAATGCTGTACAGTGCCAGAGCAGGAGGAGACAATGCTGTACAGTGCCAGAGCAGGAAATACTACAGTACAGTGCCAGAGCAGGAGACACTGCTGTACAGTGCCAGAGCAGGAGACAATGCTGTACAGTGCCAGAGCAGGAGATACTACAGTACAGTGCCAGGGCAGGAGGAGACAATGCTGTACAGTGCTAGAGCATGAAATACTACAGTACAGTGCCAGGGCAGGAGGAAAAACTGCTGTACAGTGCCAGAGCAGGAGATACTACAGTGTTCACTATCCAGAACATTGTTCTAGAGGGGCTGATGCAGGATTGGCAGCAAAATGAGTGTAATTTGCTAAAAAAAAATTAAACAGTGCACATGAAAATAGAGTCTTCCTGCCCATAAGTGGAGCCGCGCACATTCGGGGTTCACCTCCTCCACGGCAGCATTTGAGCCTCGTCTACTACAAGTCACCATGATCAGTGTGTACTTGCACCTGCCCTGTATATCCCCTAATAAACAGTAGCATAATTGCTGGTCTGCCTGCACCACATTTGCAAGTAGTCACCCTTATGGAACTCTACCTGCGCTATAACGCCCTTCTCCACCTCCCTCATGCCTCTGCAGTCACAAGCTTTGATACATGCAAATTATGTTGGGGACTGAAATTGCGCAAATGGGTGCATTTGTTTTCAGAGCAAGCAGCATAGCGATATTACCCAAATTATACTACGCAAGCTTGCGTTTTACTCTGCACCAGCCCCAGATATTGTAGCTGGCGTCTCCTCAAATCTACCATCAGCACCAAGCTACAGCTGCTATGGGGCACACAGCTGAGGGGAGCCTGTCTTCCTTGCCTGTCCCATGTTTCTATGTAAAGTCTTTTTTACCATTGGACAGTTCACGGGGCCCTTACAAATGTTGCTATGGGGCCCCCAAGTGACTGGTTATCAGTCTTACATCCAAATATGTGCGTGTCCAGTCATCTCGTACGCCGCCCAGCATCATGGGACTATTTTTCCATAACATCACTTCACGCTAATAAATCCGTGACTAAATGCAGCTAAATAAATAAAATATATACCCATGCCGGAGTATAAATAGAAATGTAACATTTTGTATAGTTATTAAATGTCAGGTTAAAGTTAATTATCAGCTTTTTTCCCCCAGCCAGCAGAATCAATGGTGCTTAATTACAACAATTTTATTTTTTTCCAGGCCGCAGTAAAATGCCGGCGTAGACAGTATGTGTATAATGACACTTACAAAGTGTGCAGTCTGCAGAAACGTAGCCGATCGTATGATTGTGGGGTGTGAAAAGATACATGATGTGCAGCTACCTCTCACCAGTATATGGATACATGATGCATTATTATATAATTGTTCTGTATCATGTATAGAAACCTGTTCTGTAGGTTCTCACATCCAGCTGCGCAATCAGACAGGCAACAATTCTGCTATCTCTATCTCTAGTCAGAGCGAGCAAAAAGCAGACGGTTTGCAGTGAATCGGTATGACGCAAGTCCGGCAGTTCAAATCCCGTCAGCGGCTGCCCATGGGTGAAAATCCCGATCGCCCCCGGGTAAGTATTTACTAACCTAACCTCCCCCCCTAAGCCCTCCTTAGGGGTGCCTAACCCTAACCTTCCCCCCAGTGCCTCACCCTAATCCCCCCTCTAAGTGCCTAAACCTAACCCCCCCTTCACCGCCGCCTAAACCTAAGTCCCCCGGGGGTGCCTAACCCTAACTCTCCCTTCCCCTAGCCTAACCCTAACCTCCCAGAGGGGTGCCTAACCATTAGTCCCCCCCGGGAGCCCTAAACCTAAGTCCCCTGGGGGGGTGCCTAACCCTGAGTCCCCCCAGGGGGTGCCTAACCCTAACCCTCCCTCCCCCTAGCCTAACCCTAACCTCCCGGGGGGGTGCCTAACCCTAAGTCCCCCCCCCGGGAGCCCTAAACCTAACCCTCCCCCCCGCGGCTGTCCGGCGTCGGTAAAATGACAGGCGTCTAGTTTTAGACGCCTGTCATTTAACCCTCGCTGGGATAAAGCAGTCGGGAAGCCGGCCGTCGGGATTACGTCCGCCGGCTTCCCGACTGCATACCGTTTGCAAAGATACTGTATGTAAGTTACTAACAGGTACAAATAATTATCAATGCAATAAATATATATGATAATAGGAATTCCTTTTTGAAAAAAATAAATAAAATGAAGAGCCTCCAATTCTAAAACTTATGGACGGAAAATGGAGGAAAACACCAGAATACTTATTTTTGGCAGATTTGTCTGGCACCACCCCCAAAACAGGGTTAGCCCGAGGTACACTATTATAGTACTGAATTGACACTGTCACCAAGCTGATAATAATCTATCAACCTGATATATACAGTACTTAATATTAAACCAATGTGCATTATATCTAATCAACCTGAAGATAAACAGAGAGAGAGAGGAAAGAGAGGGAGAGAGAAAAATGACAGGGAGAGTGGAAAGAGAGGAAGAGTGGGAAAACAGAGAGAGAAAAAAGAGGAGAGAGGGAGAGAGAGAAAATAGGTGAGAGAAATTAGGGACAGAGAGGGGAGAGAGGAAAGAGAGGGAGAGTGAAAAATAGGGGAGAGAGAGAAAATATGGGGAGAGAGGGAAGAGGAAGAGAGATAAATTAGGGACAGTGAGGGGGAGAGTGAAAATAGGGAAAAGAGGGGAGAGAGAGAAAATAGGGGGAGAGAGGGGGAAGAGGGAGAGAGAGAAAATAGGGGGAGAGAGGAAGAGAGAGAAATTGGGCAGAGAGGTGGAGAGAGGGAGAGTGAAAAATAGGGAAAAGAGGTGAGAGAGAGAAAATAGGGGGAGGGAGAGGGAAGAGGGAGAGAGAGAAAATAGGGGGAGAGAGGAAGAGAGAGAAATTAGGGACAGAGAGGTGGAGAGAGGGAGGAGAGATGGAGAGTGAAAAATAGGGAAAAAGAGAGGGGAGAGAGAAAATAGGGAGAGAGAGGAAAGAGGGAGAGAGAAAAATAGGGAAAAGAGAGGGGAGAGAGAGGAAAGAGGGAGAGAGGGGAAGAGAGAGAAATTAGGGACAGAGAGGTGGAGAGAGGGAGAGTGAAAAAGAGGGAAAAGAGAGGGGATAGAGAGAAAAGAGGGAGAGAGAGAATATAGGGGGAGAGAGGAAAAGAGAGATATTAGGGACCGATAGGTGGAGAGAGGAAGGAGAGGGAGAGAGAAAAATGAGTGGGAGAGAGGAAAAGTGGGAAAATAGAGGAGAGAGAAAAAAGAGGTGAGAGAGAAAATAGGTGAGAGAAATTAGGGACAGAGAGGAGGAGAGAGGAAAGAAAGGGAGAGTGAAAACTAGGGGAGAGAGAGAAAATAGGTGGAGGGAGGAATTAAGGACAGAGAGGGGGAAAGAGGAAAGAGAGGGAGAGTGAAAAATAGGGGAGAGAGAGAAAAGAGGGACAGAGAGAGAAAAGAGTGGGAGAGAAGAGAAGGAGGGAGATAAAATGGGGGAGAGAGAGATAAGAGGGCGAGAGAACAGGAGAGAGAGTAAAAGTAAACATCAAGAGCTGGACGAGGACACTTTTATTATTTTTAGTCACCAACTAAAAATACAAAACAAGGTCAAGACACAATAATTTTTGCCGCTGATTCCTGAAAAATGGGTGCTTTAGGGGTCCACTTATCAATAATCGCATAATCAAAGTGATCTGGGCGTGATATGAGCGCCAATGATCGCATTGTAAGTGTGTGAAATTAGCGACATAATGTATTTATTTGCACAGGCAATTTACGATGTGCGTGGAGTTAGTTGACAGCATCACACACCTCTCAGGATTACTGCGCATGCGTGGCTGCCATTGCCGGGAAGGGGGGGGCTCCCTGTCAATTTGGCAAAGTATAGCCCATAGTCTACAGCAGCACAACGCCATCTTTAGATGACGTAAGTTGCGGTGACCAAGTTCCGGGAATGCTTCGCATTCTGGAACTTTGTAAACCTGACAGCATTGCATCTCCCATAGAAACTTGTGGGGGCTGCCGCTGCTATCGGAAATGAAGGGGTCGCAGCAGATATCCGAGGTATGATCCCCCCATAATACATCTGGAGACACTTAATATTTGTGGGTATCCCCTGAAATTGGGTATTTTCAGGGCATTGGGCCTGATTCAGAGCCGCTCATAAGCGGCAGTATGCTCGTTCCGAGCGATGTTCGCACTTCTACGCATGTGTACGGTTTATAATACGCATGCGCGAACCAGTCAGTGCGGCCGAAAATCGTTTGTTCGCTATATAGCAAATGCCTGCTACTTTGAGTGACAGGATGAGGCATATGTGGGTGGTAATAGGGGAAGGTGCTTGAAAACGGGGAGTGGAGATCCGAACGCAGGCGTGCTTAAAGGTCAAAGTGGGCGTTTTATGGGAGTGCATAATTAATACAGCAGCGTCATTGGCCACATCACCGGGTTATTTTATAGTCAGAACTGCTCGCAATATAGTGGTAGGAAAAACCAACCACAAGAATAGCGAGCAGTTCATACGCTGATCGATGTACTCGATTAATCTAATAAATAACGGACATGACGTAGGATGCGAGCGGCCAGGGGGCGTTTTATTTTCAAATAAACGTCCGCAAGTTTTGTTCGCTCGTTTAGACATGGAGACGTCAACAGACCGCAAAGAGCGAATGGTTCATTGGAATAGCCACCCCCTTTTTCTGAACGAGCGAGCGCTAATTGCGTCCGGCTCTGAATCAGGCCCATAGGCCGCAAATATTTAATGCTAGTTTTATCCAGCACTGAGCAGATGAGCCCCCGGGTTTGGAATGAGATGTGTTACCGTTGTGTTAGAGGAAGACAGGGACTGTAAAACTTGCTGCTTATTAGACGCTGGGTGTGGTGGGTGGGTGAAGCCGCGAAGTCACCCTGGACTGGGCTGGTGGTACTAGCTACATAATGAATCGTTTGCATTCTGGAACAGAGGTGTACGGTGCAACACGATACAAATATGAGCCCTGCAACTCGGAGCATAAATCACTGACGGCACCAGTCACGCCTAGCCGTTGTGCTGGCGCCCACACTCGCCATCCATCACGTAAGAAGGATGAAACCGGCAGATTATTTGCAGCATCTGTTCAAATTACCTTGCAGATCTGATATGGTTAGTGGTGTATGAAATAATTGAGCCAGATGTTTTAAAACCCCGGCTCTCTGTGACGAATAAACCTTTCATGAAACGCACCATTTATTGCCATCTATTTTCAGGATTTCCCGACGCGCAGAAAAGCCGCAGACTGTCCCACACTGCACTTACGCTCATTACTTATTTTAAATCTGAAAAAAAAAAAACCTGAAAAACTAAAGTTAAATGTAAGAATTTTATTATAATTTATGGCCACTGAACCTCTATATGTCACCTTCTATTGGAGTTTCCAGCTGATATTTTAAGTTGTCTCTGAGTAATGCAGAGACATAAGGTTCTGTGTTTCCAATCTGATTATTTAAAGTAAAAAGAAAAACATAGAACCTTTGAATATCATTCTGTTGCCAGGCTAAATGGACAGGATGGCGAGGGCACACCTCATCAATTTAGGTCTCTCAATACCCCACCCCCTGCTCCTACCTGCCCCTCCTACCCTTCCTGTTCCCATTCTTGTAACGTTAACGCACTTTATTTTATTCCCATTTTGCAATATGTTTATTGAGAATATCAAGTCACTTAGATTATTTAGTCATGTCTATCTCTGTTCGATCTTTGGCCCTGATTCAGAGCCAGACGCTCTGACAGAGCGCTCACTCTGAATCAGGGTCGTCCTTCTTAATTTTTAGAGTGGCCTCCTGACCACCCACAGCTATAGCGAGCGGCCAGGAAGATGGTCGCGATGGTCAAGACCATCGCGACCATCGGGCTTGCGACGAGACCCTTGTGGTAGGGTCTTGTTGCCGCAAGCCCTGGAGTGCTTTTGGCTCTATCAGAGCCGAGAGCACTCCCACTGACATCACTTGTGATGTCAGTGGGGCCGGCCCCAGACGGTAGGCATTCCCATGGGAACGCCTCCGTCTGGGCAGCCACGCCCCCAGCATGCCCACCAAAGGGGGCGTGCTGTCACTCACCATCGACAGCAAGCCCCCTTTGGTACGAGACCCAGAGCGATGGCTTGCCCGTCGCTATCCGGGTCTCGTGCCTGCGCACGACGGAGCTGGCTCCGTCGTGCGCATGCGCACTCGGCCAACATCGACTCAGCGCTCGCGAGCGGGTCTGAATCAGGCCCTTAGTTCCTATTGATCTCATGACATCCTTGTATTGTTAGCGTACTTATTGCGTAAGTCACATTTCCTAAATATAAAAACAGTTAACAGAGAAATAATAATAATGCAGGTCAATACTAAGGGGTCTATTTACTAAGAAGTGTTAGGAGACAGAGTGAAAAGTGATAAGGTGCCAGCCAATCAGCTCCCAACTGTCATCTCACAGGCTGTGATTGAAAAATGACAGTTGGGAGCTGATTGGCTGGCACCTAATCACTATTCACTCTGTCTCCTAACACTGCTTAGTAAATAGACCCCTAAATCAGTTCTGTTTGCAGTGATAATTCTGTAGCCGGGATAGTGACTTCGATAAGACACCAATCCTGTGAATAGTAATTAGTATAGTGATAACGTGGCGCTATCGCTAAGGGCGGAAGGGAGTTTTTAACGTCTATACGATCACTAGACCAGCCGAACGTGGAAAAGTTATTACAGCTAGTAGTAATAAGGTAGCATAATGTGTGGGATAAGGTATGCGGAGTAATAATAGTAATAATTTAACCTCAATCCATTCTTCCATGGTGAGATTTATTCACTTGTCACAAACACTCCGCCCCAGGCTCTTCTCATATCGCGTATGTGCTGGGCCGCCCGCTCAGCTGTTACTCTGCGCTCCTCTAGGGATGGCCATCGGCGTGCCCTCCATCAATGGAGAAAAACGGAAAGTGCCAGTGACGGTATTAAACCATGCAGTGAGGCACCATCGATGGTTTCTACGCACATGTGCAGAAGAGACTTGTTCTAAACTGGCGTCTGGGGCACACCTGCCTATTTTATATTCTTCCTCCCCAAGAGAAGCCTGGGGAGAAGCAGGTGGGCAGCGATGGGGGGGGGGGCCAGACGGTTTGTGTCATTAAGCCTTGCCCCTCGAGGTAAATTGCCGCAAATAAAACATCCTGTAGAATCGTGTCATTAAGCCCCACCCCTTACATGGGGACCACCAATCTCCGTGACATTTCTCCCCACTTCACTAGGAAGCGGGCAGGTTGCAGGAAAACTGTCCTCTCTTCCGGGGGTGCAGGAAGTTACCCAAAAAAATCGTGAGCCTCCCGCGACTTCCGGGAGTGTAGGCAAGTATGGCCTAGGGCTAGTATAAGCAGGGCAAGTCAGTGGAAGAACGCAAACCCCGTGGCTTTAGGGTGGTCCTTCCTGCTGCTCTGTACCTCTAGTGGCCGGAGGTCAGAGGAAGGTGTGCTGAGCCACTTCAGAAGGAGGGGTAATGTGGGTCACACTGGTGAAGGGTGGGTGCTCTTGTCTATGGCTTGTCTTGCATATGGGCTCCTTGCTTATTCATGCATATCTAGATCTTGCGCATAATACTAGCTAAACGTTATACTGTACTGTACATGATAAACGCACTGAGCTGGGGAGGTAATGCAAGGCTGATGGACACAAGAGCTCAAAGCGAGGAGGGTCCCAACATCTACAGCCTCTACACCCTGAACATAATCTCATCTGTGTGGTCAGCCCTGGTGGGTACTTGCATAGGAGATCACCCTACGATCCTTTAGGCTTTCTGCTTTATCACCCTGCAACCAGCAGGAGAGCTCTTGTCACATTCACTTTCCCAACTCTACACTTCGTTCTCTCCGGCACATCTATATTTTTCTAAAGGTACGTGCCTACTGGTCCATGATTAGGGATGGACATCGGAAGCCCACCATCAAATGATGGCTGGGCTTCCACCATCAAAACATTAGATGCGATGGTAAGTAATCGTCGCATCAAAAGTATTAGATGGAAAAAACTATTAATTTGATATCCGCATGCGCAATAGTTTTATTTCAGGACTGGAAGGGGACGACACTGGGGGCGGGAAGGGGTGGGGTCGGTGGTTGGGGCAAGATGCCCGATGCTGAGAGTTGTAGGCAGGGACAGTGCAGCTCTCAGCATTAAAAAAAAACAAAAAAAAATCACAACACCATCGATTCATTACCATATGATGGCGGCAAACATCAGAATGCTGCCATCGAATGGTAAAAACACTTCCATCACAAGGAAAACATTAATGGTCGGCAAACATCGACCATCGATGTCCATCCTTATCCATGATATTATCATGCCCTCTTTAGGCTTACAAGCTGCACCACGCATGATAAACACACACCAGCTGGCAAGCATTGTAAGGAAAGTGCATGAGGGCTCCTATTCTCCTTTCCTCATGGCAGGAACGTTCCTGTCTGTGAGTGTGTAGTATAAAGGGGTTATGCTGCCATAGATCTCACTGGGAGATTTCACAGGAGGCCGGCGGCTCCATTTATGTGATGGCACAACTGGGCTCTTCTTGGTGGCTGATCAGACTCAAGGACTTGCTACTTAATTGTATATTGTGCCGAGCAGTGCAGACTCTCCCCTAACAACCTGACTCCTAGGCGGACAATTGCATGTTGCGGAGCAGAAGAGCTAATGGCTGGGCGTGATCCGATGTCCCTCTCCCTGATGGCTACCTCCTGCCTCCTCCATCTCCTAGACCAGGCATGTCAAACCTGCGGCCCGAATAAACAATTTCTGCAGCCCCAGAGTGTGGGCTCACGTATTTATAATATGCGGCCCACACTCCTGCCACGACCTTTCAAAATTGCATATAAGACTTTTTTGTTGTTGTTGTTGCGGCCCACACACTCGTAGACCTTGAATATTCGGCCTGGTTGGCATTTTGCGTTTGACATGCCTGTCGTAGTCCATTAGCAACAAGTCGCAGATGGTGCTGGCACCTTCTGACAAGGAGTGTGCTGCCCCCAGCGGAGTCTGCCATCTACTGGATGGAAGTGGGTAATTGTGAGGTGATAATAAGTGTGATTTAGCTGCTTAGGTGGGATAGGTGTATTCATTTAATAATTATGTGACAGTTTGGGCTATTAATTTATTGGTTTGGGCTATGCCTATAATGTTGTTGGTGGTAAAGGCTATTTAATGGTGGGATCCTGGTGAATTCCACCATTAAAGTAGAGATGAGCGGTTCGGTTTTGGCTCGGATCTTCCCGCCAAGTTTGGATCTTTCAACGAGGCAAAACGTCATCACCTGGTCTGCATTGGTCAGAAAAAGACACAATCCTTGAGTGGGATGACGTTTTGCCTCATTGATCCGAGCTTGGCCGGAAGATCCGAGACAAAAATTCAACCGCTCATCTCTACATGAAAGTGAGGTGATGTGACTGCTCATTAAATGCTGGGGTGTCTTTGTGGGGCTATTAATTAAATGTTCTGGCCGAGTTGGGGGCATTGGGGCTTATTCCTTTAGTGGGCTGCCATGTTGGGTGATCCTATTCATTTAATGAAGTGTAGCTATGTGGCTACACTTTCCCCTGGCCCAAAGGGGTACAGGGGAAATCCCCGGTGGGCCCCACTCCCTTCCCCCCCTCTAGGTTTCAGGTTCCAGACCTCAAATTATAGATTGCCACTCTACAATTATCAGCATGGCGGCTTGTTTCCCTTCTATAGAAACTACACCAAAATTTGCCTAATGGTTAGCCAAGCATCTGTGGTGGATGACCACACCCTCTGGTGGAAGACCACTCCCCGTAAGCATGGGTCCCTACCTCTGCATTCCCCCGGTGGGAAGTCCGACACTGGCTATGTGTAGCTAACAGTGGCCTACACGGTACACAACATTGCTAGTGGAAGGAGTGGGTTGGGGGGTGGCCTAATACAGTCTAGAAGGATAGCTGTGCCCGTGGCATGTTGGCAATGACCTCTCCGGCAGGCTGCCAGCCGTGCACAGCAGCGCTGGCCTGCCCCCCCCCCCCCAAGGCTGATTTGTCCCAGCCTACTGGAGATGTTGCCCCTCCTACAACATGAGATGGACCAATTTCCATTTCCCAACCTGCCCCTGACAGCTACTGTAACATTTCCAAGTGTCTTGCTGTCGTTTCAAATTGTATTTTAAGCTAGAGGACAGTTCTGAATTAATAGGCAATTAATTCAGGTTGCAGAAGCCCTTTCCCATAGACAAGCCTGTGTACAGCATGTTCTGAGACTGTGAGAGGTAGAAACAAAAACTCTCTGTACCCAGGTTCCAAACATAAGAAAACATTGGGATTAGAGCAACAAAGGAAGAATGATTGATTGCAGCAGGGGAGAGGCGGCCTTATCTGAGTGCGCTTTTGCTGAGCATATGTTTGCAAGATTGAATGCGTCTCTGAATAAAGTGCAGTGATAGATGTTGTGCGATAATTTAATGTGATTTGTAACTTACAGCTACTGGAGATAGTGAAAAATATTATTCATTACAAATCTAATCTATTAACTCATTTGGCAGTGTGCTCCAAGATCTCGCTGCTGCTGAGGCCCAGTTATAATGTCTCTGTTGCCCACATACACTGGAATCATTTTGTGGCCTGCACCAATATTGATAAGATTGCAAACTATGTGCTCATTATGAGCCAGTGACATCACTGAGAACGCAGTCTGTCACTTCACTAGTACCCAGTGACATCACTGAGAACGCAGTCTGTCACTTCACTAGTACCCAGTGACATCACTGAGAACGCAGTCTGTCACTTCACTAGTACCCAGTGACATCACTGAGAATGCAGTCTGTCACTTCACTAGTAGCCAGTGACATCACTGAGAACGCAGCCTATACACTAGTACCCAGTGACATCACTGAGATTGCCTATCACTTCACTACTAGCCAGTGACATCACTGAGAATGCCTATCACTTCACTAATAGCCAGTGACATCACTGAGAATGCAGCCTACCACTTCCCTAGTACCCAGTGACATCACTGAGAATGCAGCCTATCACTTCACTAGTACCCAGTGACATCACTGAGAAAGCAGCCTATTACTTCACTAGTACCCAGTGACATCACTGAGAAAGCAGCCTATTACTTCACTAGCACCCAGTGACATCACTGAGAATGCAGCCTACCACTTCCCTAGTACCTAAGAAGTGAGGTAGTGCCCTGAATGGGTGCTAGGTCATTTGTTATCCTTTGTTCCTGAATGCTGACAGTAAAGCTCCATTTATTTCCTTTAAACATGAAAAGCTGCATGTGGACCCATATTATGCACCAAGGGCCTGATTCAGACCCGGTCGCTAGATGCATACGCTCGAACTGAGCGAATGCAAATTTTCCAAATTGACGTCATGGGATGCATAAGCACACCCACTTTGGCTGTGCGAACGATCGCTCAGCGTATGCAGACACCCCTTAGCGTATGTAGAGACGCCCACTGGCACACGTCATCTCCAGGTAGTGTATGAAAACACTGGTACATCGAGGACCATCGGATGTGAACGCAGTGCTTGTGGTAGCCTTACCCTACCGCAAGCTCTGCAAGCATTTCAGTGTAAAAAAAAAAGCCAGGTGACGTGTACTATGACGCTGCCTGTTAATTATGCACGCCTCTGAAACGGCGTTGAAATACTCAGGTACACCTGCGTTCGCATCGCCCATTTTTACTGGACTGCTCCTGTTACCACCCACAAATGGCCTGTCCTGTCACTCATTACACTGGGCTGTCTTTGCAGGGCGAGCGAGTGGTATGTGATCGCCGTGAGTAGTTTGCGCACCTGTAAAACGAAGCGTGCGCGTACGCAGAACATTGGGGCCGCTTGCGAGCGCACGCATATAGCGAACGGGTCTGAATCAGGCCTCAGTACGGATCGCAACTGCGATTGCAAAAGCGATTACGCACGCATTCTCACTGAGAAGATATGCTAATCCTCTGCGATCGCTATGCTATCGCAACACAGCATAAGTGCGCCCACCTTACTTTACACACATCCGTAATACTTAGCAAGACGGCGAAAACATCGGTAACATGGAATACAATCAGAGCTTCACGCACACTTGCACAAGCTCTGACCTTACTCAAGAATTGCTAACCTCATCGCGCATTGAAATCTCAAGCTGCGTATGGCATCGCAGTGGCTAATTTATGCACGCCCCTGTAACGACGTTCAAACGCACTGGCACGCCTGCGTCTCACCACTCCCAAATGGTACTTCCTGTCAATGCCTCTGTGACGGGTCTGCGTAGTCGCTGAGATCGCAGTGGAGTGTTCGCGCACTGCGATGCTTATGCATGCGCAGAATGTAACAATCAGCCGATTACGTGCATAATCGCAGTTGCGATGGCTTCTAAATCACACCCCTACTCACTGCACCACTGACCCTCTACCAAGCTAAATTACCCCAAGTTATCACAATATGGTGGAGAACGTGGGCATTGAGCTACGTAGAAATAATGGACGCACAGCATAATGGAGACAAAACTCGCCTGAATAAAACCCAGGGAGGTGGTGAGTGAAAACAAAATGTTTGAAGTGTTTGAACAGAAAACTGTCTGAATAGAGGATGCAAAATGTACTAGAAAACATAAGTGCAAAGTCACTTTTTTCCTTTTGAGAGGAGGAAAAATTGTTTGCAAAGCTTCTAAAGTGTTATTTCGAAGAAAGGCAAGTGGTTATGACATTTGTTACAGAGAAAGTGTTAAAAGGAAAAATTGGGTTTATCTGGCTAAAAACACCAGAAGTGTTTTTCTGGCTCGTTAAAGCATGGTGTATTTTCTTCTGGAGAAAAAAAAAAGAGCTTTAAATCTGCATCATCAGGTTAGAGCGTGGTACCGACAGAACAGAGAGATCTCTTTTGCAAAGGCTGTTAAAGGGACAGTGCATGATACATGCTGGTAATTGTAGTGCAGTGAAAGCAAAAGCTGTTCCAGTGTTT
Source organism: Taudactylus pleione (assembly GCA_031769625.1). Lineage (NCBI taxonomy): Eukaryota > Metazoa > Chordata > Amphibia > Anura > Myobatrachidae > Taudactylus > Taudactylus pleione. The sequence goes on from JAUIMM010002723.1 coordinate 171,312, forward strand.
ATGCTGCATACCAATACATATGAGGAAAAAGAAGCAAGCTCTCAGTAAAGGCAAGTTGTCTACCAGTGTTCAGCATTAAGCTGAAGAGATGCAAATCCAGGGCTGGAGTGTACAGTCTGAAAGTAAAGCAAGTGTGTTGCAAGTAGGTGAATTAAAGTTGTTTGAAATCCTCTGTGGTAACTCTTTTCAAAATGCTGGGGCTCAAAGTAATGTTCCAGAGAAAGAGACATTTAAATAGCAAAAGCAGAGTAAAACTGTCAGTGTGTGTGGTCAGTGTATGTGCAAGGTCAACCCGGAGAGGACTATATCAGCATAGAAAAATGTAACTCTCTGTGTGATGTTTGGCATGAAACACTTTCACGTTATAATGACCAGATAAGTGACTTAGAGGAAAAGTCCACGAAAGGAAAAATTTTGCATACGCAAATTGAAAAAAAGTTAGAGTGAATTGTCCTCTTTAGAAATAGCATTTAAACAAGAGGAAGATAAAAGAGAGCTAGAAATTAAAGCTCTTAAAGAGACAGACCTCAAATTACACTGTACAACAAATTAATACTTTTAATTTGTTTCCTTTCTAAAAATAGTCATACGTTACTAATTTGAGGTCAAGAAAAACTAATATGAATTCAGAATGTTGTTACTAGCTCTATTTTTTGAGCTACACTACTTGCACTATACTGTATGTACATTAGTAATATAGTCATAGTGAAAAGCTATTTTAAAATAATCTGTTATTTTCTTGATAGAAAATAAATAACAGTTGTTTTAATTCAATCAATCACAAATAAGAACACAAAACGAAACAAACATACAGCATAGGAAAGTACTATGTAATATAGTGGCCTATACATGGGGGTGCTTTCTCTTGCTTGTCGCTTGTACTCCTCTGCTGGGGCATCTCTTGTCACTGTCACCTACCCTGATATCTTTGTACCATTGCTGAGATGTCTTGGTGGAATCGCTCCCTATGCTGTCACTCAGTGCACCACAGTTATCTTGTGGGGGTAATCCCGTGAATCGCATATATTTGAATAGGGGAGGGGACAAATAACTGATTCGTTTAATTGGGTCATTAGGCCCCGCCCCCTCTGAGCGGAACGCAGATTGCTGGTAAGATTCTCTCCATTCTGCCCACGTCACTAGGAATACCCCTACATCGTCATAAATGGGCTATATCTCGGAACTCGGAGCTAACTGAGAGTTTTAAATGTCATCTTCATTCTTTGCATGCTGACATCAATTAGAAGAAACTATTTTCACATCAGAAACATTTTCATTGTTGTGCAGTGTTATCAGTTATGTCTGAATGCCTTAAGCATTAAAGTCTATGATAAAGAGTGAATAATGATGAGCTTATCGCAAAGAATGACGTGTTGTTGGGAAAAGAGCATGAGAATGAGATGCTTTTTTGCAGGCAAGAGCAAGACATTGTTGAACTGCTTCAGAGGTGTTTGGTACTTCAGAGGGAAGCGGAAGAATTAAAAGAATGTGTAACGGGACATCAGAGTGAAGCAGCGCACACACAAGGAAAAGTGGCTGATTTAACTGTGGTATTAAGAGAAAGGACAGAGCCGACCCTAGGCATTATAAGCAAATGCCTAGGGGCATTCCAGGGCTCTGACGCTGCCCTGCCCGCGTGTCTGTCGCTGCCCCTCCCCCACCAACGTCACGGTCAGGCGGTCAGGCGACCGTGTCTGGTCAGAATGAGCTTCTGCATAGAAGCTCATTCTGGCTACACTACAAGAGGAGACCAGATGGCCGCAGGAGGGCATGCAGTGGCCACTCCTCCCATGGGCCTTTGCGGCTTTGAGGAGCAGAGACGTGAGTGACAACTCACAGCTCCGCTCTGCCTCCATAATAGCCGCCCAGCGCAGCGCCCAGCATCGGACCAGGCAACATCTACTTCAGCAGCAGCTTTAGCTGCATCAAGAAAGAAGAGACCCTGCTCACTCCAGGAGGTATTGGGTACTTGCTGAGAAGGGGCGGTGTAGCTGGGCACCGATTGGGGCAGAGAGGGGTGTTGGCCTGTACTACCTCTGAGAGAGGCTTGGGCATCTGTGTGTATGTATATATATATATATATATATCTGTTCTTTGTAAAGTGAGCAATAAGTAGAGAGATGGTCACTGTTCTTTGTATAATGAGCAGTGGTGTATCTATAATGGGTGCAGCGTGTGGGGGCACACGGGCCCCTGGTTCCAGGGGGGCCCCGCACCGCACATCCTGCACCCGTATTATTTTAAACTTACCTGTCCGGGGTCCCGCGGCGGGTTTCAGTGCTGCTCTGAACACCAGAAAATGGCCGCTACGGCCATTTTTCCGGTGTTCTGCGCATGCGCAGTAGACTCCGGGCACACTCTAGTGCCCGGAGTCTACTAATGATCCGGTGGCTGGCCAGCCACGTCAGTTGGCTGCCGGCCACCGGGAAGAGAGGAGGGGGCCCTGCACAAGGAGTGCACACGGGCCCCCTCCTCTTTTAAGATGCCCCTGATAATGAGTATGTTGTAAAGTGGAGATACTGTAATTATGTATATTGGCCAACAAGTATAGAGTGGATTACTGTACTATGGCATACCTCCCAACTGTCCCGCTTCCAGCGGGACAGTCCTGTTTTCTGTGAATTACTTTACTATATAAGCGCAAGAAGTACAGTTGGGGGAACTGTGATTTGTAAAGTGAGCAAGAAGTAGAGTGGGCTTTATTGTACTGTATATAGTAAGGAAGAAGTGGAGTGGGCTTTATTGTACTGTATATAGTAAGGAAGAAGTGGAGTGGGCTTTATTGTACTGTATATAGTAAGGAAGACGTAGAGTGGGCTTTATTGTACTGTATATAGTAAGGAAGACGTAGAGTGGGCTTTATTGTACTGTATATAGTAAGGAAGAAGTAGAGTGGGCTTTATTGTACTGTATATAGTAAGCAAGAAGTGGAGTGGGCTTTATTGTACTGTATATAGTAAGGAAGGAGAGTGGACTTTATTGTACTGTATATAGTAATGAAGAAGTGGAGAGGGCTTTATTGTACTGTATATAGTAAGGAAGAAGTGGAGTGGGCTTTATTGTACTGTATATAGTAAGGAAGAAGTAGAGTGGGCTTTATTGTACTGTATATAGTAAGGAAGTAGTAGAGTGGGCTTTATTGTACTGTATATAGTAAGGAAGAAGTAGAGTGGGCTTTATTGTACTGTATATAGTAAGGAAGAAGTGGAGTGGGCTTTATTGTACTGTATATAGTAAGGAAGAAGTGGAGTGGGCTTTATTGTACTGTATATAGTAAGGAAGAAGTAGAGTGGGATTTATTGTACTGTATATAGTAAGGAAGAAGTGGAGTGGGCTTTATTGTACAGTATATAGTAAGGAAGAAGAGGAGTGGGCTTTATTGTACTGTATATAGTAAGGAAGAAGTAGAGTGGGCTTTATTGTACTGTATATAGTAAGGAAGAAGTAGAGTGGGCTTTATTGTACTGTATATAGTAAGGAAGAAATGGAGTGGGCTTTATTGTACTGTATATAGTAAGGAAGAAGTGGAGTGGCTTTATTGTACTGTATATAGTAAGGAAGAAGTGGAGTGGGCTTTATTGTACAGTATATAGTAAGGAAGAAGTGGAGTGGGCTTTATTGTACTGTATATAGTAAGGAAGAAGTAGAGTGGGCTTTATTGTACTGTATATAGTAAGGAAGAAGTAGAGTGGGCTTTATTGTACTGTATATAGTAAGGAAGAAATGGAGTGGGCTTTATTGTACTGTATATAGTAAGGAAGAAGTGGAGTGGCTTTATTGTACTGTATATAGTAAGGAAGAAGTAGAGTGGGCTTTATTGTACTGTATATAGTAAGGAAGAAGTAGAGTGGGCTTTATTGTACTGTATATAGTAAGGAAGAAGTAGAGTGGGCTTTATTGTACTGTATATAGTAAGGAAGAAGGAGAGTGGGCTTTATTGTACTGTATATAGTAAGGAAGAAGTGGAGTGGGCTTTATTGTACTGTATATAGTAAGGAAGAAGTGGAGTGGGCTTTATTGTACTGTATATAGTAAGGAAGAAGTAGAGTGGGCTTTATTGTACTGTATATAGTAAGGAAGAAATGGAGTGGGCTTTATTGTACAGTATATAGTAAGGAAGAAGTGGAGTGGGCTTTATTGTACTGTATATAGTACGGAAGAAGTGGAGTGGGCTTTATTGTACTGTATATAGTAAGGAAGAAGTAGAGTGGGCTTTATTATACTGTATATAGTAAGGAAGAAGTAGAGTGGGCTTTATTGTACTGTATAAAGTAAGGAAGAAGTAGAGTGGGCTTTAGTGTACTGTATATAGTAAGGAAGAAGTGGGCTTTATTGTACTGTATATAGTAAGGAAGAAGTAAAGTGGGCTTTATTGTACTGTATATAGTAAGGAAGAAGTGGAGTGGGCTTTATTGTACTGTATATAGTAAGGAAGAAATGGAGTGGGCTTTATTGTACTGTATATAGTAAGGAAGAAGTAGAGTGGGCTTTATTGTACTGTATATAGTAAGGAAGAAATGGAGTGGGCTTTACTGTACTGTATATAGTAAGGAAGAAGTAGAGTGGGCTTTATTGTACTGTATATAGTAAGGAAGAAGTAGAGTGGGCTTTATTGTACTGTATATAGTAAGGAAGAAGTGGAATGGGCTTTATTGTACTGTATATAGTAAGGAAGAAGTGGAGTGGGCTTTATTGTACTGTATATAGTAAGGAAGAAGAGGAGTGGGCTTTATTGTACTGTATAAAGTAAGGAAGAAGTAGAGTGGGTTTTTTTGTACTGTATATAGTAAGGAAGAAGTGGAGTGGGCTTTATTGTACTGTATATAGTAATGAAGAAGTGGAGTGGGCTTTATTGTACTGTATATAGTAAGGAAGAAGTGGAGTGGGCTTTATTGTACTGTATATAGTAAGGAAGAAGTGGAGTGGGCTTTATTGTACTGTATATAGTAAGGAAGAAGTGGAGTGGGCTTTATTGTACTGTATATAGCAAGGAAGAAGTGGAGTGGGCTTAATTGTACTGTATATAGTAAGGAAGAAATGGAGTGGGCTTTATTGTACTGTATATAGTAAGGAAGAAGTGGAGTGGGCTTAATTGTACTGTATATAGTAAGGAAGAAATGGAGTGGGCTTTATTGTACTGTATATAGTAAGGAAGAAGTGGAGTGGGCTTTATTGTACTGTATATAGTAAAGAAGAAGGGGAGTGGGCTTTATTGTACTGTATATAGTAAGGAAGAAGTAGAGTGGGCTTTATTGTACTGTATATAGTGAGGAAGAAGTAGAGTGGGCTTTATTGTACTGTATATAGTAAGGAAGAAGTAGAGTGGGCTTTATTGTACTGTATATAGTAAGGAAGAAATGGAGTGGGCTTTACTGTACTGTATATAGTAAGGAAGAAGTAGAGTGGGCTTTATTGTACTGTATATAGTAAGGTAGAAGTAGAGTGGGCTTTATTGTACTGTATATAGTAAGGAAGAAGTGGAGTGGGCTTTATTGTTCTGTATATAGTAAGGAAGAAGTGGAGTGGGCTTTATTGTACTGTATATAGTAAGGAAGAAATGGAGTGGGCTTTATTGTACTGCATATAGTAAGGAAGAAGTGGAGGGGGCTTTATTGTACTGTATATAGTAAGGAAGAAGTAGAGTGGGCTTTATTGTACTGTATATAGTAAGGAAGAAGTGGAGTGGGCTTTATTGTACTGTATATAGTAAGGAAGAAGTGGAGTGGGCTTTATTGTACAGTATATAGTAAGGAAGAAGTAGAGTGGGCTTTATTGTACTGTATATAGTAAGGAAGAAGTAGAGTGGGCTTTATTGTACTGTATATAGTAAGGAAGAAATGGAGTGGGCATTATTGTACTGTATATAGTAAGGAAGAAGTGGAGTGGCTTTATTGTACTGTATATAGTAAGGAAGAAGTGGAGTGGGCTTTATTGTACTGTATATAGTATGGAAGAAGTGGAGTGGGCTTTATTGTACTGTATATAGTAAAGAAGAAGTAGAGTGGGCTTTATTGTACTGTATATAGTAAGGAAGAAGTAGAGTGGGCTTTATTGTACTGTATATAGTAAGGAAGAAGTAGAGCTGGCTTTATTGTACTGTATATAGTAAGGAAGAAGTAGAGTGGGCTTTATTGTACTTGTATATAGTAAGGAAGAAGTGGAGTGGGCTTTATTGTACTGTATAGTATATAGTAAGGAAGAAGTAGAGTGGGCTTTATTATACTATATATAGTAAGGAAGAAGTAGAGTGGGCTTTATTGTACTGTATATAGTAAGGAAGAAGTATAGTGGGCTTTAGTGTACTGTATATAGTAAGGAAGGAGTGGGCTTTATTGTACTGTATAAAGTAAGGAAGAAGTAAAGTGGGCTTTATTGTACTGTATATAGTAATGAAGAAGTGGAGTGGGCTTTATTGTACTGTATATAGTAAGGAAGAAATGGAGTGGGCTTTATTGTACTGTATATAGTAAGGAAGAAGTAGAGTGGGCTTTATTGTACTGTATATAGTAAGGAAGAAATGGAGTGGGCTTTACTGTACTGTATATAGTAAGGAAGAAGTAGAGTGGGCTTTATTGTACTGTATATAGTAAGGTAGAAGTGGAGTGGGCTTTATTGTACTGTATATAGTAAGGAAGAAGTAGAGTGGGCTTTATTGTACTGTACATAGTAAGGAAGAAGTGGAGTGGGCTTTATTGTACTGTATATAGTAAGGAAGAAGTGGAGTGGGCTTTATTGTACTGTATATAGTAAGGAAGAAGTGGAGTGGGCTTTATTGTACTGTATATAGTAAGGAAGAAGTGGAGTGGGCTTTATTGTACTGTATATAGTAAGGAAGAAGTAGAGTGGGCTTTATTGTACTGTATATAGTAAGGAAGAAGTAGAGTGGGCTTTATTGTACTGTATATAGTAAGGAAGAAGTGGAGTGGGCTTCATTGTACTGTATATAGTAAGGAAGAAGTGGAGTGGGCTTTATTGTACTGTATATAGTAAGGAAGACGTAGAGTGGGCTTTATTGTACTGTATATAGTAAGGAAGACGTAGAGTGGGCTTTATTGTACTGTATATAGTAAGGAAGAAGTAGAGTGGGCTTTATTGTACTGTATATAGTAAGCAAGAAGTGGAGTGGGCTTTATTGTACTGCATATAGTAAGGAAGAAGTAGAGTGGGCTTTATTGTACTGTATATAGTAAGGAAGAAGTAGAGTGGGCTTTATTGTACTGTACATAGTAAGGAAGAAGTGGAGTGGGCTTTATTGTACTGTATATAGTAAGGAAGAAGTAGAGTGGGCTTTATTGTACTGTATATAGTAAGGAAGAAGTGGAGTGGGCTTTATTATACAGTATATAGTAAGGAAGAAGTGGAGTGGGCTTTATTGTACTGTATATAGTACGGAAGAAGTGGAGTGGGCTTAATTGTACTGTATATAGTAAGGAAGAAGTGGAGTGTGCTTTATTGTACTGTATATAGTAAGGAAGAAGTAGAGTGGGCTTTATTGTACTGTATATAGTAAGGAAGAAGTAGAGTGGGCTTTATTATACTATATATAGTAAGGAAGAAGTAGAGTGGGCTTTATTGTACTGTATATAGTAAGGAAGAAGTATAGTGGGCTTTAGTGTACTGTATATAGTAAGGAAGGAGTGGGCTTTATTGTACTGTATAAAGTAAGGAAGAAGTAAAGTGGGCTTTATTGTACTGTATATAGTAATGAAGAAGTGGAGTGGGCTTTATTGTACTGTATATAGTAAGGAAGAAATGGAGTGGGCTTTATTGTACTGTATATAGTAAGGAAGAAGTAGAGTGGGCTTTATTGTACTGTATATAGTAAGGAAGAAATGGAGTGGGCTTTACTGTACTGTATATAGTAAGGAAGAAGTAGAGTGGGCTTTATTGTACTGTATATAGTAAGGTAGAAGTGGAGTGGGCTTTATTGTACTGTATATAGTAAGGAAGAAGTAGAGTGGGCTTTATTGTACTGTATATAGTAAGGAAGAAGTACAGTGGGCTTTATTGTACTGTATATAGTAAGGAAGAAGTGGAATGGGCTTTATTGTACTGTATATAGTAAGGAAGAAGTGGAGTGGACTTTATTGTACTGTATATAGTAAGGAAGAAGTGGAGTGGGCTTTATTGTACTGTATATAGTAAGGAAGAAGAGGAGTGGACTTTATTGTACTGTATATAGTAAGGAAGAAGTAGAGTGGGCTTTTTTGTACTGTATATAGTAAGGAAGAAGTGGAGTGGGCTATATTGTACTGTATATAGTAATGAAGAAGTGGAGTGGGCTTTATTGTACTGTATATAGTAAGGAAGAAGTGGAGTGGGCTTTATTGTACTGTATATAGTAAGGAAGAAGTGGAGTGGGCTTTATTGTACTGTATATAGTAAGGAAGAAGTGGAGTGGGCTTTATTGTACTGTATATAGTAAGGAAGAAGTGGAGTGGGCTTAATTGTACTGTATATAGTAAGGAAGAAATGGAGTGGGCTTTATTGTACTGTATATAGTAAGGAAGAAGTGGAGTGGGCTTAATTGTACTGTATATAGTAAGGAAGAAATGGATTGGGCTTTATTGTACTGTATATAGTAAGGAAGAAGTGGAGTGGGCTTAATTGTACTGTATATAGTAAAGAAGAAGGGGAGTGGGCTTTATTGTACTGTATATAGTAAGGAAGAAGTAGAGTGGGCTTTATTGTATTGTATATAGTGAGGAAGAAGTAGAGTGGGCTTTATTGTACTGTATATAGTAAGGAAGAAGTAGAGTGGGCTTTATTGAACTGTATATAGTAAGGAAGAAATGGAGTGGGCTTTACTGTACTGTATATAGTAAGGAAGAAGTAGAGTGGGCTTTATTGTACTGTATATAGTAAGGTAGAAGTAGAGTTGGCTTTATTGTACTGTATATAGTAAGGAAGAAGTGGAGTGGGCTTTATTGTTCTGTATATAGTAAGGAAGAAGTGGAGTGGGCTTTATTGTACTGTATATAGTAAGGAAGAAATGGAGTGGGCTTTATTGTACTGCATATAGTAAGGAAGAAGTGGAGGGGGCTTTATTGTACTGTATATAGTAAGGAAGAAGTAGAGTGGGCTTTATTGTACTGTATATAGTAAGGAAGAAGTGGAGTGGGCTTTATTGTACTGTATATAGTAAGGAAGAAGTGGAGTGGGCTTTATTGTACAGTATATAGTAAGGAAGAAGTAGAGTGGGCTTTATTGAACTGAATATAGTAAGGAAGAAGTAGAGTGGGCTTTATTGTACTGTATATAGTAAGGAAGAAATGGAGTGGGCTTTATTGTACTGTATATAGTAAGGAAGAAGTGGAGTGTCTTTATTGTACTGTATATAGTAAGGAAGAAGTGGAGTGGGCTTTATTGTACTGTATATAGTAAGGAAGAAGTGGAATGGGCTTTATTGTACTGTATATAGTAAGGAAGAAGTAGAGTGGGCTTTATTGTACTGTATATAGTGAGGAAGAAGTAAAGTGGGCTTTATTGTACTGTATATAGTAAGGAAGAAGTGGAGTGGGCTTTATTGTACTGTATATAGTAAGGATGAAGTGGAGTGGGCTTTATTGTACTGTATATAGTAAGGAAGAACTGGAGTGGCCTTTATTGTACTGTATATAGTAAAGAAGAAGTGGAGTGGTCTTTATTGGACTGTATATAGTAAGGAAGAAGTGGAGAGGGCTTTATTGTACTCTATATAGTAAGGAAGAAGTGGAGTGCGCTTTATTGTACTGTATATATTAAGGATGAAATGGAGTGGGCTTTATTGTTCTGTATATAGTAAGGAAGAAATTGAGTGGGCTTTATTGTACTGTATATAGTAAGGAAGAAGTAGAGTGGGCTTTATTGTACTGTATATAGTAAGCAAGAAGTGGAGTGGGCTTTATTGTACTGTATATAGTAAGGAAGGAGAGTGGACTTTATTGTACTGTATATAGTAAGGAAGAAGTAGAGTGGGCTTTATTGTACAGTATATAGTAAGGAAGAAGTGGAGTGGGCTTTATTGTACTGTATATAGTAAGGAAGAAGTAGAGTGAGCTTTATTGTACTGTATATAGTAAGGAAGAAGTAGAGTGGGCTTTATTGTACTGTATATAGTAAGGAAGAAGTAGAGTGGGCTTTATTGTACTGTATATAGTAAGGAAGAAGTAGAGTGGGCTTTATTGTACTGTATATAGTAAGGAAGAAGTGGAGTGGGCTTTATTGTACTGTATATAGTAAGGAAGAAGTGGAGTGGGCTTTATTGTACTGTATATAGTAAGGAAGAAGTAGAGTGGGCTTTATTGTACTGTATATAGTAAGGAAGAAGTAGAGTGGACTTTATTGTACTGTATATAGTAAGGAAGAAATGGAGTGGGCTTTATTGTACTGTATATAGTAAGGAAGAAGTGGAGTGGCTTTATTGTACTGTATATAGTAAGGAAGAAGTGGAGTGGGCTTTATTGTACTGTATATAGTAAGGAAGAAGTAGAGTGGGCTTTATTGTACTGTATATAGTAAGGAAGAAGTAGAGTGGGCTTTATTGTACTGTATATAGTAAGGAAGAAGTGGAGTGGGCTCTATTGTACTGTATATAGTAAGGAAGAAGTAGAGTGGGCTTTATTGTACTGTATATAGTAAGGAAGAAGTGGAGTGGGCTTTATTGTACTGTATATAGTAAGGAAAAAGTGGAGTGGGCTTTATTGTACTGTATATAGTAAAGAAGAAGTAGAGTGGGCTTTATTGTACTGTATATAGTAAGGAAGAAGTGGAGTGGGCTTTATTGTACAGTATATAGTAAGGAAGAAGTGGAGTGGGCTTTATTGTACTGTATATAGTACGGAAGAAGTGGAGTGGGCTTAATTGTACTGTATATAGTAAGGAAGAAGTGGAGTGGGCTTTATTGTACTGTATATAGTAAGGAAGAAGGAGAGTGGGCTTTATTGTACTGTATATAGTAAGGAAGAAGTAGAGTGGGCTTTATTATACTGTATATAGTAAGGAAGAAGTAGAGTGGGCTTTATTGTACTGTATATAGTAAGGAAGAAGTAGAGTGGGCTTTAGTGTACTGTATATAGTAAGGAAGGAGTGGGCTTTATTGTACTGTATATAGTAAGGAAGAAGTAAAGTGGGCTTTATTGTACTGTATATAGTAAGGAAGAAGTGGAGTGGGCTTTATTGTACTGTATATAGTAAGGAAGAAATTGAGTGGGCTTTATTGTACTGTATATAGTAAGGAAGAAGTGGAGTGGGCTTTATTGTACTGTATATAGTAAGGAAGAAATGGAGTAGGCTTTACTGTACTGTATATAGTAAACAAGAAGTAGAGTGGGCTTTATTGTACTGTATATAGTAAGGTAGAAGTGGAGTGGGCTTTATTGTACTGTATATAGTAAGGAAGAAGTAGAGTGGGCTTTATTGTACTGTATATAGTAAGGAAGAAGTAGAGTGGGCTTTATTGTACTGTATATAGTAAGGAAGAAGTGGAATGGGCTTTATTGTACTGTATATAGTAAGGAAGAAGTGGAGTGGACATTATTGTACTGTATATAGTAAGGAAGAAGTGGAGTGGGCTTTATTGTACTGTATATAGTAAGGAAGAAGAGGAGTGGGCTTTATTGTACTGTATATAGTAAGGACGAAGTAGAGTGGGCTTTTTTGTACTGTATATAGTAAGGAAGAAGTGGAGTGGGCTTTATTGTACTGTATATAGTAATGAAGAAGTGGAGTGGGCTTTATTGTACTGTATATAGTAAGGAAGAAGTGGAGTGGGCTTTATTGTACTGTATATAGTAAGGAAGAAGTGGAGTGGGCTTTATTGTACTGTATATAGTAAGGAAGAAGTGGAATGGGCTTTATTGTACTGTATATAGTAAGGAAGAAGTGGAGTGGGCTTAATTGTACTGTATATAGTAAGGAAGAAATGGAGTGGGCTTTATTGTACAGTATATAGTAAGGAAGAAGTGGAGTGGGCTTAATTGTACTGTATATAGTAAGGAAGAAATGGAGTGGGCTTTATTGTACTGTATATAGTAAGGAAGAAGTGGAGTGGGCTTAATTGTACTGTATATAGTAAAGAAGAAGGGGAGTGGGCTTTATTGTACTGTATATAGTAAGGAAGAAGTAGAGTGGGCTTTATTGTACTGTATATAGTGAGGAAGAAGTAGAGTGGGCTTTATTGTACTATATATAGTAAGGAAGAAGTAGAGTGGGCTTTATTGTACTGTATATAGTAAGGAAGAAATGGAGTGGGCTTTACTGTACTGTATATAGTAAGGAAGAAGTAGAGTGGGCTTTATTGTACTGTATATAGTAAGGTAGAAGTAGAGTGGGCTTTATTGTACTGTATATAGTAAGGAAGAAGTGGAGTGGGCTTTATTGTTCTGTATATAGTAAGGAAGAAGTGGAGTGGGCTTTATTGTACTGTATATAGTAAGGAAGAAATGGAGTGGGCTTTATTGTACTGCATATAGTAAGGAAGAAGTGGAGGGGGCTTTATTGTACTGTATATAGTATGGAAGAAGTGGAGTGGGCTTTATTGTACTGTATATAGTAAGGAAGAAGTGGAGTGGGCTTTATTGTACTGTATATAGTAAGGAAGAAGTGGAGTGGGCTTTATTGTACAGTATATAGTAAGGAAGAAGTAGAGTGGGCTTTATTGTACTGTATATAGTAAGGAAGAAGTAAAGTGGGCTTTATTGTACTGTATATAGTAAGGAAGAAGTGGAGTGGGCTTTATTGTACTGTATATAGTAAGGAAGAAGTGGAGTGGGCTTTATTGTACTGTATATAGTAAGGATGAAGTGGAGTGGGCTTTATTGTACTGTATATAGTAAGGAAGAAATGGAGTGGGCTTTATTGCACTGCATATAGTAAGGAAGAAGTGGAGGGGGCTTTATTGTACTGTATATAGTATGGAAGAAGTGGAGTGGGCTTTATTGTACTGTATATAGTAAGGAAGAAGTGGAGTGGGCTTAATTGTACTGTATATAGTAAGGAAGAAGTAGAGTGGGCTTTATTGTACTGTATATAGTAAGGAAGAAGTGGAGTGGGCTTTATTGTACTGTATATAGTAAGGAAAAAGTGGAGTGGGCTTTATTGTACTGTATATAGTAAAGAAGAAGTAGAGTGGGCTTTATTGTACTGTATATAGTAAGGAAGAAGTGGAGTGGGCTTTATTGTACAGTATATAGTAAGGAAGAAGTGGAGTGGGCTTTATTGTACTGTATATAGTACGGAAGAAGTGGAGTGGGCTTAATTGTACTGTATATAGTAAGGAAGAAGTGGAGTGGGCTTTATTGTACTGTATATAGTAAGGAAGAAGGAGAGTGGGCTTTATTGTACTGTATATAGTAAGGAAGAAGTAGAGTGGGCTTTATTATACTGTATATAGTAAGGAAGAAGTAGAGTGGGCTTTATTGTACTGTATATAGTAAGGAAGAAGTAGAGTGGGCTTTAGTGTACTGTATATAGTAAGGAAGGAGTGGGCTTTATTGTACTGTATATAGTAAGGAAGAAGTAAAGTGGGCTTTATTGTACTGTATATAGTAAGGAAGAAGTGGAGTGGGCTTTATTGTACTGTATATAGTAAGGTAGAAATTGAGTGGGCTTTATTGTACTGTATATAGTAAGGAAGAAGTGGAGTGGGCTTTATTGTACTGTATATAGTAAGGAAGAAATGGAGTGGGCTTTACTGTACTGTATATAATAAGCAAGAAGTAGAGTGGGCTTTATTGTACTGTATATAGTAAGGTAGAAGTGGAGTGGGCTTTATTGTACTGTATATAGTAAGGAAGAAGTAGAGTGGGCTTTATTGTACTGTATATAGTAAGGAAGAAGTAGAGTGGGCTTTATTGTACTGTATATAGTAAGGAAGAAGTGGAATGGGCTTTATTGTACTGTATATAGTAAGGAAGAAGTGGAGTGGACATTATTGTACTGTATATAGTAAGGAAGAAGTGGAGTGGGCTTTATTGTACTGTATATAGTAAGGAAGAAGAGGAGTGGGCTTTATTGTACTGTATATAGTAAGGACGAAGTAGAGTGGGCTTTTTTGTACTGTATATAGTAAGGAAGAAGTGGAGTGGGCTTTATTGTACTGTATATAGTAATGAAGAAGTGGAGTGGGCTTTATTGTACTGTATATAGTAAGGAAGAAGTGGAGTGGGCTTTATTGTACTGTATATAGTAAGGAAGAAGTGGAGTGGGCTTTATTGTACTGTATATAGTAAGGAAGAAGTGGAGTGGGCTTTATTGTACTGTATATAGTAAGGAAGAAGTGGAGTGGGCTTAATTGTACTGTATATAGTAAGGAAGAAATGGAGTGGGCTTTATTGTACTGTATATAGTAAGGAAGAAGTGGAGTGGGCTTAATTGTACTGTATATAGTAAGGAAGAAATGGAGTGGGCTTTATTGTACTGTATATAGTAAGGAAGAAGTGGAGTGGGCTTAATTGTACTGTATATAGTAAAGAAGAAGGGGAGTGGGCTTTATTGTACTGTATATAGTAAGGAAGAAGTAGAGTGGGCTTTATTGTACTGTATATAGTGACGAAGAAGTAGAGTGGGCTTTATTGTACTATATATAGTAAGGAAGAAGTAGAGTGGGCTTTATTGTACTGTATATAGTAAGGAAGAAATGGAGTGGGCTTTACTGTACTGTATATAGTAAGGAAGAAGTAGAGTGGGCTTTATTGTACTGTATATAGTAAGGTAGAAGTAGAGTGGGCTTTATTGTACTGTATATAGTAAGGAAGAAGTGGAGTGGGCTTTATTGTTCTGTATATAGTAAGGAAGAAGTGGAGTGGGCTTTATTGTACTGTATATAGTAAGGAAGAAATGGAGTGGGCTTTATTGTACTGCATATAGTAAGGAAGAAGTGGAGGGGGCTTTATTGTACTGTATATAGTATGGAAGAAGTGGAGTGGGCTTTATTGTACTGTATATAGTAAGGAAGAAGTGGAGTGGGCTTTATTGTACTGTATATAGTAAGGAAGAAGTGGAGTGGGCTTTATTGTACAGTATATAGTAAGGAAGAAGTGGAGTGGGCTTTATTGTACTGTATATAGTAAGGATGAAGTGGAGTGGGCTTTATTGTACTGTATATAGTAAGGAAGAACTGGAGTGGACTTTATTGTACTGTATATAGTAAAGAAGAAGTGGAGTGGTCTTTATTGGACTGTATATAGTAAGGAAGAAGTGGAGTGGGCTTTATTGTACTCTATATAGTAAGGAAGAAGTGGAGTGGGCTTTATTGTACTGTATATATTAAGGATGAAATGGAGTGGGCTTTATTGTACTGTATATAGTAAGGAAGAAATTGAGTGGGCTTTATTGTACTGTATATAGTAAGGAAGAAGTAGAGTGGGCTTTATTGTACTGTATATAGTAAGGAAGAAGTGGAGTGGGCTTTATTGTACTGTATATAGTAAGGAAGGAGAGTGGACTTTATTGTACTGTATATAGTAAGGAAGGAGAGTGGACTTTATTGTACTGTATATAGTAAGGAAGAAGTAGAGTGGGCTTTATTGTACTGTATATAGTAAGGAAGAAGTAGAGTGGGCTTTATTGTACTGTATATAGTAAGGAAGAAGTGGAGTGGGCTTTATTGTACTGTATGTAGTAAGGAATTAATGGAGTGGGCTTTATTGTACTGTATATAGTAAGCAAGAAGTAGAGTGGGCTTTATTGTACTGTATATAGTAAGGTAGAAGTGGAGTGGGCTTTATTGTACTGTATATAGTAAGGAAGAAGTAGAGTGGGCTTTATTGTACTGTATATAGTAAGGAAGAAGTAGAGTGGGCTTTATTGTACTGTATATAGTAAGGAAGAAGTGGAATGGGCTTTATTGTACTGTATATAGTAAGGAAGAAGTGGAGTGGACATTATTGTACTGTATATAGTAAGGAAGAAGTGGAGTGGGCTTTATTGTACTGTATATAGTAAGGAAGAAGAGGAGTGGGCTTTATTGTACTGTATATAGTAAGGACGAAGTAGAGTGGACTTTTTTGTACTGTATATAGTAAGGAAGAAGTGGAGTGGGCTTTATTGTACTGTATATAGTAATGAAGAAGTGCAGTGGGCTTTATTGTACTGTATATAGTAAGGAAGAAGTGGAGTGGGCATTATTGTACTGTATATAGTAAGGAAGAAGTGGAGTGGGCTTTATTGTACTGTATATAGTAAGGAAGAAGTGGAGTGGGCTTTATTGTACTGTATATAGTAAGGAAGAAGTGGAGTGGGCTTAATTGTACTGTATATAGTAAGGAAGAAATGGAGTGGGCTTTATTGTACTGTATATAGTAAGGAAGAAGTGGAGTGGGCTTAATTGTACTGTATATAGTAAGGAAGAAATGGAGTGGGCTTTATTGTACTGTATATAGTAAGGAAGAAGTGGAGTGGGCTTAATTGTACTGTATATAGTAAAGAAGAAGGGGAGTGGGCTTTATTGTACTGTATATAGTAAGGAAGAAGTAGAGTGGGCTTTATTGTACTGTATATAGTGAGGAAGAAGTAGAGTGGGCTTTATTGTACTATATATAGTAAGGAAGAAGTAAAGTGGGCTTTATTGTACTGTATATAGTAAGGAAGAAATGGAGTGGGCTTTACTGTACTGTATATAGTAAGTAAGAAGCAGAGTGGGCTTTATTGTACTGTATATAGTAAGGTAGAAGTAGAGTGGGCTTTCTTGTACTGTATATAGTAAGGAAGAAGTGGAGTGGGCTTTATTGTTCTGTATATAGTAAGGAAGAAGTGGAGTGGGCTTTATTGTACTGTATATAGTAAGGAAGAAATGGAGTGGGCTTTATTGTACTGCATATAGTAAGGAAGAAGTGGAGGGGGCTTTATTGTACTGTATATAGTATGGAAGAAGTGGAGTGGGCTTTATTGTACTGTATATAGTAAGGAAGAAGTGGAGTGGGCTTTATTGTACTGTATATAGTAAGGAAGAAGTGGAGTGGGCTTTATTGTACAGTATATAGTAAGGAAGAAGTGGAGTGGGCTTTATTGTACTGTATATAGTAAGGATGAAGTGGAGTGGGCTTTATTGTACTGTATATAGTAAGGAAGAACTGGAGTGGACTTTATTGTACTATATATAGTAAAGAAGAAGTGGAGTGGTCTTTATTGGACTGTATATAGTAAGGAAGAAGTGGAGTGGGCTTTATTGTACTCTATATAGTAAGGAAGAAGTGGAGTGGGCTTTATTGTACTGTATATATTAAGGATGAAATGGAGTGGGCTTTATTGTACTGTATATAGTAAGGAAGAAATTGAGTGGGCTTTATTGTACTGTATATAGTAAGGAAGAAGTAGAGTGGGCTTTATTGTACTGTATATAGTAAGGAAGAAGTGGAGTGGGCTTTATTGTACTGTATATAGTAAGGAAGGAGAGTGTACTTTATTGTACTGTATATAGTAAGGAAGGAGAGTGGACTTTATTGTACTGTATATAGTAAAGAAGAAGTAGAGTGGGCTTTATTGTACTGTATATAGTAAGGAAGAAGTAGAGTGGGCTTTATTGTACTGTATATAGTAAGGAAGAAGTGGAGTGGGCTTTATTGTACTGTATGTAGTAAGGAATTAATGGAGTGGGCTTTATTGTACTGTATATAGTAAGGAAGAAATGGAGTGGGCTTTATTGTACTGTATATAGTAAGGACGAAGTAGAGTGGGTTTTATTGTACTGTATATAGTAAGGAAGAAGTGGAGTGGGCTTAATTGTACTGTATATAGTAAGGAAGGAGAGTGGGCTTTATTGTACTGTATATAGTAAGGAAGAAGTAGAGTGGGCTTTATTGTACTGTATATAGTAAGGAAGAAGTAGAGTGGGCTTTAGTGTACTGTATATAGTAAGGAAGGAGTGGGCTTTATTGTACTGTATATAGTAAGGAAGAAGTGGAGTGGGCTTTATTGTACAGTATATAGTAAGGAAGAAGTGGAGTGGGCTTTATTGTACTGTATATAGTACGGAAGAAGTGGAGTGGGCTTAATTGTACTGTATATAGTAAGGAAGAAGTGGAGTGGGCTTTATTGTACTGTATATAGTAAGGAAGAAGGAGAGTGGGTTTTATTGTACTGTATATAGTAAGGAAGAAGTAGAGTGGGCTTTATTATACTGTATATAGTAAGGAAGAAGTAGAGTGGGCTTTATTGTACTGTATATAGTAAGGAAGAAGTGGAGTGGGCTTTAGTGTACTGTATATAGTAAGGAAGGAGTGGGCTTTATTGTACTGTATATAGTAAGGAAGAAGTAAAGTGGGCTTTATTGTACTGTATATAGTAAGGAAGAAGTGGAGTGGGCTTTATTGTACTGTATATAGTAAGGAAGAAATTGAGTGGCCTTTATTGTACTGTATATAGTAAGGAAGAAGTGGAGTGGGATTTATTGTACTGTATATAGTAAGGAAGAAATGGATTGGGCTTTACTGTACTGTATATAGTAAGCAAGAAGTAGAGTGGGCTTTATTGTACTGTATATAGTAAGGTAGAAGTGGAGTGGGCTTCATTGTACTGTATATAGTAAGGAAGAAGTAGAGTGGGCTTTATTGTACTGTATATAGTAAGGAAGAAGTAGAGTGGGCTTTATTGTACTGTATATAGTAAGGAAGAAGTGGAATGGGCTTTATTGTACTGTATATAGTAAGGAAGAAGTGGAGTGGACATTATTGTACTGTATATAGTAAGGAAGAAGTGGAGTGGGCTTAATTGTACTGTATATAGTAAGGAAGAAGAGGAGTGGGCTTTATTGTACTGTATATAGTAAGGAAGAAGTAGAGTGGGCTTTTTTGTACTGTATATAGTAAGGAAGAAGTGGAGTGGGCTTTATTGTACTGTATATAGTAATGAAGAAGTGGAGTGGGCTTTATTGTACTGTATATAGTAAGGAAGAAGTGGAGTGGGCTTTATTGTACTGTATATAGTAAGGAAGAAGTGGAGTGGGCTTTATTGTACTGTATATAGTAAGGAAGAAGTGGAGTGGGCTTTATTGTACTGTATATAGTAAGGAAGAAGTGGAGTGGGCTTTATTGTACTGTATATAGTAAGGAAGAAGTGGAGTGGGCTTAATTGTACTGTATATAGTAAGGAAGAAGTGGAGTGGGCTTTATTGTACTGTATATAGTAAGGAAGAAATGGAGTGGGCTTTATTGTACTGTATATAGTAAGGAAGAAGTGGAGTGGGCTTTATTGTACTGTATATAGTAAGGAAGAAATGGAGTGGGCTTTATTGTACTGTATATAGTAAGGAAGAAGTGGAGTGGGCTTAATTGTACTGTATATAGTAAAGAAGAAGGGGAGTGGGCTTTATTGTACTGTATATAGTAAGGAAGAAGTAGAGTGGGCTTTATTGTACTGTATATAGTGAGGAAGAAGTAGAGTGGACTTTATTGTACTGTATATAGTAAGGAAGAAGTAGAGTGGGCTTTATTGTACTGTATATAGTAAGGAAGAAATGGAGTGGGCTTTACTGTACTGTATATAGTAAGGAAGAAGTAGAGTGGGCTTTATTGTACTGTATATAGTAAGGTAGAAGTAGAGTGGGCTTTATTGTACTGTATATAGTGAGGAAGAAGTGGAGTGGGCTTTGTTGTTCTGTATATAGTAAGGAAGAAGTGGAGTGGGCTTTATTGTACTGTATATAGTAAGGAAGAAATGGAGTGGGCTTTATTGTACTGCATATAGTAAGGAAGAAGTGGAGGGGGCTTTATTGTACTGTATATAGTATGGAAGAAGTGGAGTGGGCTTTATTGTACTGTATATAGTAAGGAAGAAGTGGAGTGGGCTTTATTGTACTGTATATAGTAAGGAAGAAGTGGAGTGGGCTTTATTGTACAGTATATAGTAAGGAAGAAGTAGAGTGGGCTTTATTGTACTGTATATAGTAAGGAAGAAGTAGAGTGGGCTTTATTGTACTGTATATAGTAAGGAAGAAATGGAGT
Source organism: Taudactylus pleione (assembly GCA_031769625.1). NCBI lineage: Eukaryota > Metazoa > Chordata > Amphibia > Anura > Myobatrachidae > Taudactylus > Taudactylus pleione. The sequence goes on from JAUIMM010002723.1 coordinate 191,231, forward strand.
GGGCTTTATTGTACTGTATATAGTAAGGAAGAAGTGGAGTGGCTTTATTGTACTGTATATAGTAAGGAAGAAGTGGAGTGGGCTTTATTGTACTGTATATAGTAAGGAAGAAGTGGAGTGGGCTTTATTGTACTGTATATAGTAAGGAAGAAGTAGAGTGGGCTTTATTGTACTGTATATAGTGAGGAAGAAGTAAAGTGGGCTTTATTGTACTGTATATAGTAAGGAAGAAGTGGAGTGGGCTTTATTGTACTGTATATAGTAAGGAAGAAGTGGAGTGGGCTTTATTGTACTGTATATAGTAAGGATGAAGTGGAGTGGGCTTTATTGTACTGTATATAGTAAGGAAGAACTGGAGTGGACTTTATTGTACTGTATATAGTAAAGAAGAAGTGGAGTGGTCTTTATTGGACTGTATATAGTAAGGAAGAAGTGGAGTGGGCTTTATTGTACTCTATATAGTAAGGAAGAAGTGGAGTGGGCTTTATTGTACTGTATATATTAAGGATGAAATGGAGTGGGCTTTATTGTACTGTATATAGTAAGGAAGAAATTGAGTGGGCTTTATTGTACTGTATATAGTAAGGAAGAAGTAGAGTGGGCTTTATTGTACTGTATAGAGTAATGAAGAAGTGGAGTGGGCTTTATTGTACTGTATATAGTAAGGAAGGATAGTGGACTTTATTGTACTGTATATAGTAAGGAAGAAGTAGAGTGGGCTTTATTGTACTGTATATAGTAAGGAAGAAGTAGAGTGGGCTTTATTGTACTGTATATAGTAAGGAAGAAGTGGAGTGGGCTTTATTGTACTGTATGTAGTAAGGAATTAATGGAGTGGGCTTTATTGTACTGTATATAGTAAGGAAGAAATGGAGTGGGCTTTATTGTACTGTATATAGTAAGGACGAAGTAGAGTGGGCTATATTGTACTGTATATAGTAAGGAACAAGTGGAGTGGGCTTAATTGTACTGTATATAGTAAGGAAGGAGAGTGGGCTTTATTGTACTGTATATAGTAAGGAAGAAGTAGAGTGGGCTTTATTGTACTGTATATAGTAAGGAAGAAGTAGAGTGGGCTTTAGTGTACTGTATATAGTAAGGAAGGAGTGGGCTTTATTGTACTGTATATAGTAAGGAAGAAGTAGAGTGGGCTTTATTGTACTGTATATAGTAAGGAAGAAGTGGAGTGGGCTTTATTGTACTGTATATAGTAAGGAAGAAATGGAGTGGGCTTTATTGTACTGTATAGAGTAAGGAAGAAGAAGAGTGGGCTTTATTGTACTGTATATAGTAAGGTAGAAGTGGAGTGGGCTTCATTGTACTGTATATAGTAAGGAAGAAGTGGATTTGGCTTTATTGTACTGTATATAGTAAGGAAGAAGTGGAGTGGACTTTATTGTACTGTATATAGTAAGGAAGAAGTGGAGTGGGCTTTATTTTACTGTATATAGTAAGGAAGAAGTGGAGTGGGCTTTATTATACTGTATATAGTAAGGAAGAAGTGGAGTGGGCTTTATTGTACTGTATATAGTAAGGAAGAAGAAGAGTGGGCTTTTTTGTACTGTATATAGTAAGGAAGAAGTGGAGTGGGCTTTATTGTACTGTATATAGTAATGAAGAAGTGGAGTGGGCTTTATTGTACTGTATATAGTAAGGAAGAAGTGGAGTGGTCTTTATTGTATTGTATATAGTAAGGAAGAAGTGGATTGGGCTTTATTGTACTGTATATAGTAAGGAAGAAGTGGAGTGGGCTTTATTGTACTGTATATAGTTAGGAAGAAATGGAGTGGGCTTTATTGTACTGTATATAGTAAGGAAGAAGTGCAGTGGGCTTAATTGTACTGTATATAGTAAGGAAGAAGTGGAGTGGGCTTTATTGTACTGTATATATTAAGGATGAAATGGAGTGGGCTTTATTGTACTGTATATAGTAAGGAAGAAATTGAGTGGGCTTTATTGTACTGTATATAGTAAGGAAGAAGTAGAGAGGGCTTTATTGTACTGTATATAGTAAGGAAGAAATGGAGTGGGCTTTATTGTACTGTATATAGTAAGGAAGAAGTGGAGTGGGCTTATTTGTACTGTATATAGTAAGGAAGAAGTGGAGTGGGCTTAATTGTACTGTATATAGTAAGGAAGAAATGGAGTGGGCTTTATTGTACTGTATATAGTAAGGAAGAAGTGGAGTGGGCTTAATTGTACTGTATATAGTAAGGAAGAAATGGAGTGGGCTTTATTGTACTGTATATAGTAAGGAAGAAGTGGAGTGGGCTTAATTGTACTGTATATAGTAAAGAAGAAGGGGAGTGGGCTTTATTGTACTGTATATAGTAAGGAAGAAGTAGAGTGGGCTTTATTGTACTGTATATAGTGAGGAAGAAGTAGAGTGGGCTTTATTGTACTATATATAGTAAGGAAGAAGTAGAGTGGGCTTTATTGTACTGTATATAGTAAGGAAGAAATGGAGTGGGCTTTACTGTACTGTATATAGTAAGGAAGAAGTAGAGTGGGCTTTATTGTACTGTATATAGTAAGGTAGAAGTAGAGTGGGCTTTATTGTACTGTATATAGTAAGGAAGAAGTGGAGTGGGCTTTATTGTTCTGTATATAGTAAGGAAGAAGTGGAGTGGGCTTTATTGTACTGTATATAGTAAGGAAGAAATGGAGTGGGCTTTATTGTACTGCATATAGTAAGGAAGAAGTGGAGGGGGCTTTATTGTACTGTATATAGTATGGAAGAAGTGGAGTGGGCTTTATTGTACTGTATATAGTAAGGAAGAAGTGGAGTGGGCTTTATTGTACTGTATATAGTAAGGAAGAAGTGGAGTGGGCTTTATTGTACAGTATATAGTAAGGAAGAAGTAGAGTGGGCTTTATTGTACTGTATATAGTAAGGAAGAAGTAAAGTGGACTTTATTGTACTGTATATAGTAAGGAAGAAGTGGAGTGGGCTTTATTGTACTGTATATAGTAAGGAAGAAGTGGAGTGGGCTTCATTGTACTGTATATAGTAAGGATGAAGTGGAGTGGGCTTTATTGTACTGTATATAGTAAGGAAGAACTGGAGTGGACTTTATTGTACTGTATATAGTAAAGAAGAAGTGGAGTGGTCTTTATTGGACTGTATATAGTAAGGAAGAAGTGGAGTGGGCTTTATTGTACTGTATATAGTAAGGAAGAAGTGGAGTGGGCTTTATTTTACTGTATATAGTAAGGAAGAAGTAGAGTGGGCTTTATTGTACTGTATGTAGTGAGGAAGAAGTAAAGTGGGCTTTATTGTACTGTATATAGTAAGGAAGAAGTGGAGTGGGCTTTATTGTACTGTATATAGTAAGGAAGAAGTGGAGGGGGCTTTATTGTACTGTATATAGTAAGGATGAAGTGGAGTGGGCTTTATTGTACTGTATATAGTAAGGAAGAACTGGAGTGGACTTTATTGTACTGTATATAGTAAAGAAGAAGTGGAGTGGTCTTTATTGGACTGTATATAGTAAGGAAGAAGTGGAGTGGGCTTTATTGTACTCTATATAGTAAGGAAGAAGTGGAGTGGGCTTTATTGTACTGTATATATTAAGGATGAAATGGAGTGGGCTTTATTGTACTGTATATAGTAAGGAAGAAATTGAGTGGGCTTTATTGTACTGTATATAGTAAGGAAGAAGTAGAGTGGGCTTTATTGTACTGTATATAGTAAGGAAGAAGTGGAGTGGGCTTTATTGTACTGTATATAGTAAGGAAGGAGAGTGGACTTTATTGTACTGTATATAGTAAGGAAGGAGAGTGGACTTTATTGTACTGTATATAGTAAGGAAGAAGTAGAGTGGGCTTTATTGTACTGTATATAGTAAGGAAGAAGTAGAGTGGGCTTTATTGTACTGTATATAGTAAGGAAGAAGTGGAGTGGGCTTTATTGTACTGTATGTAGTAAGGAATTAATGGAGTGGGCTTTATTGTACTGTATATAGTAAGGAAGAAATGGAGTGGGCTTTATTGTACTGTATATAGTAAGGACGAAGTAGAGTGGGTTTTATTGTACTGTATATAGTAAGGAAGAAGTGGAGTGGGCTTAATTGTACTGTATATAGTAAGGAAGGAGAGTGGGCTTTATTGTACTGTATATAGTAAGGAAGAAGTAGAGTGGGCTTCATTGTACTGTATATAGTAAGGAAGAAGTAGAGTGGGCTTTAGTGTACTGTATATAGTAAGGAAGGAGTGGGCTTTATTGTACTGTATATAGTAAGGAAGAAGTGGAGTGGGCTTTATTGTACAGTATATTGTAAGGAAGAAGTGGAGTGGGCTTTATTGTACTGTATATAGTATGGAAGAAGTGGAGTGGGCTTAATTGTACTGTATATAGTAAGGAAGAAGTGGAGTATGCTTTATTGTACTGTATATAGTAAGGAAGAAGGAGAGTGGGCTTTATTGTACTGTATATAGTAAGGAAGAAGTAGAGTGGGCTTTATTATACTGTATATAGTAAGGAAGAAGTAGAGTGGGCTTTATTGTACTGTATATAGTAAGGAAGAAGTAGAGTGGGCTTTAGTGTACTGTATATAGTAAGGAAGGAGTGGGCTTTATTGTACTGTATATAGTAAGGAAGAAGTAAAGTGGGCTTTATTGTACTGTATATAGTAAGGAAGAAGTGGAGTGGGCTTTATTGTACTGTATATAGTAAGGAAGAAATTGAGTGGCCTTTATTGTACTGTATATAGTAAGGAAGAAGTGGAGTGGGCTTTATTGTACTGTATATAGTAAGGAAGAAATGGAGTGGGCTTTACTGTACTGTATATAGTAAGCAAGAAGTAGAGTGGGCTTTATTGTACTGTATATAGTAAGGTAGAAGTGGAGTGGGCTTTATTGTACTGTATATAGTAAGGAAGAAGTAGAGTGGGCTTTATTGTACTGTATATAGTAAGGAAGAAGTAGAGTGGGCTTTATTGTACTGTATATAGTAAGGAAGAAGTGGAATGGGCTTTATTGTACTGTATATAGTAAGGAAGAAGTGGAGTGGACATTATTGTACTGTATATAGTAAGGAAGAAGTGGAGTGGGCTTTATTGTACTGTATATAGTAAGAAAGAAGAGGAGTGGGCTTTATTGTACTGTATATAGTAAGGAAGAAGTAGAGTGGGCTTTTTTGTACTGTATATAGTAAGGAAGAAGTGGAGTGGGCTTTATTGTACTGTATATAGTAAGGAAGAAGTAGAGTGGGCTTTATTGTACTGTATATAGTGAGGAAGAAGTAGAGTGGGCTTTATTGTACTATATATAGTAAGGAAGAAGTAGAGTGGGCTTTATTGTACTGTATATAGTAAGGAAGAAATGGCGTGGGCTTTACTGTACTGTATATAGTAAGGAAGAAGTAGAGTGGGCTTTATTGTACTGTATATAGTAAGGTAGAAGTAGAGTGGGCTTTATTATACTGTATATAGTAAGGAAGAAGTGGAGTGGGCTTTGTTGTTCTGTATATAGTAAGGAAGAAGTGGAGTGGGCTTTATTGTACTGTATATAGTAAGGAAGAAATGGAGTGGGCTTTATTGTACTGCATATAGTAAGGAAGAAGTGGAGGGGGCTTTATTGTACTGTATATAGTATGGAAGAAGTGGAGTGGGCTTTATTGTACTGTATATAGTAAGGAAGAAGTGGAGTGGGCTTTATTGTACTGTATATAGTAAGGAAGAAGTGGAGTGGGCTTTATTGTACAGTATATAGTAAGGAAGAAGTAGAGTGGGCTTTATTGTACTGTATATAGTAAGGAAGAAGTAGAGTGGGCTTTATTGTACTGTATATAGTAAGGAAGAAATGGAGTGGGCTTCATTGTACTGTATATAGTAAGGAAGAAGTGGAGTGGCTTTATTGTACTGTATATAGTAAGGAAGAAGTGGAGTGGGCTTTATTGTACTGTATATAGTAAGGAAGAAGTGGAGTGGGCTTTATTGTACTGTATATAGTAAGGAAGAAGTAGAGTGGGCTTTATTGTACTGTATATAGTGAGGAAGAAGTAAAGTGGGCTTTATTGTACTGTATATAGTAAGGAAGAAGTGGAGTGGGCTTTATTGTACTGTATATAGTAAGGAAGAAGTGGAGTGGGCTTTATTGTACAGTATATAGTAAGGAAGAAGTAGAGTGGGCTTTATTGTACTGTATATAGTAAGGAAGAAGTAAAGTGGGCTTTATTGTACTGTATATAGTAAGGAAGAAGTGGAGTGGGCTTTATTGTACTGTATATAGTAAGGAAGAAGTGGAGTGGGCTTTATTGTACTGTATATAGTAAGGATGAAGTGGAGTGGGCTTTATTGTACTGTATATAGTAAGGAAGAACTGGAGTGGACTTTATTGTACTGTATATAGTAAAGAAGAAGTGGAGTGGTCTTTATTGGACTGTATATAGTAAGGAAGAAGTGGAGTGGGCTTTATTGTACTGTATATAGTAAGGAAGAAGTGGAGTGGGCTTTATTTTACTGTATATAGTAAGGAAGAAGTAGAGTGGGCTTTATTGTACTGTATATAGTGAGGAAGAAGTAAAGTGGGCTTTATTGTACTGTATATAGTAAGGAAGAAGTGGAGTGGGCTTTATTGTACTGTATATAGTAAGGAAGAAGTGGAGGGGGCTTTATTGTACTGTATATAGTAAGAATGAAGTGGAGTGGGCTTTATTGTACTGTATATAGTAAGGAAGAACTGGAGTGGACTTTATTGTACTGTATATAGTAAAGAAGAAGTGGAGTGGTCTTTATTGGACTGTATATAGTAAGGAAGAAGTGGAGTGGGCTTTATTGTACTCTATATAGTAAGGAAGAAGTGGAGTGGGCTTTATTGTACTGTATATATTAAGGATGAAATGGAGTGGGCTTTATTGTACTGTATATAGTAAGGAAGAAATTGAGTGGGCTTTATTGTACTGTATATAGTAAGGAAGAAGTAGAGTGGGCTTTATTGTACTGTATATAGTAAGGAAGAAGTGGAGTGGGCTTTATTGTACTGTATATAGTAAGGAAGGAGAGTGGACTTTATTGTACTGTATATAGTAAGGAAGGAGAGTGGACTTTATTGTACTGTATATAGTAAGGAAGAAGTAGAGTGGGCTTTATTGTACTGTATATAGTAAGGAAGAAGTAGAGTGGGCTTTATTGTACTGTATATAGTAAGGAAGAAGTGGAGTGGGCTTTATTGTACTGTATGTAGTAAGGAATTAATGGAGTGGGCTTTATTGTACTGTATATAGTAAGGAAGAAATGGAGTGGGCTTTACTGTACTGTATATAGTAAGGACGAAGTAGAGTGGGTTTTATTGTACTGTATATAGTAAGGAAGAAGTGGAGTGGGCTTAATTATACTGTATATAGTAAGGAAGGAGAGTGGGCTTTATTGTACTGTATATAGTAAGGAAGAAGTAGAGTGGGCTTTATTGTACTGTATATAGTAAGGAAGAAGTAGAGTGGGCTTTAGTGTACTGTATATAGTAAGGAAGGAGTGGGCTTTATTGTACTGTATATAGTAAGGAAGAAGTGGAGTGGGCTTTATTGTACAGTATATTGTAAGGAAGAAGTGGAGTGGGCTTTATTGTACTGTATATAGTACGGAAGAAGTGGAGTGGGCTTAATTGTACTGTATATAGTAAGGAAGAAGTGGAGTGGGCTTTATTGTACTGTATATAGTAAGGAAGAAGGAGAGTGGGCTTTATTGTACTGTATATAGTAAGGAAGAATTAGAGTGGGCTTTATTATACTGTATATAGTAAGGAAGAAGTAGAGTGGGCTTTATTGTACTGTATATAGTAAGGAAGAAGTAGAGTGGGCTTTAGTGTACTGTATATAGTAAGGAAGGAGTGGGCTTTATTGTACTGTATATAGTAAGGAAGAAGTAAAGTGGGCTTTATTGTACTGTATATAGTAAGGAAGAAGTGGAGTGGGCTTTATTGTACTGTATATAGTAAGGAAGAAATTGAGTGGCCTTTATTGTACTGTATATAGTAAGGAAGAAGTGGAGTGGGCTTTATTGTACTGTATATAGTAAGGAAGAAATGGAGTGGGCTTTACTGTACTGTATATAGTAAGCAAGAAGTAGAGTGGGCTTTATTGTACTGTATATAGTAAGGAAGAAGTGGAGTGGGCTTTATTGTACTGTATATAGTAAGGAAGAAATTGAGTGGCCTTTATTGTACTGTATATAGTAAGGAAGAAGTGGAGTGGGCTTTATTGTACTGTATATAGTAAGGAAGAAATGGAGTGGGCTTTACTGTACTGTATATAGTAAGCAAGAAGTAGAGTGGGCTTTATTGTACTGTATATAGTAAGGTAGAAGTGGAGTGGGCTTTATTGTACTGTATATAGTAAGGAAGAAGTAGAGTGGGCTTTATTGTACTGTATATAGTAAGGAAGAAGTAGAGTGGGCTTTATTGTACTGTATATAGTAAGGAAGAAGTGGAATGGGCTTTATTGTACTGTATATAGTAAGGAAGAAGTGGAGTGGACATTATTGTACTGTATATAGTAAGGAAGAAGTGGAGTGGGCTTTATTGTACTGTATATAGTAAGGAAGAAGAGGAGTGGGCTTTATTGTACTGTATATAGTAAGGAAGAAGTAGAGTGGGCTTTTTTGTACTGTATATAGTAAGGAAGAAGTGGAGTGGGCTTTATTGTACTGTATATAGTAAGGAAGAAGTAGAGTGGGCTTTATTGTACTGTATATAGTGAGGAAGAAGTAGAGTGGGCTTTATTGTACTGTATATAGTAAGGAAGAAGTAGAGTGGGCTTTATTGTACTGTATATAGTAAGGAAGAAATGGAGTGGCCTTTACTGTACTGTATATAGTAAGGAAGAAGTAGAGTGGGCTTTATTGTACTGTATATAGTAAGGTAGAAGTAGAGTGGGCTTTATTGTACTGTATATAGTAAGGAAGAAGTGGAGTGGGCTTTGTTGTTCTGTATATAGTAAGGAAGAAGTGGAGTGGGCTTTTTTGTACTGTATATAGTAAGGAAGAAATGGAGTGGGCTTTATTGTACTGCATATAGTAAGGAAGAAGTGGAGGGGGCTTTATTGTACTGTATATAGTATGGAAGAAGTGGAGTGGGCTTTATTGTACTGTATATAGTAAGGAAGAAGTGGAGTGGACTTTATTGTACTGTATATAGTAAGGAAGAAGTGGAGTGGGCTTTATTGTACAGTATATAGTAAGGAAGAAGTAGAGTGGGCTTTATTGTACTGTATATAGTAAGGAAGAAGTAGAGTGGGCTTTATTGTACTGTATATAGTAAGGAAGAAATGGAGTGGGCTTTATTGTACTGTATATAGTAAGGAAGAAGTGGAGTGGCTTTATTGTACTGTATATAGTAAGGAAGAAGTGGAGTGGGCTTTATTGTACTGTATATAGTAAGGAAGAAGTGGAGTGGGCTTTATTGTACTGTATATAGTAAGGAAGAAGTAGAGTGGGCTTTATTGTACTGTATATAGTGAGGAAGAAGTAAAGTGGGCTTTATTGTACTGTATATAGTAAGGAAGAAGTGGAGTGGGCTTTATTGTACTGTATATAGTAAGGAAGAAGTGGAGTGGGCTTTATTGTACTGTATATAGTAAGGATGAAGTGGAGTGGGCTTTATTGTACTGTATATAGTAAGGAAGAACTGGAGTGGACTTTATTGTACTGTATATAGTAAAGAAGAAGTGGAGTGGTCTTTATTGGACTGTATATAGTAAGGAAGAAGTGGAGTGGGCTTTATTGTACTCTATATAGTAAGGAAGAAGTGGAGTGGGCTTTATTGTACTGTATATATTAAGGATGAAATGGAGTGGGCTTTATTGTACTGTATATAGTAAGGAAGAAATTGAGTGGGCTTTATTGTACTGTATATAGTAAGGAAGAAGTAGAGTGGGCTTTATTGTACTGTATATAGTAATGAAGAAGTGGAGTGGGCTTTATTGTACTGTATATAGTAAGGAAGGAGAGTGGACTTTATTGTACTGTATATAGTAAGGAAGAAGTAGAGTGGGCTTTATTGTACTGTATATAGTAAGGAAGAAGTAGAGTGGGCTTTATTGTACTGTATATAGTAAGGAAGAAGTGGAGTGGGCTTTATTGTACTGTATGTAGTAAGGAATTAATGGAGTGGGCTTTATTGTACTGTATATAGTAAGGAAGAAATGGAGTGGGCTTTATTGTACTGTATATAGTAAGGACGAAGTAGAGTGGGCTTTATTGTACTGTATATAGTAAGGAAGAAGTGGAGTGGGCTTAATTGTACTGTATATAGTAAGGAAGGAGAGTGGGCTTTATTGTACTGTATATAGTAAGGAAGAAGTAGAGTGGGCTTTATTGTACTGTATATAGTAAGGAAGAAGTAGAGTGGGCTTTAGTGTACTGTATATAGTAAGGAAGGAGTGGGCTTTATTGTACTGTATATAGTAAGATAAGAAGTAGAGTGGGCTTTATTGTACTGTATATAGTAAGGAAGAAGTGGAGTGGGCTTTATTGTACTGTATATAGTAAGGAAGAAATGGAGTGGGCTTTATTGTACTTTATATAGTAAGGATGAAGTAGAGTGGGCTTTATTGTACTGTATATAGTAAGGAAGAAATGGAGTGGGCTTTACTGTACTGTATAGAGTAAGGAAGAAGAAGAGTGGGCTTTATTGTACTGTATATAGTAAGGTAGAAGTGGAGTGGGCTTCATTGTACTGTATATAGTAAGGAAGAAGTGGAATTGGCTTTATTGTACTGTATATAGTAAGGAAGAAGTGGAGTGGACTTTATTGTACTGTATATAGTAAGGAAGAAGTGGAGTGGGCTTTATTTTACTGTATATAGTAAGGAAGAAGTGGAGTGGGCTTTATTATACTGTATATAGTAAGGAAGAAGTGGAGTGGGCTTTATTGTACTGTATATAGTAAGGAAGAAGAAGAGTGGGCTTTTTTGTACTGTATATAGTAAGGAAGAAGTGGAGTGGGCTTTATTGTACTGTATATAATAATGAAGAAGTGGAGTGGGCTTTATTGTACTGTATATAGTAAGGAAGAAGTGGAGTGGTCTTTATTGTATTGTATATAGTAAGGAAGAAGTGGATTGGGCTTTATTGTACTGTATATAGTAAGGAAGAAGTGGAGTGGGCTTTATTGTACTGTATATAGTTAGGAAGAAATGGAGTGGGCTTTATTGTACTGTATATAGTAAGGAAGAAGTGGAGTGGGCTTAATTAAACTGTATATAGTAAGGAAGAAGTGGAGTGGGCTTTATTGTACTGTATATATTAAGGATGAAATGGAGTTGGCTTTATTGTACTGTATATAGTAAGGAAGAAATTGAGTGGGCTTTATTGTACTGTATATAGTAAGGAAGAAGTAGAGAGGGCTTTATTGTACTGTATATAGTAAGGAAGAAATGGAGTGGGCTTTATTGTACTGTATATAGTAAGGAAGAAGTGGAGTGGGCTTAATTGTACTGTATATAGTAAGGAAGAAGTGGAGTGGGCTTTATTGTACTGTATATATTAAGGATGAAATGGAGTGGGCTTTATTGTACTGTATATAGTAAGGAAGAAATTGAGTGGGCTTTATTGTACTGTATATAGTAAGGAAGAAGTAGAGTGGGCTTTATTGTACTGTATATAGTAAGGAAGAAGTGGAGTGGGCTTTATTGTACTGTATATAGTAAGGAAGGAGAGTGGACTTTATTGTACTGTATATAGTAAGGAAGAAGTAGAGTGGGCTTTATTGTACTGTATATAGTAAGGAAGAAGTAGAGTGGGCTTTATTGTACTGTATATAGTAAGGAAGAAATGGAGTGGGCTTTACTGTACTGTATATAGTAAGGAAGAAGTGGAATGGGCTTTATTGTACTGTATATAGTAAGGAAGAAGTGGAGTGGACTTTATTGTACTGTATATAGTAAGGAAGAAGTGGAGTGGGCTTTATTTTACTGTATATAGTAAGGAAGAAGTGGAGTGGGCTTTTTTGTACTGTATATAGTAAGGAAGAAGTGGAGTGGGGTTTATTGTAATGTATATAGTAATGAAGAAGTGGAGTGGGCTTTATTGTACTGTATATAGTAAGGAAGAAGTGGAGTGGACTTTATTGTACTGTATATAGTAAGGAAGAAGTGGAGTGGGCTTTATTTTACTGTATATAGTAAGGAAGAAGTGGAGTGGGCTTTATTATACTGTATATAGTAAGGAAGAAGTGGAGTGGGCTTTATTGTACTGTATATAGTAAGGAAGAAGAAGAGTGGGCTTTTTTGTACTGTATATAGTAAGGAAGAAGTGGAGTGGGCTTTATTGTACTGTATATAGTAATGAAGAAGTGGAGTGGGCTTTATTGTACTGTATATAGTAAGGAAGAAGTGGAGTGGGCTTTATTGTACTGTATATATTAAGGATGAAATGGAGTGGGCTTTATTGTACTGTATATAGTAAGGAAGAAATTGAGTGGGCTTTATTGTACTGTATATAGTAAGGAAGAAGTAGAGAGGGCTTTATTGTACTGTATATAGTAAGGAAGAAATGGAGTGGGCTTTATTGTACTGTATATAGTAAGGAAGAAGTGGAGTGGGCTTAATTGTACTGTATATAGTAAGGAAGAAGTGGAGTGGGCTTTATTGTACTGTATATATTAAGGATGAAATGGAGTGGGCTTTATTGTACTGTATATAGTAAGGAAGAAATTGAGTGGGCTTTATTGTACTGTATATAGTAAGGAAGAAGTAGAGTGGGCTTTATTGTACTGTATATAGTAAGGAAGAAGTGGAGTGGGCTTTATTGTACTGTATATAGTAAGGAAGGAGAGTGGACTTTATTGTACTGTATATAGTAAGGAAGAAGTAGAGTGGGCTTTATTGTACTGTATATAGTAAGGAAGAAGTAGAGTGGGCTTTATTGTACTGTTTATAGTAAGGAAGAAATGGAGTGGGCTTTACTGTACTGTATATAGTAAGGAAGAAGTGGAATGGGCTTTATTGTACTGTATATAGTAAGGAAGAAGTGGAGTGGACTTTATTGTACTGTATATAGTAAGGAAGAAGTGGAGTGGGCTTTATTTTACTGTATATAGTAAGGAAGAAGTGGAGTGGGCTTTTTTGTACTGTATATAGTAAGGAAGAAGTGGAGTGGGGTTTATTGTAATGTATATAGTAATGAAGAAGTGGAGTGGGCTTTATTGTACTGTATATAGTAAGGAAGAAGTAGAGTGGGCTTTATTGTACTGTATATAGTAAGGAAGAAATGGAGTGGGCTTTATTGTACTGTATATAGTAAGGAAGAAGTGGAGTGGGCTTTATTTTACTGTATATAGTAAGGAAGAAGTGGAGTGGGCTTTTTTGTACTGTATATAGTAAGGAAGAAGTGGAGTGGGGTTTATTGTAATGTATATAGTAATGAAGAAGTGGAGTGGGCTTTATTGTACTGTATATAGTAAGGAAGAAGTGGAGTGGACTTTATTGTACTGTATATAGTAAGGAAGAAGTGGAGTGGGCTTTATTTTACTGTATATAGTAAGGAAGAAGTGGAGTGGGCTTTATTATACTGTATATAGTAAGGAAGAAGTGGAGTGGGCTTTATTGTACTGTATATAGTAAGGAAGAAGAAGAGTGGGCTTTTTTGTACTGTATATAGTAAGGAAGAAGTGGAGTGGGCTTTATTGTACTGTATATAGTAATGAAGAAGTGGAGTGGGCTTTATTGTACTGTATATAGTAAGGAAGAAGTGGAGTGGGCTTTATTGTACTGTATATATTAAGGATGAAATGGAGTGGGCTTTATTGTACTGTATATAGTAAGGAAGAAATTGAGTGGGCTTTATTGTACTGTATATAGTAAGGAAGAAGTAGAGAGGGCTTTATTGTACTGTATATAGTAAGGAAGAAATGGAGTGGGCTTTATTGTACTGTATATAGTAAGGAAGAAGTGGAGTGGGCTTAATTGTACTGTATATAGTAAGGAAGAAGTGGAGTGGGCTTTATTGTACTGTATATATTAAGGATGAAATGGAGTGGGCTTTATTGTACTGTATATAGTAAGGAAGAAATTGAGTGGGCTTTATTGTACTGTATATAGTAAGGAAGAAGTAGAGTGGGCTTTATTGTACTGTATATAGTAAGGAAGAAGTGGAGTGGGCTTTATTGTACTGTATATAGTAAGGAAGGAGAGTGGACTTTATTGTACTGTATATAGTAAGGAAGAAGTAGAGTGGGCTTTATTGTACTGTATATAGTAAGGAAGAAGTAGAGTGGGCTTTATTGTACTGTTTATAGTAAGGAAGAAATGGAGTGGGCTTTACTGTACTGTATATAGTAAGGAAGAAGTGGAATGGGCTTTATTGTACTGTATATAGTAAGGAAGAAGTGGAGTGGACTTTATTGTACTGTATATAGTAAGGAAGAAGTGGAGTGGGCTTTATTTTACTGTATATAGTAAGGAAGAAGTGGAGTGGGCTTTTTTGTACTGTATATAGTAAGGAAGAAGTGGAGTGGGGTTTATTGTAATGTATATAGTAATGAAGAAGTGGAGTGGGCTTTATTGTACTGTATATAGTAAGGAAGAAGTGGAGTGGACTTTATTGTACTGTATATAGTAAGGAAGAACTGGAGTGGACTTTATTGTACTGTATATAGTAAAGAAGAAGTGGAGTGGTCTTTATTGGACTGTATATAGTAAGGAAGAAGTGGAGTGGGCTTTATTGTACTGTATATAGTAAGGAAGAAGTGGAGTGGGCTTTATTGTACTGTATATAGTAAGGATGAAGTGGAGTGGGCTTTATTGTACTGTATATAGTAAGGAAGAACTGGAGTGGACTTTATTGTACTGTATATAGTAAAGAAGAAGTGGAGTGGTCTTTATTGGACTGTATATAGTAAGGAAGAAGTGGAGTGGGCTTTATTGTACTGTATATAGTAAGGAAGAAGTGGAGTGGGCTTTGTTTTACTGTATATAGTAAGGAAGAAGTAGAGTGGGCTTTATTGTACTGTATATAGTGAGGAAGAAGTAAAGTGGGCTTTATTGTACTGTATATAGTAAGGAAGAAGTGGAGTGGGCTTTATTGTACTGTATATAGTAAGGAAGAAGTGGAGGGGGCTTTATTGTACTGTATATAGTAAGGATGAAGTGGAGTGGGCTTTATTGTACTGTATATAGTAAGGAAGAACTGGAGTGGACTTTATTGTACTGTATATAGTAAAGAAGAAGTGGAGTGGTCTTTATTGGACTGTATATAGTAAGGAAGAAGTGGAGTGGGCTTTATTGTACTCTATATAGTAAGGAAGAAGTGGAGTGGGCTTTATTGTACTGTATATATTAAGGATGAAATGGAGTGGGCTTTATTGTACTGTATATAGTAAGGAAGAAATTGAGTGGGCTTTATTGTACTGTATATAGTAAGGAAGAAGTAGAGTGGGCTTTATTGTACTGTATATAGTAAGGAAGAAGTGGAGTGGGCTTTATTGTACTGTATATAGTAAGGAAGGAGAGTGGACTTTATTGTACTGTATATAGTAAGGAAGGAGAGTGGACTTTATTGTACTGTATATAGTAAGGAAGAAGTAGAGTGGGCTTTATTGTACTGTATATAGTAAGGAAGAAGTAGAGTGGGCTTTATTGTACTGTATATAGTAAGGAAGAAGTGGAGTGGGCTTTATTGTACTGTATGTAGTAAGGAATTAATGGAGTGGGCTTTATTGTACTGTATATAGTAAGGAAGAAATGGAGTGGGCTTTATTGTACTGTATATAGTAAGGACGAAGTAGAGTGGGTTTTATTGTACTGTATATAGTAAGGAAGAAGTGGAGTGGGCTTAATTGTACTGTATATAGTAAGGAAGGAGAGTGGGCTTTATTGTACTGTATATAGTAAGGAAGAAGTAGAGTGGGCTTTATTGTACTGTATATAGTAAGGAAGAAGTAGAGTGGGCTTTAGTGTACTGTATATAGTAAGGAAGGAGTGGGCTTTATTGTACTGTATATAGTAAGGAAGAAGTGGAGTGGGCTTTATTGTACAGTATATTGTAAGGAAGAAGTGGAGTGGGCTTTATTGTACTGTATATAGTACGGAAGAAGTGGAGTGGGCTTAATTGTACTGTATATAGTAAGGAAGAAGTGGAGTGGGCTTTATTGTACTGTATATAGTAAGGAAGAAGGAGAGTGGGCTTTATTGTACTGTATATAGTAAGGAAGAAGTAGAGTGGGCTTTATTATACTGTATATAGTAAGGAAGAAGTAGAGTGGGCTTTATTGTACTGTATATAGTAAGGAAGAAGTAGAGTGGGCTTTAGTGTACTGTATATAGTAAGGAAGGAGTGGGCTTTATTGTACTGTATATAGTAAGGAAGAAGTAAAGTGGGCTTTATTGTACTGTATATAGTAAGGAAGAAGTGGAGTGGGCTTTATTGTACTGTATATAGTAAGGAAGAAATTTAGTGGCCTTTATTGTACTGTATATAGTAAGGAAGAAGTGGAGTGGGCTTTATTGTACTGTATATAGTAAGGAAGAAATGGAGTGGGCTTTACTGTACTGTATATATTAAGCAAGAAGTAGAGTGGGCTTTATTGTACTGTATATAGTAAGGTAGAAATGGAGTGGGCTTTATTGTACTGTATATAGTAAGGAAGAAGTGGAGTGGCTTTATTGTACTGTATATAGTAAGGAAGAAGTGGAGTGGGCTTTATTGTACTGTATATAGTAAGGAAGAAGTGGAGTGGGCTTTATTGTACTGTATATAGTAAGGAAGAAGTAGAGTGGGCTTTATTGTACTGTATATAGTGAGGAAGAAGTAAAGTGGGCTTTATTGTACTGTATATAGTAAGGAAGAAGTGGAGTGGGCTTTATTGTACTGTATATAGTAAGGAAGAAGTGGAGTGGGCTTTATTGTACTGTATATAGTAAGGATGAAGTGGAGTGGGCTTTATTGTACTGTATATAGTAAGGAAGAACTGGAGTGGACTTTATTGTACTGTATATAGTAAAGAAGAAGTGGAGTGGTCTTTATTGGACTGTATATAGTAAGGAAGAAGTGGAGTGGGCTTTATTGTACTCTATATAGTAAGGAAGAAGTGGAGTGGGCTTTATTGTACTGTATATATTAAGGATGAAATGGAGTGGGCTTTATTGTACTGTATATAGTAAGGAAGAAATTGAGTGGGCTTTATTGTACTGTATATAGTAAGGAAGAAGTAGAGTGGGCTTTATTGTACTGTATATAGTAATGAAGAAGTGGAGTGGGCTTTATTGTACTGTATATAGTAAGGAAGGAGAGTGGACTTTATTGTACTGTATATAGTAAGGAAGAAGTAGAGGGCTTTATTGTACTGTATATAGTAAGGAAGAAGTAGAGTGGGCTTTATTGTACTGTATATAGTAAGGAAGAAGTGGAGTGGGCTTTATTGTACTGTATGTAGTAAGGAATTAATGGAGTGGGCTTTATTGTACTGTATATAGTAAGGAAGAAATGGAGTGGGCTTTATTGTACTGTATATAGTAAGGACGAAGTAGAGTGGGCTTTATTGTACTGTATATAGTAAGGAAGAAGTGGAGTGGGCTTAATTGTACTGTATATAGTAAGGAAGGAGAGTGGGCTTTATTGTACTGTATATAGTAAGGAAGAAGTAGAGTGGGCTTTATTGTACTGTATATAGTAAGGAAGAAGTAGAGTGGGCTTTAGTGTACTGTATATAGTAAGGAAGGAGTGGGCTTTATTGTACTGTATATAGTAAGGAAGAAGTAGAGTGGGCTTTATTGTACTGTATATAGTAAGGAAGAAGTGGAGTGGGCTTTATTGTACTGTATATAGTAAGGAAGAAATGGAGTGGGCTTTATTGTACTTTATATAGTAAGGATGAAGTAGAGTGGGCTTTATTGTACTGTATATAGTAAGGAAGAAATGGAGTGGGCTTTACTGTACTGTATAGAGTAAGGAAGAAGAAGAGTGGGCTTTATTGTACTGTATATAGTAAGGTAGAAGTGGAGTGGGCTTCATTGTACTGTATATAGTAAGGAAGAAGTGGAATTGGCTTTATTGTACTGTATATAGTAAGGAAGAAGTGGAGTGGACTTTATTGTACTGTATATAGTAAGGAAGAAGTGGAGTGGGCTTTATTTTACTGTATATAGTAAGGAAGAAGTGGAGTGGGCTTTATTATACTGTATATAGTAAGGAAGAAGTGGAGTGGGCTTTATTGTACTGTATATAGTAAGGAAGAAGAAGAGTGGGCTTTTTTGTACTGTATATAGTAAGGAAGAAGTGGAGTGGGCTTTATTGTACTGTATATAATAATGAAGAAGTGGAGTGGGCTTTATTGTACTGTATATAGTAAGGAAGAAGTGGAGTGGTCTTTATTGTATTGTATATAGTAAGGAAGAAGTGGATTGGGCTTTATTGTACTGTATATAGTAAGGAAGAAGTGGAGTGGACTTTATTGTACTGTATATAGTTAGGAAGAAATGGAGTGGGCTTTATTGTACTGTATATAGTAAGGAAGAAGTGGAGTGGGCTTAATTGTACTGTATATAGTAAGGAAGAAGTGGAGTGGGCTTTATTGTACTGTATATATTAAGGATGAAATGGAGTGGGCTTTATTGTACTGTATATAGTAAGGAAGAAATTGAGTGGGCTTTATTGTACTGTATATAGTAAGGAAGAAGTAGAGAGGGCTTTATTGTACTGTATATAGTAAGGAAGAAATGGAGTGGGCTTTATTGTACTGTATATAGTAAGGAAGAAGTGGAGTTGGCTTAATTGTACTGTATATAGTAAGGAAGAAGTGGAGTGGGCTTTATTGTACTGTATATATTAAGGATGAAATGGAGTGGGCTTTATTGTACTGTATATAGTAAGGAAGAAATTGAGTGGGCTTTATTGTACTGTATATAGTAAGGAAGAAGTAGAGTGGGCTTTATTGTACTGTATATAGTAAGGAAGAAGTGGAGTGGGCTTTATTGTACTGTATATAGTAAGGAAGGAGAGTGGACTTTATTGTACTGTATATAGTAAGGAAGAAGTAGAGTGGGCTTTATTGTACTGTATATAGTAAGGAAGAAGTAGAGTGGGCTTTATTGTACTGTTTATAGTAAGGAAGAAATGGAGTGGGCTTTACTGTACTGTATATAGTAAGGAAGAAGTGGAATGGGCTTTATTGTACTGTATATTGTAAGGAAGAAGTGGAGTGGACTTTATTGTACTGTATATAGTAAGGAAGAAGTGGAGTGGGCTTTATTTTACTGTATATAGTAAGGAAGAAGTGGAGTGGGCTTTTTTGTACTGTATATAGTAAGGAAGAAGTGGAGTGGGGTTTATTGTAATGTATATAGTAATGAAGAAGTGGAGTGGGCTTTATTGTACTGTATATAGTAAGGAAGAAGTGGAGTGGACTTTATTGTACTGTATATAGTAAGGAAGAAGTGGAGTGGGTTTTATTTTACTGTATATAGTAAGGAAGAAGTGGAGTGGGCTTTATTATACTGTATATAGTAAGGAAGAAGTGGAGTGGGCTTTATTGTACTGTATATAGTAAGAAAGAAGAAGAGTGGGCTTTTTTGTACTGTATATAGTAAGGAAGAAGTGGAGTGGGCTTTATTGTACTGTATATAGTAATGAAGAAGTGGAGTGGGCTTTATTGTACTGTATATAGTAAGGAAGAAGTGGAGTGGGCTTTATTGTATTGTATATAGTAAGGAAGAAGTGGAGTGGGCTTTATTGTACTGTATATAGTAAGGAAGAAGTGGAGTGGGCTTTATTGTACTGTATATAGTTAGGAAGAAATGGAGTGGGCTTTATTGTACTGTATATAGTAAGGAAGAAGTGGAGTGGGCTTAATTGTACTGTATATAGTAAGGAAGAAGTGGAGTGGGCTTTATTGTACTGTATATATTAAGGATGAAATGGAGTGGGCTTTATTGTACTGTATATAGTAAGGAAGAAATTGAGTGGGCTTTATTGTACTGTATATAGTAAGGAAGAAGTAGAGAGGGCTTTATTGTACTGTATATAGTAAGGAAGAAATGGAGTGGGCTTTATTGTACTGTATATAGTAAGGAAGAAGTGGAGTGGGCTTAATTGTACTGTATATAGTAAGGAAGAAGTGGAGTGGGCTTTATTGTACTGTATATATTAAGGATGAAATGGAGTGGGCTTTATTGTACTGTATATAGTAAGGAAGAAATTGAGTGGGCTTTATTGTACTATATATAGTAAGGAAGAAGTAGAGTGGGCTTTATTGTACTGTATATAGTAAGGAAGAAGTGGAGTGGGCTTTATTGTACTGTATATAGTATGGAAGGAGAGTGGACTTTATTGTACTGTATATAGTAAGGAAGAAGTAGAGTGGGCTTTATTGTACTGTATATAGTAAGGAAGAAGTAGAGTGGGCTTTATTGTACTATATATAGTAAGGAAGAAGTGGAATGGGCTTTATTGTACTGTATATAGTAAGGAAGAAGTGGAGTGGACTTTATTGTACTGCATATAGTAAGGAAGAAGTGGAGTGGGCTTTATTTTACTGTATATAGTAAGGAAGAAGTGGAGTGGGCTTTTTTGTACTGTATATAGTAAGGAAGAAGTGGAGTGTGGTTTATTGTACTGTATATAGTAATGAAGAAGTGGAGTGGGCTTTATTGTACTGTATATAGTAAGGAAGAAGTGGAGTGGGCTTTATTGTATTGTATATAGTAAGGAAGAAGTGGAGTGGCTTTATTGTACTGTATATAGTAAGGAAGAAGTAGAGTGGGCTTTATTGTACTGTATATAGTAAGGAAGAAGTGGAGTGGGCTTTATTGTACTGTATATAGTAAGGAAGAAGTGGAGTGGGCTTTATTGTACTGTATATACTAAGGAAGAAGTGGAGTGGGCTTTATTGTACTGTATATAGTAAGGAAGAAGTGGAGTGGGCTTTATTGTACTGTATATAGTAAGGAAGAAGTAAAGTGGGCTTTATTGTACTGTATATAGTAAGGAAGAAGTGGAGTGGGCTTTATTGTACTGTATATAGTAAGGAAGAAATTGAGTGGCCTTTATTGTACTGTATATAGTAAGGAAGAAGTGGAGTGGGCTTTATTGTACTGTATATAGTAAGGAAGAAATGGAGTGGGCTTTACTGTACTGTATATAGTAAGCAAGAAGTAGAGTGGGCTTTATTGTACTGTATATAGTAAGGTAGAAGTGGAGTGGGCTTTATTGTACTGTATATAGTAAGGAAGAAGTAGAGTGGGCTTTATTGTACTGTATATAGTAAGGAAGAAGTAGAGTGGGCTTTATTGTACTGTATATAGTAAGGAAGAAGTGGAATGGGCTTTATTGTACTGTATATAGTAAGGAAGAAGTGGAGTGGACATTATTGTACTGTATATAGTAAGGAAGAAGTGGAGTGGGCTTTATTGTACTGTATATAGTAAGGAAGAAGAGGAGTGGGCTTTATTGTACTGTATATAGTAAGGAAGAAGTAGAGTGGGCTTTTTTGTACTGTATATAGTAAGGAAGAAGTGGAGTGGGCTTTATTGTACTGTATATAGTAAGGAAGAAGTAGAGTGGGCTTTATTGTACTGTATATAGTGAGGAAGAAGTAGAGTGGGCTTTATTGTACTGTATATAGTAAGGAAGAAGTAGAGTGGGCTTTATTGTACTGTATATAGTAAGGAAGAAATGGAGTGGGCTTTACTGTACTGTATATAGTAAGGAAGAAGTAGAGTGGGCTTTATTGTACTGTATATAGTAAGGTAGAAGTAGAGTGGGCTTTATTGTACTGTATATAGTAAGGAAGAAGTGGAGTGGGCTTTGTTGTTCTGTATATAGTAAGGAAGAAGTGGAGTGGGCTTTTTTGTACTGTATATAGTAAGGAAGAAATGGAGTGGGCTTTATTGTACTGTATATAGTAAGGAAGAAGTGGAGTGGCTTTATTGTACTGTATATAGTAAGGAAGAAGTGGAGTGGGCTTTATTGTACTGTATATAGTAAGGAAGAAGTGGAGTGGGCTTTATTGTACTGTATATAGTAAGGAAGAAGTAGAGTGGGCTTTATTGTACTGTATATAGTGAGGAAGAAGTAAAGTGGGCTTTATTGTACTGTATATAGTAAGGAAGAAGTGGAGTGGGCTTTATTGTACTGTATATAGTAAGGAAGAAGTGGAGTGGGCTTTATTGTACTGTATATAGTAAGGATGAAGTGGAGTGGGCTTTATTGTACTGTATATAGTAAGGAAGAACTGGAGTGGACTTTATTGTACTGTATATAGTAAAGAAGAAGTGGAGTGGTCTTTATTGGACTGTATATAGTAAGGAAGAAGTGGAGTGGGCTTTATTGTACTCTATATAGTAAGGAAGAAGTGGAGTGGGCTTTATTGTACTGTATATATTAAGGATGAAATGGAGTGGGCTTTATTGTACTGTATATAGTAAGGAAGAAATTGAGTGGGCTTTATTGTACTGTATATAGTAAGGAAGAAGTAGAGTGGGCTTTATTGTACTGTATATAGTAATGAAGAAGTGGAGTGGGCTTTATTGTACTGTATATAGTAAGGAAGGAGAGTGGACTTTATTGTACTGTATATAGTAAGGAAGAAGTAGAGTGGGCTTTATTGTACTGTATATAGTAAGGAAGAAGTAGAGTGGGCTTTATTGTACTGTATATAGTAAGGAAGAAGTGGAGTGGGCTTTATTGTACTGTATGTAGTAAGGAATTAATGGAGTGGGCTTTATTGTACTGTATATAGTAAGGAAGAAATGGAGTGGGCTTTATTGTACTGTATATAGTAAGGACGAAGTAGAGTGGGCTTTATTGTACTGTATATAGTAAGGAAGAAGTGGAGTGGGCTTAATTGTACTGTATATAGTAAGGAAGGAGAGTGGGCTTTATTGTACTGTATATAGTAAGGAAGAAGTAGAGTGGGCTTTATTGTACTGTATATAGTAAGGAAGAAGTAGAGTGGGCTTTAGTGTACTGTATATAGTAAGGAAGGAGTGGGCTTTATTGTACTGTATATAGTAAGGAAGAAGTAGAGTGGGCTTTATTGTACTGTATATAGTAAGGAAGAAGTGGAGTGGGCTTTATTGTACTGTATATAGTAAGGAAGAAATGGAGTGGGCTTTATTGTACTTTATATAGTAAGGATGAAGTAGAGTGGGCTTTATTGTACTGTATATAGTAAGGAAGAAATGGAGTGGGCTTTACTGTACTGTATAGAGTAAGGAAGAAGAAGAGTGGGCTTTATTGTACTGTATATAGTAAGGTAGAAGTGGAGTGGGCTTCATTGTACTGTATATAGTAAGGAAGAAGTGGAATTGGCTTTATTGTACTGTATATAGTAAGGAAGAAGTGGAGTGGACTTTATTGTACTGTATATAGTAAGGAAGAAGTGGAGTGGGCTTTATTTTACTGTATATAGTAAGGAAGAAGTGGAGTGGGCTTTATTATACTGTATATAGTAAGGAAGAAGTGGAGTGGGCTTTATTGTACTGTATATAGTAAGGAAGAAGAAGAGTGGGCTTTTTTGTACTGTATATAGTAAGGAAGAAGTGGAGTGGGCTTTATTGTACTGTATATAATAATGAAGAAGTGGAGTGGGCTTTATTGTACTGTATATAGTAAGGAAGAAGTGGAGTGGTCTTTATTGTATTGTATATAGTAAGGAAGAAGTGGATTGGGCTTTATTGTACTGTATATAGTAAGGAAGAAGTGGAGTGGGCTTTATTGTACTGTATATAGTTAGGAAGAAATGGAGTGGGCTTTATTGTACTGTATATAGTAAGGAAGAAGTGGAGTGGGCTTAATTGTACTGTATATAGTAAGGAAGAAGTGGAGTGGGCTTTATTGTACTGTATATATTAAGGATGAAATGGAGTGGGCTTTATTGTACTGTATATAGTAAGGAAGAAATTGAGTGGGCTTTATTGTACTGTATATAGTAAGGAAGAAGTAGAGTGGGCTTTATTGTACTGTATATAGTAAGGAAGAAGTGGAGTGGGCTTTATTGTACTGTATATAGTAAGGAAGGAGAGTGGACTTTATTGTACTGTATATAGTAAGGAAGAAGTAGAGTGGGCTTTATTGTACTGTATATAGTAAGGAAGAAGTAGAGTGGGCTTTATTGTACTGTTTTTAGTAAGGAAGAAATGGAGTGGGCTTTACTGTACTGTATATAGTAAGGAAGAAGTGGAATGGGCTTTATTGTACTGTATATAGTAAGGAAGAAGTGGAGTGGACTTTATTGTACTGTATATAGTAAGGAAGAAGTGGAGTGGGCTTTATTTTACTGTATATAGTAAGGAAGAAGTGGAGTGGGCTTTTTTGTACTGTATATAGTAAGGAAGAAGTGGAGTGGGGTTTATTGTAATGTATATAGTAATGAAGAAGTGGAGTGGGCTTTATTGTACTGTATATAGTAAGGAAGAAGTGGAGTGGACTTTATTGTACTGTATATAGTAAGGAAGAAGTGGAGTGGGCTTTATTTTACTGTATATAGTAAGGAAGAAGTGGAGTGGGCTTTATTATACTGTATATAGTAAGGAAGAAGTGGAGTGGGCTTTATTGTACTGTATATAGTAAGAAAGAAGAAGAGTGGGCTTTTTTGTACTGTATATAGTAAGGAAGAAGTGGAGTGGGCTTTATTGTACTGTATATAGTAATGAAGAAGTGGAGTGGGCTTTATTGTACTGTATATAGTAAGGAAGAAGTGGAGTGGGCTTTATTGTATTGTATATAGTAAGGAAGAAGTGGAGTGGGCTTTATTGTACTGTATATAGTAAGGAAGAAGTGGAGTGGGCTTTATTGTACTGTATATAGTTAGGAAGAAATGGAGTGGGCTTTATTGTACTGTATATAGTAAGGAAGAAGTGGAGTGGGCTTAATTGTACTGTATATAGTAAGGAAGAAGTGGAGTGGGCTTTATTGTACTGTATATATTAAGGATGAAATGGAGTGGGCTTTATTGTACTGTATATAGTAAGGAAGAAATTGAGTGGGCTTTATTGTACTGTATATAGTAAGGAAGAAGTAGAGAGGGCTTTATTGTACTGTATATAGTAAGGAAGAAATGGAGTGGGCTTTATTGTACTGTATATAGTAAGGAAGAAGTGGAGTGGGCTTAATTGTACTGTATATAGTAAGGAAGAAGTGGAGTGGGCTTTATTGTACTGTATATATTAAGGATGAAATGGAGTGGGCTTTATTGTACTGTATATAGTAAGGAAGAAATTGAGTGGGCTTTATTGTACTATATATAGTAAGGAAGAAGTAGAGTGGGCTTTATTGTACTGTATATAGTAAGGAAGAAGTGGAGTGGGCTTTATTGTACTGTATATAGTATGGAAGGAGAGTGGACTTTATTGTACTGTATATAGTAAGGAAGAAGTAGAGTGGGCTTTATTGTACTGTATATAGTAAGGAAGAAGTAGAGTGGGCTTTATTGTACTATATATAGTAAGGAAGAAGTGGAATGGGCTTTATTGTACTGTATATAGTAAGGAAGAAGTGGAGTGGACTTTATTGTACTGCATATAGTAAGGAAGAAGTGGAGTGGGCTTTATTTTACTGTATATAGTAAGGAAGAAGTGGAGTGGGCTTTTTTGTACTGTATATAGTAAGGAAGAAGTGGAGTGTGGTTTATTGTACTGTATATAGTAATGAAGAAGTGGAGTGGGCTTTATTGTACTGTATATAGTAAGGAAGAAGTGGAGTGGGCTTTATTGTATTGTATATAGTAAGGAAGAAGTGGAGTGGCTTTATTGTACTGTATATAGTAAGGAAGAAGTAGAGTGGGCTTTATTGTACTGTATATAGTAAGGAAGAAGTGGAGTGGGCTTTATTGTACTGTATATAGTAAGGAAGAAGTGGAGTGGGCTTTATTGTACTGTATATAGTAAGGAAGAAGTGGAGTGGGCTTTATTGTACTGTATATAGTAAGGAAGAAGTGGAGTGGGCTTTATTGTACTGTATATAGTAAGGAAGAAGTGGAGTGGGCTTTATTGTACTGTATATAGTAAGGAAGAAGTGGAGGTGGCTTTATTTTACTGTATATAGTAAAGAAGAAGTGGAGTGGGCTTTATTATACTGTCTATAGTAAGGAAGAAGTGGAGTGGGCTTTATTGTACTGTATATAGTAAGGAAGAAGTGGAGTGGGCTTTTTTGTACTGTATATAGTAAGGAAGAAATGGAGTGGGGTTTATTGTACTGTATATAGTAATGAAGAAGTGGAGTGGGCTTTATTGTACTGTATATAGTAAGGAAGAAGTGGAGTGGGCTTTATTGTACTGTATATAGTAAGAAAGAAGTGGAGTGGCTTTATTGTACTGTATATAGTAAGGAAGAAGTAGAGTGGGCTTTATTGTACTGTATATAGTAAGGAAGAAGTGGAGTGGGCTTTATTGTACTGTATATAGTAAGGAAGAAGTGGAGTGGGCTTTATTGTACTGTATATAGTAAGGAAGAAGTGGAGTGGGCTTTATTGTACTGTATATAGTAAGGAAGAAGTGGAGTGGGCTTTATTGTACTGAATATAGTAAGGAAGAAGTGGAGTGGGCTTTATTGTACTGTATATAGTAAGGAAGAAGTGGAGTGGGCTTTATTGTACTGTATATAGTTAGGAAGAAATGGAGTGGGCTTAATTGTACTGTATATAGTAAGGAAGAAGTGGAGTGGGCTTTATTGTACTGTATATAGTAAGGAAGAAGTAGAGTGGGCTTTATTGTACTGTATATAGTAAGGAAGAAGTAGAGTGGGCTTTATTGTACTGTATATAGTAAGGAAGAAATGTAGTGGGCTTTACTGTACTGTATATAGTAAGGAAGAAGTGGAGTGGACTTTATTGTACTGTATACAGTAAGGAAGAAGTGGAGTGGGCTTTATTTTACTGTATATAGTAAGGAAGAAGTGGAGTGGGCTTTATTATACTGAATATAGTAAGGAAGAAGTGGAGTGGGCTTTATTGTACTGTATATAGTAAGGAAGAAGTGGAGTGGGCTTTTTTGTACTGTATATAGTAAGGAAGAAGTGGAGTGGGGTTTATTGTACTGTATATAGTAATGAAGAAGTGGAGTGGGCTTTATTGTACTGTATATAGTAAGGAAGAAGTGGAGTGGGCTTTATTGTATTGTATATAGTAAGGAAGAAGTGGAGTGGCTTTATTGTACTGTATATAGTAAGGAAGAAGTAGAGTGGGCTTTATTGTACTGTATATAGTAAGGAAGAAGTGGAGTGGGCTTTATTGTACTGTATATAGTAAGGAAGAAGTGGAGTGGGCTTTATTGTACTGTATATAGTAAGGAAGAAGTGGAGTGGGCTTTATTGTACTGTATATAGTAAGGAAGAAGTGGAGTGGGCTTTATTGTACTGTATATAGTAAGGAAGAAATGGAGTGGGCTTAATTGTACTGTATATAGTAAGGAAGAAGTGGAGTGGGCTTTTTTGTACTGTATATAGTAAGGAAGAAGTGGAGTGGGGTTTATTGTACTGTATATAGTAATGAAGAAGTGGAGTGGGCTTTATTGTACTGTATATAGTAAGGAAGAAGTGGAGTGGGCTTTATTGTATTGTATATAGTAAGGAAGAAGTGGAGTGGCTTTATTGTACTGTATATAGTAAGGAAGAAGTAGAGTGTGCTTTATTGTACTGTATATAGTAAGGAAGAAGTGGAGTGGGCTTTATTGTACTGTATATAGTAAGGAAGAAGTGGAGTGGGCTTTATTGTACTGTATATAGTAAGGAAGAAGTGGAGTGGGCTTTATTGTACTGTATATAGTAAGGAAGAAGTGGAGTGGGCTTTATTGTACTGTATATAGTAAGGAAGAAGTGGAGTGGGCTTTATTGTACTGTATATAGTTAGGAAGAAGTGGAGTGGGCTTAATTGTACTGTATATAGTAAGGAAGAAGTGGAGTGGGCTTTATTGTATTGTATATAGAAAGGTAGAAGTAGAGTGGGCTTTATTGTACTGTATATAGTAAGGAAGAAGTAGAGTGGGCATTATTGTACTGTATATAGTAAGGAAGAAATGGAGTGGGCTTTACTGTACTGTATATAGTAAGGAAGAAGTAGAGTGGGCTTTATTGTACTGTATATAGTAAGGTAGAAGTGGAGTGGGCTTTATTGTACTGTATATAGTAAGGAAGAAGTGGAATGGGCTTTATTGTACTGTATATAGTAAGGAAGAAGTGGAGTGGACTTTATTGTACTGTATATAGTAAGGAAGAAGTGGAGTGGGCTTTATTTTACTGTATATAGTAAGGAAGAAGTGGAGTGGGCTTTATTATACTGTATATAGTAAGGAAGAAGTGGAGTGGGCTTTATTGTACTGTATATAGTAAGGAAGAAGTGGAGTGGACTTTTTTGTACTGTATATAGTAAGGAAGAAGTGGAGTGGGCTTTATTGTACTGTATATAGTAATGAAGAAGTGGAGTGGGCTTTATTGTACTGTATATAGTAAGGAAGATGTGGAGTGGGCTTTTTTGTATTGTAAATAGTAAGGAAGAAGTGGAGTGGCTTTATTGTACTGTATATAGTAAGGAAGAAGTAGAGTGGGCTTTATTGTACTGTATATAGTAAGGAAGAAGTGGAGTGGGCTTTATTGTACTGTATATAGTAAGGAAGAAGTGGATTGGGCTTTATTGTACTGTATATAGTAAGGAAGAATTGGAGTGGGCTTTATTGTACTGTATATAGTAAGGAAGAAGTGGAGTGGGCTTTATTGTATTGTATATAGTAAGGAAGAAGTGGAGTGGCTTTACTGTACTGTATATAGTAAGGAAGAAGTGGAGTAGGCTTTATTGTACTGTATATAGTAAGGAAGAAGTGGAGTGGGCTTTATTGTACTGTATATAGTAAGGAAGAAGTGGAGTGGGCTTTATTGTACTGTATATAGTAAGGAAGAAGTGGAGTGGGCTTTATTGTACTGTATATAGTAAGGAAGAAGTGGAGTGGGCTTTATTGTACTGTATATAGTAAGGAAGAAGTGGAGTGGGCTTTATTGTACTGTATATAGTTAGGAAGAAATGGAGTGGGCTTAATTGTACTGTATATAGTAAGGAAGAAGTGGAGTGGGCTTTATTGTACTGTATATAGTAAGGAAGAAGTAGAGTGGGCTTTATTGTACTGTATATAGTAAGGAAGAAGTAGAGTGGGCTTTATTGTACTGTATATAGTAAGGAAGAAATGGAGTGGGCTTTAATGTACTGTATATAGTAAGGAAGAAGTGGAGTGGACTTTATTGTACTGTATACAGTAAGGAAGAAGTGGAGTGGGCTTTATTTTACTGTATATAGTAAGGAAGAAGTGGAGTGGGCTTTATTATACTGTATATAGTAAGGAAGAAGTGGAGTGGGCTTTATTGTACTGTATATAGTAAGGAAGAAGTGGAGTGGGCTTTTTTGTACTGTATATAGTAAGGAAGAAGTGGAGTGGGGTTTATTGTACTGTATATAGTAATGAAGAAGTGGAGTGGGCTTTATTGTACTGTATATAGTAAGGAAGAAGTGGAGTGGGCTTTATTGTATTGTATATAGTAAGGAAGAAGTGGAGTGGCTTTATTGTACTGTATATAGTAAGGAAGAAGTAGAGTGGGCTTTATTGTACTGTATATAGTAAGGAAGAAGTGGAGTGGGCTTTATTGTACTGTATATAGTAAGGAAGAAGTGGAGTGGGCTTTATTGTACTGTATATAGTAAGGAAGAAGTGGAGTGGGCTTTATTGTACTGTATATAGTAAGGAAGAAGTGGAGTGGGCTTTATTGTACTGAATATAGTAAGGAAGAAGTGGAGTGGGCTTTATTGTACTGTATATAGTAAGGAAGAAGTGGAGTGGGCTTTATTGTACTGTATATAGTTAGGAAGAAATGGAGTGGGCTTAATTGTACTGTATATAGTAAGGAAGAAGTGGAGTGGGCTTTATTGTACTGTATATAGTAAGGAAGAAGTAGAGTGGGCTTTATTGTACTGTATATAGTAAGGAAGAAGTGGAGTGGGCTTTTTTGTACTGTATATAGTAAGGAAGAAGTGGAGTGGGGTTTATTGTACTGTATATAGTAATGAAGAAGTGGAGTGGGCTTTATTGTACTGTATATAGTAAGGAAGAAGTGGAGTGGGCTTTATTGTATTGTATATAGTAAGGAAGAAGTGGAGTGGCTTTATTGTACTGTATATAGTAAGGAAGAAGTAGAGTGGGCTTTATTGTACTGTATATAGTAAGGAAGAAGTGGAGTGGGCTTTATTGTACTGTATATAGTAAGGAAGAAGTGGAGTGGGCTTTATTGTACTGTATATAGTAAGGAAGAAGTGGAGTGGGCTTTATTGTACTGTATATAGTAAGGAAGAAGTGGAGTGGGCTTTATTGTACTGTATATAGTAAGGAAGAAATGGAGTGGGCTTAATTGTACTGTATATAGTAAGGAAGAAGTGGAGTGGGCTTTTTTGTACTGTATATAGTAAGGAAGAAGTGGAGTGGGGTTTATTGTACTGTATATAGTAATGAAGAAGTGGAGTGGGCTTTATTGTACTGTATATAGTAAGGAAGAAGTGGAGTGGGCTTTATTGTATTGTATATAGTAAGGAAGAAGTGGAGTGGCTTTATTGTACTGTATATAGTAAGGAAGAAGTAGAGTGTGCTTTATTGTACTGTATATAGTAAGGAAGAAGTGGAGTGGGCTTTATTGTACTGTATATAGTAAGGAAGAAGTGGAGTGGGCTTTATTGTACTGTATATAGTAAGGAAGAAGTGGAGTGGGCTTTATTGTACTGTATATAGTAAGGAAGAAGTGGAGTGGGCTTTATTGTACTGTATATAGTAAGGAAGAAGTGGAGTGGGCTTTATTGTACTGTATATAGTTAGGAAGAAGTGGAGTGGGCTTAATTGTACTGTATATAGTAAGGAAGAAGTGGAGTGGGCTTTATTGTATTGTATATAGAAAGGTAGAAGTAGAGTGGGCTTTATTGTACTGTATATAGTAAGGAAGAAGTAGAGTGGGCATTATTGTACTGTATATAGTAAGGAAGAAATGGAGTGGGCTTTACTGTACTGTATATAGTAAGGAAGAAGTAGAGTGGGCTTTATTGTACTGTATATAGTAAGGTAGAAGTGGAGTGGGCTTTATTGTACTGTATATAGTAAGGAAGAAGTGGAATGGGCTTTATTGTACTGTATATAGTAAGGAAGAAGTGGAGTGGACTTTATTGTACTGTATATAGTAAGGAAGAAGTGGAGTGGGCTTTATTTTACTGTATATAGTAAGGAAGAAGTGGAGTGGGCTTTATTATACTGTATATAGTAAGGAAGAAGTGGAGTGGGCTTTATTGTACTGTATATAGTAAGGAAGAAGTGGAGTGGACTTTTTTGTACTGTATATAGTAAGGAAGAAGTGGAGTGGGCTTTATTGTACTGTATATAGTAATGAAGAAGTGGAGTGGGCTTTATTGTACTGTATATAGTAAGGAAGAAGTGGAGTGGGCTTTTTTGTATTGTAAATAGTAAGGAAGAAGTGGAGTGGCTTTATTGTACTGTATATAGTAAGGAAGAAGTAGAGTGGGCTTTATTGTACTGTATATAGTAAGGAAGAAGTGGAGTGGGCTTTATTGTACTGTATATAGTAAGGAAAAAGTGGATTGGGCTTTATTGTACTGTATATAGTAAGGAAGAATTGGAGTGGGCTTTATTGTACTGTATATAGTAAGGAAGAAGTGGAGTGGGCTTTATTGTATTGTATATAGTAAGGAAGAAGTGGAGTGGCTTTACTGTACTGTATATAGTAAGGAAGAAGTGGAGTAGGCTTTATTGTACTGTATATAGTAAGGAAGAAGTGGAGTGGGCTTTATTGTACTGTATATAGTAAGGAAGAAGTGGAGTGGGCTTTATTGTACTGTATATAGTAAGGAAGAAGTGGAGTGGGCTTTATTGTACTGTATATAGTAAGGAAGAAGTGGAGTGGGCTTTATTGTACTGTATATAGTAAGGAAGAAGTGGAGTGGGCTTTATTGTACTGTATATAGTTAGGAAGAAATGGAGTGGGCTTAATTGTACTGTATATAGTAAGGAAGAAGTGGAGTGGGCTTTATTGTACTGTATATAGTAAGGAAGAAGTAGAGTGGGCTTTATTGTACTGTATATAGTAAGGAAGAAGTAGAGTGGGCTTTATTGTACTGTATATAGTAAGGAAGAAATGGAGTGGGCTTTAATGTACTGTATATAGTAAGGAAGAAGTGGAGTGGACTTTATTGTACTGTATACAGTAAGGAAGAAGTGGAGTGGGCTTTATTTTACTGTATATAGTAAGGAAGAAGTGGAGTGGGCTTTATTATACTGTATATAGTAAGGAAGAAGTGGAGTGGGCTTTATTGTACTGTATATAGTAAGGAAGAAGTGGAGTGGGCTTTTTTGTACTGTATATAGTAAGGAAGAAGTGGAGTGGGGTTTATTGTACTGTATATAGTAATGAAGAAGTGGAGTGGGCTTTATTGTACTGTATATAGTAAGGAAGAAGTGGAGTGGGCTTTATTGTATTGTATATAGTAAGGAAGAAGTGGAGTGGCTTTATTGTACTGTATATAGTAAGGAAGAAGTAGAGTGGGCTTTATTGTACTGTATATAGTAAGGAAGAAGTGGAGTGGGCTTTATTGTACTGTATATAGTAAGGAAGAAGTGGAGTGGGCTTTATTGTACTGTATATAGTAAGGAAGAAGTGGAGTGGGCTTTATTGTACTGTATATAGTAAGGAAGAAGTGGAGTGGGCTTTATTGTACTGAATATAGTAAGGAAGAAGTGGAGTGGGCTTTATTGTACTGTATATAGTAAGGAAGAAGTGGAGTGGGCTTTATTGTACTGTATATAGTTAGGAAGAAATGGAGTGGGCTTAATTGTACTGTATATAGTAAGGAAGAAGTGGAGTGGGCTTTATTGTACTGTATATAGTAAGGAAGAAGTAGAGTGGGCTTTATTGTACTGTATATAGTAAGGAAGAAATGGAGTGGGCTTTATTGTACTGTATATAGTAAGGAAGAAGTGGAGTGGGCTTTATTGTACTGTATATAGTAAGGAAGAAGTGGAGTGGGCTTTATTGTACTGTATATAGTAAGGAAGAAGTGGAGTGGGCTTTATTGTACTGTATATAGTAAGGAAGAAGTGGAGTGGGCTTAATTGTACTGTATATAGTAAGGAAGAAATGGAGTGAGCTTTATTGTACTGTATATAGTAAGGAAGAAGTGGAGTGGGCTTAATTGTACTGTATATAGTAAGGAAGAAATGGAGTGGGCTTTATTGTACTGTATATAGTAAGGAAGAAGTGGAGTGGGCTTAATTGTACTGTATATAGTAAAGAAGAAGGGGAGTGGGCTTTATTGTACTGTATATAGTAAGGAAGAAGTAGAGTGGGCTTTATTGTACTGTATATAGTGAGGAAGAAGTAGAGTGGGCTTTATTGTACTGTATATAGTAAGGTAGAAGTAGAGTGGGCTTTATTGTACTGTATATAGTAAGGAAGAAGTGGAGTGGGCTTTATTGTTCTGTATATAGTAAGGAAGAAGTGGAGTGGGCTTTATTGTACTGTATATAGTAAGGAAGAAATGCAGTGGGCTTTATTGTACTGCATATAGTAAGGAAGAAGTGGAGGGGGCTTTATTGTACTGTATATAGTATGGAAGAAGTGGAGTGGGCTTTATTGTACTGTATATAGTAAGGAAGAAGTGGAGTGGGCTTTATTGTACTGTATATAGTAAGGAAGAAGTGGAGTGGGCTTTATTGTAAAGTATATAGTAAGGAAGAAGTAGAGTGGGCTTTATTGTACTGTATATAGTAAGGAAGAAGTAGAGTGGGCTTTATTGTACTGTATATAGTAAGGAAGAAATGGAGTGGGCTTTATTGTACTGTATATAGTAAGGAAGAAGTGGAGTGGCTTTATTGTACTGTATATAGTAAGGAAGAAGTGGAGTCGGCTTTATTGTACTGTATATAGTAAGGAAGAAGTGGAGTGGGCTTTATTGTACTGTATATAGTAAGGAAGAAGTAGAGTGGGCTTTATTGTACTGTATATAGTGAGGAAGAAGTAAAGTGGGCTTTATTGTACTGTATATAGTAAGGAAGAAGTGGAGTGGGCTTTATTGTACTGTATATAGTAAGGAAGAAGTGGAGTGGGCTTTATTGTACTGTATATAGTAAGGAAGAAGTGGAGTGGGCTTTATTGTACTGTATATAGTAAGGAAGAACTGGAGTGGACTTTATTGTACTGTATATAGTAAAGAAGAAGTGGAGTGGTCTTTATTGGACTGTATATAGTAAGGAAGAAGTGGAGTGGGCTTTATTGTACTCTATATAGTAAGGAAGAAGTGGAGTGGGCTTTATTGTACTGTATATATTAAGGATGAAATGGAGTGGGCTTTATTGTACTGTATATAGTACGGAAGAAATTGAGTGGGCTTTATTGTACTGTATATAGTAAGGAAGAAGTGGAGTGGGCTTTATTGTACTGTATATAGTAAGGAAGGAGAGTGGACTTTATTGTACTGTATATAGTAAGGAAGAAGTAGAGTGGGTTTTATTGTACTGTATATAGTAAGGAAGAAGTAGAGTGGGCTTTAATGTACTGTATATAGTAAGGAAGAAGTGGAGTGGGCTTTATTGTACTGTATGTAGTAAGGAATTAATGGAGTGGGCTTTATTGTACTGTATATAGTAAGGAAGAAATGGAGTGGGCTTTATTGTACTGTATATAGTAAGGATGAAGTAGAGTGGGCTTTATTGTACTGTATATAGTAAGGAAGAAGTGGAGTGGGCTTAAATGTACTGTATATAGTAAGGAAGGAGAGTGGGCTTTATTGTACTGTATATAGTAAGGAAGAAGTAGAGTGGGCTTTATTGTACTGTATATAGTAAGGAAGAAGTAGAGTGGGCTTTAGTGTACTGTATATAGTAAGGAAGGAGTGGGCTTTATTGTTCTGTATATAGTAAGGAAGAAGTGGAGTGGGCTTTATTGTACTGTATATAGTAAGGAAGAAATGGAGTGGGCTTTATTGTACTGCATATAGTAAGGAAGAAGTGGAGGGTGCTTTATTGTACTGTATATAGTATGGAAGAAGTGGAGTGGGCTTTATTGTACTGTATATAGTAAGGAAGAAGTGGAGTGGGCTTTATTGTACTGTATATAGTAAGGAAGAAGTGGACTGGGCTTTATTGTAAAGTATATAGTAAGGAAGGAATAGAGTGGGCTTTATTGTACTGTATATAGTAAGGAAGAAGTAGAGTGGGCTTTATTGTACTGTATATAGTAAGGAAGAAATGGAGTGGGCTTTATTGTACTGTATATAGTAAGGAAGAAGTGGAGTGGCTTTATTGTACTGTATATAGTAAGGAAGAAGTGGAGTGGGCTTTATTGTACTGTATATAGTAAGGAAGAAGAGGAGTGGGCTTTATTGTACTGTATATAGTAAGGAAGAAGTAGAGTGGGCTTTATTGTACTGTATATAGTGAGGAAGAAGTAAAGTGGGCTTTATTGTACTGTATATAGTAAGGAAGAAGTGGAGTGGGCTTTATTGTACTGTATATAGTAAGGAAGAAGTGGAGTGGGCTTTATTGTACTGTATATAGTAAGGAAGAAGTGGAGTGGGCTTTATTGTACTGTATATAGTAAGGAAGAACTGGAGTGGACTTTATTGTACTGTATATAGTAAAGAAGAAGTGGAGTGGTCTTTATTGGACTGTATATAGTAAGGAAGAAGTGGAGTGGGCTTTATTGTACTCTATATAGTAAGGAAGAAGTGGAGTGGGCTTTATTGTACTGTATATATTAAGGATGAAATGGAGTGGGCTTTATTGTACTGTATATAGTAAGGAAGAAATTGAGTGGGCTTTATTGTACTGTATATAGTAAGGAAGAAGTGGAGTGGGCTTTATTGTACTGTATATAGTAAGGAAGGAGAGTGGACTTTATTGTACTGTATATAGTAAGGAAGAAGTAGAGTGGGCTTTATTGTACTGTATATAGTAAGGAAGAAGTAGAGTGGGCTTTATTGTACTGTATATAGTAAGGAAGAAGTGGAGTGGGCTTTATTGTACTGTATGTAGTAAGGAATTAGTGGAGTGGGCTTTATTGTACTGTATATAGTAAGGAAGAAATGGAGTGGGCTTTATTGTACTGTATATAGTAAGGACGAAGTAGAGTGGGCTTTATTGTACTGTATATAGTAAGGAAGAAGTGGAGTGGGCTTAATTGTACTGTATATAGTAAGGAAGGAGAGTGGGCTTTATTGTACTGTATATAGTAAGGAAGAAGTAGAGTGGGCTTTATTGTACTGTATATAGTAAGGAAGAAGTAGAGTGGGCTTTAGTGTACTGTATATAGTAAGGAAGGAGTGGGCTTTATTGTACTGTATATAGTAAGGAAGAAGTAGAGTGGGCTTTATTGTACTGTATATAGTAAGGAAGAAGTGGAGTGGGCTTTATTGTACTGTATATAGTAAGGAAGAAATGGAGTGGGCTTTATTGTACTATATATAGTAAGGAAGAAGTAGAGTGGGCTTTATTGTACTATATATAGTAAGGAAGAAATGGAGTGGGCTTTACTGTACTGTATATAGTAAGGAAGAAGAAGAGTGGGCTTTATTGTACTGTATATAGTAAGGAAGACGTAGAGTGGGCTTTATTGTACTGTATATAGTAAGGAAGAAGTAGAGTGGGCTTTATTGTACTGTATATAGTAAGGAAGAAGTAGAGTGGGCTTTATTGTACTGTATATAGTAAGGAAGAAGTGGAGTGGGCTTTATTGTACTGTA
This sequence comes from Taudactylus pleione, assembly GCA_031769625.1. Taxonomy (NCBI): domain Eukaryota; kingdom Metazoa; phylum Chordata; class Amphibia; order Anura; family Myobatrachidae; genus Taudactylus; species Taudactylus pleione. The sequence goes on from JAUIMM010002723.1 coordinate 227,924, forward strand.
TGTAGTAAGGAATTAATGGAGTGGGCTTTATTGTTCTGTATATAGTAAGGAAGAAATGGAGTGGGCTTTATTGTACTGTATATAGTAAGGACGAAGTAGAGTGGGCTTTATTGTACTGTATATAGCAAGGAAGATGTGGAGTGGGCTTAATTGTACTGTATATAGTAAGGAAGGAGAGTGGGCTTTATTGTACTGTATATAGTAAGGAAGAAGTAGAGTGGGCTTTATTGTACTGTATATAGTAAGGAAGAAGTAGAGTGGGCTTTAGTGTACTGTATATAGTAAGGAAGGATTGGGCTTTATTGTACTGTATATAGTAAGGAAGAAGTAGAGTGGGCTTTATTGTACTGTATATAGTAAGGAAGAAGTGGAGTGGGCTTTATTGTACTGTATATAGTAAGGAAGAAATGGAGTGGGCTTTATTGTACTATATATAGTAAGGAAGAAGTAGAGTGGGCTTTATTGTACTGTATATAGTAAGGAAGAAATGGAGTGGGCTTTACTGTACTGTATATAGTAAGGAAGAAGACGAGTGGGCTTTATTGTACTGTATATAGTAAGGAAGAAGAAGAGTGGGCTTTTTTGTACTGTATATAGTAAGGAAGAAGTGGAGTGGGCTTTATTGTACTGTATATAGTAATGAAGAAGTGGAGTGGGCTTTATTGTACTGTATATAGTAAGGAAGAAGTGGAGTAATCTTTATTGTATTGTATATAGTAAGGAAGAAGTGGATTGGGCTTTATTGTACTGTATATAGTAAGGAAGAAGTGGAGTGGGCTTTATTGTACTGTATATAGTTAGGAAGAAATGGAGTGGGCTTTATTGTACTGTATATAGTAAGGAAGAAGTGGAGTGGGCTTAATTGTACTGTATATAGTAAGGAAGAAGTGGAGTGGGCTTTATTGTACTGTATATATTAAGGATGAAATGGAGTGGGCTTTATTGTACTGTATATAGTAAGGAAGAAATTGAGTGGGCTTTATTGTACTGTATATAGTAAGGAAGAAGTAGAGAGGGCTTTATTGTACTGTATATAGTAAGGAAGAAATGGAGTGGGCTTTATTGTACTGTATATAGTAAGGAAGAGGTGGAGTGGGCTTAATTGTACTGTATATAGTAAGGAAGAAGTGGAGTGGGCTTTATTGTACTGTATATATTAAGGATGAAATGGAGTGGGCTTTATTGTACTGTATATAGTAAGGAAGAAATTGAGTGGGCTTTATTGTACTGTATATAGTAAGGAAGAAGTAGAGTGGGCTTTATTGTACTGTATATAGTAAGGAAGAAGTGGAGTGGGCTTTATTGTACTGTATATAGTAAGGAAGGAGAGTGGACTTTATTGTACTGTATATAGTAAGGAAGAAGTAGAGTGGGCTTTATTGTACTGTATATAGTAAGGAAGAAGTAGAGTGGGCTTTATTGTACTGTATATAGTAAGGAAGAAATGGAGTGGGCTTTACTGTACTGTATATAGTAAGGAAGAAGTGGAATGGGCTTTATTGTACTGTATATAGTAAGGAAGAAGTGGAGTGGACTTTATTGTACTGTATATAGTAAGGAAGAAGTGGAGTGGGCTTTATTTTACTGTATATAGTAAGGAAGAAGTGGAGTGGGCTTTTTTGTACTGTATATAGTAAGGAAGAAGTGGAGTGGGGTTTATTGTAATGTATATAGTAATGAAGAAGTGGAGTGGGCTTTATTGTACTGTATATAGTAAGTAAGAAGTGGAGTGGACTTTATTGTACTGTATATAGTAAGGAAGAAGTGGAGTGGGCTTTATTTTACTGTATATAGTAAGGAAGAAGTGGAGTGGGCTTTAGTATACTGTATATAGTAAGGAAGAAGTGGAGTGGGCTTTATTGTACTGTATATAGTAAGGAAGAAGAAGAGTGGGCTTTTTTGTACTGTATATAGTAAGGAAAAAGTGGAGTGGGCTTTATTGTACTGTATATAGTAAGGAAGAAGTGGAGTGGCTTTATTGTACTGTATATAGTAAGGAAGAAGTGGAGTGGGCTTTATTGTACTGTATATAGTAAGGAAGAAGAGGAGTGGGCTTTATTGTACTGTATATAGTAAGGAAGAAGTAGAGTGGGCTTTATTGTACTGTATATAGTGAGGAAGAAGTAAAGTGGGCTTTATTGTACTGTATATAGTAAGGAAGAAGTGGAGTGGGCTTTATTGTACTGTATATAGTAAGGAAGAAGTGGAGTGGGCTTTATTGTACTGTATATAGTAAGGAAGAAGTGGAGTGGGCTTTATTGTACTGTATATAGTAAGGAAGAACTGGAGTGGACTTTATTGTACTGTATATAGTAAAGAAGAAGTGGAGTGGTCTTTATTGGACTGTATATAGTAAGGAAGAAGTGGAGTGGGCTTTATTGTACTCTATATAGTAAGGAAGAAGTGGAGTGGGCTTTATTGTACTGTATATATTAAGGATGAAATGGAGTGGGCTTTATTGTACTGTATATAGTAAGGAAGAAATTGAGTGGGCTTTATTGTACTGTATATAGTAAGGAAGAAGTGGAGTGGGCTTTATTGTACTGTATATAGTAAGGAAGGAGAGTGGACTTTATTGTACTGTATATAGTAAGGAAGAAGTAGAGTGGGCTTTATTGTACTGTATATAGTAAGGAAGAAGTAGAGTGGGCTTTATTGTACTGTATATAGTAAGGAAGAAGTGGAGTGGGCTTTATTGTACTGTATGTAGTAAGGAATTAGTGGAGTGGGCTTTATTGTACTGTATATAGTAAGGAAGAAATGGAGTGGGCTTTATTGTACTGTATATAGTAAGGACGAAGTAGAGTGGGCTTTATTGTACTGTATATAGTAAGGAAGAAGTGGAGTGGGCTTAATTGTACTGTATATAGTAAGGAAGGAGAGTGGGCTTTATTGTACTGTATATAGTAAGGAAGAAGTAGAGTGGGCTTTATTGTACTGTATATAGTAAGGAAGAAGTAGAGTGGGCTTTAGTGTACTGTATATAGTAAGGAAGGAGTGGGCTTTATTGTACTGTATATAGTAAGGAAGAAGTAGAGTGGGCTTTATTGTACTGTATATAGTAAGGAAGAAGTGGAGTGGGCTTTATTGTACTGTATATAGTAAGGAAGAAATGGAGTGGGCTTTATTGTACTATATATAGTAAGGAAGAAGTAGAGTGGGCTTTATTGTACTATATATAGTAAGGAAGAAATGGAGTGGGCTTTACTGTACTGTATATAGTAAGGAAGAAGAAGAGTGGGCTTTATTGTACTGTATATAGTAAGGAAGACGTAGAGTGGGCTTTATTGTACTGTATATAGTAAGGAAGAAGTAGAGTGGGCTTTATTGTACTGTATATAGTAAGGAAGAAGTAGAGTGGGCTTTATTGTACTGTATATAGTAAGGAAGAAGTGGAGTGGGCTTTATTGTACTGTATGTAGTAAGGAATTAATGGAGTGGGCTTTATTGTTCTGTATATAGTAAGGAAGAAATGGAGTGGGCTTTATTGTACTGTATATAGTAAGGACGAAGTAGAGTGGGCTTTATTGTACTGTATATAGCAAGGAAGAAGTGGAGTGGGCTTAATTGTACTGTATATAGTAAGGAAGGAGAGTGGGCTTTATTGTACTGTATATAGTAAGGAAGAAGTAGAGTGGGCTTTATTGTACTGTATATAGTAAGGAAGAAGTAGAGTGGGCTTTAGTGTACTGTATATAGTAAGGAAGGATTGGGCTTTATTGTACTGTATATAGTAAGGAAGAAGTAGAGTGGGCTTTATTGTACTGTATATAGTAAGGAAGAAGTGGAGTGGGCTTTATTGTACTGTATATAGTAAGGAAGAAATGGAGTGGGCTTTATTGTACTATATATAGTAAGGAAGAAGTAGAGTGGGCTTTATTGTACTGTATATAGTAAGGAAGAAATGGAGTGGGCTTTACTGTACTGTATATAGTAAGGAAGAAGACGAGTGGGCTTTATTGTACTGTATATAGTAAGGAAGAAGAAGAGTGGGCTTTTTTGTACTGTATATAGTAAGGAAGAAGTGGAGTGGGCTTTATTGTACTGTATATAGTAATGAAGAAGTGGAGTGGGCTTTATTGTACTGTATATAGTAAGGAAGAAGTGGAGTGGTCTTTATTGTATTGTATATAGTAAGGAAGAAGTGGATTGGGCTTTATTGTACTGTATATAGTAAGGAAGAAGTGGAGTGGGCTTTATTGTACTGTATATAGTTAGGAAGAAATGGAGTGGGCTTTATTGTACTGTATATAGTAAGGAAGAAGTGGAGTGGGCTTAATTGTACTGTATATAGTAAGGAAGAAGTGGAGTGGGCTTTATTGTACTGTATATATTAAGGATGAAATGGAGTGGGCTTTATTGTACTGTATATAGTAAGGAAGAAATTGAGTGGGCTTTATTGTACTGTATATAGTAAGGAAGAAGTAGAGAGGGCTTTATTGTACTGTATATAGTAAGGAAGAAATGGAGTGGGCTTTATTGTACTGTATATAGTAAGGAAGAGGTGGAGTGGGCTTAATTGTACTGTATATAGTAAGAAAGAAGTGGAGTGGGCTTTATTGTACTGTATATATTAAGGATGAAATGGAGTGGGCTTTATTGTACTGTATATAGTAAGGAAGAATTTGAGTGGGCTTTATTGTACTGTATATAGTAAGGAAGAAGTAGAGTGGGCTTTATTGTACTGTATATAGTAAGGAAGAAGTGGAGTGGGCTTTATTGTACTGTATATAGTAAGGAAGGAGAGTGGACTTTATTGTACTGTATATAGTAAGGAAGAAGTAGAGTGGGCTTTATTGTACTGTATATAGTAAGGAAGAAGTAGAGTGGGCTTTATTGTACTGTATATAGTAAGGAAGAAATGGAGTGGGCTTTACTGTACTGTATATAGTAAGGAAGAAGTGGAATGGGCTTTATTGTACTGTATATAGTAAGGAAGAAGTGGAGTGGACTTTATTGTACTGTATATAGTAAGGAAGAAGTGGAGTGGGCTTTATTTTACTGTATATAGTAAGGAAGAAGTGGAGTGGGCTTTTTTGTACTGTATATAGTAAGGAAGAAGTGGAGTGGGGTTTATTGTAATGTATATAGTAATGAAGAAGTGGAGTGGGCTTTATTGTACTGTATATAGTAAGTAAGAAGTGGAGTGGACTTTATTGTACTGTATATAGTAAGGAAGAAGTGGAGTGGGCTTTATTTTACTGTATATAGTAAGGAAGAAGTGGAGTGGGCTTTAGTATACTGTATATAGTAAGGAAGAAGTGGAGTGGGCTTTATTGTACTGTATATAGTAAGGAAGAAGAAGAGTGGGCTTTTTTGTACTGTATATAGTAAGGAAAAAGTGGAGTGGGCTTTATTGTACTGTATATAGTAAGGAAGAAGTGGAGTGGACTTTATTGTACTGTATATAGTAAGGAAGAAGTGGGCTTTATTGTATTGTATATAGTAAGGAAGAAGTGGAGTGGACTTTATTGTACTGTATATAGTAAGGAAGAAGTGGAGTGGGCTTTATTGTACTGTATATAGTTAGGAAGAAATGGAGTGGGCTTTATTGTACTGTATATAGTAAGGAAGAAGTGGTGTGGGCTTAATTGTACTGTATATAGTAAGGAAGAAGTGGAGTGGGCTTTATTGTACTGTATATATTAAGGATGAAATGGAGTGGGCTTTATTGTACTGTATATAGTAAGGAAGAAATTGAGTGGGCTTTATTGTACTGTATATAGTAAGGAAGAAGTAGAGAGGGCTTTATTGTACTGTATATAGTAAGGAAGAAATGGAGTGGGCTTTATTGTACTGTACATAGTAAGGAAGAAGTGGAGTGGGCTTAATTGTACTGTATATATTAAGGAAGAAGTGGAGTGGGCTTTATTGTACTGTATATATTAAGGAAGAAGTGGAGTGGGCTTTATTGTACTGTATATAGTAAGGAAGAAGTAGAGTGGGCTTTATTGTACTGTATATAGTAAGGAAGAAGTGGAGTGGGCTTTATTGTACTGTATATAGTAAGGAAGGAGAGTGGACTTTATTGTACTGTATATAGTAAGGAAGAAGTAGAGTGGGCTTTATTGTACTGTATATAGTAAGGAAGAAGTAGAGTGGGCTTTATTGTACTGTATATAGTAAGGAAGAAATGGAGTGGGCTTTATTGTACTGTATATAGTAAGGAAGAAGTGGAATGGGCTTTATTGTACTGTATATGGTAAGGAAGAAGTGGAGTGGACTTTATTGTACTGTATATAGTAAGGAAGAAGTGGAGTGGGCTTTATTTTACTGTATGTAGTAAGGAAGAAGTGGAGTGGGCTTTTTTGTACTGTATATAGTAAGGAAGAAGTGGAGTGTGGTTTATTGTACTGTATATAGTAATGAAGAAGTGGAGTGGGCTTTATTGTACTGTATATAGTAAGGAAGAAGTGGAGTGGGCTTTATTGTATTGTATATAGTAAGGAAGAAGTGGAGTGGCTTTATTGTACTGTATATAGTAAGGAAGAACTGGAGTGGGCTTTATTGTACTGTATATAGTAAGGAAGAAGTGGAGTGGGCTTTATTGTACTGTATATAGTAAGGAAGAAGTGGAGTGGGCTTTTTTGTACTGTATATAGTAAGGAAGAAGTGGAGTGGGCTTTATTGTACTTTATATAGTAAGGAAGAAGTGGAGTGGGCTTTATTGTACTGTATATAGTAAGGAAGAAGTGGAGTGGGCTTTATTGTACTGTATATAGTAAGGAAGAAGTGGAGTGGGCTTTATTGTACTGTATATAGTTAGGAAGAAATGGAGTGGGCTTTATTGTACTGTATATAGTAAGGAAGAAATGGAGTGGGCTTTACTGTACTGTATATAGTAAGGAAGAAGTGGAGTGGACTTTATTGTACTGTATACAGTAAGGAAGAAGTGGAGTGGGCTTTATTTTACTGTATGTAGTAAGGAAGAAGTAGAGTGGGCTTTATTGTACTGTATATAGTAAGGAAGAAGTAGAGTGGGCTTTATTGTACTGTATATAGTAAGGAAGAAATGGAGTGGGCTTTACTGTACTGTATATAGTAAGGAAGAAGTGGAGTGGACTTTATTGTACTGTATACAGTAAGGAAGAAGTGGAGTGGGCTTTATTTTACTGTATATAGTAAGGAAGAAGTGGAGTGGGCTTTATTATACTGTATATAGTAAGGAAGAAGTGGAGTGGGCTTTGTTGTACTGTATATAGTAAGGAAGAAGTGGAGTGGGCTTTTTTGTACTGTATATAGTAAGGAAGAAGTGGAGTGGGGTTTATTGTACTGTATATAGTAATGAAGAAGTGGAGTGGGCTTTATTGTACGGTATATAGTAAGGAAGAAGTGGAGTGGGCTTTATTGTATTGTATATAGTAAGGAAGAAGTGGAGTGGCTTTATTGTACTGTATATAGTAATGAAGAAGTAGAGTGGGCTTTATTGTACTGTATATAGTAAGGAAGAAGTGGAGTGGGCTTTATTGTACTGTATATAGTAAGGAAGAAGTGGAGTGGGCTTTATTGTACTGTATATAGTAAGGAAGAAGTGGAGTGGGCTTTATTGTACTGTATATAGTAAGGAAGAAGTGGAGTGGGCTTTATTGTACTGTATATAGTAAGGAAGAAGTGGAGTGGGCTTTATTGTACTGTATATAGTAAGGAAGAAGTGGAGTGGGCTTTATTGTACTGTATATAGTAAGGAAGAAGTGGAGTGGGCTTTATTGTACTGTATATAGTTAGTAAGAAGTGGAGTGGGCTTAATTGTACTGTATATAGTAAGGAAGAAGTGGAGTGGGCTTTATTGTATTGTATATAGAAAGGAAGAAGTAGAGTGGGCTTTATTGTACTGTATATAGTAAGGAAGAAGTAGAGTGGACATTATTGTACTGTATATAGTAAGGAAGAAATGGAGTGGGCTTTACTGTACTGTATATAGTAAGGAAGAAGTAGAGTGGGCTTTATTGTACTGTATATAGTAAGGTAGAAGTGGAGTGGGCTTTATTGTACTGTATATAGTAAGGAAGAAGTGGAATGGGCTTTATTGTACTGTATATAGTAAGGAAGAAGTGGAGTGGACTTTATTGTACTGTATATAGTAAGGAAGAAGTGGAGTGGGCTTTATTTTACTGTATATAGTAAGGAAGAAGTGGAGTGGGCTTTATTATACTGTATATAGTAAGGAAGGAGTGGAGTGGGCTTTATTGTACTGTATATAGTAAGGAAGAAGTGGAGTGGGCTTTTTTGTACTGTATATAGTAAGGAAGAAGTGGAGTGGGCTTTATTGTACTGTATATAGTAATGAAGAAGTGGAGTGCGCTTTATTGTACTGTATATAGTAAGGAAGAAGTGGAGTGGGCTTTATTGTATTGTAAATAGTAAGGAAGAAGTGGAGTGGCTTTATTGTACTGTATATAGTAAGGAAGAAGTAGAGTGGGCTTTATTGTACTGTATATAGTAAGGAAGAAGTGGAGTGGGCTTTATTGTACTGTATATAGTAAGGAAGAAGTGGATTGGGCTTTATTGTACTGTATATAGTAAGGAAGAAGTGGAGTGGGCTTTATTGTACTGTATATAGTAAGGAAGAAGTGGAGTGGGCTTTATTGTACTGTATATAGTAAGGAAGAAGTGGAGTGGCTTTATTGTACTGTATATAGTAAGGAAGAAGTGGAGTGGGCTTTATTGTACTGTATATAGTAAGGAAGAAGTGGAGTGGGCTTTATTGTACTGTATATAGTAAGGAAGAAGTGGAGTGGGCTTTATTGTACTGTATATAGTAAGGAAGAAGTGGAGTGGGCTTTATTGTACTGTATATAGTAAGGAAGAAGTGGAGTGGGCTTTATTGTACTGTATATAGTAAGGAAGAAGTGGAGTGGGCTTTATTGTACTGTATATAGTTAGGAAGAAATGGAGTGGGCTTAATTGTACTGTATATAGTAAGGAAGAAGTGGAGTGGGCTTTATTGTACTGTATATAGTAAGGAAGTAGTAGAGTGGGCTTTATTGTACTGTATATAGTAAGGAAGAAGTAGAGTGGGCTTTATTGTACTGTATATAGTAAGGAAGAAATGGAGTGGGCTTTAATGTATTGTATATAGTAAGGAAGAAGTGGAGTGGACTTTATTGTACTGTATACAGTAAGGAAAAAGTGGAGTGGGCTTTATTTTACTGTATATAGTAAGGAAGAAGTGGAGTGGGCTTTATTATACTGTATATAGTAAGGAAGAAGTGGAGTGGGCTTTATTGTACTGTATATAGTAAGGAAGAAGTAGAGTGGGCTTTTTTGTACTGTATATAGTAAGGAAGAAGTGGAGTGGGGTTTATTGTACTGTATATAGTAATGAAGAAGTGGAGTGGGCTTTATTGTACTGTATATAGTAAGGAAGAAGTGGAGTGGGCTTTATTGTATTGTATATAGTAAGGAAGAAGTGGAGTGGACTTTATTGTACTGTATATAGTAAGGAAGAAGTGGAGTGGGCTTTATTGTACTGTATATAGTAAGGAAGAAGTGGAGTGGGCTTTATTGTACTGTATATAGTTAGGAAGAAATGGAGTGGGCTTAATTGTACTGTATATAGTAAGGAAGAAGTGGAGTGGGCTTTATTGTACTGTATATAGTAAGGAAGAAGTAGAGTGGGCTTTATTGTACTGTATATAGTAAGGAAGAAGTAGAGTGGGCTTTATTGTACTGTATATAGTAAGGAAGAAATGGAGTGGGCTTTATTGTACTGTATATAGTAAGGAAGAAGTGGAGTGGGCTTTATTGTACTGTATATAGTAAGGAAGAAGTGGAGTGGGCTTTATTGTACTGTATATAGTAAGGAAGAAGTGGAGTGGGCTTTATTGTACTGTATATAGTAAGGAAGAAGTGGAGTGGGCTTAATTGTACTGTATATAGTAAGGAAGAAATGGAGTGAGCTTTATTGTACTGTATATAGTAAGGAAGAAGTGGAGTGGGCTTAATTGTACTGTATATAGTAAGGAAGAAATGGAGTGGGCTTTATTGTACTGTATATAGTAAGGAAGAAGTGGAGTGGGCTTAATTGTACTGTATATAGTAAAGAAGAAGGGGAGTGGGCTTTATTGTACTGTATATAGTAAGGAAGAAGTAGAGTGGGCTTTATTGTACTGTATATAGTAAGGAAGAAGTAGAGTGGGCTTTATTGTACTGTATATAGTAAGGTAGAAGTAGAGTGGGCTTTATTGTACTGTATATAGTAAGGAAGAAGTGGAATGGGCTTTATTGTACTGTATATAGTAAGGAAGAAGTGGAGTGGGCTTTATTGTACTGTATATAGTAAGGAAGAAGTAGAGTGGGCTTTATTGTACTGTATATAGTAAGGAAGAAGTGGAGTGGGCTTTATTGTACTGTATGTAGTAAGGAATTAGTGGAGTGGGCTTTATTGTACTGTATATAGTAAGGAAGAAATGGAGTGGGCTTTATTGTACTGTATATAGTAAGGACGAAGTAGAGTGGGCTTTATTGTACTGTATATAGTAAGGAAGAAGTGGAGTGGGCTTAATTGTACTGTATATAGTAAGGAAGGAGAGTGGGCTTTATTGTACTGTATATAGTAAGGAAGAAGTAGAGTGGGCTTTATTGTACTGTATATAGTAAGGAAGAAGTAGAGTGGGCTTTAGTGTACTGTATATAGTAAGGAAGGAGTGGGCTTTATTGTACTGTATATAGTAAGGAAGAAGTAGAGTGGGCTTTATTGTACTGTATATAGTAAGGAAGAAGTGGAGTGGGCTTTATTGTACTGTATATAGTAAGGAAGAAATGGAGTGGGCTTTATTGTACTATATATAGTAAGGAAGAAGTAGAGTGGGCTTTATTGTACTATATATAGTAAGGAAGAAATGGAGTGGGCTTTACTGTACTGTATATAGTAAGGAAGAAGAAGAGTGGGCTTTATTGTACTGTATATAGTAAGGAAGACGTAGAGTGGGCTTTATTGTACTGTATATAGTAAGGAAGAAGTAGAGTGGGCTTTATTGTACTGTATATAGTAAGGAAGAAGTAGAGTGGGCTTTATTGTACTGTATATAGTAAGGAAGAAGTGGAGTGGGCTTTATTGTACTGTATGTAGTAAGGAATTAATGGAGTGGGCTTTATTGTTCTGTATATAGTAAGGAAGAAATGGAGTGGGCTTTATTGTACTGTATATAGTAAGGACGAAGTAGAGTGGGCTTTATTGTACTGTATATAGCAAGGAAGAAGTGGAGTGGGCTTAATTGTACTGTATATAGTAAGGAAGGAGAGTGGGCTTTATTGTACTGTATATAGTAAGGAAGAAGTAGAGTGGGCTTTATTGTACTGTATATAGTAAGGAAGAAGTAGAGTGGGCTTTAGTGTACTGTATATAGTAAGGAAGGATTGGGCTTTATTGTACTGTATATAGTAAGGAAGAAGTAGAGTGGGCTTTATTGTACTGTATATAGTAAGGAAGAAGTGGAGTGGGCTTTATTGTACTGTATATAGTAAGGAAGAAATGGAGTGGGCTTTATTGTACTATATATAGTAAGGAAGAAGTAGAGTGGGCTTTATTGTACTGTATATAGTAAGGAAGAAATGGAGTGGGCTTTACTGTACTGTATATAGTAAGGAAGAAGAAGAGTGGGCTTTATTGTACTGTATATAGTAAGGAAGAAGAAGAGTGGGCTTTTTTGTACTGTATATAGGAAGGAAGAAGTGGAGTGGGCTTTATTGTACTGTATATAGTAATGAAGAAGTGGAGTGGGCTTTATTGTACTGTATATAGTAAGGAAGAAGTGGAGTGGTCTTTATTGTATTGTATATAGTAAGGAAGAAGTGGATTGGGCTTTATTGTACTGTATATAGTAAGGAAGAAGTGGAGTGGGCTTTATTGTACTGTATATAGTTAGGACGAAATGGAGTGGGCTTTATTGTACTGTATATAGTAAGGAAGAAGTGGAGTGGGCTTAATTGTACTGTATATAGTAAGGAAGAAGTGGAGTGGGCTTTATTGTACTGTATATATTAAGGATGAAATGGAGTGGGCTTTATTGTACTGTATATAGTAAGGAAGAAATTGAGTGGGCTTTATTGTACTGTATATAGTAAGGAAGAAGTAGAGAGGGCTTTATTGTACTGTATATAGTAAGGAAGAAATGGAGTGGGCTTTATTGTACTGTATATAGTAAGGAAGAGGTGGAGTGGGCTTAATTGTACTGTATATAGTAAGGAAGAAGTGGAGTGGGCTTTATTGTACTGTATATATTAAGGATGAAATGGAGTGGGCTTTATTGTACTGTATATAGTAAGGAAGAAATTGAGTGGGCTTTATTGTACTGTATATAGTAAGGAAGAAGTAGAGTGGGCTTTATTGTACTGTATATAGTAAGGAAGAAGTGGAGTGGGCTTTATTGTACTGTATATAGTAAGGAAGGAGAGTGGACTTTATTGTACTGTATATAGTAAGGAAGAAGTAGAGTGGGCTTTATTGTACTGTATATAGTAAGGAAGAAGTAGAGTGGGCTTTATTGTACTGTATATAGTAAGGAAGAAATGGAGTGGGCTTTACTGTACTGTATATAGTAAGGAAGAAGTGGAATGGGCTTTATTGTACTGTATATAGTTAGGAAGAAGTGGAGTGGACTTTATTGTACTGTATATAGTAAGGAAGAAGTGGAGTGGGCTTTATTTTACTGTATATAGTAAGGAAGAAGTGGAGTGGGCTTTTTTGTACTGTATATAGTAAGGAAGAAGTGGAGTGGGGTTTATTGTAATGTATATAGTAATGAAGAAGTGGAGTGGGCTTTATTGTACTGTATATAGTAAGTAAGAAGTGGAGTGGACTTTATTGTACTGTATATAGTAAGGAAGAAGTGGAGTGGGCTTTATTTTACTGTATATAGTAAGGAAGAAGTGGAGTGGGCTTTAGTATACTGTATATAGTAAGGAAGAAGTGGAGTGGGCTTTATTGTACTGTATATAGTAAGGAAGAAGAAGAGTGGGCTTTTTTGTACTGTATATAGTAAGGAAAAAGTGGAGTGGGCTTTATTGTACTGTATATAGTAAGGAAGAAGTGGAGTGGACTTTATTGTACTGTATATAGTAAGGAAGAAGTGGGCTTTATTGTATTGTATATAGTAAGGAAGAAGTGGAGTGGACTTTATTGTACTGTATATAGTAAGGAAGAAGTGGAGTGGGCTTTATTGTACTGTATATAGTTAGGAAGAAATGGAGTGGGCTTTATTGTACTGTATATAGTAAGGAAGAAGTGGTGTGGGCTTAATTGTACTGTATATAGTAAGGAAGAAGTGGAGTGGGCTTTATTGTACTGTATATATTAAGGATGAAATGGAGTGGGCTTTATTGTACTGTATATAGTAAGGAAGAAATTGAGTGGGCTTTATTGTACTGTATATAGTAAGGAAGAAGTAGAGAGGGCTTTATTGTACTGTATATAGTAAGGAAGAAATGGAGTGGGCTTTATTGTACTGTACATAGTAAGGAAGAAGTGGAGTGGGCTTAATTGTACTGTATATATTAAGGAAGAAGTGGAGTGGGCTTTATTGTACTGTATATATTAAGGAAGAAGTGGAGTGGGCTTTATTGTACTGTATATAGTAAGGAAGAAGTAGAGTGGGCTTTATTGTACTGTATATAGTAAGGAAGAAGTGGAGTGGGCTTTATTGTACTGTATATAGTAAGGAAGGAGAGTGGACTTTATTGTACTGTATATAGTAAGGAAGAAGTAGAGTGGGCTTTATTGTACTGTATATAGTAAGGAAGAAGTAGAGTGGGCTTTATTGTACTGTATATAGTAAGGAAGAAATGGAGTGGGCTTTATTGTACTGTATATAGTAAGGAAGAAGTGGAATGGGCTTTATTGTACTGTATATGGTAAGGAAGAAGTGGAGTGGACTTTATTGTACTGTATATAGTAAGGAAGAAGTGGAGTGGGCTTTATTTTACTGTATGTAGTAAGGAAGAAGTGGAGTGGGCTTTTTTGTACTGTATATAGTAAGGAAGAAGTGGAGTGTGGTTTATTGTACTGTATATAGTAATGAAGAAGTGGAGTGGGCTTTATTGTACTGTATATAGTAAGGAAGAAGTGGAGTGGGCTTTATTGTATTGTATATAGTAAGGAAGAAGTGGAGTGGCTTTATTGTACTGTATATAGTAAGGAAGAACTGGAGTGGGCTTTATTGTACTGTATATAGTAAGGAAGAAGTGGAGTGGGCTTTATTGTACTGTATATAGTAAGGAAGAAGTGGAGTGGGCTTTTTTGTACTGTATATAGTAAGGAAGAAGTGGAGTGGGCTTTATTGTACTTTATATAGTAAGGAAGAAGTGGAGTGGGCTTTATTGTACTGTATATAGTAAGGAAGAAGTGGAGTGGGCTTTATTGTACTGTATATAGTAAGGAAGAAGTGGAGTGGGCTTTATTGTACTGTATATAGTTAGGAAGAAATGGAGTGGGCTTTATTGTACTGTATATAGTAAGGAAGAAGTGGAGTGGGCTTTATTGTACTGTATATAGTAAGGAAGAAGTAGAGTGGGCTTTATTGTACTGTATATAGTAAGGAAGAAGTAGAGTGGGCTTTATTGTACTGTATATAGTAAGGAAGAAATGGAGTGGGCTTTACTGTACTGTATATAGTAAGGAAGAAGTGGAGTGGACTTTACTGTACTGTATACAGTAAGGAAGAAGTGGAGTGGGCTTTATTTTACTGTATATAGTAAGGAAGAAGTGGAGTGGGCTTTTTTATACTGTATATAGTAAGGAAGAAGTGGAGTGGGCTTTGTTGTACTGTATATAGTAAGGAAGAAGTGGAGTGGGCTTTTTTGTACTGTATATAGTAAGGAAGAAGTGGAGTGGGGTTTATTGTACTGTATATAGTAATGAAGAAGTGGAGTGGGCTTTATTGTACGGTATATAGTAAGGAAGAAGTGGAGTGGGCTTTATTGTATTGTATATAGTAAGGAAAAAGTGGAGTGGCTTTATTGTACTGTATATAGTAATGAAGAAGTAGAGTGGGCTTTATTGTACTGTATATAGTAAGGAAGAAGTGGAGTGGGCTTTATTGTACTGTATATAGTAAGGAAGAAGTGGAGTGGGCTTTATTGTACTGTATATAGTAAGGAAGAAGTGGAGTGGGCTTTATTGTACTGTATATAGTAAGGAAGAAGTGGAGTGGGCTTTATTGTACTGTATATAGTAAGGAAGAAGTGGAGTGGGCTTTATTGTACTGTATATAGTAAGGAAGAAGTGGAGTGGGCTTTATTGTACTGTATATAGTAAGGAAGAAGTGGAGTGGGCTTTATTGTACTGTATATAGTTAGTAAGAAGTGGAGTGGGCTTAATTGTACTGTATATAGTAAGGAAGAAGTGGAGTGGGCTTTATTGTATTGTATATAGAAAGGAAGAAGTAGAGTGGGCTTTATTGTACTGTATATAGTAAGGAAGAAGTAGAGTGGGCATTATTGTACTGTATATAGTAAGGAAGAAATGGAGTGGGCTTTACTGTACTGTATATAGTAAGGAAGAAGTAGAGTGGGCTTTATTGTACTGTATATAGTAAGGTAGAAGTGGAGTGGGCTTTATTGTACTGTATATAGTAAGGAAGAAGTGGAATGGGCTTTATTGTACTGTATATAGTAAGGAAGAAGTGGAGTGGACTTTATTGTACTGTATATAGTAAGGAAGAAGTGGAGTGGGCTTTATTTTACTGTATATAGTAAGGAAGAAGTGGAGTGGGCTTTATTATACTGTATATAGTAAGGAAGAAGTGGAGTGGGCTTTATTGTACTGTATATAGTAAGGAAGAAGTGGAGTGGGCTTTTTTGTACTGTATATAGTAAGGAAGAAGTGGAGTGGGCTTTATTGTACTGTATATAGTAATGAAGAAGTGGAGTGCGCTTTATTGTACTGTATATAGTAAGGAAGAAGTGGAGTGGGCTTTATTGTATTGTAAATAGTAAGGAAGAAGTGGAGTGGCTTTATTGTACTGTATATAGTAAGGAAGAAGTAGAGTGGGCTTTATTGTACTGTATATAGTAAGGAAGAAGTGGAGTGGGCTTTATTGTACTGTATATAGTAAGGAAGAAGTGGATTGGGCTTTATTGTACTGTATATAGTAAGGAAGAAGTGGAGTGGGCTTTATTGTACTGTATATAGTAAGGAAGAAGTGGAGTGGGCTTTATTGTACTGTATATAGTAAGGAAGAAGTGGAGTGGGCTTTATTGTACTGTATATAGTAAGGAAGAAGTGGAGTGGCTTTATTGTACTGTATATAGTAAGGAAGAAGTGGAGTGGGCTTTATTGTACTGTATATAGTAAGGAAGAAGTGGAGTGGGCTTTATTGTACTGTATATAGTAAGGAAGAAGTGGAGTGGGCTTTATTGTACTGTATATAGTAAGGAAGAAGTGGAGTGGGCTTTATTGTACTGTATATAGTAAGGAAGAAGTGGAGTGGGCTTTATTGTACTGTATATAGTAAGGAAGAAGTGGAGTGGGCTTTATTGTACTGTATATAGTTAGGAAGAAATGGAGTGGGCTTAATTGTACTGTATATAGTAAGGAAGAAGTGGAGTGGGCTTTATTGTACTGTATATAGTAAGGAAGAAGTAGAGTGGGCTTTATTGTACTGTATATAGTAAGGAAGAAGTAGAGTGGGCTTTATTGTACTGTATATAGTAAGGAAGAAATGGAGTGGGCTTTAATGTACTGTATATAGTAAGGAAGAAGTGGAGTGGACTTTATTGTACTGTATACAGTAAGGAAAAAGTGGAGTGGGCTTTATTTTACTGTATATAGTAAGGAAGAAGTGGAGTGGGCTTTATTATACTGTATATAGTAAGGAAGAAGTGGAGTGGGCTTTATTGTACTGTATATAGTAAGGAAGAAGTAGAGTGGGCTTTTTTGTACTGTATATAGTAAGGAAGAAGTGGAGTGGGGTTTATTGTACTGTATATAGTAATGAAGAAGTGGAGTGGGCTTTATTGTACTGTATATAGTAAGGAAGAAGTGGAGTGGGCTTTATTGTATTGTATATAGTAAGGAAGAAGTGGAGTGGACTTTATTGTACTGTATATAGTAAGGAAGAAGTGGAGTGGGCTTTATTGTACTGTATATAGTAAGGAAGAAGTGGAGTGGGCTTTATTGTACTGTATATAGTTAGGAAGAAATGGAGTGGGCTTAATTGTACTGTATATAGTAAGGAAGAAGTGGAGTGGGCTTTATTGTACTGTATATAGTAAGGAAGAAGTAGAGTGGGCTTTATTGTACTGTATATAGTAAGGAAGAAGTAGAGTGGGCTTTATTGTACTGTATATAGTAAGGAAGAAATGGAGTGGGCTTTATTGTACTGTATATAGTAAGGAAGAAGTGGAGTGGGCTTTATTGTACTGTATATAGTAAGGAAGAAGTGGAGTGGGCTTTATTGTACTGTATATAGTAAGGAAGAAGTGGAGTGGGCTTTATTGTACTGTATATAGTAAGGAAGAAGTGGAGTGGGCTTAATTGTACTGTATATAGTAAGGAAGAAATGGAGTGAGCTTTATTGTACTGTATATAGTAAGGAAGAAGTGGAGTGGGCTTAATTGTACTGTATATAGTAAGGAAGAAATGGAGTGGGCTTTATTGTACTGTATATAGTAAGGAAGAAGTGGAGTGGGCTTAATTGTACTGTATATAGTAAAGAAGAAGGGGAGTGGGCTTTATTGTACTGTATATAGTAAGGAAGAAGTAGAGTGGGCTTTATTGTACTGTATATAGTAAGGAAGAAGTAGAGTGGGCTTTATTGTACTGTATATAGTAAGGTAGAAGTAGATTGGGCTTTATTGTACTGTATATAGTAAGGAAGAAGTGGAATGGGCTTTATTGTACTGTATATAGTAAGGAAGAAGTGGAGTGGGCTTTATTGTACTGTATATAGTAAGGAAGAAATGGAGTGGGCTTTATTGTACTGCATATAGTAAGGAAGAAGTGGAGGGGGCTTTATTGTACTGTATATAGTATGGAAGAAGTGGAGTGGGCTTTATTGTACTGTATATAGTAAGGAAGAAGTGGAGTGGGCTTTATTGTACTGTATATAGTAAGGAAGAAGTGGAGTGGGCTTTATTGTAAAGTATATAGTAAGGAAGAAGTAGAGTGGGCTTTATTGTACTGTATATAGTAAGGAAGAAGTAGAGTGGGCTTTATTGTACTGTATATAGTAAGGAAGAAATGGAGTGGGCTTTATTGTACTGTATATAGTAAGGAAGAAGTGGAGTGGCTTTATTGTACTGTATATAGTAAGAAAGAAGTGGAGTGGGCTTTATTGTACAGTATATAGTAAGGAAGAAGTGGAGTGGGCTTTATTGTACTGTATATAGTAAGGAAGAAGTAGAGTGGGCTTTATTGTACTGTATATAGTGAGGAAGAAGTAAAGTGGGCTTTATTGTACTGTATATAGTAAGGAAGAAGTGGAGTGGGCTTTATTGTACTGTATATAGTAAGGAAAAAGTGGAGTGGGCTTTATTGTACTGTATATAGTAAGGAAGAAGTGGAGTGGGCTTTATTGTACTGTATATAGTAAGGAAGAACTGGAGTGGACTTTATTGTACTGTATATAGTAAAGAAGAAGTGGAGTGGTCTTTATTGGACTGTATATAGTAAGGAAGAAGTGGAGTGGGCTTTATTGTACTCTATATAGTAAGGAAGAAGAGGAGTGGGCTTTATTGTACTGTATATATTAAGGATGTAATGGAGTGGGCTTTATTGTACTGTATATAGTAAGGAAGAAGTGGAGTGGGCTTTATTGTACTGTATATAGTAAGGAAGGAGAGTGGACTTTATTGTACTGTATATAGTAAGGAAGAAGTAGAGTGGGCTTTATTGTACTGTATATAGTAAGGAAGAAGTAGAGTGGGCTTTATTGTACTGTATATAGTAAGGAAGAAGTGGAGTGGGCTTTATTGTACTGTATGTAGTAAGGAATTAATGGAGTGGGCTTTATTGTACTGTATATAGTAAGGAAGAAATGGAGTGGGCTTTATTGTACTGTATATAGTAAGGACGAAGTAGAGTGGGCTTTATTGTACTGTATATAGTAAGGAAGAAGCGGAGTGGGCTTAATTGTACTGTATATAGTAAGGAAGGAGAGTGGGCTTTATTGTACTGTATATAGTAAGGAAGAAGTAGAGTGGGCTTTATTGTACTGTATATAGTAAGGAAGAAGTAGAGTGGGCTTTAGTGTACTGTATATAGTAAGGAAGGAGTGGGCTTTATTGTACTGTATATAGTAAGGAAGAAGTAGAGTGGGCTTTATTGTACTGTATATAGTAAGGAAGAAGTGGAGTGGGCTTTATTGTACTGTATATAGTAAGGAAGAAATGGAGTGGGCTTTATTGTACTATATATAGTAAGGAAGAAGTAGAGTGGGCTTTATTGTACTGTATATAGTAAGGAAGAAATGGAGTGGGCTTTACTGTACTGTATATAGTAAGGAAGAAGAAGAGTGGGCTTTATTGTACTGTATATAGTAAGGTAGAAGTGGGCTTCATTGTACTGTATATAGTAAGGAAGAAGTGGAATTGGCTTTATTGTACTGTATATAGTAAGGAAGAAGTGGAGTGTACTTTATTGTACTGTATATAGTAAGGAAGAAGTGGTGGGCTTTATTTTACTGTATATAGTAAGGAAGAAGTGGAGTGGGCTTTATTATACTGTATATAGTAAGGAAGAAGTGGAGTGGGCTTTATTGTACTGTATATAGTAAGGAAGAAGAAGAGTGGGCTTTTTTGTACTGTATATAGTAAGGAAGAAGTGGAGTGGGCTTTATTGTACTGTATATAGTAATGAAGAAGTGGAGTGGGCTTTATTGTACTGTATATAGTAAGGAAGAAGTGGAGTGGTCTTTATTGTATTGTATATAGTAAGGAAGAAGTGGATTGGGCTTTATTGTACTGTATATAGTAAGGAAGAAGTGGAGTGGGCTTTATTGTACTGTATATAGTTAGGAAGAAATGGAGTGGGCTTTATTGTACTGTATATAGTAAGGAAGAAGTGGAGTGGGCTTAATTGTACTGTATATAGTATGGAAGAAGTGGAGTGGGCTTTATTGTACTGTATATATTAAGGATGAAATGGAGTGGGCTTTATTGTACTGTATATAGTAAGGAAGAAATTGAGTGGGCTTTATTGTACTGTATATAGTAAGGAAGAAGTAGAGAGGGCTTTATTGTACTGTATATAGTAAGGAAGAAATGGAGTGGGCTTTATTGTACTGTATATAGTAAGGAAGAAGTGGAGTGGGCTTAATTGTACTGTATATAGTAAGGAAGAAGTGGAGTGGGCTTTATTGTACTGTATATATTAAGGATGAAATGGAGTGGGCTTTATTGTACTGTATATAGTAAGGAAGAAATTGAGTGGGCTTTATTGTACTGTATATAGTAAGGAAGAAGTAGAGTGGGCTTTATTGTACTGTATATAGTAAGGAAGAAGTGGAGTGGGCTTTATTGTACTGTATATAGTAAGGAATGAGAGTCGACTTTATTGAACTGTATATAGTAAGGAAGAAGTAGAGTGGGCTTTATTGTACTGTATATAGTAAGGAAGAAGTAGAGTGGGCTTTATTGTACTGTATATAGTAAGGAAGAAATGGAGTGGGCTTTACTGTACTGTATATAGTAAGGAAGAAGTGGAATGGGCTTTATTGTACTGTATATAGTAAGGAAGAAGTGGAGTGGACTTTATTGTACTGTATATAGTAAGGAAGAAATGGAGTGGGCTTTATTTTACTGTATATAGTAAGGAAGAAGTGGAGTGGGCTTTTTTGTACTGTATATAGTAAGGAAGAAGTGGAGTGGGGTTTATTGTAATGTATATAGTAATGAAGAAGTGGAGTGGGCTTTATTGTACTGTATATAGTAAGTAATAAGTGGAGTGGACTTTATTGTACTGTATATAGTAAGGAAGAAGTGGAGTGGGCTTTATTTTACTGTATATAGTAAGGAAGAAGTGGAGTGGGCTTTAGTATACTGTATATAGTAAGGAAGAAGTGGAGTGGGCTTTATTGTACTGTATATAGTAAGGAAGAAGAAGAGTGGGCTTTTTTGTACTGTATATAGTAAGGAAGAAGTGGAGTGGGCTTTATTGTACTGTATATAGTTATGAAGAAGTGGAGTGGGCTTTATTGTACTGTATATAGTAAGGAAGAAGTGGAGTGGGCTTTATTGTATTGTATATAGTAAGGAAGAAGTGGAGTGGACTTTATTGTACTGTATATAGTAAGGAAGAAGTGGAGTGGGCTTTATTGTACTGTATATAGTTAGGAAGAAATGGAGTGGGCTTTATTGTACTGTATATAGTAAGGAAGAAGTGGAGTGGGCTTAATTGTACTGTATATAGTAAGGAAGAAGTGGAGTGGGCTTTATTGTACTGTATATATTAAGGATGAAATGGAGTGGGCTTTATTGTACTGTATATAGTAAGGAAGAAATTGAGTGGGCTTTATTGTACTGTATATAGTAAGGAAGAAGTAGAGAGGGCTTTATTGTACTGTATATAGTAAGGAAGAAATGGAGTGGGCTTTATTGTACTGTACATAGTAAGGAAGAAGTGGAGTGGGCTTAATTGTACTGTATATATTAAGGAAGAAGTGGAGTGGGCTTTATTGTACTGTATATATTAAGGATGAAATGGAGTGGGATTTATTGTACTGTATATAGTATGGAAGAAATTGAGTGGGCTTTATTGTACTGTATATAGTAAGGAAGAAGTAGAGTGGGCTTTATTGTACTGTATATAGTAAGGAAGAAGTGGAGTGGGCTTTATTGTACTGTATATAGTAAGGAAGGAGAGTGGACTTTATTGTACTGTATATAGTAAGGAAGAAGTAGAGTGGGCTTTATTGTACTGTATATAGTAAGGAAGAAGTAGAGTGGGCTTTATTGTACTGTATATAGTAAGGAAGAAATGGAGTGGGCTTTATTGTACTGTATATAGTAAGGATAAGTGGAATGGGCTTTCTTGTACTGTATATGGTAAGGAAGAAGTGGAGTGGACTTTATTGTACTGTATATAGTAAGGAAGAAGTGGAGTGGGCTTTATTTTATTGTATATAGTAAGGAAGAAGTGGAGTGGCTTTATTGTACTGTATATAGTAAGGAAGAAGTGGAGTGGGCTTTATTGTACTGTATATAGTAAGGAAGAAGTGGAGTGGGCTTTATTGTACTGTATATAGTAAGGAAGAAGTAGAGTGGGCTTTATTGTACTGTATATAGTAAGGTAGAAGTGGAATGGGCTTTATTGTACTGTATATAGTAAGGAAGAAGTGGAGTGGGCTTAATTGTACTGTATATAGTATGGAAGAAGTGGAGTGGGCTTTATTGTACTGTATATATTAAGGATGAAATGGAGTGGGCTTTATTGTACTGTATATAGTAAGGAAGAAATTGAGTGGGCTTTATTGTACTGTATATAGTAAGGAAGAAGTAGAGAGGGCTTTATTGTACTGTATATAGTAAGGAAGAAATGGAGTGGGCTTTATTGTACTGTATATAGTAAGGAAGAAGTGGAGTGGGCTTAATTGTACTGTATATAGTAAGGAAGAAGTGGAGTGGGCTTTATTGTACTGTATATATTAAGGATGAAATGGAGTGGGCTTTATTGTACTGTATATAGTAAGGAAGAAATTGAGTGGGCTTTATTGTACTGTATATAGTAAGGAAGAAGTAGAGTGGGCTTTATTGTACTGTATATAGTAAGGAAGAAGTGGAGTGGGCTTTATTGTACTGTATATAGTAAGGAAGGAGAGTCGACTTTATTCTACTGTATATAGTAAGGAAGAAGTAGAGTGGGCTTTATTGTACTGTATATAGTAAGGAAGAAGTAGAGTGGGCTTTATTGTACTGTATATAGTTAGGAAGAAATGGAGTGGGCTTTATTGTACTGTATATAGTAAGGAAGAAGTGGAGTGGGCTTAATTGTACTGTATATAGTAAGGAAGAAGTGGAGTGGGCTTTATTGTACTGTATATATTAAGGATGAAATGGAGTGGGCTTTATTGTACTGTATATAGTAAGGAAGAAATTGAGTGGGCTTTATTGTACTGTATATAGTAAGGAAGAAGTAGAGAGGGCTTTATTGTACTGTATATAGTAAGGAAGAAATGGAGTGGGCTTTATTGTACTGTACATAGTAAGGAAGAAGTGGAGTGGGCTTAATTGTACTGTATATATTAAGGAAGAAGTGGAGTGGGCTTTATTGTACTGTATATATTAAGGATGAAATGGAGTGGGCTTTATTGTACTGTATATAGTATGGAAGAAATTGAGTGGGCTTTATTGTACTGTATATAGTAAGGAAGAAGTAGAGTGGGCTTTATTGTACTGTATATAGTAAGGAAGAAGTGGAGTGGGCTTTATTGTACTGTATATAGTAAGGAAGGAGAGTGGACTTTATTGTACTGTATATAGTAAGGAAGAAGTAGAGTGGGCTTTATTGTACTGTATATAGTAAGGAAGAAGTAGAGTGGGCTTTATTGTACTGTATATAGTAAGGAAGAAATGGAGTGGGCTTTATTGTACTGTATATAGTAAGGAAGAAGTGGAATGGGCTTTATTGTACTGTATATGGTAAGGAAGAAGTGGAGTGGACTTTATTGTACTGTATATAGTAAGGAAGAAGTGGAGTGGGCTTTATTTTACTGTATATAGTAAGGAAGAAGTGGAGTGGGCTTTTTTGTACTGTATATAGTAAGGAAGAAGTGGAGTGTGGTTTATTGTACTGTATATAGTAAGGAAGAAGTGGAGTGGGCTTTATTGTATTGTATATAGTAAGGAAGAAGTGGAGTTGCTTTATTGTACTGTATATAGTAAGGAAGAAGTGGAGTGGGCTTTATTGTACTGTATATAGTAAGGAAGAAGTGGAGTGGGCTTTATTGTACTGTATATAGTAAGGAAGAAGTGGAGTGGGCTTTATTGTACTGTATATAGTAAGGAAGAAGTGGAGTGGGCTTTATTGTACTGTATATAGTAAGGAAGAAGTGGAGTGGGCTTTTTTGTACTGTATATAGTAAGGAAGAAGTGGAGTGGGCTTTATTGTACTGTATATAGTAAGGAAGAAGTGGAGTGGGCTTTATTGTACTGTATATAGTTAGGAAGAAATGGAGTGGGCTTTATTGTACTGTATATAGTAAGGAAGAAGTGGAGTGGGCTTTATTGTACTGTATATAGTAAGGAAGAAGTAGAGTGGGCTTTATTGTACTGTATATAGTAAGGAAGAAGTAGAGTGGGCTTTATTGTACTGAATATAGTAAGGAAGAAATGGAGTGGGCTTTACTGTACTGTATATAGTAAGGAAGAAGTGGAGTGGACTTTATTGTACTGTATACAGTAAGGAAGAAGTGGAGTGGGCTTTATTTTACTGTATATAGTAAGGAAGAAGTGGAGTGGGCTTTATTATACTGTATATAGTAAGGAAGAAGTGGAGTGGGCTTTGTTGTACTGTATATAGTAAGGAAGAAGAGGAGTGGGCTTTTTTGTACTGTATATAGTAAGGAAGAAGTGGAGTGGGGTTTATTGTACTGTATATAGTAATGAAGAAGTGGAGTGGGCTTTATTGTACTGTATATAGTAAGGAAGAAGTGGAGTGGGCTTTATTGTATTGTATATAGTAAGGAAGAAGTGGAGTGGCTTTATTGTACTGTATATAGTAAGGAAGAAGTAGAGTGGGCTTTATTGTACTGTATATAGTAAGGTAGAAGTGGAGTGGGCTTTATTGTACTGTATATAGTAAGGAAGAAGTGGAGTGGGCTTTATTGTACTGTATATAGTAAGGAAGAAGTGGAGTGGGCTTTATTGTACTGTATATAGTAAGGAAGAAGTGGAGTGGGCTTTATTGTACTGTATATAGTAAGGAAGAAATGGAGTGGGCTTAATTGTACTGTATATAGTAAGGAAGAAGTGGAGTGGGCTTTTTTGTACTGTATATAGTAAGGAAGAAGTGGAGTGGGGTTTATTGTACTGTATATAGTAAGGAAGAAGTGGAGTGGGGTTTATTGTACTGTATATAGTAATGAAGAAGTGGAGTGGGCTTTATTGTACTGTATATAGTAAGGAAGAAGTGGAGTGGGCTTTATTGTATTGTATATAGTAAGGAAGAAGTGGAGTGGCTTTATTGTACTGTATATAGTAAGGAAGAAGTAGAGTGGGCTTTATTGTACTGTATATAGTAAGGAAGAAGTGGAGTGGGCTTTATTGTACTGTATATAGTAAGGAAGAAGTGGAGTGGGCTTTATTGTACTGTATATAGTAAGGAAGAAGTGGAGTGGGCTTTATTGTACTGTATATAGTAAGGAAGAAGTGGAGTGGGCTTTATTGTACTGTATATAGTAAGGAAGAAGTGGAGTGGGCTTTATTGTACTGTATATAGTTAGGAAGAAGTAGAGTGGGCTTTATTGTACTGTATATAGTAAGGAAGAAGTAGAGTGGGCATTATTGTACTGTATATAGTAAGGAAGAAATGGAGTGGGCTTTACTGTACTGTATATAGTAAGGAAGAAGTAGAGTGGGCTTTATTGTACTGTATATAGTAAGGTAGAAGTGGAGTGGGCTTTACTGTACTGTATATAGTAAGGAAGAAGTGGAATGGGCTTTATTGTACTGTATATAGTAAGGAAGAAGGGGAGTGGACTTTATTGTACTGTATATAGTAAGGAAGAAGTGGAGTGGGCTTTATTTTACTGTATATATAGTAAGGAAGAAGTGGAGTGGGCTTTATTATACTGTATATAGTAAGGAAGAAGTGGAGTGGGCTTTATTGTACTGTATATAGTAAGGAAGAAGTGGAGTGGGGTTTTTGTACTGTATATAGTAAGGAAGAAGTGGAGTGGGCTTTATTGTACTGTATATAGTAATTAAGAAGTGGAGTGGGCTTTATTGTACTGTATATAGTAAGGAAGAAGTGGAGTGGGCTTTATTGTATTGTAAATAGTAAGGAAGAAGTGGAGTGGCTTTATTGTACTCTATATAGTAAGGAAGAAGTAGAGTGGGCTTTATTGTACTGTATATAGTAAGGAAGAAGTGGAGTGGGCTTTATTGTACTGTATATAGTAAGGAAGAAGTGGATTGGGCTTTATTGTACTGTGTATAGTAAGGAAGAAGTGGAGTGGGCTTTATTGTACTGTATACAGTAAGGAAGAAGTGGAGTGGGCTTTATTTTACTGTATATAGTAAGGAAGAAGTGGAGTGGGCTTTATTATACTGTATATAGTAAGGAAGAAGTGGAGTGGGGTTTATTGTACTGTATATAGTAATGAAGAAGTGGAGTGGGCTTTATTGTACTGTATATAGTAAGGAAGAAGTGGAGTGGGCTTTATTGTATTGTATATAGTAAGGAAGAAGTGGAGTGGCTTTATTGTACTGTATATAGTAAGGAAGAAGTAGAGTGGGCTTTATTGTACTGTATATAGTAAGGTAGAAGTGGAGTGGGCTTTATTGTACTGTATATAGTAAGGAAGAAGTGGAGTGGGCTTTATTGTACTGTATATAGTAAGGAAGAAGTGGAGTGGGCTTTATTGTACTGTATATAGTAAGGAAGAAGTGGAGTGGGCTTTATTGTACTGTATATAGTAAGGAAGAAATGGAGTGGGCTTAATTGTACTGTATATAGTAAGGAAGAAGTGGAGTGGGCTTTTTTGTACTGTATATAGTAAGGAAGAAGTGGAGTGGGGTTTATTGTACTGTATATAGTAAGGAAGAAGTGGAGTGGGGTTTATTGTACTGTATATAGTAATGAAGAAGTGGAGTGGGCTTTATTGTACTGTATATAGTAAGGAAGAAGTGGAGTGGGCTTTATTGTATTGTATATAGTAAGGAAGAAGTGGAGTGGCTTTATTGTACTGTATATAGTAAGGAAGAAGTAGAGTGGGCATTATTGTACTGTATATAGTAAGGAAGAAATGGAGTGGGCTTTACTGTACTGTATATAGTAAGGAAGAAGTAGAGTGGGCTTTATTGTACTGTATATAGTAAGGTAGAAGTGGAGTGGGCTTTATTGTACTGTATATAGTAAGGAAGAAGTGGAATGGGCTTTATTGTACTGTATATAGTAAGGAAGAAGGGGAGTGGACTTTATTGTACTGTATATAGTAAGGAAGAAGTGGAGTGGGCTTTATTTTACTGTATATAGTAAGGAAGAAGTGGAGTGGGCTTTATTATACTGTATATAGTAAGGAAGAAGTGGAGTGGGCTTTATTGTACTGTATATAGTAAGGAAGAAGTGGAGTGGGCTTTTTTGTACTGTATATAGTAAGGAAGAAGTGGAGTGGGCTTTATTGTACTGTATATAGTAATGAAGAAGTGGAGTGGGCTTTATTGTACTGTATATAGTAAGGAAGAAGTGGAGTGGGCTTTATTGTATTGTAAATAGTAAGGAAGAAGTGGAGTGGCTTTATTGTACTGTATATAGTAAGGAAGAAGTAGAGTGGGCTTTATTGTACTGTATATAGTAAGGAAGAAGTGGAGTGGGCTTTATTGTACTGTATATAGTAAGGAAGAAGTGGATTGGGCTTTATTGTACTGTGTATAGTAAGGAAGAAGTGGAGTGGGCTTTATTGTACTGTATATAGTAAGGAAGAAGTGGAGTGTGGTTTATTGTACTGTATATAGTAATGAAGAAGTGGAGTGGGCTTTATTGTACTGTATATAGTAAGGAAGAAGTGGAGTGGGCTTTATTGTATTGTATATAGTAAGGAAGAAGTGGAGTGGCTTTATTGTACTGTATATAGTAAGGAAGAAGTAGAGTGGGCTTTATTGTACTGTATATAGTAAGGAAGAAGTGGAGTAGGCTTTATTGTACTGTATATAGTAAGGAAGAAGTGGAGTGGGCTTTATTGTACTGTATATAGTAAGGAAGAAGTGGAGTGGGCTTTATTGTACTGTATATAGTAAGGAAGAAGTGGAGTGGGCTTTATTGTACTGTATATAGTAAGGAAGAAGTGGAGTGGACTTTATTGTACTGTATATAGTAAGGAAGAAGTGGAGTGGGCTTTATTGTACTGTATATAGTTAGGAAGAAATGGAGTGGGCTTAATTGTACTGTATATAGTAAGGAAGAAGTGGAGTGGGCTTTATTGTACTGTATATAGTAAGGAAGAATTAGAGTGGGCTTTATTGTACTGTATATAGTAAGGAAGAAGTAGAGTGGGCGTTATTGTACTGTATATAGTAAGGAAGAAATGGAGTGGGCTTTACTGTACTGTATATAGTAAGGAAGAAGTGGAGTGGACTTTATTGTACTGTATACAGTAAGGAAGAAGTGGAGTGGGCTTTATTTTACTGTATATAGTAAGGAAGAAGTGGAGTGGGCTTTATTATACTGTATATAGTAAGGAAGAAGTGGAGTGGGCTTTATTGTACTGTATATAGTAAGGAAGAAGTGGAGTGGGCTTTTTTGTACTGTATATAGTAAGGAAGAAGTGGAGTGGGGTTTATTGTACTGTATATAGTAATGAAGAAGTGGAGTGGGCTTTATTGTACTGTATATAGTAAGGAAGAAGTGGAGTGGGCTTTATTGTATTGTATATAGTAAGGAAGAAGTGGAGTGGCTTTATTGTACTGTATATAGTAAGGAAGAAGTAGAGTGGGCTTTATTGTACTGTATATAGTAAGGAAGAAGTGGAGTGGGCTTTATTGTACTGTATATAGTAAGGAAGAAGTGGAGTGGGCTTTATTGTACTGTATATAGTAAGGAAGAAATGGAGTGGGCTTTATTGTACTGTATATAGTAAGGAAGAAGTGGAGTGGGCTTTATTGTACTGAATATAGTAAGGAAGAAGTGGAGTGGGCTTTATTGTACTGTATATAGTAAGGAAGAAGTGGAGTGGGCTTTATTGTACTGTATATAGTTAGGAAGAAATGGAGTGGGCTTAATTGTACTGTATATAGTAAGGAAGAAGTGGAGTGGGCTTTATTGTACTGTATATAGTAAGGAAGAAGTAGAGTGGGCTTTATTGTACTGTATATAGTAAGGAAGAAGTAGAGTGGGCTTTATTGTACTGTATATAGTAAGGAAGAAATGGAGTGGGCTTTACTATACTGTACATAGTAAGGAAGAAGTGGAGTGGACTTTATTGTACTGTATTCAGTAAGGAAGAAGTGGAGTGGGCTTTATTTTACTGTATATAGTAAGGAAGAAGTGGAGTGGGCTTTATTATACTGTATATAGTAAGGAAGAAGTGGAGTGGGCTTTATTGTACTGTATATAGTAAGGAAGAAGTGGAGTGGGCTTTTTTGTACTGTATATAGTAAGGAAGAAGTGGAGTGGGGTTTATTGTACTGTATATAGTAATGAAGAAGTGGAGTGGGCTTTATTGTACTGTATATAGTAAGGAAGAAGTGGAGTGGGCTTTATTGTATTGTATATTGTAAGGAAGAAGTGGAGTGGCTTTATTGTACTGTATATAGTAAGGAAGAAGTAGAGTGGGCTTTATTGTACTGTATATAGTAAGGAAGAAGTGGAGTGGGCTTTATTGTACTGTATATAGTAAGGAAGAAGTGGAGTGGGCTTTATTGTACTGTATATAGTAAGGAAGAAGTGAAGTGGGCTTTATTGTACTGTATATAGTAAGGAAGAAGTGGAGTGGGCTTTTTTGTACTGTATATAGTAAGGAAGAAGTGGAGTGGGGTTTATTGTACTGTATATAGTAATGAAGAAGTGGAGTGGGCTTTATTGTACTGTATATAGTAAGGAAGAAGTGGAGTGGGCTTTATTGTACTGTGTATAGTAAGGAAGAAGTGGAGTGGGCTTTATTGTACTGTATATAGTAAGGAAGAAGTGGAGTGTGGTTTATTGTACTGTATATAGTAATGAAGAAGTGGAGTGGGCTTTATTGTACTGTATATAGTAAGGAAGAAGTGGATTGGGCTTTATTGTACTGTGTATAGTAAGGAAGAAGTGGAGTGGGCTTTATTGTACTGTATATAGTAAGGAAGAAGTGGAGTGTGGTTTATTGTACTGTATATAGTAATGAAGAAGTGGAGTGGGCTTTATTGTACTGTATATAGTAAGGAAGAAGTGGAGTGTGCTTTATTGTATTGTATATAGTAAGGAAGAAGTGGAGTGGCTTTATTGTACTGTATATAGTAAGGAAGAAGTGGAGTGGGCTTTATTGTACTGTATATAGTAAGGAAGAAGTGGAGTGGACTTTATTGTACTGTATATAGTAAGGAAGAAGTGGAGTGGGCTTTATTGTACTGTATATAGTTAGGAAGAAATGGAGTGGGCTTAATTGTACTGTATATAGTAAGGAAGAAGTGGAGTGGGCTTTATTGTACTGTATATAGTAAGGAAGAAGTAGAGTGGGCTTTATTGTACTGTATATAGTAAGGAAGAAGTAGAGTGGGCTTTATTGTACTGTATATAGTAAGGAAGAAATGGAGTGGGCTTTACTGTACTGTATATAGTAAGGAAGAAGTGGAGTGGACTTTATTGTACTGTATACAGTAAGGAAGAAGTGGAGTGGGCTTTATTTTACTGTATATAGTAAGGAAGAAGTGGAGTGGGCTTTATTGTACTGTATATAGTAAGGAAGAAATGGAGTGGGCTTTATTGTACTGTATATAGTAAGGAAGAAGTGGAGTGGGCTTTATTGTACTGAATATAGTAAGGAAGAAGTGGAGTGGGCTTTATTGTACTGTATATAGTAAGGAAGAAGTGGAGTGGGCTTTATTGTACTGTATATAGTTAGGAAGAAATGGAGTGGGCTTAATTGTACTGTATATAGTAAGGAAGAAGTGGAGTGGGCTTTATTGTACTGTATATAGTAAGGAAGAAGTAGAGTGGGCTTTATTGTACTGTATATAGTAAGGAAGAAGTAGAGTGGGCTTTATTGTACTGTATATAGTAAGGAAGAAATGGAGTGGGCTTTACTATACTGTACATAGTAAGGAAGAAGTGGAGTGGACTTTATTGTACTGTATACAGTAAGGAAGAAGTGGAGTGGGCTTTATTTTACTGTATATAGTAAGGAAGAAGTGGAGTGGGCTTTATTATACTGTATATAGTAAGGAAGAAGTGGAGTGGGCTTTATTGTACTGTATATAGTAAGGAAGAAGTGGAGTGGGCTTTTTTGTACTGTATATAGTAAGGAAGAAGTGGAGTGGGGTTTATTGTACTGTATATAGTAATGAAGAAGTGGAGTGGGCTTTATTGTACTGTATATAGTAAGGAAGAAGTGGAGTGGGCTTTATTGTATTGTATATTGTAAGGAAGAAGTGGAGTGGCTTTATTGTACTGTATATAGTAAGGAAGAAGTAGAGTGGGCTTTATTGTACTGTATATAGTAAGGAAGAAGTGGAGTGGGCTTTATTGTACTGTATATAGTAAGGAAGAAGTGGAGTGGGCTTTATTGTACTGTATATAGTAAGGAAGAAGTGAAGTGGGCTTTATTGTACTGTATATAGTAAGGAAGAAGTGGAGTGGGCTTTTTTGTACTGTATATAGTAAGGAAGAAGTGGAGTGGGGTTTATTGTACTGTATATAGTAATGAAGAAGTGGAGTGGGCTTTATTGTACTGTATATAGTAAGGAAGAAGTGGAGTGGGCTTTATTGTACTGTGTATAGTAAGGAAGAAGTGGAGTGGGCTTTATTGTACTGTATATAGTAAGGAAGAAGTGGAGTGTGGTTTATTGTACTGTATATAGTAATGAAGAAGTGGAGTGGGCTTTATTGTACTGTATATAGTAAGGAAGAAGTGGATTGGGCTTTATTGTACTGTGTATAGTAAGGAAGAAGTGGAGTGGGCTTTATTGTACTGTATATAGTAAGGAAGAAGTGGAGTGTGGTTTATTGTACTGTATATAGTAATGAAGAAGTGGAGTGGGCTTTATTGTACTGTATATAGTAAGGAAGAAGTGGAGTGTGCTTTATTGTATTGTATATAGTAAGGAAGAAGTGGAGTGGCTTTATTGTACTGTATATAGTAAGGAAGAAGTGGAGTGGGCTTTATTGTACTGTATATAGTTAGGAAGAAATGGAGTGGGCTTAATTGTACTGTATATAGTAAGGAAGAAGTGGAGTGGGCTTTATTGTACTGTATATAGTAAGGAAGAAGTAGAGTGGGCTTTATTGTACTGTATATAGTAAGGAAGAAGTAGAGTGGGCTTTATTGTACTGTATATAGTAAGGAAGAAATGGAGTGGGCTTTACTGTACTGTATATAGTAAGGAAGAAGTGGAGTGGACTTTATTGTACTGTATACAGTAAGGAAGAAGTGGAGTGGGCTTTATTTTACTGTATATAGTAAGGAAGAAGTGGAGTGGGCTTTATTATACTGTATATAGTAAGGAAGAAGTGGAGTGGGCTTTATTGTACTGTATATAGTAAGGAAGAAGTGGAGTGGGCTTTTTTGTACTGTATATAGTAAGGAAGAAGTGGAGTGGGGTTTATTGTACTGTATATAGTAATGAAGAAGTGGAGTGGGCTTTATTGTACTGTATATAGTAAGGAAGAAGTGGAGTGGGCTTTATTGTATTGTATATAGTAAGGAAGAAGTGGAGTGGCTTTATTGTACTGTATATAGTAAGGAAGAAGTAGAGTGGGCTTTATTGTACTGTATATAGTAAGGAAGAAGTGGAGTGGGCTTTATTGTACTGTATATAGTAAGGAAGAAGTGGAGTGGGCTTTATTGTACTGTATATAGTAAGGAAGAAGTGGAGTGGGCTTTATTGTACTGTATATAGTAAGGAAGAAGTGGAGTGGGCTTTATTGTACTGAATATAGTAAGGAAGAAGTGGAGTGGGCTTTATTGTACTGTATATAGTAAGGAAGAAGTGGAGTGGGCTTTATTGTACTGTATATAGTTAGGAAGAAATGGAGTGGGCTTAATTGTACTGTATATAGTAAGGAAGAAGTGGAGTGGGCTTTATTGTACTGTATATAGTAAGGAAGAAGTAGAGTGGGCTTTATTGTACTGTATATAGTAAGGAAGAAGTAGAGTGGGCTTTATTGTACTGTATATAGTAAGGAAGAAATGGAGTGGGCTTTACTATACTGTACAAAGTAAGGAAGAAGTGGAGTGGACTTTATTGTACTGTATACAGTAAGGAAGAAGTGGAGTGGGCTTTATTTTACTGTATATAGTAAGGAAGAAGTGGAGTGGGCTTTATTATACTGTATATAGTAAGGAAGAAGTGGAGTGGGCTTTATTGTACTGTATATAGTAAGGAAGAAGTGGAGTGGGCTTTTTTGTACTGTATATAGTAAGGAAGAAGTGGAGTGGGGTTTATTGTACTGTATATAGTAATGAAGAAGTGGAGTGGGCTTTATTGTACTGTATATAGTAAGGAAGAAGTGGAGTGGGCTTTATTGTATTGTATATTGTAAGGAAGAAGTGGAGTGGCTTTATTGTACTGTATATAG
This sequence comes from Taudactylus pleione, assembly GCA_031769625.1. Classification (NCBI taxonomy): domain Eukaryota; kingdom Metazoa; phylum Chordata; class Amphibia; order Anura; family Myobatrachidae; genus Taudactylus; species Taudactylus pleione. The sequence goes on from JAUIMM010002723.1 coordinate 261,285, forward strand.
TAAGGAAGAAGTAGAGTGGGCTTTATTGTACTGTATATAGTAAGGAAGAAGTGGAGTGGGCTTTATTCTACTGTATATAGTAAGGAAGAAGTGGAGTGGGCTTTATTGTACTGTATATAGTAAGGAAGAAGTGAAGTGGGCTTTATTGTACTGTATATAGTAAGGAAGAAGTGGAGTGGGCTTTATTGTACTGTATATAGTAAGGAAGAAGTGGAGTGGGCTTAATTGTACTGTACATAGTAAGGAAGAAGTGGAGTGGGCTTTTTTGTACTGTATATAGTAAGGAAGAAGTGGAGTGGGGTTTATTGTACTGTATATAGTAATGAAGAAGTGGAGTGGGCTTTATTGTACTGTATATAGTAAGGAAGAAGTGGAGTGGGCTTTATTGTATTGTATATAGTAAGGAAGAAGTGGAGTGGCTTTATTGTACTGTATATAGTAAGGAAGAAGTAGAGTGGGCTTTATTGTACTGTATATAGTAAGGAAGAAGTGGAGTGGGCTTTATTGTACTGTATATAGTAAGGAAGAAGTGGAGTGGGCTTTATTGTACTGTATATAGTAAGGAAGAAGTGGAGTGGGCTTTATTGTACTGTATATAGTAAGGAAGAAGTGGAGTGGGCTTTATTGTACTGTATATAGTAAGGAAGAAGTGGAGTGGGCTTTATTGTACTGTATATAGTTAGGAAGAAATGGAGTGGGCTTAATTGTACTGTATATAGTAAGGAAGAAGTGGAGTGGGCTTTATTGTACTGTATATAGTAAGGAAGAAGTAGAGTGGGCTTTATTGTACTGTATATAGTAAGGAAGAAGTGGAGTGGGCTTTATTGTACTGTATATAGTAAGGAAGAAGTGGAGTGGGCTTTATTGTACTGTATATAGTAAGGAAGAAGTGGAGTGGGCTTTATTGTACTGTATATAGTAAGGAAGAAATGGAGTGGGCTTAATTGTACTGTATATAGTAAGGAAGAAGTGGAGTGGGCTTTTTTGTACTGTATATAGTAAGGAAGAAGTGGAGTGGGGTTTATTGTACTGTATATAGTAATGAAGAAGTGGAGTGGGCTTTATTGTACTGTATTTAGTAAGGAAGAAGTGGAGTGGGCTTTATTGTATTGTATATAGTAAGGAAGAAGTGGAGTGGCTTTATTGTACTGTATATAGTAAGGAAGAAGTGGAGTGGGCTTTATTGTACTGTATATAGTTAGGAAGAAATGGAGTGGGCTTAATTGTACTGTATATAGTAAGGAAGAAGTGGAGTGGGCTTTATTGTACTGTATATAGTAAGGAAGAAGTAGAGTGGGCTTTATTGTACTGTATATAGTAAGGAAGAAGTGGAGTGGGCTTTATTGTACTGTATATAGTAAGGAAGAAGTGGAGTGGGCTTTATTGTACTGTATATAGTAAGGAAGAAGTGGAGTGGGCTTTATTGTACTGTATATAGTAAGGAAGAAATGGAGTGGGCTTAATTGTACTGTATATAGTAAGGAAGAAGTGGAGTGGGCTTTTTTGTACTGTATATAGTAAGGAAGAAGTGGAGTGGGGTTTATTGTACTGTATATAGTAATGAAGAAGTGGAGTGGGCTTTATTGTACTGTATTTAGTAAGGAAGAAGTGGAGTGGGCTTTATTGTATTGTATATAGTAAGGAAGAAGTGGAGTGGCTTTATTGTACTGTATATAGTAAGGAAGAAGTAGAGTGGGCTTTATTGTACTGTATATAGTAAGGAAGAAGTGGAGTGGGCTTTATTGTACTGTATATAGTAAGGAAGAAGTGGAGTGGGCTTTATTGTACTGTATATAGTAAGGAAGAAGTGGAGTGGGCTTTATTGTACTGTATATAGTAAGGAAGAAGTGGAGTGGGCTTTATTGTACTGTATATAGTAAGGAAGAAGTGGAGTGGGCTTTATTGTACTGTATATAGTTAGGAAGAAGTAGAGTGGGCTTTATTGTACTGTATATAGTAAGGAAGAAGTAGAGTGGGCATTATTGTACTGTATATAGTAAGGAAGAAATGGAGTGGGCTTTACTGTACTGTATATAGTAAGGAAGAAGTAGAGTGGGCTTTATTGTACTGTATATAGTAAGGAAGAAGTGGAGTGGGCTTTTTTGTACTGTATATAGTAAGGAAGAAGTGGAATGGGCTTTATTGTACTGTATATAGTAATGAAGAAGTGGAGTGGGCTTTATTGTACTGTATATAGTAAGGAAGAAGTGGAGTGGGCTTTATTGTATTGTAAATAGTAAGGAAGAAGTGGAGTGGCTTTATTGTACTGTATATAGTAAGGAAGAAGTAGAGTGGGCTTTATTGTACTGTATATAGTAAGGAAGAAGTGGAGTGGGCTTTATTGTACTGTATATAGTAAGGAAGAAGTGGATTGGGCTTTATTGTACTGTATATAGTAAGGAAGAAGTGGAGTGGGCTTTATTGTACTGTATATAGTAAGGAAGAAGTGGAGTGTGGTTTATTGTACTGTATATAGTAATGAAGAAGTGGAGTGGGCTTTATTGTACTGTATATAGTAAGGAAGAAGTGGAGTGGGCTTTATTGTATTGTATATAGTAAGGAAGAAGTGGAGTGGCTTTATTGTATTGTATATAGTAAGGAAGAAGTGGAGTGTGGTTTATTGTACTGTATATAGTAATGAAGAAGTGGAGTGGGCTTTATTGTACTGTATATAGTAAGGAAGAAGTGGAGTGGGCTTTATTGTATTGTATATAGTAAGGAAGAAGTGGAGTGGCTTTATTGTACTGTATATAGTAAGGAAGAAGTAGAGTGGGCTTTATTGTACTGTATATATTAAGGAAGAAGTGGAGTGGGCTTTATTGTACTGTATATATTAAGGATGAAATGGAGTGGGCTTTATTGTACTGTATATAGTATGGAAGAAATTGAGTGGGCTTTATTGTACTGTATATAGTAAGGAAGAAGTAGAGTGGGCTTTATTGTACTGTATATAGTAAGGAAGAAGTGGAGTGGGCTTTATTGTACTGTATATAGTAAGGAAGTAGAGTGGACTTTATTGTACTGTATATAGTAAGGAAGAAGTAGAGTGGGCTTTATTGTACTGTATATAGTAAGGAAGAAGTAGAGTGGGCTTTATTGTACTGTATATAGTAAGGAAGAAATGGAGTGGGCTTTATTGTACTGTATATAGTAAGGAAGAAGTGGAATGGGCTTTATTGTACTGTATATAGTAAGGAAGAAGTGGAGTGGACTTTATTGTACTGTATATAGTAAGGAAGAAGTGGAGTGGGCTTTATTTTACTGTATATAGTAAGGAAGAAGTGGAGTGGGCTTTTTTGTACTGTATATAGTAAGGAAGAAGTGGAGTGTGGTTTATTGTACTGTATATAGTAATGAAGAAGTGGAGTGGGCTTTATTGTACTGTATATAGTAAGGAAGAAGTGGAGTGGGCTTTATTGTATTGTATATAGTAAGGAAGAAGTGGAGTGGCTTTATTGTACTGTATATAGTAAGGAAGAAGTGGAGTGGGCTTTATTGTACTGTATATAGTAAGGAAGAAGTGGAGTGGGCTTTATTGTACTGTATATAGTAAGGAAGAAGTGGAGTGGGCTTTATTGTACTGTATATAGTAAGGAAGAAGTGGAGTGGGCTTTATTGTACTGTATATAGTAAGGAAGAAGTGGAGTGGGCTTTATTGTACTGTATATAGTAAGGAAGAAGTGGAGTGGGCTTTATTGTACTGTATATAGTAAGGAAGAAGTGGAGTGGGCTTTATTGTACTGTATATAGTTAGGAAGAAATGGAGTGGGCTTTATTGTACTGTATATAGTAAGGAAGAAGTGGAGTGGGCTTTATTGTACTGTATATAGTAAGGAAGAAGTAGAGTGGGCTTTATTGTACTGTATATAGTAAGGAAGAAGTAGAGTTGGCTTTATTGTACTGTATATAGTAAGGAAGAAATGGAGTGGGCTTTACTGTACTGTATATAGTAAGGAAGAATTGGAGTGGACTTTATTGTACTGTATACAGTAAGGAAGAAGTGGAGTGGGCTTTATTTTACTGTATATAGTAAGGAAGAAGTGGAGTGGGCTTTATTATACTGTATATAGTAAGGAAGAAGTGGAGTGGGCTTTATTGTACTGTATATAGTAAGGAAGAAGAGGAGTGGGCTTTTTTGTACTGTATATAGTAAGGAAGAAGTAGAGTGGGCTTTATTGTACTGTATATAGTAAGGAAGAAGTGGAGTGGGCTTTATTGTACTGTATATAGTAAGGAAGAAGTGGAGTGGGCTTTATTGTACTGTATATAGTAAGGAAGAAGTGGAGTGGGCTTTATTGTACTGTATATAGTAAGGAAGAAGTGGAGTGGGCTTTATTGTACTGAATATAGTAAGGAAGAAGTGGAGTGGGCTTTATTGTACTGTATATAGTAAGGAAGAAGTGGAGTGGGCTTTATTGTACTGTATATAGTTAGGAAGAAATGGAGTGGGCTTAATTGTACTGTATATAGTAAGGAAGAAGTGGAGTGGGCTTTATTGTACTGTATATAGTAAGGAAGAAGTAGAGTGGGCTTTATTGTACTGTATATAGTAAGGAAGAAGTAGAGTGGGCTTTATTGTACTGTATATAGTAAGGAAGAAATGGAGTGGGCTTTACTGTACTGTATATAGTAAGGAAGAAGTGGAGTGGACTTTATTGTACTGTATACAGTAAGGAAGAAGTGGAGTGGGCTTTATTTTACTGTATATAGTAAGGAAGAAGTGGAGTGGGCTTTATTATACTGTATATAGTAAGGAAGAAGTGGAGTGGGCTTTATTGTACTGTATATAGTAAGGAAGAAGTGGAGTGGGCTTTTTTGTACTGTATATAGTAAGGAAGAAGTGGAGTGGGGTTTATTGTACTGTATATAGTAATGAAGAAGTGGAGTGGGCTTTATTGTACTGTATATAGTAAGGAAGAAGTGGAGTGGGCTTTATTGTATTGTATATAGTAAGGAAGAAGTGGAGTGGCTTTATTGTACTGTATATAGTAAGGAAGAAGTAGAGTGGGCTTTATTGTACTGTATATAGTAGGGAAGAAGTGGAGTGGGCTTTATTGTACTGTATATAGTAAGGAAGAAGTGGAGTGGGCTTTATTGTACTGTATATAGTAAGGAAGAAGTGGAGTGGGCTTTATTGTACTGTATATAGTAAGGAAGAAGTGGAGTGGGCTTTATTGTACTGTATATAGTAAGGAAGAAATGGAGTGGGCTTAATTGTACTGTATATAGTAAGGAAGAAGTGGAGTGGGCTTTTTTGTACTGTATATAGTAAGGAAGAAGTGGAGTGGGGTTTATTGTACTGTATATAGTAATGAAGAAGTGGAGTGGGCTTTATTGTACTGTATATAGTAAGGAAGAAGTGGAGTGGGCTTTATTGTATTGTATATAGTAAAGAAGAAGTGGAGTGGCTTTATTGTACTGTATATAGTAAGGAAGAAGTAGAGTGGGCTTTATTGTACTGTATATAGTAAGGAAGAAGTGGAGTGGGCTTTATTGTAATGTATATAGTAAGGAAGAAGTGGAGTGGGCTTTATTGTACTGTATATAGTAAGGAAGAAGTGGAGTGGGCTTTATTGTACTGTATATAGTAAGGAAGAAGTGGAGTGGGCTTTATTGTACTGTATATAGTAAGGAAGAAGTGGAGTGGGCTTTATTGTACTGTATATAGTTAGGAAGAAGTAGAGTGGGCTTTATTGTACTGTATATAGTAAGGAAGAAGTAGAGTGGGCATTATTGTACTGTATATAGTAAGGAAGAAATGGAGTGGGCTTTACTGTACTGTATATAGTAAGGAAGAAGTAGAGTGGGCTTTATTGTACTGTATATAGTAAGGTAGAAGTGGAGTGGGCTTTATTGTACTGTATATAGTAAGGAAGAAGTGGAATGGGCTTTATTGTACTGTATATAGTAAGGAAGAAGTGGAGTGGACTTTATTGTACTGTATATAGTAAGGAAGAAGTGGAGTGGGCTTTATTTTACTGTATATAGTAAGGAAGAAGTGGAGTGGGCTTTATTATACGGTATATAGTAAGGAAGAAGTGGAGTGGGCTTTATTGTACTGTATATAGTAAGGAAGAAGTGGAGTGGGCTTTTTTGTACTGTATATAGTAAGGAAGAAGTGGAGTGGGCTTTATTGTACTGTATATAGTAATGAAGAAGTGGAGTGGGCTTTATTGTACTGTATATAGTAAGGAAGAAGTGGAGTGGGCTTTATTGTATTGTATATAGTAAGGAAGAAGTGGAGTGGCTTTATTGTACTGTATATAGTAAGGAAGAAGTAGAGTGGGCTTTATTGTACTGTATATAGTAAGGAAGAAGTGGAGTGGGCTTTATTGTACTGTATATAGTAAGGAAGAAGTGGATTGGGCTTTATTGTACTGTATATAGTAAGGAAGAAGTGGAGTGGGCTTTATTGTACTGTATATAGTAAGGAAGAAGTGGAGTGTGGTTTATTGTACTGTATATAGTAATGAAGAAGTGGAGTGGGCTTTATTGTACTGTATATAGTAAGGAAGAAGTGGAGTGGGCTTTATTGTATTGTATATAGTAAGGAAGAAGTGGAGTGGCTTTATTGTACTGTATATAGTAAGGAAGAAGTAGAGTGGGCTTTATTGTACTGTATATAGTAAGGAAGAAGTGGAGTAGGCTTTATTGTACTGTATATAGTAAGGAAGAAGTGGAGTGGGCTTTATTGTACTGTATATAGTAAGGAAGAAGTGGAGTGGGCTTTATTGTACTGTATATAGTAAGGAAGAAGTGGAGTGGGCTTTATTGTACTGTATATAGTAAGGAAGAAGTGGAGTGGGCTTTATTGTACTGTATATAGTAAGGAAGAAGTGGAGTGGGCTTTATTGTACTGTATATAGTTAGGAAGAAATGGAGTGGGCTTAATTGTACTGTATATAGTAAGGAAGAAGTGGAGTGGGCTTTATTGTACTGTATATAGTAAGGAAGAAGTAGAGTGGGCTTTATTGTACTGTATATAGTAAGGAAGAAGTAGAGTGGGCTTTATTGTACTGTATATAGTAAGGAAGAAATGGAGTGGGCTTTACTGTACTGTATATAGTAAGGAAGAAGTGGAGTGGACTTTATTGTACTGTATACAGTAAGGAAGAAGTGGAGTGGGCTTTATTTTACTGTATATAGTAAGGAAGAAGTGGAGTGGGCATTATTATACTGTATATAGTAAGGAAGAAGTGGAGTGGGCTTTATTGTACTGTATATAGTAAGGAAGAAGTGGAGTGGGCTTTTTTGTACTGTATATAGTAAGGAAGAAGTGGAGTGGGGTTTATTGTACTGTATATAGTAATGAAGAAGTGGAGTGGGCTTTATTGTACTGTATATAGTAAGGAAGAAGTGGAGTGGGCTTTATTGTATTGTATATAGTAAGGAAGAAGTGGAGTGGCTTTATTGTACTGTATATAGTAAGGAAGAAGTAGAGTGGGCTTTATTGTACTGTATATAGTAAGGAAGAAGTGGAGTGGGCTTTATTGTACTGTATATAGTAAGGAAGAAGTGGAGTGGGCTTTATTGTACTGTATATAGTAAGGAAGAAGTGGAGTGGGCTTTATTGTACTGTATATAGTAAGGAAGAAGTGGAGTGGGCTTTATTGTACTGAATATAGTAAGGAAGAAGTGGAGTGGGCTTTATTGTACTGTATATAGTAAGGAAGAAGTGGAGTGGGCTTTATTGTACTGTATATAGTTAGGAAGAAATGGAGTGGGCTTAATTGTACTGTATATAGTAAGGAAGAAGTGGAGTGGGCTTTATTGTACTGTATATAGTAAGGAAGAAGTAGTGGGCTTTATTGTACTGTATATAGTAAGGAAGAAGTGGAGTGGGCTTTTTTGTACTGTATATAGTAAGGAAGAAGTGGAGTGGGGTTTATTGTACTGTATATAGTAATGAAGAAGTGGAGTGGGCTTTATTGTACTGTATATAGTAAGGAAGAAGTGGAGTGGGCTTTATTGTATTGTATATAGTAAGGAAGAAGTGGAGTGGCTTTATTGTACTGTATATAGTAAGGAAGAAGTAGAGTGGGCTTTATTGTACTGTATATAGTAAGGAAGAAGTGGAGTGGGCTTTATTGTACTGTATATAGTAAGGAAGAAGTGGAGTGGGCTTTATTGTACTGTATATAGTAAGGAAGAAGTGGAGTGGGCTTTATTGTACTGTATATAGTAAGGAAGAAGTGGAGTGGGCTTTATTGTACTGAATATAGTAAGGAAGAAGTGGAGTGGGCTTTATTGTACTGTATATAGTAAGGAAGAAGTGGAGTGGGCTTTATTGTACTGTATATAGTTAGGAAGAAATGGAGTGGGCTTAATTGTACTGTATATAGTAAGGAAGAAGTGGAGTGGGCTTTATTGTACTGTATATAGTAAGGAAGAAGTAGTGGGCTTTATTGTACTGTATATAGTAAGGAAGAAGTAGAGTGGGCTTTATTGTACTGTATATAGTAAGGAAGAAATGGAGTGGGCTTTACAATACTGTATATAGTAAGGAAGAAGTGGAGTGGACTTTATTGTACTGTATATAGTAAGGAAGAAGTGGAGTGGGCTTTATTGTACTGTATATAGTAAGGAAGAAGTGGAGTGGGCTTTATTGTATTGTATATAGTAAAGAAGAAGTGGAGTGGCTTTATTGTACTGTATATAGTAAGGAAGAAGTAGAGTGGGCTTTATTGTACTGTATATAGTAAGGAAGAAGTGGAGTGGGCTTTATTGTACTGTATATAGTAAGGAAGAAGTGGAGTGGGCTTTATTGTACTGTATATAGTAATGAAGAAGTGGAGTGGGCTTTATTGTACTGTATATAGTAAGGAAGAAGTGGAGTGGGCTTTATTGTATTGTATATAGTAAGGAAGAAGTGGAGTGGCTTTATTGTACTGTATATAGTAAGGAAGAAGTAGAGTGGGCTTTATTGTACTGTATATAGTAAGGAAGAAGTGGAGTAGGCTTTATTGTACTGTATATAGTAAGGAAGAAGTGGAGTGGGCTTTATTGTACTGTATATAGTAAGGAAGAAGTGGAGTGGGCTTTATTGTACTGTATATAGTAAGGAAGAAGTGGAGTGGGCTTTATTGTACTGTATATAGTAAGGAAGAAGTGGAGTGGGCTTTATTGTACTGTATATAGTAAGGAAGAAGTGGAGTGGGCTTTATTGTACTGTATATAGTTAGGAAGAAATGGAGTGGGCTTAATTGTACTGTATATAGTAAGGAAGAAGTGGAGTGGGCTTTATTGTACTGTATATAGTAAGGAAGAAGTAGAGTGGGCTTCATTGTACTGTATATAGTAAGGAAGAAGTAGAGTGGGCTTTATTGTACTGTATATAGTAAGGAAGAAATGGAGTGGGCTTTACTGTACTGTATATAGTAAGGAAGAAGTGGAGTGGACTTTATTGTACTGTATACAGTAAGGAAGAAGTGGAGTGGGCTTTATTTTACTGTATATAGTAAGGAAGAAGTGGAGTGTGCTTTATTATACTGTATATAGTAAGGAAGAAGTGGAGTGGGCTTTATTGTACTGTATATAGTAAGGAAGAAGTGGAGTGGGCTTTTTTGTACTGTATATAGTAAGGAAGAAGTGGAGTGGGGTTTATTGTACTGTATATAGTAATGAAGAAGTGGAGTGGGCTTTATTGTACTGTATATAGTAAGGAAGAAGTGGAGTGGGCTTTATTGTATTATATATAGTAAGGAAGAAGTGGAGTGGCTTTATTGTACTGTATATAGTAAGGAAGAAGTAGAGTGGGCTTTATTGTACTGTATATAGTAAGGAAGAAGTGGAGTGGGCTTTATTGTACTGTATATAGTAAGGAAGAAGTGGAGTGGGCTTTATTGTACTGTATATAGTAAGGAAGAAGTGGAGTGGGCTTTATTGTACTGTATATAGTAAGGAAGAAGTGGAGTGGGCTTTATTGTACTGAATATAGTAAGGAAGAAGTGGAGTGGGCTTTATTGTACTGTATATAGTAAGGAAGAAGTGGAGTGGGCTTTATTGTACTGTATATAGTTAGGAAGAAATGGAGTGGGCTTAATTGTACTGTATATAGTAAGGAAGAAGTGGAGTGGGCTTTATTGTACTGTATATAGTAAGGAAGAAGTAGTGGGCTTTATTGTACTGTATATAGTAAGGAAGAAGTAGAGTGGGCTTTATTGTACTGTATATAGTAAGGAAGAAATGGAGTGGGCTTTACAATACTGTATATAGTAAGGAAGAAGTGGAGTGGACTTTATTGTACTGTATACAGTAAGGAAGAAGTGGAGTGGGCTTTATTTTACTGTATATAGTAAGGAAGAAGTGGAGTGGGCTTTATTATACTGTATATAGTAAGGAAGAAGTGGAGTGGGCTTTATTGTACTGTATATAGTAAGGAAGAAGTGGAGTGGGCTTTTTTGTACTGTATATAGTAAGGAAGAAGTGGAGTGGGGTTTATTGTACTGTATATAGTAATGAAGAAGTGGAGTGGGCTTTATTGTACTGTATATAGTAAGGAAGAAGTGGAGTGGGCTTTATTGTATTGTATATTGTAAGGAAGAAGTGGAGTGGCTTTATTGTACTGTATATAGTAAGGAAGAAGTAGAGTGGGCTTTATTGTACTGTATATAGTAAGGAAGAAGTGGAGTGGGCTTTATTGTACTGTATATAGTAAGGAAGAAGTGGAGTGGGCTTTATTGTACTGTATATAGTAAGGAAGAAGTGAAGTGGGCTTTATTGTACTGTATATAGTAAGGAAGAAGTGGAGTGGGCTTTATTGTACTGTATATAGTAAGGAAGAAATGGAGTGGGCTTAATTGTACTGTATATAGTAAGGAAGAAGTGGAGTGGGCTTTTTGCACTGTATATAGTAAGGAAGAAGTGGAGTGGGGTTTATTGTACTGTATATAGTAATGAAGAAGTGGAGTGGGCTTTATTGTACTGTATATAGTAAGGAAGAAGTGGAGTGGGCTTTATTGTATTGTATATAGTAAGGAAGAAGTGGAGTGGCTTTATTGTACTGTATATAGTAAGGAAGAAGTAGAGTGGGCTTTATTGTACTGTATATAGTAAGGAAGAAGTGGAGTGGGCTTTATTGTACTGTATATAGTAAGGAAGAAGTGGAGTGGGCTTTATTGTACTGTATATAGTAAGGAAGAAGTGGAGTGGGCTTTATTGTACTGTATATAGTAAGGAAGAAGTGGAGTGGGCTTTATTGTACTGTATATAGTAAGGAAGAAGTGGAGTGGGCTTTATTGTACTGTATATAGTTAGGAAGAAATGGAGTGGGCTTAATTGTACTGTATATAGTAAGGAAGAAGTGGAGTGGGCTTTATTGTACTGTATATAGTAAGGAAGAAGTAGAGTGGGCTTTATTGTACTGTATATAGTAAGGAAGAAGTGGAGTGGGCTTTATTGTACTGTATATAGTAAGGAAGAAGTGGAGTGGGCTTTATTGTACTGTATATAGTAAGGAAGAAGTGGAGTGGGCTTTATTGTACTGTATATAGTAAGGAAGAAATGGAGTGGGCTTAATTGTACTGTATATAGTAAGGAAGAAGTGGAGTGGGCTTTTTTGTACTGTATATAGTAAGGAAGAAGTGGAGTGGGGTTTATTGTACTGTATATAGTAATGAAGAAGTGGAGTGGGCTTTATTGTACTGTATATAGTAAGGAAGAAGTGGAGTGGGCTTTATTGTATTGTATATAGTAAGGAAGAAGTGGAGTGGCTTTATTGTACTGTATATAGTAAGGAAGAAGTAGAGTGGGCTTTATTGTACTGTATATAGTAAGGAAGAAGTGGAGTGGGCTTTATTGTACTGTATATAGTAAGGAAGAAGTGGAGTGGGCTTTATTGTACTGTATATAGTAAGGAAGAAGTGGAGTGGGCTTTATTGTACTGTATATAGTAAGGAAGAAGTGGAGTGGGCTTTATTGTACTGTATATAGTAAGGAAGAAGTGGAGTGGGCTTTATTGTACTGTATATAGTAAGGAAGAAGTGGAGTGGGCTTTATTGTACTGTATATAGTTAGGAAGAAGTAGAGTGGGCTTTATTGTACTGTATATAGTAAGGAAGAAGTAGAGTGGGCATTATTGTACTGTATATAGTAAGGAAGAAATGGAGTGGGCTTCACTGTACTGTATATAGTAAGGAAGAAGTAGAGTGGGCTTTATTGTACTGTATATAGTAAGGTAGAAGTGGAGTGGGCTTTATTGTACTGTATATAGTAAGGAAGAAGTGGAATGGGCTTTATTGTACTGTATATAGTAAGGAAGAAGTGGAGTGGACTTTATTGTACTGTATATAGTAAGGAAGAAGTGGAGTGGGCTTTATTTTACTGTATATAGTAAGGAAGAAGTGGAGTGGGCTTTATTATACTGTATATAGTAAGGAAGAAGTGGAGTGGGCTTTATTGTACTGTATATAGTAAGGAAGAAGTGGAGTGGACTTTTTTGTACTGTATATAGTAAGGAAGAAGTGGAGTGGGCTTTATTGTACTGTATATAGTAAGGAAGAAGTGGAGTGGGCTTTATTGTACTGTATATAGTAAGGAAGAAGTGGAGTGGGCTTTATTGTATTGTAAATAGTAAGGAAGAAGTGGAGTGGCTTTATTGTACTGTATATAGTAAGGAAGAAGTAGAGTGGGCTTTATTGTACTGTATATAGTAAGGAAGAAGTGGAGTGGGCTTTATTGTACTGTATATAGTAAGGAAGAAGTGGATTGGGCTTTATTGTACTGTATATAGTAAGGAAGAAGTGGAGTGGGCTTTATTGTACTGTATATAGTAAGGAAGAAGTGGAGTGTGGTTTATTGTACTGTATATAGTAATGAAGAAGTGGAGTGGGCTTTATTGTACTGTATATAGTAAGGAAGAAGTGGAGTGGGCTTTATTGTATTGTATATAGTAAGGAAGAAGTGGAGTGGCTTTATTGTACTGTATATAGTAAGGAAGAAGTAGAGTGGGCTTTATTGTACTGTATATAGTAAGGAAGAAGTGGAGTAGGCTTTATTGTACTGTATATAGTAAGGAAGAAGTGGAGTGGGCTTTATTGTACTGTATATAGTAAGGAAGAAGTGGAGTGGGCTTTATTGTACTGTATATAGTAAGGAAGAAGTGGAGTGGGCTTTATTGTACTGTATATAGTAAGGAAGAAGTGGAGTGGGCTTTATTGTACTGTATATAGTAAGGAAGAAGTGGAGTGGGCTTTATTGTACTGTATATAGTTAGGAAGAAATGGAGTGGGCTTAATTGTACTGTATATAGTAAGGAAGAAGTGGAGTGGGCTTTATTGTACTGTATATAGTAAGGAAGAAGTAGAGTGGGCTTTATTGTACTGTATATAGTAAGGAAGAAGTAGAGTGGGCTTTATTGTACTGTATATAGTAAGGAAGAAATGGAGTGGGCTTTACTGTACTGTATATAGTAAGGAAGAAGTGGAGTGGACTTTATTGTACTGTATACAGTAAGGAAGAAGTGGAGTGGGCTTTATTTTACTGTATATAGTAAGGAAGAAGTGGAGTGGGCTTTATTATACTGTATATAGTAAGGAAGAAGTGGAGTGGGCTTTATTGTACTGTATATAGTAAGGAAGAAGTGGAGTGGGCTTTTTTGTACTGTATATAGTAAGGAAGAAGTGGAGTGGGGTTTATTGTACTGTATATAGTAATGAAGAAGTGGAGTGGGCTTTATTGTACTGTATATAGTAAGGAAGAAGTGGAGTGGGCTTTATTGTACTGAATATAGTAAGGAAGAAGTGGAGTGGGCTTTATTGTACTGTATATAGTAAGGAAGAAGTGGAGTGGGCTTTTTTGTACTGTATATAGTAAGGAAGAAGTGGAGTGGGGTTTATTGTACTGTATATAGTAACGAAGAAGTGGAGTGGGCTTTATTGTACTGTATATAGTAAGGAAGAAGTGGAGTGGGCTTTATTGTATTGTATATAGTAAGGAAGAAGTGGAGTGGCTTTATTGTACTGTATATAGTAAGGAAGAAGTAGAGTGGGCTTTATTGTACTGTATATAGTAAGGAAGAAGTGGAGTGGGCTTTATTGTACTGTATATAGTAAGGAAGAAGTGGAGTGGGCTTTATTGTACTGTATATAGTAAGGAAGAAGTAGAGTGGGCTTTATTGTACTGTATATAGTAAGGAAGAAGTAGAGTGGGCTTTATTGTACTGTATATAGTAAGGAAGAAATGGAGTGGGCTTTACTGTACTGTATATAGTAACGAAGAAGTGGAGTGGACTTTATTGTACTGTATACAGTAAGGAAGAAGTGGAGTGGGCTTTATTTTACTGTATATAGTAAGGAAGAAGTGGAGTGGGCTTTATTATACTGTATATAGTAAGGAAGAAGTGGAGTGGGCTTTATTGTACTGTATATAGTAAGGAAGAAGTGGAGTGGGCTTTTTTGTACTGTATATAGTAAGGAAGAAGTGGAGTGGGGTTTATTGTACTGTATATAGTAATGAAGAAGTGGAGTGGGCTTTATTGTACTGTATATAGTAAGGAAGAAGTGGAGTGGGCTTTATTGTACTGAATATAGTAAGGAAGAAGTGGAGTGGGCTTTATTGTACTGTATATAGTAAGGAAGAAGTGGAGTGGGCTTTTTTGTACTGTATATAGTAAGGAAGAAGTGGAGTGGGGTTTATTGTACTGTATATAGTAATGAAGAAGTGGAGTGGGCTTTATTGTACTGTATATAGTAAGGAAGAAGTGGAGTGGGCTTTATTGTATTGTATATAGTAAGGAAGAAGTGGAGCGGCTTTATTGTACTGTATATAGTAAGGAAGAAGTAGAGTGGGCTTTATTGTACTGTATATAGTAAGGAAGAAGTGGAGTGGGCTTTATTGTACTGTATATAGTAAGGAAGAAGTGGAGTGGGCTTTATTGTACTGTATATAGTAAGGAAGAAGTGGAGTGGGCTTTATTGTACTGTATATAGTAAGGAAGAAGTGGAGTGGGCTTTATTGTACTGTATATAGTAAGGAAGAAGTGGAGTGGGCTTTATTGTACTGTATATAGTTAGGAAGAAGTAGAGTGGGCTTTATTGTACTGTATATAGTAAGGAAGAAGCAGAGTGGGCATTATTGTACTGTATATAGTAAGGAAGAAATGGAGTGGGCTTCACTGTACTGTATATAGTAAGGAAGAAGTAGAGTGGGCTTTATTGTACTGTATATAGTAAGGTAGAAGTGGAGTGGGCTTTATTGTACTGTATATAGTAAGGAAGAAGTGGAATGGGCTTTATTGTACTGTATATAGTAAGGAAGAAGTGGAGTGGACTTTATTGTACTGTATATAGTAAGGAAGAAGAGGAGTGGGCTTTATTATACTGTATATAGTAAGGAAGAAGTGGAGTGGGCTTTATTGTACTGTATATAGTAAGGAAGAAGTGGAGTGGGCTTTTTTGTACTGTATATAGTAAGGAAGAAGTGGAGTGGGCTTTATTGTACTGTATATAGTAATGAAGAAGTGGAGTGGGCTTTATTGTACTGTATATAGTAAGGAAGAAGTGGAGTGGGCTTTATTGTATTGTAAATAGTAAGGAAGAAGTGGAGTGGCTTTATTGTACTGTATATAGTAAGGAAGAAGTAGAGTGGGCTTTATAGTACTGTATATAGTAAGGAAGAAGTGGAGTGGGCTTTATTGTACTGTATATAGTAAGGAAGAAGTGGATTGGGCTTTATTGTACTGTATATAGTAAGGAAGAAGTGGAGTGGGCTTTATTGTACTGTATATAGTAAGGAAGAAGTGGAGTGTGGTTTATTGTACTGTATATAGTAAGGAAGAAGTGGAGTGGGCTTTATTGTACTGTATATAGTAAGGAAGAAGTGGAGTGGGCTTTATTGTACTGCATATAGTAAGGAAGAAATGGAGTGGGCTTAATTGTACTGTATATAGTAAGGAAGAAGTGGAGTGGGCTTTTTTGTACTGTATATAGTAAGGAAGAAGTGGAGTGGGGTTTATTGTACTGTATATAGTAATGAAGAAGTGGAGTGGGCTTTATTGTACTGTATATAGTAAGGAAGAAGTGGAGTGGGCTTTATTGTATTGTATATAGTAAGGAAGAAGTGGAGTGGCTTTATTGTACTGTATATATCGTAAGGAAGAAGTAGAGTGGGCTTTATTGTACTATATATAGTAAGGAAGAAGTGGAGTGGGCTTTATTGTACTGTATATAGTAAGGAAGAAGTGGAGTGGGCTTTATTGTACTGTATATAGTAAGGAAGAAGTGGAGTGGGCTTTATTGTACTGTATATAGTAAGGAAGAAGTGGAGTGGGCTTTATTGTACTGTATATAGTAAGGAAGAAGTGGAGTGGGCTTTATTGTACTGTATATAGTTAGGAAGAAGTAGAGTGGGCTTTATTGTACTGTATATAGTAAGGAAGAAGTAGAGTGGGCATTATTGTACTGTATATAGTAAGGAAGAAATGGAGTGGGCTTCACTGTACTGTATATAGTAAGGAAGAAGTAGAGTGGGCTTTATTGTACTGTATATAGTAAGGTAGAAGTGGAGTGGGCTTTATTGTACTGTATATAGTAAGGAAGAAGTGGAATGGGCTTTATTGTACTGTATATAGTAAGGAAGAAGTGGAGTGGACTTTATTGTACTGTATATAGTAAGGAAGAAGTGGAGTGGGCTTTATTTTACTGTATATAGTAAGGAAGAAGTGGAGTGGGCTTTATTATACTGTATATAGTAAGGAAGAAGTGGAGTGGGCTTTATTGTACTGTATATAGTAAGGAAGAAGTGGAGTGGGCTTTTTTGTACTGTATATAGTAAGGAAGAAGTGGAGTGGGCTTTATTGTACTGTATATAGTAATGAAGAAGTGGAGTGGGCTTTATTGTACTGTATATAGTAAGGAAGAAGTGGAGTGGGCTTTATTGTATTGTAAATAGTAAGGAAGAAGTGGAGTGGCTTTATTGTACTGTATATAGTAAGGAAGAAGTAGAGTGGGCTTTATTGTACTGTTTATAGTAAGGAAGAAGTGGAGTGGGCTTTATTGTACTGTATATAGTAAGGAAGAAGTGGATTGGGCTTTATTGTACTGTATATAGTAAGGAAGAAGTGGAGTGGGCTTTATTGTACTGTATATAGTAAGGAAGAAGTGGAGTGTGGTTTATTGTACTGTATATAGTAATGAAGAAGTGGAGTGGGCTTTATTGTACTGTATATAGTAAGGAAGAAGTGGAGTGGGCTTTATTGTATTGTATATAGTAAGGAAGAAGTGGAGTGGCTTTATTGTACTGTATATAGTAAAGAAGAAGTAGAGTGGGCTTTATTGTACTGTATATAGTAAGGAAGAAGTGGAGTAGGCTTTATTGTACTGTATATAGTAAGGAAGAAGTGGAGTGGGCTTTATTGTACTGTATATAGTAAGGAAGAAGTGGAGTGGGCTTTATTGTACTGTATATAGTAAGGAAGAAGTGGAGTGGGCTTTATTGTACTGTATATAGTAAGGAAGAAGTGGAGTGGGCTTTATTGTACTGTATATAGTAAGGAAGAAGTGGAGTGGGCTTTATTGTACTGTATATAGTTAGAAAGAAATGGAGTGGGCTTAATTGTACTGTATATAGTAAGGAAGAAGTGGAGTGGGCTTTATTGTACTGTATATAGTAAGGAAGAAGTAGAGTGGGCTTTATTGTACTGTATATAGTAAGGAAGAAGTAGAGTGGGCTTTATTGTACTGTATATAGTAAGGAAGAAATGGAGTGGGCTTTACTGTACTGTATATAGTAAGGAAGAAGTGGAGTGGACTTTATTGTACTGTATACTGTAAGGAAGAAGTGGAGTGGGCTTTATTTTACTGTATATAGTAAGGAAGAAGTGGAGTGGGCTTTATTATACTGTATATAGTAAGGAAGAAGTGGAGTGGGCTTTATTGTACTGTATATAGTAAGGAAGAAGTGGAGTGGGCTTTTTTGTACTGTATATAGTAAGGAAGAAGTGGAGTGGGGTTTATTGTACTGTATATAGTAATGAAGAAGTGGAGTGGGCTTTATTGTACTGTATATAGTAAGGAAGAAGTGGAGTGGGCTTTATTGTATTGTATATAGTAAGGAAGAAGTGGAGTGGCTTTATTGTACTGTATATAGTTAGGAAGAAGTAGAGTGGGCTTTATTGTACTGTATATAGTAAGGAAGAAGTGGAGTGGGCTTTATTGTACTGTATATAGTAAGGAAGAAGTGGAGTGGGCTTTATTGTACTGTATATAGTAAGGAAGAAGTGGAGTGGGCTTTATTGTACTGTATATAGTAAGGAAGAAGTGGAGTGGGCTTTATTGTACTGAATAGTAAGGAAGAAGTGGAGTGGGCTTTATTGTACTGTATATAGTAAGGAAGAAGTGGAGTGGGCTTTATTGTACTGTATATAGTTAGGAAGAAATGGAGTGGGCTTAATTGTACTGTATATAGTAAGGAAGAAGTGGAGTGGGCTTTATTGTACTGTATATAGTAAGGAAGAAGTAGAGTGGGCTTTATTGTACTGTATATAGTAAGGAAGAAGTAGAGTGGGCTTTATTGTACTGTATATAGTAAGGAAGAAATGGAGTGGGCTTTACTATACTGTATATAGTAAGGAAGAAGTGGAGTGGACTTTATTGTACTGTATACAGTAAGGAAGAAGTGGAGTGGGCTTTATTTTACTGTATATAGTAAGGAAGAAGTGGAGTGGGCTTTATTATACTGTATATAGTAAGGAAGAAGTGGAGTGGGCTTTATTGTACTGTATATAGTAGGGAAGAAGTGGAGTGGGCTTTTTTGTACTGTATATAGTAAGGAAGAAGTGGAGTGGGGTTTATTGTACTGTATATAGTAATGAAGAATTGGAGTGGGCTTTATTGTACTGTATATAATAAGGAAGAAGTGGAGTGGGCTTTATTGTATTGTATATTGTAAGGAAGAAGTGGAGTGGCTTTATTGTACTGTATATAGTAAGGAAGAAGTAGAGTGGGCTTTATTGTACTGTATATAGTAAGGAAGAAGTGGAGTGGGCTTTGTTGTACTGTATATAGTAAGGAAGAAGTGGAGTGGGCTTTATTGTACTGTATATAGTAAGGAAGAAGTGAAGTGGGCTTTATTGTACTGTATATAGTAAGGAAGAAGTGGAGTGGGCTTTATTGTACTGTATATAGTAAGGAAGAAATGGAGTGGGCTTAATTGTACTGTATATAGTAAGGAAGAAGTGGAGTGGGCTTTTTTGTACTGTATATAGTAAGGAAGAAGTGGAGTGGGGTTTATTGTACTGTATATAGTAATGAAGAAGTGGAGTGGGCTTTATTGTACTGTATATAGTAAGGAAGAAGTGGAGTGGGCTTTATTGTATTGTATATAGTAAGGAAGAAGTGGAGTGGCTTTATTGTACTGTATATAGTAAGGAAGAAGTAGAGTGGGCTTTATTGTACTGTATATAGTAAGGAAGAAGTGGAGTGGGCTTTATTGTACTGTATATAGTAAGGAAGAAGTGAAGTGGGCTTTATTGTACTGTATATAGTAAGGAAGAAGTGGAGTGGGCTTTATTGTACTGTATATAGTAAGGAAGAAATGGAGTGGGCTTAATTGTACTGTATATAGTAAGGAAGAAGTGGAGTGGGCTTTTTTGTACTGTATATAGTAAGGAAGAAGTGGAGTGGGGTTTATTGTACTGTATATAGTAATGAAGAAGTGGAGTGGGCTTTATTGTACTGTATATAGTAAGGAAGAAGTGGAGTGGGCTTTATTGTATTGTATATAGTAAGGAAGAAGTGGAGTGGCTTTATTGTACTGTATATAGTAAGGAAGAAGTAGAGTGGGCTTTATTGTACTGTATATAGTAAGGAAGAAGTGGAGTGGGCTTTATTGTACTGTATATAGTAAGGAAGAAGTGGAGTGGGCTTTATTGTACTGTATATAGTAAGGAAGAAGTGGAGTGGGCTTTATTGTACTGTATATAGTAAGGAAGAAGTGGAGTGGGCTTTATTGTACTGTATATAGTAAGGAAGAAGTGGAGTGGGCTTTATTGTACTGTATATAGTTAGGAAGAAATGGAGTGGGCTTAATTGTACTGTATATAGTAAGGAAGAATTGGAGTGGGCTTTATTGTACTGTATATAGTAAGGAAGAAGTAGAGTGGGCTTTATTGTACTGTATGTAGTAAGGAAGAAGTAGAGTGGGCATTATTGTACTGTATATAGTAAGGAAGAAATGGAGTGGGCTTTACTGTACTGTATATAGTAAGGAAGAAGTAGAGTGGGCTTTATTGTACTGTATATAGTAAGGTAGAAGTGGAGTGGGCTTTATTGTACTGTATATAGTAAGGAAGAAGTGGAATGGGCTTTATTGTACTGTATATAGTAAGGAAGAAGTGGAGTGGACTTTATTGTACTGTATATAGTAAGGAAGAAGTGGAGTGGGCTTTATTTTACTGTATATAGTAAGGAAGAAGTGGAGTGGGCTTTATTATACTGTATATAGTAAGGAAGAAGTGGAGTGGGCTTTATTGTACTGTATATAGTAAGGAAGAAGTGGAGTGGGCTTTTTTGAACTGTATATAGTAAGGAAGAAGTGGAGTGGGCTTTATTGTACTGTATATAGTAATGAAGAAGTGGAGTGGGCTTTATTGTACTGTATATAGTAAGGAAGAAGTGGAGTGGGCTTTATTGTATTGTAAATAGTAAGGAAGAAGTGGAGTGGCTTTATTGTACTGTATATAGTAAGGAAGAAGTAGAGTGGGCTTTATTGTACTGTATATAGTAAGGAAGAAGTGGAGTGGGCTTTATTGTACTGTATATAGTAAGGAAGAAGTGGATTGGGCTTTATTGTACTGTATATAGTAAGGAAGAAGTGGAGTGGGCTTTATTGTACTGTATATAGTAAGGAAGAAGTGGAGTGTGGTTTATTGTACTGTATATAGTAATGAAGAAGTGGAGTGGGCTTTATTGTACTGTATATAGTAAGGAAGAAGTGGAGTGGGCTTTATTGTATTGTATATAGTAAGGAAGAAGTGGAGTGGCTTTATTGAACTGTATATAGTAAGGAAGAAGTAGAGTGGGCTTTATTGTACTGTATATAGTAAGGAAGAAGTGGAGTGGACTTTATTGTACTGTATATAGTAAGGAAGAAGTGGAGTGGGCTTTATTGTACTGTATATAGTAAGGAAGAAGTGGAGTGGGCTTTATTGTACTGTATATAGTAAGGCAGAAGTGGAGTGGGCTTTATTGTACTGTATATAGTAAGGAAGAAGTGGAGTGGGCTTTATTGTACTGTATATAGTAAGGAAGAAGTGGAGTGGGCTTTATTGTACTGTATATAGTTAGGAAGAAATGGAGTGGGCTTAGTTGTACTGTATATAGTAAGGAAGAAGTGGAGTGGGCTTTATTGTACTGTATATAGTAAGGAAGAAGTAGAGTGGGCTTTATTGTACTGTATATAGTAAGGAAGAAGTAGAGTGGGCTTTATTGTACTGTATATAGTAAGGAAGAAATGGAGTGGGCTTTACTGTACTGTATATAGTAAGGAAGAAGTGGAGTGGACTTTATTGTACTGTATACAGTAAGGAAGAAGTGGAGTGGGCTTTATTGTACTGTATATAGTAATGAAGAAATGGAGTGGGCTTAATTGTACTGTATATAGTAAGGAAGAAGTGGAGTGGGCTTTTTTGTACTGTATATAGTAAGGAAGAAGTGGAGTGGGGTTTATTGTACTGTATGTAGTAATGAAGAAGTGGAGTGGGCTTTATTGTACTGTATATAGTAAGGAAGAAGTGGAGTGGGCTTTATTGTATTGTATATAGTAAGGAAGAAGTGGAGTGGCTTTATTGTACTGTATATAGTAAGGAAGAAGTAGAGTGGGCTTTATTGTACTGTATATAGTAAGGAAGAAGTGGAGTGGGCTTTATTGTATTGTATATAGTAAGGAAGAAGTGGAGTGGCTTTATTGTACTGTATATAGTAAGGAAGAAGTAGAGTGGGCTTTATTGTACTGTATATAGTAAGGAAGAAGTGGAGTGGGCTTTATTGTACTGTATATAGTAAGGAAGAAGTGAAGTGGGCTTTATTGTACTGTATATAGTAAGGAAGAAGTGGAGTGGGCTTTATTGTACTGTATATAGTAAGGAAGAAATGGAGTGGGCTTAATTGTACTGTATATAGTAAGGAAGAAGTGGAGTGGGCTTTTTTGTACTGTATATAGTAAGGAAGAAGTGGAGTGGGGTTTATTGTACTGTATATAGTAATGAAGAAGTGGAGTGGGCTTTATTGTACTGTATATAGTAAGGAAGAAGTGGAGTGGGCTTTATTGTATTGTATATAGTAAGGAAGAAGTGGAGTGGCTTTATTGTACTGTATATAGTAAGGAAGAAGTAGAGTGGGCTTTATTGTACTGTATATAGTAAGGAAGAAGTGGAGTGGGCTTTATTGTACTGTATATAGTAAGGAAGAAGTGGAGTGGGCTTTATTGTACTGTATATAGTAAGGAAGAAGTGGAGTGGGCTTTATTGTACTGTATATAGTAAGGAAGAAGTGGAGTGGGCTTTATTGTACTGTATATAGTAAGGAAGAAGTGGAGTGGGCTTTATTGTACTGTATATAGTTAGGAAGAAATGGAGTGGGCTTAATTGTACTGTATATAGTAAGGAAGAATTGGAGTGGGCTTTATTGTACTGTATATAGTAAGGAAGAAGTAGAGTGGGCTTTATTGTACTGTATGTAGTAAGGAAGAAGTAGAGTGGGCATTATTGTACTGTATATAGTAAGGAAGAAATGGAGTGGGCTTTACTGTACTGTATATAGTAAGGAAGAAGTAGAGTGGGCTTTATTGTACTGTATATAGTAAGGTAGAAGTGGAGTGGGCTTTATTGTACTGTATATAGTAAGGAAGAAGTGGAATGGGCTTTATTGTACTGTATATAGTAAGGAAGAAGTGGAGTGGACTTTATTGTACTGTATATAGTAAGGAAGAAGTGGAGTGGGCTTTATTTTACTGTATATAGTAAGGAAGAAGTGGAGTGGGCTTTATTATACTGTATATAGTAAGGAAGAAGTGGAGTGGGCTTTATTGTACTGTATATAGTAAGGAAGAAGTGGAGTGGGCTTTTTTGAACTGTATATAGTAAGGAAGAAGTGGAGTGGGCTTTATTGTACTGTATATAGTAATGAAGAAGTGGAGTGGGCTTTATTGTACTGTATATAGTAAGGAAGAAGTGGAGTGGGCTTTATTGTATTGTAAATAGTAAGGAAGAAGTGGAGTGGCTTTATTGTACTGTATATAGTAAGGAAGAAGTAGAGTGGGCTTTATTGTACTGTATATAGTAAGGAAGAAGTGGAGTGGGCTTTATTGTACTGTATATAGTAAGGAAGAAGTGGATTGGGCTTTATTGTACTGTATATAGTAAGGAAGAAGTGGAGTGGGCTTTATTGTACTGTATATAGTAAGGAAGAAGTGGAGTGTGGTTTATTGTACTGTATATAGTAATGAAGAAGTGGAGTGGGCTTTATTGTACTGTATATAGTAAGGAAGAAGTGGAGTGGGCTTTATTGTATTGTATATAGTAAGGAAGAAGTGGAGTGGCTTTATTGAACTGTATATAGTAAGGAAGAAGTAGAGTGGGCTTTATTGTACTGTATATAGTAAGGAAGAAGTGGAGTGGACTTTATTGTACTGTATATAGTAAGGAAGAAGTGGAGTGGGCTTTATTGTACTGTATATAGTAAGGAAGAAGTGGAGTGGGCTTTATTGTACTGTATATAGTAAGGCAGAAGTGGAGTGGGCTTTATTGTACTGTATATAGTAAGGAAGAAGTGGAGTGGGCTTTATTGTACTGTATATAGTAAGGAAGAAGTGGAGTGGGCTTTATTGTACTGTATATAGTTAGGAAGAAATGGAGTGGGCTTAGTTGTACTGTATATAGTAAGGAAGAAGTGGAGTGGGCTTTATTGTACTGTATATAGTAAGGAAGAAGTAGAGTGGGCTTTATTGTACTGTATATAGTAAGGAAGAAGTAGAGTGGGCTTTATTGTACTGTATATAGTAAGGAAGAAATGGAGTGGGCTTTACTGTACTGTATATAGTAAGGAAGAAGTGGAGTGGACTTTATTGTACTGTATACAGTAAGGAAGAAGTGGAGTGGGCTTTATTGTACTGTATATAGTAAGGAAGAAATGGAGTGGGCTTAATTGTACTGTATATAGTAAGGAAGAAGTGGAGTGGGCTTTTTTGTACTGTATATAGTAAGGAAGAAGTGGAGTGGGGTTTATTGTACTGTATGTAGTAATGAAGAAGTGGAGTGGGCTTTATTGTACTGTATATAGTAAGGAAGAAGTGGAGTGGGCTTTATTGTATTGTATATAGTAAGGAAGAAGTGGAGTGGCTTTATTGTACTGTATATAGTAAGGAAGAAGTAGAGTGGGCTTTATTGTACTGTATATAGTAAGGAAGAAGTGGAGTGGGCTTTATTGTACTGTATATAGTAAGGAACAAGTGGAGTGGGCTTTATTGTACTGTATATAGTAAGGAAGAAGTGGAGTGGGCTTTATTGTACTGTATATAGTAAGGAAGAAGTGGAGTGGGCTTTATTGTACTGTATATAGTAAGGAAGAAGTGGAGTGGGCTTTATTGTACTGTATATAGTTAGGAAGAAGTAGAGTGGGCTTTATTGTACTGTATATAGTAAGGAAGAAGTAGAGTGGGCATTATTGTACTGTATATAGTAAGAAAGAAATGGAGTGGGCTTTACTGTACTGTATATAGTAAGGAAGAAGTAGAGTGGGCTTTATTGTACTGTATATAGTAAGGTAGAAGTGGAGTGGGCTTTATTGTACTGTATATAGTAAGGAAGAAGTGGAATGGGCTTTATTGTACTGTATATAGTAAGGAAGAAGTGGAGTGGACTTTATTGGACTGTATATAGTAAGGAAGAAGTGGAGTGGGCTTTATTTTACTGTATATAGTAAGGAAGAAGTGGAGTGGGCTTTATTATACTGTATATAGTAAGGAAGAAGTGGAGTGGGCTTTATTGTACTGTATATAGTAAGGAAGAAGTGGAGTGGGCTTTTTTGTACTGTATATAGTAAGGAAGAAGTGGAGTGGGCTTTATTGTACTGTATATAGTAAGGAAGAAGTGGATTGGGCTTTATTGTACTGTATATAGTAAGGAAGAAGTGGAGTGTGGTTTATTGTACTGTATATAGTAATGAAGAAGTGGAGTGGGCTTTATTGTACTGTATATAGTAAGGAAGAAGTGGAGTGGGCTTTATTGTATTGTATATAGTAAGGAAGAAGTGGAGTGGCTTTATTGTACTGTATATAGTAAGGAAGAAGTAGAGTGGGCTTTATTGTACTGTATATAGTAAGGAAGAAGTGGAGTAGGCTTTATTGTACTGTATATAGTAAGGAAGAAGTGGAGTGGGCTTTATTGTACTGTATATAGTAAGGAAGAAGTGGAGTGGGCTTTATTGTACTGTATATAGTAAGGAAGAAGTGGAGTGGGCTTTATTGTACTTTATATAGTAAGGAAGAAGTGGAGTGGGCTTTATTGTACTGTATATAGTAAGGAAGAAGTGGAGTGGGCTTTATTGTACTGTATATAGTTAGGAAGAAATGGAGTGGGCTTAATTGTACTATATATAGTAAGGAAGAAGTGGAGTGGGCTTTATTGTACTGTATATAGTAAGGAAGAAGTAGAGTGGGCTTTATTGTACTGTATATAGTAAGGAAGAAGTAGAGTGGGCTTTATTGTACTGTATATAGTAAGGAAGAAATGGAGTGGGCTTTACTGTACTGTATATAGTAAGGAAGAAGTGGAGTGGACTTTATTGTACTGTATATAGTAAGGAAGAAGTGGAGTGGGCTTTATTTTACTGTATATAGTAAGGAAGAAGTGGAGTGGGCTTTATTATACTGTATATAGTAAGGAAGAAGTGGAGTGGGCTTTATTGTACTGTATATAGTAAGGAAGAAGTGGAGTGGGCTTTTTTGTACTGTATATAGTAAGGAAGAAGTGGAGTGGGGTTTATTGTACTGTATATAGTAATGAAGAAGTGGAGTGGGCTTTATTGTACTGTATATAGTAAGGAAGAAGTGGAGTGGGCTTTATTGTATTGTATATAGTAAGGAAGAAGTGGAGTGGCTTTATTGTACTGTATATAGTAAGGAAGAAGTAGAGTGGGCTTTATTGTACTGTATATAGTAAGGAAGAAGTGGAGTGGGCTTTATTGTACTGTATATAGTAAGGAAGAAGTGGAGTGGGCTTAATTGTACTGTATATAGTAAGGAAGAAGTGGAGTGGGCTTAATTGTACTGTATATAGTAAGGAAGAAGTGGAGTGGGCTTTATTGTACTGTATATAGTAAGGAAGAAGTGGAGTGGGCTTTATTGTACTGTATATAGTAAGGAAGAAGTGGAGTGGGCTTTATTGTACTGTATATAGTTAGGAAGAAATGGAGTGGGCTTAATTGTACTGTATATAGTAAGGAAGAAGTGGAGTGGGCTTTATTGAACTGTATATAGTAAGGAAGAAGTAGAGTGGGCTTTATTGTACTGTATATAGTAAGGAAGAAATGGAGTGGGCTTTACTGTACTGTATATAGTAAGGAAGAAGTGGAGTGGACTTTATTGTACTGTATACAGTAAGGAAGAAGTGGAGTGGGCTTTATTTTACTGTATATAGTAAGGAAGAAGTGGAGTGGGCTTTATTATACTGTATATAGTAAGGAAGAAGTGGAGTGGGCTTTATTGTACTGTATATAGTAAGGAAGAAGTGGAGTGGGCTTTATTGTATTGTATATAGTAAGGAAGAAGTGGAGTGGCTTTATTGTACTGTATATAGTAAGGAAGAAGTAGAGTGGGCTTTATTGTACTGTATATAGTAAGGAAGAAGTGGAGTGGGCTTTATTGTACTGTATATAGTAAGGAAGAAGTGGAGTGGGCTTTATTGTACTGTATATAGTAAGGAAGAAGTGGAGTGGGCTTTATTGTACTGTATATAGTAAGGAAGAAGTGGAGTGGGCTTTATTGTTCTGTATATAGTAAGGAAGAAGTGGAGTGGGCTTTATTGTACTGTATATAGTAAGGAAGAAGTGGAGTGGGCTTTATTGTACTGTATATAGTTAGGAAGAAATGGAGTGGGCTTAATTGTACTGTATATAGTAAGGAAGAAGTGGAGTGGGCTTTATTGAACTGTATATAGTAAGGAAGAAGTAGAGTGGGCTTTATTGTACTGTATATAGTAAGGAAGAAGTAGAGTGGGCTTTATTGTACTGTATATAGTAAGGAAGAAATGGAGTGGGCTTTACTGTACTGTATATAGTAAGGAAGAAGTGGAGTGGACTTTATTGTACTGTATACAGTAAGGAAGAAGTGGAGTGGGCTTTATTGTACTGTATATAGTAAGGAAGAAATGGAGTTGGCTTAATTGTACTGTATATAGTAAGGAAGAAGTGGAGTGGGCTTTTTTGTACTGTATATAGTAAGGAAGAAGTGGAGTGGGGTTTATTGTACTGTATATAGTAATGAAGAAGTGGAGTGGGCTTTATTGTACTGTATATAGTAAGGAAGAAGTGGAGTGGGCTTTATTGTATTGTATATAGTAAGGAAGAAGTGGAGTGGCTTTATTGTACTGTATATAGTAAGGAAGAAGTAGAGTGGGCTTTATTGTACTGTATATAGTAAGGAAGAAGTGGAGTGGGCTTTATTGTACTGTATATAGTAAGGAAGAAGTGGAGTGGGCTTTATTGTACTGTATATAGTAAGGAAGAAGTGGAGTGGGCTTTATTGTACTGTATATAGTAAGGAAGAAGTGGAGTGGGCTTTATTGTACTGTATATAGTAAGGAAGAAGTGGAGTGGGCTTTATTGTACTGTATATAGTTAGGAAGAAGTAGAGTGGGCTTTATTGTACTGTATATAGTAAGGAAGAAGTAGAGTGGGCATTATTGTACTGTACATAGTAAGGAAGAAATGGAGTGGGCTTTACTGTACTGTATATAGTAAGGAAGAAGTAGAGTGGGCTTTATTGTACTGTATATAGTAAGGTAGAAGTGGAGTGGGCTTTATTGTACTGTATATAGTAAGGAAGAAGTGGAATGGGCTTTATTGTACTGTATATAGTAAGGAAGAAGTGGAGTGGACTTTATTGTACTGTATATAGTAAGGAAGAAGTGGAGTGGGCTTTATTTTACTGTATATAGTAAGGAAGAAGTGGAGTGGGCTTTATTATACTGTATATAGTAAGGAAGAAGTGGAGTGGGCTTTATTGTATTGTAAATAGTTAGGAAGAAGTGGAGTGGCTTTATTGTACTGTATTTAGTAAGGAAGAAGTGGAGTGGGCTTTATTGTACTGTATATAGTAAGGAAGAAGTGGAGTGGGCTTTATTGTACTGTATATAGTAAGGAAGAAGTGGATTGGGCTTTATTGTACTGTATATAGTAAGGAAGAAGTGGAGTGGGCTTTATTGTACTGTATATAGTAAGGAAGAAGTGGAGTGGGCTTTATTGTATTGTATATAGTAAGGAAGAAGTGGAGTGGCTTTATTGTACTGTATATAGTAAGGAAGAAGTAGAGTGGGCTTTATTGTACTGTATATAGTAAGGAAGAAGTGGAGTAGGCTTTATTGTACTGTATATAGTAAGGAAGAAGTGGAGTGGGCTTTATTGTACTGTATATAGTAAGGAAGAAGTGGAGTGGGCTTTATTGTACTGTATATAGTAAGGAAGAAGTGGAGTGGGCTTTATTGTACTGTATATAGTAAGGAAGAAGTGGAGTGGGCTTTATTGTACTGTATATAGTAAGGAAGAAGTGGAGTGGGCTTTATTGTACTGTATATAGTTAGGAAGAAATGGAGTGGGCTTAATTGTACTGTATATAGTAAGGAAGAAGTGGAGTGGGCTTTATTGTACTGTATATAGTAAGGAAGAAGTAGAGTGGGCTTTATTGTACTGTATATAGTAATGAAGAAGTAGAGTGGGCTTTATTGTACTGTATATAGTACGGAAGAAATGGAGTGGGCTTTACTGTACTGTATATAGTAAGGAAGAAGTGGAGTGGACTTTATTGTACTGTATACAGTAAGGAAGAAGTGGAGTGGGCTTTATTTTACTGTATATAGTAAGGAAGAAGTGGAGTGAGCTTTATTATACTGTATATAGTAAGGAAGAAGTGGAGTGGGCTTTATTGTACTGTATATAGTAAGGAAGAAGTGGAGTGGGCTTTTTTGTACTGTATATAGTAAGGAAGAAGTGGAGTGGGGTTTATTGTACTGTATATAGTAATGAAGAAGTGGAGTGGGCTTTATTGTACTGTATATAGTAAGGAAGAAGTGGAGTGGGCTTTATTGTATTGTATATAGTAAGGAAGAAGTGGAGTGGCTTTATTGTACTGTATATAGTAAGGAAGAAGTAGAGTGGGCTTTATTGTACTGTATATAGTAAGGAAGAAGTGGAGTGGGCTTTATTGTACTGTATATAGTAAGGAAGAAGTGGAGTGGGCTTTATTGTACTGTATATAGTAAGGAAGAAGTGGAGTGGGCTTTATTGTACTGTATATAGTAAGGAAGAAGTGGAGTGGGCTTTATTGTACTGAATATAGTAAGGAAGAAGTGGAGTGGGCTTTATTGTACTGTATATAGTAAGGAAGAAGTGGAGTGGGCTTTATTGTACTGTATATAGTTAGGAAGAAATGGAGTGGGCTTAATTGTACTGTATATAGTAAGCAAGAAGTGGAGTGGGCTTTATTGTACTGTATATAGTAAGGAAGAAGTAGAGTGGGCTTTATTGTACTGTATATAGTAAGGAAGAAGTAGAGTGGGCTTTATTGTACTGTATATAGTAAGGAAGAAATGGAGTGGGCTTTACTATACTGTATATAGTAAGGAAGAAGTGGAGTGGACTTTATTGTACTGTATACAGTAAGGAAGAAGTGGAGTGGGCTTTATTTTACTGTATATAGTAAGGAAGAAGTGGAGTGGGCTTTATTATACTGTATATAGTAAGGAAGAAGTGGAGTGGGCTTTATTGTACTGTATATAGTAAGGAAGAAGTGGAGTGGGCTTTTTTGTACTGTATATAGTAAGGAAGAAGTGGAGTGGGGTTTATTGTACTGTATATAGTAATGAAGAAGTGGAGTGGGCTTTATTGTACTGTATATAGTAAGGAAGAAGTGGAGTGGGCTTTATTGTATTGTATATTGTAAGGAAGAAGTGGAGTGGCTTTATTGTACTGTATATAGTAAGGAAGAAGTAGAGTGGGCTTTATTGTACTGTATATAGTAAGGAAGAAGTGGAGTGGGCTTTATTGTACTGTATATAGTAAGGAAGAAGTGGAGTGGGCTTTATTGTACTGTATATAGTAAGGAAGAAGTGGAGTGGGCTTTATTGTACTGTATATAGTAAGGAAGAAGTGGAGTGGGCTTTATTGTACTGTATATAGTAAGGAAGAAGTGGAGTGGGCTTTATTGTACTGTATATAGTTAGGAAGAAATGGAGTGGGCTTAATTGTACTGTATATAGTAAGGAAGAAGTGGAGTGGGCTTTATTGTACTGTATATAGTAAGGAAGAAGTAGAGTGGGCTTTATTGTACTGTATATAGTAAGGAAGAAGTAGAGTGGGCTTTATTGTACTGTATATAGTAAGGAAGAAATTGAGTGGGCTTTACTGTACTGTATATAGTAAGGAAGAAGTGGAGTGGACTTTATTGTACTGTATACAGTAAGGAAGAAGTGGAGTGGGCTTTATTTTACTGTATATAGTAAGGAAGAAGTGGAGTGGGCTTTATTATACTGTATATAGTAAGGAAGAAGTGGAGTGGGCTTTATTGTACTGTATAGAGTAAGGAAGAAGTGGAGTGGGCTTTTTTGTACTGTATATAGTAAGGAAGAAGTGGAGTGGGATTTATTGTACTGTATATAGTAATGAAGAAGTGGAGTGGGCTTTATTGTACTGTATATAGTAAGGAAGAAGTGGAGTGGGCTTTATTGTATTGTATATAGTAAGGAAGAAGTGGAGTGGCTTTATTGTACTGTATATAGTAAGGAAGAAGTAGAGTGGGCTTTATTGTACTGTATATAGTAAGGAAGAAGTGGAGTGGGCTTTATTGTACTGTATCTAGTAAGGAAGAAGTGGAGTGGGCTTTATTGTACTGTATATAGTAAGGAAGAAGTGGAGTGGGCTTTATTGTACTGTATATAGTAAGGAAGAAGTGGAGTGGGCTTTATTGTACTGAATATAGTAAGGAAGAAGTGGAGTGGGCTTTATTGTACTGTATATAGTAAGGAAGAAGTGGAGTGGGCTTTATTGTACTGTATATAGTTAGGAAGAAATGGAGTGGGCTTAATTGTACTGTATATAGTAAGGAAGAAGTGGAGTGGGCTTTATTGTACTGTATATAGTAAGGAAGAAGAAGAGTGGGCTTTATTGTACTGTATATAGTAAGGAAGAAGTAGAGTGGGCTTTATTGTACTGTATATAGTAAGGAAGAAATGGAGTGGGCTTTACTGTACTGTATATAATAAGGAAGAAGTGGAGTGGACTTTATTGTACTGTATACAGTAAGGAAGAAGTGGAGTGGGCTTTATTTTACTGTATATAGTAAGGAAGAAGTGGAGTGGGCTTTATTATACTGTATATAGTAAGGAAGAAGTGGAGTGGGCTTTATTGTACTGTATATAGTAAGGAAGAAGTGGAGTGGGCTTTTTTGTACTGTATATAGTAAGGAAGAAGTGGAGTGGGGTTTATTGTACTGTATATAGTAATGAAGAAGTGGAGTGGGCTTTATTGTACTGTATATAGTAAGGAAGAAGTGGAGTGGGCTTTATTGTATTGTATATAGTAAGGAAGAAGTGGAGTGGCTTTATTGTACTGTATATAGTAAGGAAGAAGTAGAGTGGGCTTTATTGTACTGTATATAGTAAGGAAGAAGTGGAGTGGGCTTTATTGTACTGTATATAGTAAGGAAGAAGTGGAGTGGGCTTTATTGTACTGTATATAGTAAGGAAGAAGTGGAGTGGGCTTTATTGTACTGTATATAGTAAGGAAGAAGTGGAGTGGGCTTTATTGTACTGTATATAGTAAGGAAGAAATGGAGTGGGCTTAATTGTACTGTATATAGTAAGGAAGAAGTGGAGTGGGCTTTTTTGTACTGTATATAGTAAGGAAGAAGTGGAGTGGGGTTTATTGTACTGTATATAGTAATGAAGAAGTGGAGTGGGCTTTATTGTACTGTATATAGTAAGGAAGAAGTGGAGTGGGCTTTATTGTATTGTATATAGTAAGGAAGAAGTGGAGTGGCTTTATTGTACTGTATATAGTAAGGAAGAAGTGGAGTGGGCTTTATTGTACTGTATATAGTAAGGAAGAAGTGGAGTGGGCTTTATTGTACTGTATATAGTAAGGAAGAAGTGGAGTGGGCTTTATTGTACTGTATATAGTAAGGAAGAAGTGGAGTGGGCTTTATTGTACTGTATATAGTTAGGAAGAAATGGAGTGGGCTTAATTGTACTGTATATAGTAAGGAAGAAGTGGAGTGGGCTTTATTGTACTGTATATAGTAAGGAAGAAGTAGAGTGGGCTTTATTGTACTGTATATAGTAAGGAAGAAGTAGAGTGGGCATTATTGTACTGTATATAGTAAGGAAGAAATGGAGTGGGCTTTACTGTACTGTATATAGTAAGGAAGAAGTAGAGTGGGCTTTATTGTACTGTATATAGTAAGGTAGAAGTGGAGTGGGCTTTATTGTACTGTATATAGTAAGGAAGAACTGGAATGGGCTTTATTGTACTGTATATAGTAAGGAAGAAGTGGAGTGGACTTTTTTGTACTGTATATAGTAAGGAAGAAGTGGAGTGGGCTTTATTTTACTGTATATAGTAAGGAAGAAGTGGAGTGGGCTTTATTATACTGTATATAGTAAGGAAGAAGTGGAGTGGGCTTTATTGTACTGTATATAGTAAGGAAGAAGTGGAGTGGGCTTTTTTGTACAGTATATAGTAAGGAAGAAGTGGAGTGGGCTTTATTGTACTGTATATAGTAATGAAGAAGTGGAGTGGGCTTTATTGTACTGTATATAGTAAGGAAGAAGTGGAGTGGGCTTTATTGTACTGTAAATAGTAAGGAAGAAGTGGAGTGGCTTTATTGTACTGTATATAGTAAGGAAGAAATAGAGGGGGCTTTATTGTACTGTATATAGTAAGGAAGAAGTGGAGTGGGCTTTATTGTACTGTATATAGTAAGGAAGAAGTGGATTGGGCTTTATTGTACTGTATATAGTAAGGAAGAAGTGGAGTGGGCTTTATTGTACTGTATATAGTAAGGAAGAAGTGGAGTGTGGTTTATTGTACTGTATAAAGTAATGAAGAAGTGGAGTGGGCTTTATTGTACTGTATATAGTAAGGAAGAAGTGCAGTGGGCTTTATTGTATTGTATATAGTAAGGAAGAAGTGGAGTGGCTTTATTGTACTGTATATAGTAAGGAAGAAGTAGAGTGGGCTTTATTGTACTGTATATAGTAAGGAAGAAGTGGAGTGGGCTTTATTGTACTGTATATAGTAAGGAAGAAGTGGAGTGGGCTTTATTGTACTGTATATAGTAAGGAAGAAGTGGAGTGGGCTTTATTGTACTGTATATAGTAAGGAAGAAGTGGAGTGGGCTTTATTGTACTGTATATAGTAAGGAAGAAGTGGAGTGGGGTTTATTGTACTGTATATAGTAATGAAGAAGTGGAGTGGGCTTTATTGTACTGTATATAGTAAGGAAGAAGTGGAGTGGGCTTTATTGTACTGTATATAGTAAGGAAGAAGTGGAGTGGCTTTATTGTACTGTATATAGTAAGGAAGAAGTAGAGTGGGCTTTATTGTACTGTATATAGTAAGGAAGAAGTGGAGTGGGCTTTATTGTACTGTATATAGTAAGGAAGAAGTGGAGTGGGCTTTATTGTACTGTATATAGTAAGGAAGAAGTGGAGTGGGCTTTATTGTACTGTATATAGTAAGGAAGAAGTGGAGTGGGCTTTATTGTACTGAATATAGTAAGGAAGAAGTGGAGTGGGCTTTATTGTACTGTATATAGTAAGGAAGAAGTGGAGTGGGCTTTATTGTACTGTATATAGTTAGGAAGAAATGGAGTGGGCTTAATTGTACTGTATATAGTAAGGAAGAAGTGGAGTGGGCTTTATTGTACTGTATATAGTAAGGAAGAAGTAGAGTGGGCTTTATTGTACTGTATATAGTAAGGAAGAAGTAGAGTGGGCTTTATTGTACTGTATATAGTAAGGAAGAAATGGAGTGGGCTTTACTGTACTGTATATAGTAAGGAAGAAGTGGAGTGGACTTTATTGTACTGTATACAGTAAGGAAGAAGTGGAGTGGGCTTTATTTTACTGTATATAGTAAGGAAGAAGTGGAGTGGGCTTTATTATACTGTATATAGTAAGGAAGAAGTGGAGTGGGCTTTATTGTACTATATATAGTAAGGAAGAAGTGGAGTGGGCTTTTTTGTACTGTATATAGTAAGGAAGAAGTGGAGTGGGGTTTATTGTACTGTATATAGTAATGAAGAAGTGGAGTGGGTTTTATTGTACTGTATATAGTAAGGAAGAAGTGGAGTGGGCTTTATTGTATTGTATATTGTAAGGAAGAAGTGGAGTGGCTTTATTGTACTGTATATAGTAAGGAAGAAGTAGAGTGGGCTTTATTGTACTGTATATAGTAAGGAAGAAGTGGAGTGGGCTTTATTGTACTGTATATAGTAATGAAGAAGTGGAGTGGGCTTTATTGTACTGTATATAGTAAGGAAGAAGTGGAGTGGGCTTTATTGTACTGTATATAGTAAGGAAGAAGTGGAGTGGGCTTTATTGTACTGTATATAGTAAGGAAGAAATGGAGTGGGCTTATTTGTACTGTATATAGTAAGGAAGAAGTGGAGTGGGCTTTTTTGTACTGTATTTAGTAAGGAAGAAGTGGAGTGGGGTTTATTGTACTGTATATAGTAATGAAGAAGTGGAGTGGGCTTTATTGTACTGTATATAGTAAGGAAGAAGTGGAGTGGGCTTTATTGTATTGTATATAGTAAGGACGAAGTGGAGTGGCTTTATTGTACTGTATATAGTAAGGAAGAAGTAGAGTGGGCTTTATTGTACTGTATATAGTAAGGAAGAAGTGGAGTGGGCTTTATTGTACTGTATATAGTAAGGAAGAAGTGGAGTGGGCTTTATTGTACTGTATATAGTAAGGAAGAAGTGGAGTGGGCTTTATTGTACTGTATATAGTAAGGAAGAAGTGGAGTGGGCTTTATTGTACTGTATATAGTAAGGAAGAAGTGGAGTGGGCTTTATTGTACTGTATATAGTTAGGAAGAAATGGAGTGGGCTTAATTGTACTGTATATAGTAAGGAAGAAGTGGAGTGGGCTTTATTGTACTGTATATAGTAAGGAAGAAGTAGAGTGGGCTTTATTGTACTGTATATAGTAAGGAAGAAGTAGAGTGGGCATTATTGTACTGTATATAGTAAGGAAGAAATGGAGTGGGCTTTACTGTACTGTATATAGTAAGGAAGAAGTAGAGTGGGCTTTATTGTACTGTATATAGTAAGGTAGAAGTGGAGTGGGCTTTATTGTACTGTATATAGTAAGGAAGAAGTGGAATGGGCTTTATTGTACTGTATATAGTAAGGAAGAAGTGGATTGGACTTTATTGTACTGTATATAGTAAGGAAGAAGTGGAGTGGGCTTTATTTTACTGTATATAGTAAGGAAGAAGTGGAGTGGGCTTTATTATACTGTATATAGTAAGGAAGAAGTGGAGTGGGCTTTATTGTACTGTATATAGTAAGGAAGAAGTGGAGTGGGCTTTTTTGAACTGTATATAGTAAGGAAGAAGTGGAGTGGGCTTTATTGTACTGTATATAGTAATGAAGAAGTGGAGTGGGCTTTATTGTACTGTATATAGTAAGGAAGAAGTGGAGTGGGCTTTATTGTATTGGAAATAGTAAGGAAGAAGTGGAGTGGCTTTATTGTACTGTATATAGTAAGGAAGAAGTAGAGTGGGCTTTATTGTACTGTATATAGTAAGGAAGAAGTGGAGTGGGCTTTATTGTACTGTATATAGTAAGGAAGAAGTGGATTGGGCTTTATTGTACTGTATATAGTAAGGAAGAAGTGGAGTGGGCTTTATTGTACTGTATATAGTAAGGAAGAAGTGGAGTGTGGTTTATTGTACTGTATATAGTAATGAAGAAGTGGAGTGGGCTTTATTGTACTGTATATAGTAAGGAAGAAGTGGAGTGGGCTTTATTGTATTGTATATAGTAAGGAAGAAGTGGAGTGGCTTTATTGTACTGTATATAGTAAGGAAGAAGTAGAGTGGGCTTTATTGTACTGTATATAGTAAGGAAGAAGTGGAGTGGGCTTTATTGTACTGTATATAGTAAGGAAGAAGTGAAGTGGGCTTTATTGTACTGTATATAGTAAGGAAGAATTGGAGTGGGCTTTATTGTACTGTATATAGTAAGGAAGAAGTGGAGTGGGCTTTATTGTACTGTATATAGTAAGGAAGAATTGGAGTGGGCTTTATTGTACTGTATATAGTAAGGAAGAAGTGGAGTGGGCTTTATTGTACTGTATATAGTAAGGAAGAAGTGGAGTGGGCTTTATTGTACTGTATATAGTAAGGAAGAAATGGAGTGGGCTTTACTGTACTGTATATAGTAAGGAAGAAGTGGAGTGGACTTTATTGTACTGTATACAGTAAGGAAGAAGTGGAGTGGGCTTTATTTTACTGTATATAGTAAGGAAGAAGTGGAGTGGGCTTTATTGTACTGTATATAGTAAGGAAGAAGTGGAGTGGGCTTTTTTGTACTGCATATAGTAAGGAAGAAGTGGAGTGGGATTTATTGTACTGTATATAGTAATGAAGAAGTGGAGTGGGCTTTATTGTACTGTATATAGTAAGGAAGAAGTGGAGTGGGCTTTATTGTATTGTATATAGTAAGGAAGAAGTGGAGTGGCTTTATTGTACTGTATATAGTAAGGAAGAAGTAGAGTGGGCTTTATTGTACTGTATATAGTAAGGAAGAAGTGGAGTGGGCTTTATTGTACTGTATATAGTAAGGAAGAAGTGGAGTGGGCTTTATTGTACTGTATATAGTAAGGAAGAAGTGGAGTGGGCTTTATTGTACTGTATATAGTAAGGAAGAAGTGGAGTGGGCTTTATTGTACTGAATATAGTAAGGAAGAATTGGAGTGGGCTTCATTGTACTGTATATAGTAAGGAAGAAGTGGAGTGGGCTTTATTGCACTGTATATAGTTAGGAAGAAATGGAGTGGGCTTAATTGTACTGTATATAGTAAGGAAGAAGTGGAGTGGGCTTTATTGTACTGTATATAGTAAGGAAGAAGTAGAGTGGGCTTTATTGTACTGTATATAGTAAGGAAGAAGTAGAGTGGGCTTTATTGTACTGTATATAGTAAGGAAGAAGTGGAGTGGGCTTTATTGTATTGTATATAGTAAGGAAGAAGTGGAGTGGCTTTATTGTACTGTATATAGTAAGGAAGAAGTAGAGTGGGCTTTATTGTACTGTATATAGTAAGGAAGAAGTGGAGTGTGCTTTATTGTACTGTATATAGTAAGGAAGAAGTGGAGTGGGCTTTATTGTACTGTATATAGTAAGGAAGAAGTGGAGTGGGCTTTATTGTACTGTATATAGTAAGGAAGAAGTGGAGTGGGCTTTATTGTACTGTATATAGTAAGGAAGAAGTGGAGTGGGCTTTATTGTACTGTATATAGTTAGGAAGAAATGGAGTGGGCTTAATTGTACTGTATATAGTAAGGAAGAAGTGGAGTGGGCTTTATTGTACTGTATATAGTAAGGAAGAAGTAGAGTGGGCTTTATTGTACTGTATATAGTAAGGAAGAAGTAGAGTGGGCATTATTGTACTGTATATAGTAAGGAAGAAATGGAGTGGGCTTTACGGTACTGTATATAGTAAGGAAGAAGTAGAGTGGGCTTTATTGTACTGTATATAGTAAGGTAGAAGTGGAGTGGGCTTTATTGTACTGTATATAGTAAGGAAGAAGTGGAATGGGCTTTATTGTACTGTACATAGTAAGGAAGAAGTGGAGTGGACTTTATTGTACTGTATATTGTAAGGAAGAAGTGGAGTGGGCTTTATTTTACTGTATATAGTAAGGAAGAAGTGGAGTGGGCTTTATTATACTGTATATAGTAAGGAAGAAGTGGAGTGGGCTTTATTGTACTGTATATAGTAAGGAAGAAGTGGAGTGGGCTTTTTTGTACTGTATATAGTAAGGAAGAAGTGGAGTGGGCTTTATTGTACTGTATATAGTAATGAAGAAGTGGAGTGGGCTTTATTGTACTGTATATAGTAAGGAAGAAGTGGAGTGGGCTTTATTGTATTGTAAATAGTAAGGAAGAAGTGGAGTGGCTTTATTGTACTGTATATAGTAAGGAAGAAGTAGAGTGGGCTTTATTGTACTGTATATACTAAGGAAGAAGTGGAGTGGGCTTTATTGTACTGTATATAGTAAGGAAGAAGTGGATTGGGCTTTATTGTACTGTATATAGTAAGGAAGAAGTGGAGTGGGCTTTATTGTACTGTATATAGTAAGGAAGAAGTGGAGTGGGCTTTATTGTACTGTATATAGTAAGGAAGAAGTGGAGTGGGCTTTATTGTACTGTATATAGTAAGGAAGAAGTGGAGTGGGCTTTATTGTACTGTATATAGTAAGGAAGAAGTAGAGTGGGCTTTATTGTACTGTATATAGTAAGGAAGAAGTAGAGTGGGCTTTATTGTACTGTATATAGTAAGGAAGAAATGGAGTGGGCTTTACTGTACTGTATATAGTAAGGAAGAAGTAGAGTGGGCTTTATTGTACTGTATATAGTAAGGTAGAAGTAGAGTGGGCTTTATTGTACTGTATATAGTAAGGAAGAAGTGGAGTGGGCTTTATTGTACTGTATATAGTAAGGAAGAAATGGAGTGGGCTTTATTGTACAGTATATAGTAAGGAAGAAGTAGAGTGGGCTTTATTGTACTGTATATAGTAAGGAAGAAGTAGAGTGGGCTTTATTGTACTGTATATAGTACGGAAGAAGTGGAGTGGGCTTTATTGTACTGTATATAGTAAGGAAGAAGTGGAGTGGGCTTTATTGTAGTGTATATAGTAAGGAAGAAGTAGAGTGGGCTTTATTGTACTGTATATAGTAAGGAAGAAGTAGAGTGGGCTTTATTGTACTGTATATAGTAAGGAAGAAATGGAGTGGGCTTTATTGTACTGTATATAGTAAGGAAGAAGTGGAGTGGCTTTATTGTACTGTATATAGTAAGGAAGAAGTGAAGTGGGCTTTATTGTACTGTATATAGTAAGGAAGAAGTAGAGTGGGCTTTATTGTACTGTATATAGTAAGGAAGAAGTAGAGTGGGCTTTATTGTACTGTATATAGTAAGGAAAAAGTGGAGTGGGCTTTATTGTACTGTATATAGTAAGGAAGAAATGGAGTGGGCTTTATTGTACTGTATATAATAAGGAAGAAGTTGAGTGGGCTTTATTGTTCTATATATAGTAAGGAAGAAGTGGAGTGGGCTTAATTGTACTGTATATAGTAAGGAAGAAGTGGAGTGGGCTTAATTGTACTGTATATAGTAAGGAAGAAGTGGAGTGGGCTTTATTGTACTGTATATAGTAAGGAAGAAGTAGAGTGGGCTTTATTGTACTGTATATAGTGAGGAAGAAGTAGAGTGGGCTTTATTGTACTGTATATAGTAAGGAAGAAGTGGAGTGGGCTTTATTGTACTGTATATAGTAAGGAAGGAGAGTGGACTTTATTGTACTGTATATAGGAAGGAAGAATTAGAGTTGGCTTTATTGTACTGTATATAGTAAGGAAGAAGTAGAGTGGGCTTTAATGTGCTGTATATAGTAAGGAAGAAGTGGAGTGGGCTTTATTGTACTGTATGTAGTAAGGAAGAAGTGGAGTGGGGTTTATTGTACTGTATATAGTAATGAAGAAGTGGAGTGGGCTTTATTGTACTGTATATAGTAAGGAAGAAGTGGAGTGGGCTTTATTGTATTGTATATAGTATGGAAGAAGTGGAGTGGCTTTATTGTACTGTATATAGTAAGGAAGAAGTAGAGTGGGCTTTATTGTACTGTATATAGTAAGGAAGAAGTGGAGTGGGCTTTATTGTACTCTATATAGTAAGGAAGAAGTGGAGTGGGCTTTATTGTACTGTATATAGTTAGGAAGAAGTGGAGTGGGCTTTTTTGTACTGTATATAGTAAGGAAGAAGTGGAGTGGGGTTTATTGTACTGTATATAGTAATGAAGAAGTGGAGTGGGCTTTATTGTACTGTATATAGTAAGGAAGAAGTGGAATGGGCTTTATTGTATAGTATATAGTAAGGAAGAAGTGGAGTGGCTTTATTGTACTGTATATAGTAAGGAAGAAGTAGAGTGGGCTTTATTGTACTGTATATAGTAAGGAAGAAGTGGAGTGGGCTTTATTGTACTGTATATAGTAAGGAAGAAGTGGAGTGGGCTTTATTGTACTGTATATAGTAAGGAAGAAGTGGAGTGGGCTTTATTGTACTGTATATAGTAAGGAAGAAGTGGAGTGGGCTTTATTGTACTGTATATAGTAAGGAAGAAATGGAGTGGGCTTAATTGTACTGTATATAGTAAGGAAGAAGTGGAGTGGGCTTTTTTGTACTGTATATAGTAAGGAAGAAGTGGAGTGGGGTTTATTGTACTGTATATAGTAATGAAGAAGTGGAGTGGGCTTTATTGTACTGTATATAGTAAGGAAGAAGTGGAGTGGGCTTTATTGTATTGTATATAGTAAGGAAGAAGTGGAGTTGCTTTATTGTACTGTATATAGTAAGGAAGAAGTAGAGTGGGCTTTATTGTACTGTATATAGTAAGGAAGAAGTGGAGTGTGCTTTATTGTACTGTATATAGTAAGGAAGAAGTGGAGTGGGCTTTATTGTACTGTATATAGTAAGGAAGAAGTGGAGTGGGCTTTATTGTACTGTATATAGTAAGGAAGAAGTGGAGTGGGCTTTATTGTACTGTATATACTAAGGAAGAAGTGGAGTGGGCTTTATTGTACTGTATATAGTTAGGAAGAAATGGAGTGGGCTTAATTGTACTGTATATAGTAAGGAAGAAGTGGAGTGGGCTTTATTGTACTGTATATAGTAAGGAAGAAGTAGAGTGGGCTTTATTGTACTGTATATAGTAAGGAAGAAGTAGAGTGGGCATTATTGTACTGTATATAGTAAGGAAGAAATGGAGTGGGCTTTACGGTACTGTATATAGTAAGGAAGAAGTAGAGTGGGCTTTATTGTACTGTATATAGTAAGGTAGAAGTGGAGTGGGCTTTATTGTACTGTATATAGTAAGGAAGAAGTGGAATGGGCTTTATTGTACTGTATATAGTAAGGAAGAAGTGGAGTGGACTTTATTGTACTGTATATTGTAAGGAAGAAGTGGAGTGGGCTTTATTTTACTGTATATAGTAAGGAAGAAGTGGAGTGGGCTTTATTATACTGTATATAGTAAGGAAGAAGTGGAGTGGGCTTTATTGTACTGTATATAGTAAGGAAGAAGTGGAGTGGGCTTTTTTGTACTGTATATAGTAAGGAAGAAGTGGAGTGGGCTTTATTGTACTGTATATAGTAATGAAGAAGTGGAGTGGGCTTTATTGTACTGTATATAGTAAGGAAGAAGTGGAGTGGGCTTTATTGTATTGTAAATAGTAAGGAAGAAGTGGAGTGGCTTTATTGTACTGTATATAGTAAGGAAGAAGTAGAGTGGGCTTTATTGTACTGTATATAGTAAGGAAGAAGTGGAGTGGGCTTTATTGTACTGTATATAGTAAGGAAGAAGTGGATTGGGCTTTATTGTACTGTATATAGTAAGGAAGAAGTGGAGTGGGCTTTATTGTACTGTATATAGTAAGGAAGAAGTGGAGTGGGCTTTATTGTACTGTATATAGTAAGGAAGAAGTGGAGTGGGCTTTATTGTACTGTATATAGTAAGGAAGAAGTGGAGTGGGCTTTATTGTACTGTATATAGTAAGGAAGAAGTAGAGTGGGCTTTATTGTACTGTATATAGTAAGGAAGAAGTAGAGTGGGCTTTATTGTACTGTATATAGTAAGGAAGAAATGGAGTGGGCTTTACTGTACTGTATATAGTAAGGAAGAAGTAGAGTGGGCTTTATTGTACTGTATATAGTAAGGTAGAAGTAGAGTGGGCTTTATTGTACTGTATATAGTAAGGAAGAAGTGGAGTGGGCTTTATTGTATTGTATATAGTAAGGAAGAAATGGAGTGGGCTTTATTGTACAGTATATAGTAAGGAAGAAGTAGAGTGGGCTTTATTGTACTGTATATAGTAAGGAAGAAGTAGAGTGGGCTTTATTGTACTGTATATAGTAAGGAAGAAGTGGAGTGGGCTTTATTGTACTGTATATAGTAAGGAAGAAGTGGAGTGGGCTTTATTGTAGTGTATATAGTAAGGAAGAAGTAGAGTGGGCTTTATTGTACTGTATATAGTAAGGAAGAAGTAGAGTGGGCTTTATTGTACTGTATATAGTAAGGAAGAAATGGAGTGGGCTTTATTGTACTGTATATAGTAAGGAAGAAGTGGAGTGGCTTTATTGTACTGTATATAGTAAGGAAGAAGTGAAGTGGGCTTTATTGTACTGTATATAGTAAGGAAGAAGTAGAGTGGGCTTTATTGTACTGTATATAGTAAGGAAGAAGTAGAGTGGGCTTTATTGTACTGTATATAGTAAGGAAAAAGTGGAGTGGGCTTTATTGTACTGTATATAGTAAGGAAGAAATGGAGTGGGCTTTATTGTACTGTATATAATAAGGAAGAAGTTGAGTGGGCTTTATTGTTCTATATATAGTAAGGAAGAAGTGGAGTGGGCTTAATTGTACTGTATATAGTAAGGAAGAAGTGGAGTGGGCTTAATTGTACTGTATATAGTAAGGAAGAAGTGGAGTGGGCTTTATTGTACTGTATATAGTAAGGAAGAAGTAGAGTGGGCTTTATTGTACTGTATATAGTGAGGAAGAAGTAGAGTGGGCTTTATTGTACTGTATATAGTAAGGAAGAAGTGGAGTGGGCTTTATTGTACTGTATATAGTAAGGAAGGAGAGTGGACTTTATTGTACTGTATATAGGAAGGAAGAAGTAGAGTTGGCTTTATTGTACTGTATATAGTAAGGAAGAAGTAGAGTGGGCTTTAATGTGCTGTATATAGTAAGGAAGAAGTGGAGTGGGCTTTATTGTACTGTATGTAGTAAGGAAGAAGTGGAGTGGGGTTTATTGTACTGTATATAGTAATGAAGAAGTGGAGTGGGCTTTATTGTACTGTATATAGTAAGGAAGA
Source organism: Taudactylus pleione (assembly GCA_031769625.1). Classification (NCBI taxonomy): domain Eukaryota; kingdom Metazoa; phylum Chordata; class Amphibia; order Anura; family Myobatrachidae; genus Taudactylus; species Taudactylus pleione. The sequence continues at coordinate 304,652 of JAUIMM010002723.1, forward strand.
AGTGGAGTGGGCTTTATTGTATTGTATATAGTATGGAAGAAGTGGAGTGGCTTTATTGTACTGTATATAGTAAGGAAGAAGTAGAGTGGGCTTTATTGTACTGTATATAGTAAGGAAGAAGTGGAGTGGGCTTTATTGTACTGTATATAGTTAGGAAGAAATGGAGTGGGCTTAATTGTACTGTATATAGTAAGGAAGAAGTGGAGTGGGCTTTATTGTACTGTATATAGTAAGGAAGAAGTGGAGTGGGCTTTATTGTACTGTATATAGTAAGGAAGAAGTGGAGTGGGCTTTATTGTACTGTATATAGTAAGGAAGAAGTGGAGTGGGCTTTATTGTACTGTATATAGTTAGGAAGAAATGGAGTGGGCTTAATTGTACTGTATATAGTAAGGAAGAAGTGGAGTGGGCTTTATTGTACTGTATATAGTAAGGAAGAAGTAGAGTGGGCTTTATTGTACTGTATATAGTAAGGAAGAAGTAGAGTGGGCATTATTGTACTGTATATAGTAAGGAAGAAATGGAGTGGGCTTTACTGTACTGTATATAGTAAGGAAGAAGTAGAGTGGGCTTTATTGTACTGTATATAGTAAGGTAGAAGTGGAGTGGGCTTTATTGTACTGTATATAGTAAGGAAGAAGTGGAATGGGCTTTATTGTACTGTATATAGTAAGGAAGAAGTGGAGTGGACTTTATTGTACTGTATATTGTAAGGAAGAAGTGGAGTGGACTTTATTTTACTGTATATAGTAAGGAAGAAGTGGAGTGGGCTTTATTTTACTGTATATAGTAAGGAAGAAGTGGAGTGGGCTTTATTATACTGTATATAGTAAGGAAGAAGTGGAGTGGGCTTTATTGTACTGTATATAGTAAGGAAGAAGTGGAGTGGGCTTTTTTGTACTGTATATAGTAAGGAAGAAGTGGAGTGGGCTTTATTGTACTGAATATAGTAATGAAGAAGTGGAGTGGGCTTTATTGTACTGTATATAGTAAGGAAGAAGTGGAGTGGGCTTTATTGTATTGTAAATAGTAAGGAAGAAGTGGAGTGGCTTTATTGTACTGTATATAGTAAGGAAGAAGTAGAGTGGGCTTTATTGTACTGTATATTTTAAGGAAGAAGTGGAGTGGGCTTTATTGTACTGTATATAGTAAGGAAGAAGTGGATTGGGCTTTATTGTACTGTATATAGTAAGGAAGAAGTGGAGTGGGCTTTATTGTACTGTATATAGTAAGGAAGAAGTGGAGTGGGCTTTATTGTACTGTATATAGTAAGGAAGAAGTGGAGTGGGCTTTATTGTACTGTATATAGTAAGGAAGAAGTGGAGTGGGCTTTATTGTACTGTATATAGTAAGGAAGAAGTAGAGTGGGCTTTATTGTACTGTATATAGTAAGGAAGAAGTAGAGTGGGCTTTATTGTACTGTATATAGTAAGGAAGAAATGGAGTGGGCTTTACTGTACTGTATATAGTAAGGAAGAAGTAGAGTGGGCTTTATTGTACTGTATATAGTAAGGTAGAAGTAGAGTGGGCTTTATTGTACTGTATATAGTAAGGAAGAAGTGGAGTGGGCTTTATTGTACTGTATATAGTAAGGAAGAAATGGAGTGGGCTTTATTGTACAATATATAGTAAGGAAGAAGTAGAGTGGGCTTTATTGTACTGTATATAGTAAGGAAGAAGTAGAGTGGGCTTTATTGTACTGTATATAGTACGGAAGAAGTGGAGTGGGCTTTATTGTACTGTATATAGTAAGGAAGAAGTGGAGTGGGCTTTATTGTAGTGTATATAGTAAGGAAGAAGTAGAGTGGGCTTTATTGTACTGTATATAGTAAGGAAGAAGTAGAGTGGGCTTTATTGTACTGTATATAGTAAGGAAGAAATGGAGTGGGCTTTATTGTACTGTATATAGTAAGGAAGAAGTGGAGTGGCTTTATTGTACTGTATATAGTAAGGAAGAAGTGAAGTGGGCTTTATTGTACTGTATATAGTAAGGAAGAAGTAGAGTGGGCTTTATTGTACTGTATATAGTAAGGAAGAAGTAGAGTGGGCTTTATTGTACTGTATATAGTAAGGAAAAAGTGGAGTGGGCTTTATTGTATTGTATATAGTAAGGAAGAAATGGAGTGGGCTTTATTGTACTTTATATAATAAGGAAGAAGTTGAGTGGGCTTTATTGTACTGTATATAGTAAGGAAGAAGTGGAGTGGGCTTAATTGTACTGTATATAGTAAGGAAGAAGTGGAGTGGGCTTAATTGTACTGTATATAGTAAGGAAGAAGTGGAGTGGGCTTTATTGTACTGTATATAGTAAGGAAGAAGTAGAGTGGGCTTTATTGTACTGTATATAGTGAGGAAGAAGTAGAGTGGGCTTTATTGTACTGTATATAGTAAGGAAGAAGTGGAGTGGGCTTTATTGTACTGTATATAGTAAGGAAGGAGAGTGGACTTTATTGTACTGTATATAGTAAGGAAGAAGTAGAGTTGGCTTTATTGTACTGTATATAGTAAGGAAGAAGTAGAGTGGGCTTTATTGTGCTGTATATAGTAAGGAAGAAGTGGAGTGGGCTTTATTGTACTGTATGTAGTAAGGAATTAATGGAGTGGGCTTTATTGTACTGTATATAGTAAGGAAGAAATGGAGTGGGCTTTATTGTACTGTATATAGTAAGGAAGAAGTAGAGTGGGCTTTATTGTACTGTATATAGTAACGAAGAAGTGGACTGGGCTTAATTGTACTGTATATAGTAAGGAAGGAGAGTGGACTTTATTGTACTGTATATAGTAAGGAAGAAGTGGAGTGGGCTTTATTGTACTGTATATAGTAAGGAAGAAGTAGAGTGGGCTTTATTGTACTGTATATAGTAACGAAGAAGTGGACTGGGCTTAATTGTACTGTATATAGTAAGGAAGGAGAGTGGACTTTATTGTACTGTATATAGTAAGGAAGAAGTAGAGTGGGCTTTATTGTACTGTATATAGTGAGGTAGAAGTGGAGTGGGCTTTATTGTACTGTATATAGTAAGGAAGAAGTAGAGTGGGCTTTATTGTACTGTATATAGTAAGGAAGAAGTGGAGTGGGCTTTATTGTACTGTGTATAGTAAGGTAGAAGTAGAGGGGGCTTTATTGTACTGTATATAGTAAGGAAGAAGTAGAGTGGGCTTTATTGTACTGTATATAGTAAGGAAGAAGTAGAGTGGGCTTTATTGTACTGTATATAGTAAGGAAGAAGTGGAGTGGGCTTAATTGTACTTTATATAGTAAGGAAGAAGTGGAGTGGGCTTTATTGTACTGTATATGGTAAGGAAGTAGAGTGGGCTTTATTGTACTGTATATAGTAAGGAAGGAGAGTGGACTTTATTGTACTGTATATAGGAAGGAAGAAGTAGAGTTGGCTTTATTGTACTGTATATAGTAAGGAAGAAGTAGAGTGGGCTTTAATGTGCTGTATATAGTAAGGAAGAAGTGGAGTGGGCTTTATTGTACTGTATGTAGTAAGGAAGAAGTGGAGTGGGGTTTATTGTACTGTATATAGTAATGAAGAAGTGGAGTGGGCTTTATTGTACTGTATATAGTAAGGAAGAAGTGGAGTGGGCTTTATTGTATTGTATATAGTATGGAAGAAGTGGAGTGGCTTTATTGTACTGTATATAGTAAGGAAGAAGTAGAGTGGGCTTTATTGTACTGTATATAGTAAGGAAGAAGTGGAGTGGGCTTTATTGTACTGTATATAGTTAGGAAGAAATGGAGTGGGCTTAATTGTACTGTATATAGTAAGGAAGAAGTGGAGTGGGCTTTATTGTACTGTATATAGTAAGGAAGAAGTGGAGTGGGCTTTATTGTACTGTATATAGTAAGGAAGAAGTGGAGTGGGCTTTATTGTACTGTATATAGTAAGGAAGAAGTGGAGTGGGCTTTATTGTACTGTATATAGTTAGGAAGAAATGGAGTGGGCTTAATTGTACTGTATATAGTAAGGAAGAAGTGGAGTGGGCTTTATTGTACTGTATATAGTAAGGAAGAAGTAGAGTGGGCTTTATTGTACTGTATATAGTAAGGAAGAAGTAGAGTGGGCATTATTGTACTGTATATAGTAAGGAAGAAATGGAGTGGGCTTTACTGTACTGTATATAGTAAGGAAGAAGTAGAGTGGGCTTTATTGTACTGTATATAGTAAGGTAGAAGTGGAGTGGGCTTTATTGTACTGTATATAGTAAGGAAGAAGTGGAATGGGCTTTATTGTACTGTATATAGTAAGGAAGAAGTGGAGTGGACTTTATTGTACTGTATATTGTAAGGAAGAAGTGGAGTGGACTTTATTTTACTGTATATAGTAAGGAAGAAGTGGAGTGGGCTTTATTTTACTGTATATAGTAAGGAAGAAGTGGAGTGGGCTTTATTATACTGTATATAGTAAGGAAGAAGTGGAGTGGGCTTTATTGTACTGTATATAGTAAGGAAGAAGTGGAGTGGGCTTTTTTGTACTGTATATAGTAAGGAAGAAGTGGAGTGGGCTTTATTGTACTGAATATAGTAATGAAGAAGTGGAGTGGGCTTTATTGTACTGTATATAGTAAGGAAGAAGTGGAGTGGGCTTTATTGTATTGTAAATAGTAAGGAAGAAGTGGAGTGGCTTTATTGTACTGTATATAGTAAGGAAGAAGTAGAGTGGGCTTTATTGTACTGTATATAGTAAGGAAGAAGTGGAGTGGGCTTTATTGTACTGTATATAGTAAGGAAGAAGTGGATTGGGCTTTATTGTACTGTATATAGTAAGGAAGAAGTGGAGTGGGCTTTATTGTACTGTATATAGTAAGGAAGAAGTGGAGTGGGCTTTATTGTACTGTATATAGTAAGGAAGAAGTGGAGTGGGCTTTATTGTACTGTATATAGTAAGGAAGAAGTGGAGTGGGCTTTATTGTACTGTATATAGTAAGGAAGAAGTAGAGTGGGCTTTATTGTACTGTATATAGTAAGGAAGAAGTAGAGTGGGCTTTATTGTACTGTATATAGTAAGGAAGAAATGGAGTGGGCTTTACTGTACTGTATATAGTAAGGAAGAAGTAGAGTGGGCTTTATTGTACTGTATATAGTAAGGTAGAAGTAGAGTGGGCTTTATTGTACTGTATATAGTAAGGAAGAAGTGGAGTGGGCTTTATTGTACTGTATATAGTAAGGAAGAAATGGAGTGGGCTTTATTGTACAATATATAGTAAGGAAGAAGTAGAGTGGGCTTTATTGTACTGTATATAGTAAGGAAGAAGTAGAGTGGGCTTTATTGTACTGTATATAGTACGGAAGAAGTGGAGTGGGCTTTATTGTACTGTATATAGTAAGGAAGAAGTGGAGTGGGCTTTATTGTAGTGTATATAGTAAGGAAGAAGTAGAGTGGGCTTTATTGTACTGTATATAGTAAGGAAGAAGTAGAGTGGGCTTTATTGTACTGTATATAGTAAGGAAGAAATGGAGTGGGCTTTATTGTACTGTATATAGTAAGGAAGAAGTGGAGTGGCTTTATTGTACTGTATATAGTAAGGAAGAAGTGAAGTGGGCTTTATTGTACTGTATATAGTAAGGAAGAAGTAGAGTGGGCTTTATTGTACTGTATATAGTAAGGAAGAAGTAGAGTGGGCTTTATTGTACTGTATATAGTAAGGAAAAAGTGGAGTGGGCTTTATTGTATTGTATATAGTAAGGAAGAAATGGAGTGGGCTTTATTGTACTGTATATAATAAGGAAGAAGTTGAGTGGGCTTTATTGTACTGTATATAGTAAGGAAGAAGTGGAGTGGGCTTAATTGTACTGTATATAGTAAGGAAGAAGTGGAGTGGGCTTAATTGTACTGTATATAGTAAGGAAGAAGTGGAGTGGGCTTAATTGTACTGTATATAGTAAGGAAGAAGTGGAGTGGGCTTTATTGTACTGTATATAGTAAGGAAGAAGTAGAGTGGGCTTTATTGTACTGTATATAGTGAGGAAGAAGTAGAGTGGGCTTTATTGTACTGTATATAGTAAGGAAGAAGTGGAGTGGGCTTTATTGTACTGTATATAGTAAGGAAGGAGAGTGGACTTTATTGTACTGTATATAGTAAGGAAGAAGTAGAGTTGGCTTTATTGTACTGTATATAGTAAGGAAGAAGTAGAGTGGGCTTTATTGTGCTGTATATAGTAAGGAAGAAGTGGAGTGGGCTTTATTGTACTGTATGTAGTAAGGAATTAATGGAGTGGGCTTTATTGTACTGTATATAGTAAGGAAGAAATGGAGTGGGCTTTATTGTACTGTATATAGTAAGGAAGAAGTAGAGTGGGCTTTATTGTACTGTATATAGTAACGAAGAAGTGGACTGGGCTTAATTGTACTGTATATAGTAAGGAAGGAGAGTGGACTTTATTGTACTGTATATAGTAAGGAAGAAGTGGAGTGGGCTTTATTGTACTGTATATAGTAAGGAAGAAGTAGAGTGGGCTTTATTGTACTGTATATAGTAACGAAGAAGTGGACTGGGCTTAATTGTACTGTATATAGTAAGGAAGGAGAGTGGACTTTATTGTACTGTATATAGTAAGGAAGAAGTAGAGTGGGCTTTATTGTACTGTATATAGTGAGGTAGAAGTGGAGTGGGCTTTATTGTACTGTATATAGTAAGGAAGAAGTAGAGTGGGCTTTATTGTACTGTATATAGTAAGGAAGAAGTGGAGTGGGCTTTATTGTACTGTGTATAGTAAGGTAGAAGTAGAGGGGGCTTTATTGTACTGTATATAGTAAGGAAGAAGTAGAGTGGGCTTTATTGTACTGTATATAGGTATATAGTAAGGAAGAAGTGGAGTGGGCTTTATTGTACTGTATGTAGTAAGGAATTAATGGAGTGGGCTTTATTGTACTGTATATAGTAAGGAAGAAATGGAGTGGGCTTTATTGTACTGTATATAGTAAGGAAGAAGTAGAGTGGGCTTTATTGTACTGTATATAGTAACGAAGAAGTGGACTGGGCTTAATTGTACTGTATATAGTAAGGAAGGAGAGTGGACTTTATTGTACTGTATATAGTAAGGAAGAAGTGGAGTGGGCTTTATTGTACTGTATATAGTAAGGAAGAAGTAGAGTGGGCTTTATTGTACTGTATATAGTAACGAAGAAGTGGACTGGGCTTAATTGTACTGTATATAGTAAGGAAGGAGAGTGGACTTTATTGTACTGTATATAGTAAGGAAGAAGTAGAGTGGGCTTTATTGTACTGTATATAGTGAGGTAGAAGTGGAGTGGGCTTTATTGTACTGTATATAGTAAGGAAGAAGTAGAGTGGGCTTTATTGTACTGTATATAGTAAGGAAGAAGTGGAGTGGGCTTTATTGTACTGTGTATAGTAAGGTAGAAGTAGAGGGGGCTTTATTGTACTGTATATAGTAAGGAAGAAGTAGAGTGGGCTTTATTGTACTGTATATAGTAAGGAAGAAGTAGAGTGGGCTTTATTGTACTGTATATAGTAAGGAAGAAGTGGAGTGGGCTTAATTGTACTTTATATAGTAAGGAAGAAGTGGAGTGGGCTTTATTGTACTGTATATGGTAAGGAAGTAGAGTGGGCTTTATTGTACTGTATATAGTAAGGAGGAAGTAGAGTGAGCTTTATTGTACTGTATATAGTAAGGAAGAAGTAGAGTCGGCTTTTTTGTACTGTATATAGTAAGGAAGAAGTAGAGTGGGCTTTTTTGTACTGTATATAGTAAGGAAGAAGTGGAGTGGCTTTATTGTACTGTATATAGTAAGGAAGAAGTGAAGTGGGCTTTATTGTACTGTATATAGTAAGGAAGAAGTAGAGTGGGCTTTATTGTACTGTATATAGTAAGGAAGAAGTAGAGTGGGCTTTATTGTACTGTATATAGTAAGGAAAAAGTGGAGTGGGCTTTATTGTATTGTATATAGTAAGGAAGAAATGGAGTGGGCTTTATTGTACTGTATATAATAAGGAAGAAGTTGAGTGGGCTTTATTGTACTGTATATAGTAAGGAAGAAGTGGAGTGGGCTTAATTGTACTGTATATAGTAAGGAAGAAGTGGAGTGGGCTTAATTGTTCTGTATATAGTAAGGAAGAAGTGGAGTGGGCTTTATTGTACTGTATATAGTAAGGAAGAAGTAGAGTGGGCTTTATTGTACTGTATATAGTGAGGAAGAAGTAGAGTGGGCTTTATTGTACTGTATATAGTAAGGAAGAAGTGGAGTGGGCTTTATTGTACTGTATATAGTAAGGAAGGAGAGTGGACTTTATTGTACTGTATATAGTAAGGAAGAAGTAGAGTTGGCTTTATTGTACTGTATATAGTAAGGAAGAAGTAGAGTGGGCTTTATTGTGCTGTATATAGTAAGGAAGAAGTGGAGTGGGCTTTATTGTACTGTATGTAGTAAGGAATTAATGGAGTGGGCTTTATTGTACTGTATATAGTAAGGAAGAAATGGAGTGGGCTTTATTGTACTGTATATAGTAAGGAAGAAGTAGAGTGGGCTTTATTGTACTGTATATAGTAACGAAGAAGTGGACTGGGCTTAATTGTACTGTATATAGTAAGGAAGGAGAGTGGACTTTATTGTACTGTATATAGTAAGGAAGAAGTGGAGTGGGCTTTATTGTACTGTATATAGTAAGGAAGAAGTAGAGTGGGCTTTATTGTACTGTATATAGTAACGAAGAAGTGGACTGGGCTTAATTGTACTGTATATAGTAAGGAAGGAGAGTGGACTTTATTGTACTGTATATAGTAAGGAAGAAGTAGAGTGGGCTTTATTGTACTGTATATAGTGAGGTAGAAGTGGAGTGGGCTTTATTGTACTGTATATAGTAAGGAAGAAGTAGAGTGGGCTTTATTGTACTGTATATAGTAAGGAAGAAGTGGAGTGGGCTTTATTGTACTGTGTATAGTAAGGTAGAAGTAGAGGGGGCTTTATTGTACTGTATATAGTAAGGAAGAAGTAGAGTGGGCTTTATTGTACTGTATATAGTAAGGAAGAAGTAGAGTGGGCTTTATTGTACTGTATATAGTAAGGAAGAAGTGGAGTGGGCTTAATTGTACTTTATATAGTAAGGAAGAAGTGGAGTGGGCTTTATTGTACTGTATATGGTAAGGAAGTAGAGTGGGCTTTATTGTACTGTATATAGTAAGGAGGAAGTAGAGTGAGCTTTATTGTACTGTATATAGTAAGGAAGAAGTAGAGTCGGCTTTTTTGTACTGTATATAGTAAGGAAGAAGTAGAGTGGGCTTTTTTGTACTGTATATAGTAAGGAAGAAGTGGAGTGGGCTTTATTGTACTGTATATAGTAATGAAGAAGTGGAGTGGGCTTTATTGTACTGTATATAGTAAGGAAGAAGTGGATTGGGCTTTATTGTACTGTATATAGTAAGGAAGAAGTGGAGTGGGCTTTATTGTACTGTATATAGTAAGGAAGAAGTGGAGTGGGCTTTATTGTACTGTATATAGTAAGGAAGAAGTGGAGTGGGCTTAATTGTACTGTATATAGTAAGGAAGAAATGGAGTGGGCTTTATTGTACTGTATATAGTAAGGAAGAAGTAGAGTGGGCTTTATTGTACTGTATATAGTAAGGAAGAAGTAGAGTGGGCTTTATTGTACTGTATATAGTAAGGAAGAAGTGGAGTGGGCTTTATTGTACTTTATATAGTAAGGAAGAAGTGGAGTGGGCTTTATTGTACTGTATATAGTAAGGAAGAAGTGGAGTGGGCTTTATTGTACTGTATATAGTAAGGAAGAAGTAGAGTGGGCTTTATTGTACTGTATATAGTAAGGAAGAAGTGGAGTGGGAGAGAGACTGTACTCTGTATAGTGAGAAAAAATGTAAAGTAGGGGGACTGTATTTTGTACAGTGAGTAAAAAGTAGAGTAGGGGATACTGTACTAACGGGAGCTTTCACCAATGGGGCTGGTCGCGACGGCCGCCCTAATGCACTGAATCAGCTATGTTAAGCGGCTTCTCCAGTGCTAAGTGCTGGGCTTGCTGTAGTTAAGCCGCACTCACGACCAGCCCTAAAGCCCTACTTTACACGGATTTCTGCTCGCACCTCAGTGGGGTAAGTGCAGCCTCGGAGCTGGTCGCTTAAAACAATTGAATAGCTCTCGGTCACTTTAGAGGGGAGCGATAAACAATTGAATCACTCCCAAGGTGTCTAATTATATAGTGGGATTTACATACTTGGAGTGAGTGCTACTGTGTTTTGCCTAATGTCGGTGATGTTGGGTATAATTGAATTTTGAATGTGTTGGATGGAGGGCCCAGCTCACACATATCTGTAGAGCCTGGCCCAGCGTAGTGGTAAGTAAACTATTAATGTATTGCTGTGGTCAGAGTTTCACTCTGCTGCCTCCTGTTACTTCTTTGATAAATTGCTGTGATAGAATTTTTACATTCGAAATCAGTGTCAATATAAATCACCTTCTCTCTTTTTACAAAATTGACCCTCAGAGTTGCTCCTCTGCTGTGCCGTTCAGTTTAGGAGAGAGGGATAAAAGACACTTTGAGGGTGATTCAATTCAGTGCGATATGAATAGTGCTGGGAACAAGCTCGTTGGTTGAGGAGTAAATATCATTGTTATTTGTGTTTTTTAGTCATGTGCTGCCTCTTACTTTTCATATACTCCAAAAAAAGAATTTGCTTATTAACGCATTGGTTCCTGGGTCCAAGTGACTGGATAGGCTGTATTCTCAGTGATGTCACTGGGTCCTAGTGACTGGATAGGCTGTAATCTCAGTGATGTCTCTGGGTCCTAGTGATTGGATAGGGTCCATTCTCAGTGATGTCACTGGTTCCTAGTGACTGGATAGGCTCCACTCTCAGTGATGTCACTGGTTCCTAGTGACTGGATAGGCTCCACTCTCAGTGATGTCACTGGTTCCTAGTGACTGGATTGGCTGTCTTCTCAGAGATGTCACTGGGCCCTAGTGACTAGATAGGCTGCATTCTCAGTAATGTCACTGGGTGCTAGTGACTGGATAGTGTACACTGTCAGTGATGTCACTGGTTCCTAGTGAATGGATAGGCTGCATTCTCAGTGATATCACTGGATCCTAGTGAATTGATAGGCTGCATTCTCAGTGATGTCACTGGGTCCAAGTGAATGGATAGGCTGCATTCTCAGTGATGTCACTGGTTCCTAGTGAATGGATGGCTGCATTTTCAGTGATGTCACTGGTTCCTAGTGAATGGATAGGCTGCATTCTAAGTGATGTCACTGGTTCCTAGTGAATTGATAGGCTGCATTCTCAGTGATGTCACTGGGTCCTAGTGAATGGATGGCTGCATTCTCAGTGATGTCACTGGATCCTAGTGAATTGATAGGCTGCATTCTCAGTGATGTCACTGGGTCCAAGTGAATGGATAGGCTGCATTCTCAGTGATGTCACTGGTTCCTAGTGAATGGATGGCTGCATTTTCAGTGGTGTCACTGGTTCCTAGTGAATGGATGGCTGCATTTTTAGTGATGTCACTGGTTCCTAGTGAATGGATAGGCTGCATTCTAAGTGATGTCACTGGTTCCTAGTGAATTGATAGGCTGCATTCTCAGTGATGTCACTGGGTCCTAGTGAATGGATGGCTGCATTCTCAGTGATGTCACTGGATCCTAGTGAATTGATAGGCTGCATTCTCAGTGATGTCACTGGGTCCAAGTGAATGGATAGGCTGCATTCTCAGTGATGTCACTGGTTCCTAGTGAATGGATGGCTGCATTTTCAGTGATGTCACTGGTTCCTAGTGAATGGATAGGCTGCATTCTCAGTGATGTCACTGGGTCCTAGTGCATTGATAGGCTGCATTCTCAGTGATGTCACTGGGTCCTCGTGAATTGATAGGCTGCATTCTCAGTGATGTCACTGGGTCCTAGTGCATTGATAGGCTGCATTCTCAGTGATGTCACTGGGTGGTAGTGACTGGATATACTACACTCAGTGATGTCACTGGGTGGTAGTGACTGGATATGCTCTGTACACTGTGTATACTGTATGTAACATATGTGCTGTTTAAGTACCACAACATGTTTACCTAGTGTTTTAGTTCTGAAAGTGGTCTTGTCTGCTGAAATCTGAGAAATGTGACTTTATAATTCGATTGTGATAATGATAACCTTAGCAGAGGAATGTCATGGAAATTAGGAGCTAATCAAGTGTTATTTGTGAGGTGATTTTAGGGGGATGTAGTTATGAGACCGGCGGCCGCGATGCCGCATGTCTCAATACAGATAGGGAAACACCGACACCAGCCTGAACGAGGTAAGTCCGGGGGTCCCTTAGCGTTAGCCACGGGGGGGTTCTTAGGTTTAGGGATCAGAGCAGGCTTAGGTTTTTCGGGGGGGGTGGATGTTAGGTTTAGGCACCCATAGGGGAGGTTAGGGTTAGACACCACTGGGGAGGGTTAGGCACTAAGGGGGGGAGGGTTAGGTTTAGGCACAAAGAGGGGAGGGTTAGGGTGCGGGGTGGGGAGGGTTAGGCTACAAGAAAGGAGGGTCAGGGTTAGGTACAAAGGGGGGAGGGTTAGGTTTAGGCACAAAGAGGGGAGGGTTAGGGTGCGGGGTGGGTTAGGGTTAGACTACAAGAAGGGAGGGTTGGGGGGGAAGGGGGGAAGGTAAGTATACTTACCCGACCCCTGTCGGGATACCAACCATTGGGATGCCGCTGTAAGTATTCTGACAGGAGGCATCCCGACAGCCAGCATGACATACCCATCCCCATTTTAGTTGTTGTAGTTATGATCCCGGCACTTAGAATGCCAGCGCCAGAATCCTGACACCAGGGAGAATCCCAGCACCAACATTCAAACCGCTGTCATCGCAAAGGTAAGTATCTGGCTTAGGGGGAGGGGGAGGCAGTAGGGGGAGGGTTAGGGGCTAGGGCTAAACACTAGGGCAGGGGTGGGGAACCTTTTTTCTGCCAAGGGCCATTTGGATACTTATAACATAATTCGCTGGCCCATGGCAGGCCACGCTCCCTCTGCGTGATGTCACACGGAGGGGGCGGGGCCATAATCACCGATGATTACAGCAATGCCCAGAGCAACCTGAGGATGCTCCGGGGAGCTGTATGGGTGGCAGTGTGTCCGTCTGAAGTGTTCTGGCTGCAGGGTGAAATTCTAGGCACTCTGCTAGCCAGATAAGGCTAGCAGAAAAAAGCTCCTAGAGTTATTGAATTTCGAGTCCTGCCTACAGTTGCCTTGCAGGAACAGACCAAAGGGCCTATTCATCATTACTAAAAATTCCCTGGAGGTAATTAGGTTTAGAACTGGCATGGAGTTCTCCCTAATTACCAGAGAAATTCATCATTCCTCCTCCCCATAAGCATCTATTCCGAAAAGCTGTCATTTTTGCGATGACAGCTTTTCGGGAAATAGATACTTTTCCCTGCCTACACTACCTTACCGCAGCTGTAATCAGCGCTGCAGCGCAGGCGCAGCACTGCCTACAGCTGCGGTAATTCTGTGTCCATCCTTCCCCGCCTCCTGACCCCCCCCCCCCGTGTCCCCCACTGACCTGGCCGCTGCAGCAGACTCTGGCTCTGACTGCTGTTCTGATAATGTGTTCTACCGGCAGAACACAGTAAAGTTTCTAAAAAAAAAAATATTAACTTTACTGCGTTCTGCCGGGAGAACACATTATCAGAACCGCCCTCGGAGCCAGAGGAGAGACCAGTGTGACGGAGGGAGCGGAGGAGGACCTGCTCATGCTGACAGCAGGTAAGTGTAACCCGCTATACACCACCTCACAGTGCCGTATAGTAACACCATCAAATACATAATTTTCGGAATTTGATGAATAGCATTTCCATATCCCCATACTAATGTACTAATGTATGGGGAGTGTGGAAATGAACGCAGGGGGACTTAACCAGGAGATATCAGTGATATCTCCTGTGTTAAGTGTCTCCATGAATACTAAAATAACGGTAATTAAGGAAAGTGTCATTAAAACTGAATAGGCCCCCAAATGATTTTGCGTCCCTTATATGGCTTTCTGGCCGGACGTTTCCCACCCCTGCACTAGAGGGAGGGTTAGGCTGTGGGGGGAAGGGAGGGGTTAGTTTTAGGCTGCGGGGTGGGGGGGGGGGGGGGGGTCAGGTTTAGGCTGCAGGGAGGGAGGGTTAGATTTAGGGTTAGCCTACTTACCGGCAGGTGTTGGCATTCTAATTCAGTCGGGATGCCGACATCGGGATTCCGAGCACTGGTATCCTGAGTGCAGGCATCCCGTACCCAACCTGTTTTAGTATTCAGGGCATGTTCCAGCCAAATAAGGGCTGATACCATCCTAGGTTATGGGAATTACTGAGACCAGATCCTTGCAACTCCTTTGAGAAGAGAACATTGTTTGTCAGTGAATGTGTGCTAATACCATTTATATTAAAGATCAATAAACAAGATACTGATACAGTCCCCAGCCAATTAAATGTAAATTAAGTATGTTATGCATCCTGATCCGTGTCAAAACCCCTCTCAGCAGAACCAACACAACCTACAGAACAGCTAATATTAAAGCTCTGTGTTGGAGGCAGGGATTTGTGCCTTTGGAATAAACATATTTCAGTGTTTTTACCATTTTATAAACTTCTTGTTGTCAGATGCAGACTGTAGCTAATTTCCCCCCGGTCTCCTAGGATTGTTCTGGAAAAGTACCCAACCCATCAGTACAACGGCACAGATATGATGGGGGTTGTAGTGCGGAGTCATTATCACGTAAAGGCCAGGTTTAGGCTTTCAGGGCCTGATTCAGAGCCGGACGCTCTGAACGAGCGCCCGCTCTGAATCAGGGCGTTTTTTTTCTTTAATGTTGCGGCCTCTTGGCCGCTCGCATAGCTGTGGGTCACCACCCACAGCTTATACGAGCGTCCATGATGATGGTCGCGATGGTCAAGACCATCATGACCATCGGGCTTGCGACGAGACCCTGTGGTAGGGTCTCGTCTGCCGCAAGCCCAGGAGTGCTTTCGGCTCTATCAGAGCCGAAAGCACTCCCAATTACATCACTAGTGATGTCAGTGGGGCCGGCCCCAGACGGTAGGCGTTCCCATAAGAACGCCTCCGTCTGGGCAGCCACGCCCCCTGCACGCCCAACAATGGGGGTGTGCTGTCACTCAACATCGACAGCACGCCCCCTTTGTAGCGAGACCCATAGCGACGGTGTGCCCGTCGATATCCGGGTCTCGCGCATGCGCACGACGGAGCCAGGTCCGTCGTGCGCATGCGCATTGGCCCAACATCGACCCGCTGAGCGGGAAGTAAATCCTACCACAAGCACCGCGAGCAGTTCAGATACCTTTCGATGTTCCCGATTAATCTAATAAATAACGGAGATGACGTGTGATGCGAACGGCAAAGGGGCGTCTTTACAAAATAGCGAGCGCATTTTTCGGACGCTCGCTCAGACATAGAGGCGTCAACACACCGCAAAGAGCGAGCGCTCAATTTAAATATCCGGCCCCTTTTTAAGAATGACCGTCCGCAAATAGCGTCCGGCTCTGAATCAGGCCCAGAGGACACTCTGGCGTGGTTCAGGAGATCCCCAGGTCACACAAGAGCTGGAAGCAGTAAGGAAGTGTGATGACCCCGCTGTCTCTCCTGCTCCCAGTATCTCCAGTCACCAGGCTTAGCTGTGCTGAATATCAGACCAGACGGGACTGATTGCCAATGCTGGGCACACAGCTCTGTGATTCAGACGTACGATATTCAGACGAAAAGCAGATGACAGCTAAAATGTGCTAAAATAGGGGCCGGTGTTTATTCTGAGAGATCCTCTTTGCCGCAGCCTTCAGTGATTTTGTCTCGTCCCGGAGAGATTACCTAATGGAAAGATAACGCAGAGCTGACAATAAACAAGCCTTCCCAGGCTACACACTATTTTACCCTTGATACGTATTGGCGGCCTGTCACCGGCTGTGCGCCGCACAAATCAAAGCTTTGCAAAGTTTATCAGAACAAACTTTTATTTATGAGTCTGCACTCGCTGCACGGAGCTGCCAGCGGTTCTCTGATGATAGCGCCATACAAGTCGTTACCGCCTCCGCTGCTGGAACCCATCCGATTACACGTTAGTCCATCGCCAACTGTATACCCCCTGCTGTCATTTTATACACAACTATATATAGTTTACAGCCATGAGGGAAGTTGTGCCTCTCCCTCCCAACACTGTCCATCGCCGGGTTGCATAACGTTCCAGGTTCTGATTCATTCACCAGTTAGTATTGCTCAGAGGGATCGTCTATTAAGAGGCCTAGGGACGGCGGACACTGGGGAGCCTGGATTATTCGGACATATGCCTAGGGACATATAGGATCTGATTCGGAATCGCACGCTCTTGCGACCACGTTAGCGTCTATTGCCGTAGTTCCATCTGGGACTTTGTGCTAATGCTGGTATCAGCCCTTCCCCCGGTGTACAGCTGTGCGCCTGGCTGTGCAAGGGGTGAGATGCCCACTTTGAGCGTCTTTAGACGCCACCGTCAGTCGCACCATCGAAACTTGCTGCAGCCCGCTGCTAAGTGCAGATTCCCAGTCAGACTATGGCCTTTAAAGTAGGCAAATAATCGTCTGAGTTTGCAACCAGTTCAGCGACACGCCCATAACACGCCGCGTCCCAGTCACCGCTCAGGAATGCCCAGCACATTTCGGATATATTTCTGAGGCCTTGCCTCTCAAACGCAACTGCGACTGTCTGCGTAAACACACCACTGGGCGCATGCGCTGTGCGAGTCAGCCCCGTAGTTTCTTACTTTGTCTCTAGGGTTTTGACCCTGGTTTTTACAGGCTGTTTCCACATGATTTAAGTAACCGGCCTACTTAAGAAGAACATCAGATATCTCCTATTTTGGGCAAACGAATGTTCCAGTCACGGCTGATTTACCAAACTTGCCCTAATTAACTAAACGCCATCTTGTCCCTATGGAGACATTGGCCCTCATTCAGAGCCGCTCGCTATTTGCGGTCGTTCGTTCTAAAACAAGGGGTGGCTATTCAAATGAACCGTTCACTCATTGCGGTCTGTTCACGCCTCTAAGTCTGAACGAGCGAGCAAAACTTGCGGTTGTTATTTTGAAAAAGACGCCCCCTGGCCGCTCGCACCATACGTCATGTCCGCTATTTAATAGATTAATCGAGTACATCGAACAGCGTATGAACTGCTCGCTATTCTTGTGGTTGGTGTTTCCTACCACTATATTGCGAGCAGTTCAGAGTAAAAAAAACCCAAGTGACGTGGTCAATGACGCTGCTGTATTAATTATGCACTCCCTTAAAACGCCCTTTTTGACCTTTAAGCACGCCTGCGTTCTGAATTCCACTCCCCATTTTCAAACACCTTCCCCTGTTACCACCCACATACGCCTCCTTCTGTCACTCAAACAAGCAGTCACTCGCTATTTAGCAAACAAACGATTTTCAGCCGCACTGACTGGTTCGCGCATGCTTATTACAATCCGTACGCATGCGCAGTTGTGCGAACATCGCTCGGAACGAACGAGCGGCCGCTTACGAACGGCTCTGAATGAGGGCCTTTATCGTCGGAAAGGGATCTTTTGCTACCTTCATGCACCTCCCTCCCGTCTATCGCACGCGCGGGTGTCCAGCATGGCAGCAACGCGGTAGCGATAGCTATCACTTTACTGCCAACCTCTTCTCCAAGACAAGGTCCCGGTAAGGCTTATTTTTAAGAAATAACCCCAATAATCATTTCATATTGCAGCGATAAGGATTATACTTTTAGGGGCCCCCACTGACGCTAACGGTAAATGGGCCCCTAAGATACCATTGTCGAGGTCTATTCTCCCCCTCCATAGAAAGGGATGGATGTCATCACAAAAAGATGAAATGAGACACAGAAGCTCATTCAGAGCTGCTCGCAAGCGACGTGCGCTCGCAAGCGGCTCGATGATTGTGCACTGCGCATGCGCAGCGTCCGGCGTGCGCAGCCTCCCTGAGCGACTGAAGCTCGCAACAAAACGGGGCGGCTGTCGATGGTGAGTGACAGCTCGCCCCGTTTTGTGGGCGGGTAGCTGCACAAACACAGGCGTTTGTTGGGCGGTTCAACTGACATCACTATTAGAGCAGGAAGTCCACTCGGCCTTGCGGCAGCTAGACCCTACCCCAGGATCTCGTCGCAAGGCCGATGGTCACGATTATCGCCATGGTCTCCAGCTCGCTCGCACAAGCTGTGGGTGGTCACCCACAGCTTTGCGAGCGGCCAGAGACCAAAAAAAAAAAAACACGCCCACAAGCCCTGCGAGCGGCCGCCAGCAGTGAGCGGCTCTGAATCAGGGCCACAGCACCATTGAAAGTCTTATGTCTTATCTCTCCTACAAAATGCTTATTTCATGCTATTGTTTAATTACAATAAATAAAGACTATTATACAGAAAACATGATTATTCTAAAGTCCTTTGTCACATTGTCTTTTAAGAATATTCACCAACAAGTTCTACAAGAGCATAAAGCAGCCAGCGACTCTCCAGTATTTATCGCTGAGCTTTAGAATTACACTAGAAAACCAACTTCCCTGTGATGCGATGAACGTCTCTATCTGTCTATTGAGGGTAACCGAGGTTAATAGCGTCTCCTTAATCTTCCTATCCCTAAAACAAATTCATTTATTTGTACCAAATTTTCAGGGAAAATGATAAGTAAACATAATGGGTAAATATGTTAGGTAAACGTTATTACGCGTATGTGACAGGCTTTTAATAAAAGTACAATAAAAATGCACTGATTAAAAGAAATGTGTGTGGATTTTTCAATTTAGTCCATGGGAAAGTAATAAACGTTACCTTGTCTTGTTATAATTCTCACTGCTTCTAGCTTTTTTTTTGTACTTTGTAACTTGCTAGATAGAGTGACGCCAGCCAGCGCTCCAGAGCAGCAATAATCCCAGGGAAAATGGCAGCGACCATCGCCCTGAAGAAGCGGCCTGCACGGTGGGCCTGATTCAGATGGACGGAATTGCAGATCCGAACCAGTGGCGGATCTAGGGCTTCATTCAGAGTCAGACCCACTCGCAAGCGGCTGTCCGCTCGCAAGTGGGTCGATGGCGTGCGCTGCGCATGCGCACGACGGAGGAAGCTCCGTCGTGCGCATGCGCCAGACGCGACGAGCGAAGGACTTTCCTTCGCTCGTTGTGTCTGATCAAAGGGGGCGTGCCGTCGATGTTGATTGACAGCACACCCCCTTTAGTGGGCGTGCCGGGGGCGTGCCTCCCAGACGGGGGCGTTCCCAAGGGAACGCCTACCGTCAGAAGCCGGCCCCACTGACATCACTAGTGATGTCAGTGGGAGTGATTTTGGCTCTGATAGAGCCAAAATCACTCCAGGGCTTGTGGTCGAAAAACCCGACCACAGGCTTCTGGTCGCACTGGCGATGGTCGCGATGGTCAAGACCATCGCGACCATCATTCTGCACGCTCGTATGTGCTGTGGGTGGTGACCCACAGCTATACGAGCGTCCAGGAGGACGCTCCATTTTTATGGAGGACGGCCCTCATTCAGAGCGAGCGCTCTGCTCAGAGCGTCCGGCTCTGAATGAGGGCCCTAGACTTTACTTTTAGGGGGGGGAGCAGTTTAAGAATGAATACTGACTCCTCCCCTCTCTAGTCATTACTCCTCCCATTCACAGATCTGCCCCTCCCATTTTCAACAACATTTTAAAAATAAAAAATAAAACAGAATATTAATTAACAAGAAAAATATTATTTTTTTTAATATTATGAACCAGAGACAGCCCCCAGTAATAACATGCTCCAGCCCCCCCAATAATATGCTCCACACCCCCTCCCCCATAATATTATATGCTCCAGACCCCCTTGTAATAATATGCTCCACACACACCAGCCCCCCTGTCCAACTCCCTAAGTAATAATATTCTCCAGCCCAATATGCTCCAGACCCCCTCTCCACAAAACTATATATTAATATGCTCCAGACCCCATTCATCCCCACATGACATAATAATATAATAATATGCTCCACCAGACCCCCCGGGGATGGTGACCAGCCATGCCCCTGCTCCGCCTTCCAAATGCCACAGCATGTCATTCATACTACGGCTGGGGGGGTCTGCGAGCATAATGGGGGGACTTGTTCTGCACATGAGAATGTGTCCTGCGCAGGCGCAGACCAGTAACCATCGGAGAGGTACATTCATCATCGGATGAACTTACATCTCTGAACCAGGCCCTAAGTCTGCACACGTGTCCTCTTCTCTCTAAAAACGCCCCTGCTTAGAGCTCTCCTAGATAGAGTTTTTGTTAGGGTACGGGTACTATCTTTTGTAGGTATAGACCAGCAACAGCCTTGAGGGCTGGAACACTTGGCTAGCTGCGGCCGTGGAGCAGCCTTGATGGCTGGAAAGTCGGGGCCCGAGGGTAGTGTGGTAAGATGCAGCCTTTGAGCCGTGCAGCAGCCTTGAGGGCTGGTAAGCCTTGGCTTGTTGTGTGCTGTGGGCTGTAGGACAAGATGCGGCCTTTGGGCTGTAGAACCAGGTGCGGCCTTTCGGCTGTGTGGCAGCCTTGCCAGGCTTTGGCCTGTGGGTCATAGATCTAGAAGTGGCCTTTGGGCCGTGTAGCAGCCTTGCCAGGCTTTGGCCTGTGGGCCGTAGAACAAGATGCGGCCTTTGGGCCGTGTAGCAGCCTTGCCAGGCTTTGGCCTGTGGGCCGTAGAACAAGATGCGGCCTTTCGGCTGTGTAGCAGCCTTGGCAGGCTTTGGCCTGTGAGTCATAGAACTAGAAGTGGCCTTTGGGACGTTTGTGGTGGTCTGAAGAAGGACCTGTGCCGCCGGATTGACAGAGGCGGTGGTACGCAGGATTGCATACTTTGGATGCCGGATTGCAACCTGTGCCGCAGGGTAGACACAAGCAGCTAGACGCTGGAGTGCGGCCTGTGCCGCCGGGTAGACACAAGCAGCTAGACGCTGGAGTGCGGCCTGTGCCGCCGGGTAGACACAAGCAGCTAGACGCTGGAGTGCGGCCTGTGCCGCCGGGTTGACACAAGCAACTGGACGCAGGAGTGCGGCCTGTGCCGCCGGGTTGACACAAGCAGCGGGGACGCTGGAGTGCGGCCTGTGCCACCGGGTTGACACAAGCAGCTGGACGCAGGACTGCGCACTATGGACTCTGTGCCGCCTGGATGACACAAACAGCAGAGCGTAGATATGCGGACCGCGCCGCCTAGATGACACAAACGTCAGGTAGCAGAAGCTGGCAGGAAAACTGGGTAACAGGAGACAACACCAAACCGGAAACACGTGAAACATCACCAGCATCGGGGCAGCGTGCGCACCAAAAGGAAATAGCCACAGGAACCAATCCAGAACAGAGCAGGGATGACGGACAGTTGATGGGAGGAGTTCACACTGCACGATCTTGTGTGCGACCACAAGATACATCTTTACCCCGCGGCATCCAGAACCATGGTATCGGCCCGGCAGTCAGACCTTCAGATTGGCTTGTACAGACAACGCACAGTAGTGCACAATAGTGCATACAACAGTGTTGTAACGTGGGGGGGGGGTTTGAGCAGGGCAGAATGGCGGCAGTGCGTTTGTTTTAGCGCTGCAGCCAATAAGAGTCAGACCAATTTTATTGGCTGTTGCACCCAGGGCCAGAGCCGGACTGGAGCTCACTCATGAGGGGGCACTATGTATTGGGCACTACTGGGGGCACTGCATAAGGGGCACTACTGGTGCACTGTATAAGGGGCACTACTGGAGCACTATATATTGGGCACTGCATAATAGGCACTACAAGGGGCATGTGGCCACGCCCACTTTTCAGCGCATGCGCCTTTGGCACGCGCACATGGGGGGTAGGGGGGCTACATTTTCCATCTAGCCCTGGGCTCCAAATACCCTAGTTACGCCACTGGCATACACACAGGACAATGTCGGCGATTTATCATTCCTAGCCACCTCAAAATGGCTAGTCGTCCAATATATCGTCCTAGTGTGTACCCAGCTATAAGGTGTTTTCACGTAAGTGCGACTCATTCAGATGCGATGGAAATGCCCACAAGCCTTAATAGAGCCCTGTCATCAGCAGCTTATATTATGCTGGGTGCACACCTAACAGATATATCTGCTAATAACGACGCTATGTATGAAGTTATGCGAGTAAAATCGCAAAGGACAGATCCCTGATAAGAGCTTTCCTGAGATAGAGGGACACCAGGGTTTATGACCCAGAAGTCCCCAGAACGACATGCGTGCCGCCGGGGGTGCTCGGAGGGATCCATCACTATGTGATAAGGAACCCATAGGCTTCTATTGGGCAGCACCATCTATACATAACATTGCCCGCTGGGTCCAAGCTGCGGAGAGCTTTGCAGTCTGAATCTTGGTGCATATGAGAAATACAGTCACACCCCTGAAAGTTGTATTTTGGGGGGTGTGACTGCATAACTGATGACCGTGCATCCTGCCCAGAAAGAGAGGAAGCGCCGTCTTCCATGTGTCTGTGCCCCTGGCCAATGTGAGACATAGTATCCAGACCACCTACTCCTGCTAGTGCGCAGAGCGCTAATATGGCAAAGCATCAGTCTAGCTGCCCGATACATGGTCCTGCCCTCCGTTCTGGTGCGATATATAAGACCGTCCCATCTGACATGTTGTGTAACGACTACAAATGTGTTGACAACCTTGTTGAAAGTATTGTCCAGACCGGAGCCTGGAGAACAATACTGGGTCTTCTTAAACCACTATGTAACTGACAATTTGTGTGGCTCTTATGGCATATCCTGAATTCGCCTCTGGAGACCTACCTAATGTAGTTTTTAGCAACATATTACCCATAATGGATGACCTTGATATCAATACTCGCCTCGAGGTTATAGAGTGCATTGAACGTTTCACAAGAGCCTTACCAAACGCGGCGATGAAATTCAGGGATGCATTTATAAAGGCACTTCTGCGGGAGATGAAGGAAGAAGATCCAACCTTGCTTCCCGTCATCCTGAGAGTTTTAGTGACCATCATTCAAATGCATGAAGAGAAAACTTGGTACAAATATAATAAAATCCTCAGCTACAGTGCAAGACATCTAAGTAATGCAAACCAAGTCCTCCAACGCCATGCAACTAAGCTGTTTGGGGAGCTGGCTCAGCGCTGCAGAGTGTTTCCATTTAGTCCCATCACCAGACTAGTGAAGGAGCATTGCCTCTCATTAATGGTACATCTGCACAGCACTAACTCAGACGTGGTATCGGCTGCCGTGGTCTGCCTCATCCAGTGCTTTCCTCATCTGGGCTGCAAGGCCATCGTCCTGGAAGAGGGCAGTGAGTGGGGGGACACTGAATACATACAGGCCATGTATCGTACCCTGGCTGATAAGCACCTTCTCAGGGCAATGCTGTGCCAAGCAGCGAAAGCTCTGACCACATCTGCAGATCCTAAGGCGCTTGCCAGGCATATTACTGCTCTAAAAGACTTTATGGATGATGACGAGCTCACTCCAAACAACTTCAAAACCATCTGGGAACATCTACATAGAGCCTCTACTTTATGTGATGCACATAGAGAGGAAGCTGCAAGAACAGCATCACAATCCCGAGGTGAGAAGTGGAAGCTCCTGGGGTGATTAGGAGTGGATGAAAGGAGCAGTGATACACCGACTGCCAGCAAGCCGGCCGCGGACATACCAACAAGTGAAGGTAAGACGCAGTGTTTTTGCCAGCAAGTATTGTTATCCTTCTGTTTAACTCCTTAATAATTCCGGCTTCCATATAAAAATTCTAATAACACTTGAACTAAGCATTGTTGCGGAAGCAGCCTATGCGTAACTAATAAGTATGGCTACAACCAAGTGTCCAGGGTGATTACACCCCACCCCCAAACCCCTACTGCTACCACACAGGGTATAAACACAGGGTAGGAGGGCCGTCTGCAAGCGCAGATTCACAGTACATTCTGGTTTCAATTCAATATTACAACTACGTTCTATAATGGGGGCGTCCTGGAGATAATTAGACACACAGAGAAAGTACTGTCCTAGGGGTCTCTAGCCCCATGCAGCACAGTAGGACCCTGATAAGATAATGAGAAAGTCTATCCCTGTATGCCTGGAACAGAAAGCAGATGTGCACTATAGTCATTCCGGGAGGGAGCTGATAGCCTGTGTACAGGCGATGCCTAAGTATTGGAGGCGAGGCCTGGGGTGTCATTGTGGCCCCGCCCCTCTTCACTAAAGGCATTGTGAAGCAGGGGTGGGGCCACGATGTCGTGATTCAGCGCTAATCATGACACCCCCACTGCGAGGGTTTCTATCATTAGTGCGAGTGGGCCGCCGGGAGGTTTACCTGCCTTTCTGGGGGGCCAGGAGCAGCACCTGATTTCGGGAGGTTCCCGGCCAAATCAGGAGAGTAGGCAAGCCTGACTATAGTTTTATTGTCAATTTTAAATATATGTGAGAAATATTTTTGTACTCCCTGGGTCAAAAACAAAGCGACCCAGGGAGTACAAAAATGTAAATTTGTCCTAATTGCAGAGGAGAGGGGAAGAGGAGGGGGCGGTAGAATTGCCACCTTTTATTTTCATATTTCTGGACAGGGGGTGTGGTCAGGGGGTGTGACCAGGGGGTATGGTCAGGGGGTGTAACCAGGGGGTGGGAATAATAAAAATAATTAAATTATGTAAAAAACAAATATAGTGTAGGAGGAAGGAGAAGATGAGCTGCTCGCACACAGGGAGGAATCTGAAATGATCTCTCTATCCGGTTACGTCCCCACATAAGGGGCTGCTGTCACCATTTGAAGACGGCCTTAGCTGTAGACTTCAAGCTCTGGAAACAACTTTTTAGCAATTTGATGAATTATAAAACATCCCAGTTCCCTGAGAGGTCACGGGAATGGCGGTGTTCTGGCAATACTTATGTAGCACAGGAGATATCTGCCATAACTGCTGTGCTACACCATTCATAGATGGCTCCGATTGATGCAACTTGTCATGGGAGTCATACATATCTATACCACCTGAATCAACAACAGCAGCGACTGACTCAACAACATCTGAACAAAAAACATCAACAATAACTGAGTCTATAACAACAATAATGACTGAGACAACAACTGCTGAGTCTACAACAACAATAACTGAGTTAGCAACATCAACAACAGCAGAGTCTAGATATTCCACAACAAGTCAACTTACACAATCAACAATAAATGAGCCTATGACATAAACAGCTCAATGTATAACATGAACAACAACAGTCTATAATATATAAAACAGTCAACAACAACTGAATAAACAACATCAACAACATTTTACCCTATAATATCGATATCAACTGAGCAATTATCAACAATATTTGACCCTATAATATCAACATCAACTGAGAAAACATCAACCAGTGATTCTACTACATTAATAACTGAGCTAATAACAGCAATAATGACTGAGACAACAACTGCCTAGTGTACAACATCAATAACGAAGTTAACAACATCAATAACAGCAGAGTCTACAAAATCCACAACTAGACCAATAACTTCTACAACAACTGAATCTACATTTTCAACATCTGAGTCAACAACTTCAACAGAGTTGACATCAACTTACCTTATTTACATTAATAATACCATGGCTCTACCATATCTGTGTCAACAACATCATCAACAAATAAATTTACAAAATAGGTGAGCCTATGGTATTTACAGCCCAATATACAACATCAGTAACAACTGAGTCTACAATACATAAGAGTCAACAACAGCTTATTTAACAACAATATTTGAACCAAAAATATCAATAATAACTGAGTTTATATCAACAACTTTGTATACAGTACATCTGCAACAATGACTTGGGGGCGCCTATTCATTAAACATTAAAATTCTCTGGAGATAATTAGCTTTAGAACTCTCATGGAGTTCTAGCTAATTATAGGTGGGATTCATCATTCCACCTCTCCATAAGTATCTATTCCGGTACCTGTCATTTTTGCGATGACAGCTTTTCGGGAAATAGATACTTTTCCTGCCTACACTACCTTATCGCGTCTGGAAACAGTGCTGCGCATGCGCTGTTACATCTGTAAAACCGGCGCATGCGCAGCACTGCCTACAGATGCGTTAAGTTTGTGTACCCCCCCTCCTCCCCCCCCCCGACTTACCTGTCCGCGCAGCAGCCTCCGGCTCCGTCCTGCTGGTCTGTCATGTGGTTTCCCAGCAGAGCACATGACAGATTAGAAAAAAAAATTTTTTTTTTCTTTTTCTAAACTTTCTTGTGCTCTGCTGGGGAGCACCCATGTCCGACCAGCCTCCGGAGCCTGAGGACGGAGCAGAGCGCCGGAGGGACTCGTCGGGGGACCTGCACACGCAGATACAGGTAAGTGGATTCTGCTATTCGCCACCTCACAGTGGCGAATAGTAACTGCATCAAATTCCGAAAATTGATAATTTTCTGAATTTGATGAATACCACAATTTCCACATCCCCATACTAATGTACTAATGTCCCCATACTAATGTACTAATGTACTAATACTAATGTACTAATGTATGGGGAGTGTGGAAATTAACGCAGGGGAACTTAGCAAGGAGATATCTGTGATATCTCCTGTGTTAAGTCTGTTCATGAATACCAAAATAACGTTATTTAAGGAAAATGTCCTTAAAAACGTTATTTTAGTGTTGATGAATAGGCCCCTTAGTCTAAAACAACAACTGTGTCTACTGTAAATCTGCAATAATAACTGAGCCTATAGCAAAACACTGTCTACTGTACATCTGCAATAATGACTGAGTCTATATCAACAACTGTGTCTACTGTACATCTGCAACAAAGACTGATTGGGTATTTGTGTCTAGACCCCCTGACAGATACATTCGGCCCATACTACAATCTGCATTTCAAATTCCGCCTAAATTGCAGATTTAGGAAATATCTCAGGAATTTAGCAAAAATCCCTTGTAGGGACAGAGCTTGCGATAAAACTCTTATTTTTCGCAAATACAGTGAGAAAGTGTCCGCGCATTCGCCGCTCCCCGGCCACTGAAATCAGGTAAGTTTTTTTATTTTACTATTTTTTTTTCCAGTGACCAGCTTGTGGTCTGATCACAGGGACCGGCTCCCGAATATGCTCTGCCTGTTAGAGCAGAGCAGTATTCGGGGGACCGGGGGGAAAAGGTCTGATAACGCCATCTGAAGACGGTGTTATTATCACAGAGCTTCCCTCTGTATTTTTAAACAATATATTTTTTGTAAATCTCATGCAGATCACATTTCCCTTTACAAGTATTGGAAATGCGATCTGCATACTAAAAATATGCGAATTAAAGGGCATAGAGTAGTTTTTCAAGAAAATTACTCTAATTGCCCTTTAACAAATTTATGTGATACTAAAATAATGTGAAAAGGGTGTGAAAACAGCCTTTTTCACATTTATTTAGTAAACATAATATTGGTAAATAGGGCCCTTAGTTATATATCCTGCAGATTATTACATTTTTGACCTCTCTAGAGATCTGCAGAACATTGCTCTGCTCCATCTACCTCCTGAGAGATACATAGATATATTCTGCAGATTATTATATTACTAACTTCTCTAGACATCTGCAGAACATTGCTCTGTCCCACCCACCCTCTGACAGATACATAGTAATATATTCTGCAGATTATTACATTACTGACCTCTCTAGCGGCTGCAGAACATTGCTCTGTCCCATCTATCCCTGAGAGATACACAGTGATATATTCTGCAGATTATGACATTACTGACCTCTCTAGTGATCTGCAAAACATTGCTCTGTCCCACCTATCTCCTGATAGTGATATATCCTGCAGATTATTACATTACTGACCTCTCTATATCCGCAGAACATTGCTTTGTCCCATCTGTCCCCTGACACACACAGTGATATATTCTGCAGATTATGACATTACTGACCTCTCTAGACAACTGCAGAAGAACATTGTTCTGTCCCATCTACCCCCTGAGAGACACATAGCTATATTCTGCAGATTATTACATTACTGACCTCTCTAGACATCTGCACAACATTGCTCTGTCCTATATATTCCCTGATAGTGATATATCCTGCAGATTATTACATTACTGACCTCTCTAGTGATCTGCAGAACATTGCTCTGTCCCATCTACCCCCTGAGAGACACATAGCTATATTCTGCAGATTATAACATTACTGACCTCTCTAGACATCTGCACAACATAGCTTTGTCCCATCTACCCCCTGAGAGATACATAGTGAAATATTCTGCAGATTATGACATTACTGACCTCTCTAGATATCCACAGAATATTGTTTTGTCCCATCTATCCCCTGACACATACATGGTGATACATTCTGCAGATTATTACATTTCTGAATTCTCTAGATATCTGCAGAACCATGCTCTGGTCCATCTACCTCCTGAGAGATACATAGCTATATTCTGCAAATTATTACATTGCTGACATCTGCAGAACATTGCTCTGTTGCATCTACCGCCTGGGAGATTATATCAAGTTTATATGAAATGCAGAGTGATTGCACCATACGGTACTTCTCCGCAGACCCTCATACATACAGTACGTTCCAGATATCTGGGAACCCGAATCTCAGTGCATCAAGGATCAGAAATCTGTGTAACTGGGAAAGCTTCTTCTATTGTCCTTTCCCGGCTGCAAACAAGCCCCGTACTCGGCTTACTAATACCCTACGACTGGAGAACCTTTGTTCCAGCAGTAGGTCCGTTGCCAGCAGGTAGGTTCACTGGAAGTGCCAATAGCCCACCTGCTTCCCCGGATACTGTGAGCATTTCATATGCACTCTGGGAACTGTTACTGTCTGTAACGGCTCTGTCTACATCTCCCAAATGTCACTCCCAGGACAGGAGCGAGAGCACGGTCCACAGAGCAAGAATAAAAATGAGTTTCCCCATTTTTTTTTTATTAAAAGGAAAATGTCAATATTTTACAAACAGACTTTGAAGTGACAATAGCGCCGGGCTGTCAGGCAGTGACACAGCTCCGAGTGTCCGCAGCTGATAACGGCTTAGGCCTGTGCCAAAGCAATGGAGGGCTGAGGGAAAAACCTACAATGGAGCCGGCCTTGACCCAGAGCAAAACTATGTCAAACTTATGTTACAGAAAAGTAAGGGATAGAAATGAATTTGAATGCTGATAAAAGTGAGATACTGCACACAGAGGGCTGGCGTACATCGAGCGAGCGGCAGGCGTGAAGAGCATTGTAAACGCAAAGCATTCACCCAGCCGGGGGCATTGAAACCTCGCTCTGCAGAGCAATTGCGCCCTGCTGTGCATTGTAGGCCTCTTACACGTGTGGCTCTGGTCCCTGATAACGGCTTGGAACCGCAGACGGGCTATCGGAGGCTGCAGACGTAAAGGAGGAATGAAAGGCTGGACTTAGCATAGCAGAAGATACAACTGACCTGGCAGAATGTGTATACAATAGAGAACCATCTACCCTAAGATTACCAGGAATGTGGTTACCATATGAATGTATAGCGCCAGGCAGCATGAATGTCGGTGCCCTGGCATCTAGGGGGTCAATAGAATTAATTTTAAGGCTACAGCCCTGTGTCCCATGTAGGCTCCTGGTTTCATGTTATAGGGCCCCTGTGTAATACCGGGAAGGGTGGTGGGAGACTTGTGTCTGTGCCTGAGGTAGGCATTCAAATACTCAGCACAGGGGGGTAACTGCAAAAGGAGATTTATGGGCACCATATCAAAACTTTGCAAAGCCCCCAATGTGCCACACAAGGGTAAAGTGAACAGAGGCCGGTTCTAGACCATGTGGAACCCAGGGCATAAGTTTCCCCCCCTTACCAAAAATTAACATCTCATGACAATGCTTTTAATTAATGGTACACCATATTGGTACAGTACCTTACTATAATAGAAAAGTGCATATCTATGTATGTATGCAAGTAATACTATAACTAAAGCATTAAAATGCATTCAACATAAAAGTGGCTCCAACAAACAATGTTCTAGGAGAAAATTGATAATATAAATAAACTTTACATTGACGTACCATTGTCAGTACTGCTAGTGTGCATGGTGGAATCACGCTGATACAATTGCAGAGATTGTCCTGCCAATGATCCGCACAGGGTGTACGAGCCCTGCTGACAATCCGCGCTGGGTGTACGAGCCCTGCCGGCGATCCGCGCAGGGTGTATGAGCCCTGCTGGTGATCCAAACAGGGTGTATGAGCCCTGCCAGAGATCCGCACTGGATTTATGAGCCCTGCCGACAATCCGCGCGGGGTGTATGAGCCCTGCCGGCAATCCACACAGGATGTACGAGCCCTGCCAGAGATCCGCGCTGGGTGTACGAGCCCTGCCAACAATCCACGCAGGGTGTACGAGCCCTGCCAACAATCCACGCAGGGTGTACGAGCCCTGCCAGAGATCCGCGCTGGGTGTACGAGCCCTGCCAACAATCCACGCAGGGTGTACGAGCCCTGCCAGAGATCCGCGCTGGGTGTACGAGCCCTGCCAACAATCCACGCAGGGTGTACGAGCCCTGCCAACAATCCACGCAGGGTGTACGAGCCCTGCCAACAATCCACGCAGGGTGTACGAGCCCTGACGGCGATCCGCGCGGGATGTACGAGCCCTGCCAGCAATCCGCACAGGGTGTATGAGCCCTGCCAACAATCTGCGCCGGGTGCATGAGCCACGCCGGTGATCCACGCAGGGTGTACGAGCCCTGCCAACAATCCACGCAGGGTGTACGAGCCCTGACGGCGATCCGCGCGGGATGTACGAGCCCTGCCAGCAATCCGCACAGGGTGTATGAGCCCTGCCAACAATCTGCGCCGGGTGTATGAGCCACGCCGGTGATCCACACAGGGTGTACAAGCCCTGCCAACAATCCACACAGGGTGTACGAGCCCTGCCAGCAATCCACACAGGGTGTACGAGCCCTGCCAGCAATCCGCACAGGGTGTACGAGCCCTGTCGGCGATCCGCGCGGGGTGTTCGAGCCCTGCCGACAATTCGGTGCTCTGCATTTTTGTGCTTTGTTGTGACCCCAAGTACATGAATATTCAAAAAGTAAAAACCTTATCCACAATCTAAGCAAATTTTATGTTGTGTTTATAATGACATTCATCAAGTCCCAGCATGTACTGCAATGCATAGTTGCCGACTTTCTGGCTGCTCCATCCGGGAGGGAGCAGCCAGATCAGCAGGGCAGGGGGGGGGGGGGGGGCGTGGCCGACAAAAGAGGGCGTGGTCAGGCGGATGACTGACGTTTGTGGGCAACTAGCACTACAAGAAGCAGCATGCCCTCCAAATGCTGGTTTATTCATGCCTCTCAAAACAGCAAACACTTACCATATAGTTTTCATGTATTGTTGCAGGTACAATTTAGTGTGCTGGGGGATATCTAGGGGGAATCAGTATGTAATACCGCCAGCCGCATGGCCGGCAGTTCGAATCCCGGCAGCGTCAGGCCGACAGAGGAAGAGATCCCGGCAGCGGCAGCCCGACAGCGCTGGAAATCCCGATCGTCCCCAGGTGAGTACTAACTAACCTAACCTACCCCCCTAACCCTCCCTTAGGGGTGCCTAACCCTAACCTCCCCCCCAAGTGCCTAACCCCCCCTTCGCCTAACCCTAACCCTCCCGGGGGGGTGCCTAACCCTAAGTCCCCCCCGGGAGCCCTAAACCTAACCCTCCCCCCCGCGGCTGTCCGCTCGCGGCGCCCGGCATCCCGTTGATCGGGATGCCGGTCTCCCGGCGTAGGGGTAATGACAGGCGTCTAGATTTTAGACGCCTGTCATGTAACCCTAGCCGAGATTGAGGAGTCGGTAAGCCGGCGGTCGGTATTGCGGCCGCCGGCTTACTAAATGTATACCGTCTAGGGAATACTCCCCTTTCTGATTTTCTGTTTAGCATGACCCCTCCCGTCCATGCACCTGAAGAGTATTGCCAAATTGATTTGAGCAGCTTCCATTTCATGTTAACGTGAGGATTACTCAGATGTCCGATGCTCGCGCAGTTTATCTGATGGCTGCGTATTCAGATGCAGCAGTGAATCAGAGGAGCCGGCAGTGGCCGTCTTTTGTATATTTTAGCACAGTGGCTAATTATCTGAATGGGGCCCAATGTTCTCACCAATTCACCACCCCGGTCGGAGCTTCTTGCGCGGTTACCCAGACATTGGGTGCATATTAGCAATTTGAAGGTAATTTAGGTTTAGCAGATAATTTGAATACATTATATAGCACAAGAAATTCTCTTAGCTTATTACAAAGAGTGATCGATTCGCCATAACCGCGGCTCATATGTGATTTTCCAGCTAAATAGAATTCTGCTGCGGTTGTGCTTGAGAGACTCTGCACGAGCAAAGGAAGGCTGTCGGTGATTATAGGGCTTATATAATATCACAGGGCAGAGAGACCTTTGTGCTAGAGAAAACGTGCGCTCTCACCAATGGCTTGGATCCCCTCTGCCCCCAATGTTTTTTTTTTTATTATTAACTTTATTGTTAACCAATGGGCTCCCAGTACACAGCACATGTCGGTTCATGCACGCGCATAAGTATACAGCCTGGCCACTTAAGCGGTCATTTCCACCTTACCACCGCAGGCCAGGATAAAGTGGGGCTGAGTACCGCTCTGCTGCCCCGGTGACCTTTTCTTAGTAAATCCCAACAGATTCATAACGACAAAAGAAAAAGTTTTATGCCTCATTTTAGAAAACTGATGCCCAGGTGTTAATATTTGTTTCAGCACTTGCGCATTTCCGAGACAACAAAGCTGTATTTATTTCATAATATATTACTTAGAACTTTTATTTAATTTTTTTTGTCCTTTTTTTGTTACTTTTTTTCTATTTTATTTACATATTCTCTTATGACTTATTTTTGGATTCTATTTAAATTTAGTGAAGTTTGGATACCCCTGTACTCTGTGCAATATTGTAATGTATTATGTATTTGCAGGTCAGTTAAAATGCTCTCTGTATTGTAACTTGAACACTAGAAATGTCCATATTACTAATAGGTTACAAGAACACTAACGATACTGAATTAGAACCTCTATACACTCCTTCCTATACCTTCTAATATCCTGCCTATACCTTCTAATATCCTGCCTATACCTTCTAAAGATGACGCTAATTTGCGTACGCAGTTTATACAGTAAATAAAGACTTCAGACCTAGAATCTGTGGTTCCAAAGCACAAAGTATTATTCAAGTAAAAAGTACAGTCAGTTACACGCTATTGATCCAAACACAGTTAGGCGCAAAGGAATTATACAGACCCAAGTACAGTATACATACGCAGCGCTTCCGGACCAGATGTTAGGCATCAGCAAGAAACCCCTCGTCAATCAGCATTCAGCAAGAAGACCAAGACCCAGTGTTGGAGCACACATGTTTATACCCCCCAGAAATAGACAACACAATAGAGAAGTTTGTTGCTGATGCCATTGGTTCCCAAGGGGGATACATCTGTTACAGAGCATTTAACAGGCTGATTCAAATAGACACAACCCAGCCTCCAACAACTGAGGGTCTCTGGTTTCCCGCCTCATGCAACATCCTAACAGTTGTTCATATTATATACATTTTGTTGCTTGAAGTCTCTGCGGTCCATAAGTCGAGAATGCATGATGCGATCTCCACACCGATAATACCGGAATTCTGTTGAAAGAGTACGCATCAGTACAATACCAAACACGGCTTACTTATCATGTATAAAACCTTAATTACCAAATAATCTTTATTTCACAGCATTTATACTAAATGAACAAACTTAAATCTTATACCTTAAAGCTTATGGAACCTTGTATGTGAATATGTAATGTGTGAGTATGCAGGGTTTGATATAAGGACGCTAGTTAACGTGGGATAGATGCGTGCGCATTTAGCTAATAAACAGCGTTTTCATTCAGGGTCTTATGCATTCGCTAATATGCGACTAGTTAACAGCGCAATTGTGCGTATTAATGTGTATATGAGAAATGGTGAAAGATGCAATCGCATGGTGCTAATAGTAATATCGCCATATGTACTTAAATGTGAATTTATCTAAAATGGCGCTTGGGCGGCCATTCGAAAAATGGCATCTTGCGATCTAATTTCCAAGATGGCGTCTCTGCGATTCAATTTTAAACTGATCTTGTCTCAGCCAATAATCCAGCTTCGACAACACTCTCTGTATTGTATAAAGGTGATTGTAAAGCGATTATATATTGTACCATATATTGGTTAACAAGATGTTCTCTATTGCATAGATGTCACTAGAATGCTCTGTGTATTATATATTGATATTTAAGATGCTGTATATATTTTATAGAGGGCACTAGCATGTTCTCTGTATTGTATAGAGGGCACTAGCATGCTCTTTATAAAATACAACGATCACTAGTATGCCATCTGTTTTTTATATTGTTCATTAAGATGCTCTCTGTATTGTATATCATGAATTAAGATGTCTTCTATATTGCAACATGGAGATTTACAGGAGGCAAACACGAGTGCAAAAACGTGATCCCATGCAGAAATAGATTTCCAAATAAACATACAGAAGTCAATAGACCATCATACCAATTCACTAGTTAACAGGACTACAACTCACGGATTACTAAGAATCGTGTTTAAAAACATGATATAACACGGCGCTGAATAGATAGCGGCCGCTGATTGGTTAAGAGCAGTCTGACTCTTAGCCAATCATGGCTAGAGTGCGGGAACCCACAAGGGGATCCTGGCATTTTCCGGGGAAGCTCTGTATGTGACATAGAATACTGTATGAAGGCAGAAAAGAACCATTTGGCCCATCTAGTACATACAGCGCTTCTGTGTCCATAGGATTAGGTCTTCGTTTCTTTGTGTTGCCAAGTCCCCTGGATTCCTACTGGAGAAGAGAACCTACACAGTGGGGGTGCAGGAGCCGGTGGCCTGCTGGAATTTGTGGTTCTACAGGTGCTGCAGGGCAGGCTTGCTGGCACCTGAACTCCCACTGTGAAGGACAATATAATTTCTATCCTTAAACCATTACCCCTGCATCCATTGCCTCCAAGCGTACAGGGAAGAGCTCTGGGCTTTCAGTCCAGGGATGGTTGATACTTGGGATTGGGGACCCCATTCTATTTTTGGGGCCCCACTTTTCAAGGAATGGCAGCCCTGAGCTGACCAGTTTGAGGCTGGATAATGCCTTGGCAAGGGGACCCCATGCTGTGTCTCCCTGCTATGGCATTACCACCCCAGCTGATTCAGCCCGGTACCGGTAATAGGAAAATAGAGGGAACCCCACGCGGTTTTCCCCAATGATTTTCCTGTACTAGAACGGGCTCAGAGGTCCAGGGCTGGTTATGCTTTTTGGTGGGGGGACCCCACACCGTTTTTGTTTTCTTAATTTTCAGCCCTTTATCACACCTATAGCACAGAAGCCTGCACAGATCTCACTAATCACACAGAAGCACTGCACATATCTCACTGATCAAAGCTATAACACAGGAGCCTTCACAGATCACACTGCTCACACCTATAACACAGAAGCACGGCATATATCTCACTGATCAGACTGATCACACCTATAACACAGAAGCACTGCACAGATCTCACTGATCACACCTATAACATAGAAGCCTGCACAGATCACACTGCTCACACCTATAACACAGAAGCACTGCACAGATCTCACTGATCACACCTATAACACAGAAGCCTGCACAGATCTCACTGATCACACCTATAACACAGAAGCCTGCACAGATCTCACTGATCACACCTATAACACAGAAGCACTGCACAGATCTCACTGATCAGACTGATCACACCTATAACACAGAAGCACTGCACAGATCTCACTGATCACACCTATAACACAAGGCCTGCACAGATCACACTGCTCACACCTATAACACAGAAGCACTGCACAGTTCTCACTGATCACACCTATAACACAGAAGCCTGCATAGATCACACTGCTCACACCTATAACACAGAAGCCTGCACATATGTCACTGATCAGACTGATCACACCTATAACACAGAAGCACTGCACAGATCTCACTGATCACACCTATAACAAAAGGTCTGCACAGACCACACTGCTCACACCTATAACACAGAAGCCTGCACAGATCTCACTGATCACACCTATAACAAAAGGTCTGCACAGATCACACTGCTCACACCTATAACACAGAAGCACTGCACAGATATCACTGATCAGACTGATCACACCTATAACACAGAAGCACTGCACAGATCTCACTGATCACACCTATAACACAGAAGCACTGCACAGATCTCACTGATCAGACTGATAACACCTATAACACAGAAGCACTGCACAGATCTCACTGATCACACCTATAACACAGAAGCACTGCACATATCTCACTGATCACACCTATAACACAGAAGCACTACACATATGTCACTGATCAGACTGATCACACCTATAACACAGAGGCACTGCACAGATCTCACTGATCACACCTATAACACAGAAGCACTGCACAGATCTCACTGATCACACCTATAACACAGAAGCACTGCACAGATCGCACTGATCAGACTGATCACACCTATAACACAGAAGCACTGCACAGATCTCACTGATCACACCTATAACAAAAGGTCTCCACAGATCACACTGTTCACACCTATAACACAGAAGCCTGCACAGATCTCACTAATCACACAGAAGCACTGCACATATCTCACTGATCACACCTATAACACAGGAGCCTGCACAGATCTCACTGCTCACACCTATAACACAAAAACCTGCACAGATCTCACTGATCACACCTATAACACAGAAGCACTGCACAGATCTCACTGATCACACCTATAACACAGAAGCACTGCACAGATCTCACTGATCAGACTGATCACACCTATAACACAGAAGCACTGCACAGATCTCACTGATCAGACTGATCACACCTATAACACAGAAGCACTGCACAGATCTCACTGATCACACCTATAACACAGAAGCCTGCACAGATCTCACTGCTCACACCTATAACACAGAAGCCTGCACAGATCTCACTGATCACACCTATAACACAGAAGCACTGCACAGATCTCACTGATCAGACTGATCACACCTATAACACAGAAGCACTGCACAGATCTCACTGATCACACCTATAACACAGAAGCCTGCACAGATCTCACTGATCAGACCTATAATACAGAAGCCTGCACAGATCTCACTGATCACACCTATAACACAGAAGCACTGCACAGATCTCACTGATCAGACTGATCACACCTATAACACAGAAGCACTGCACAGATCTCACTGATCACACCTATAACACAGAAGCCTGCATAGATCACACTGCTCACGCTTATAACACAGAAGCACTGCACAGTTCTCACTGATCACACCTATAACACAGAAGCCTGCATAGATCACACTGCTCACACCTATAACACAGAAGCCTGCACATATGTCACTGATCAAACTGATCACACCTATAACACAGAAGCACTGCACAGATCTCATTGATCACATCTATAACAAAAGGTCTGCACAGATCACACTGCTCACACCTATAACACAGAAGCCTGCACAGATCTCACTGATCACACCTATAACAAAAGGTCTGCACAGATAACACTGCTCACACCTATAACACAGAAGCACTGCACAGATCTCACTGATCAGACTGATCACACCTATAACACAGAAGCACTGCACAGATCTCACTGATCACACCTATAACACAGAAGCACTGCACAGATCTCACTGATCAGACTGATCACAGCTATAACACAGAAGCACTGCACATATCTCACTGATCACACCTATAACTCAGAAGCACTGCACATATGTCACTGATCAGACTGATCACACCTATAACACAGAGGCACTGCACAGATCTCACTGATCACACCTATAACACAGAAGCACTGCACAGATCTCAGTGATCACACCTATAACACAGAAGCACTGCACAGATCTCACTGATCACACCTATAACACAGAAGCACTGCACAGATCTCACTGATCACACCTATAACACAGAAGCACTGCACAGATCGCACTGATCAGACTGATCACACCTATAACACAGAAGCACTGCACAGATCTCACTGATCACACCTATAACACAGAAGCCTGCACAGATCTCACTGATAACACCTATAACACAGAAGCACTGCACAGATCTCACTGATCAGACTGATCACACCTATAACACAGAAGCACTGCACAGATCTCACTGATCACACCTATAACACAGAAGCACTGCACAGATCACACTGCTCACACCAATAACACAGAAGCCTGCACAGATCTCACTAATCACACAGAAGCACTGCACATATCTCACTGATCACACCTATAACACAGGAGCCTGCACAGATCTCACTGCTCACACCTATGACACAGAAGCCTGCACAGATCTCACTGATCACACCTATAACACAGAAGCACTGCACAGATCTCACTGATAAGACAGATCACACCTATAACACAGAAGCACTGCACAGATCTCACTGATCAGACTGATCACACCTATAACACAGAAGCACTGCACAGATCTCACTGATCACACCTATAACATAGAAGCCTGCACAGATCTCACTGCTCACACCTATAACACAGAAGCCTGCACAAATCTCACTGATAACACCTATAACACAGAAGCACTGCACAGATCTCACTGATCAGACTGATCACACCTATAACACAGAAGCACTGCACAGATCTCACTGATCACACCTATAACACAGGAGCCTGCACAGATCTCACTGATCACACCTATAACACAGAAGCACTGCACAGATCTCAGTAATCACAGAGAAGCCTGCTCATATCTCACTGATCACACCTATAACACAGAAGCACTGCACAGATCTCACTGATCACACCTATAACACAGAAGCGTGCATAGATTACACTGCTCACACCTATAACACAGAAGCCTGCACATTTGTCACTGATCAGACTGATCACACCTATAACACAGGAGCCTGCACAGATCACACTGATCACATGTATAACACAGAAACACTGCACAGATCTCACTGATAACACCTATAACACAGAAGCACTGCACAGATCTCACTGATCAGACTGATCACACCTATAACACAGAAGCACTGCACAGATCTCACTGATCACACCTATGACACAGAGGCACTGCACAGATCACACTGCTCACACCTATAACACAGAAGCACTGCACAGATCTCACTGATCAGAATGATCACACCTATAACACAGAAGCCTGCACAGATCTCACTGCTCACACCTATAACACAGAAGCACTGCACAGATCTCCCTGATCAGACTGATCACACCTATAGCACTGAAGCACTGCACAGATCTCACTGATCACACCTATAACACAGAAGCACTGCACAGATCTCACTGATCAGACTGATAACACCTATAACACAGAAGCACTGCACAGATCTCACTGATCACACCTATAACACAGAAGCACTGCACATATCTCACTGATCACACCTATAACACAGAAGCACTACACAGATCTCACTGATCAGACTGATCACACCTATAACACAGAGGCACTGCACAGATCTCACTGATCACACCTATAACACAGAAGCACTGCACAGATCTCACTGATCACACCTATAACACAGAAGCACTGCACAGATCGCACTGATCAGACTGATCACACCTATAACACAGAAGCACTGCACAGATCTCACTGATCACACCTATAACAAAAGGTCTGCACAGATCACACTGTTCACACCTATAACACAGAAGCCTGCACAGATCTCACTAATCACACAGAAGCACTGCACATATCTCACTGATCACACCTATAACACAGGAGCCTGCACAGATCTCACTGCTCACACCTATAACACAAAAACCTGCACAGATCTCACTGATCACACCTATAACACAGAAGCACTGCACAGATCTCACTGATCACACCTATAACACAGAAGCACTGCACAGATCTCACTGATCAGACTGATCACACCTATAACACAGAAGCACTGCACAGATCTCACTGATCAGACTGATCACACCTATAACACAGAAGCACTGCACAGATCTCACTGATCACACCTATAACACAGAAGCCTGCACAGATCTCACTGCTCACACCTATAACACAGAAGCCTGCACAGATCTCACTGATCACACCTATAACACAGAAGCACTGCACAGATCTCACTGATCAGACTGATCACACCTATAACACAGAAGCACTGCACAGATCTCACTGATCACACCTATAACACAGAAGCCTGCACAGATCTCACTGATCAGACCTATAATACAGAAGCCTGCACAGATCTCACTGATCACACCTATAACACAGAAGCACTGCACAGATCTCACTGATCAGACTGATCACACCTATAACACAGAAGCACTGCACAGATCTCACTGATCACACCTATAACACAGAAGCCTGCATAGATCACACTGCTCACGCTTATAACACAGAAGCACTGCACAGTTCTCACTGATCACACCTATAACACAGAAGCCTGCATAGATCACACTGCTCACACCTATAACACAGAAGCCTGCACATATGTCACTGATCAAACTGATCACACCTATAACACAGAAGCACTGCACAGATCTCATTGATCACATCTATAACAAAAGGTCTGCACAGATCACACTGCTCACACCTATAACACAGAAGCCTGCACAGATCTCACTGATCACACCTATAACAAAAGGTCTGCACAGATAACACTGCTCACACCTATAACACAGAAGCACTGCACAGATCTCACTGATCAGACTGATCACACCTATAACACAGAAGCACTGCACAGATCTCACTGATCACACCTATAACACAGAAGCACTGCACAGATCTCACTGATCAGACTGATCACACCTATAACACAGAAGCACTGCACATATCTCACTGATCACACCTATAACTCAGAAGCACTGCACATATGTCACTGATCAGACTGATCACACCTATAACACAGAGGCACTGCACAGATCTCACTGATCACACCTATAACACAGAAGCACTGCACAGATCTCAGTGATCACACCTATAACACAGAAGCACTGCACAGATCTCACTGATCACACCTATAACACAGAAGCACTGCACAGATCTCACTGATCACACCTATAACACAGAAGCACTGCACAGATCGCACTGATCAGACTGATCACACCTATAACACAGAAGCACTGCACAGATCTCACTGATCACACCTATAACACAGAAGCCTGCACAGATCTCACTGATAACACCTATAACACAGAAGCACTGCACAGATCTCACTGATCAGACTGATCACACCTATAACACAGAAGCACTGCACAGATCTCACTGATCACACCTATAACACAGAAGCACTGCACAGAT
Source organism: Taudactylus pleione (assembly GCA_031769625.1). Classification (NCBI taxonomy): domain Eukaryota; kingdom Metazoa; phylum Chordata; class Amphibia; order Anura; family Myobatrachidae; genus Taudactylus; species Taudactylus pleione. The sequence continues at coordinate 345,949 of JAUIMM010002723.1, forward strand.
CACACTGCTCACACCAATAACACAGAAGCCTGCACAGATCTCACTAATCACACAGAAGCACTGCACATATCTCACTGATCACACCTATAACACAGGAGCCTGCACAGATCTCACTGCTCACACCTATGACACAGAAGCCTGCACAGATCTCACTGATCACACCTATAACACAGAAGCACTGCACAGATCTCACTGATAAGACAGATCACACCTATAACACAGAAGCACTGCACAGATCTCACTGATCAGACTGATCACACCTATAACACAGAAGCACTGCACAGATCTCACTGATCACACCTATAACATAGAAGCCTGCACAGATCTCACTGCTCACACCTATAACACAGAAGCCTGCACAAATCTCACTGATAACACCTATAACACAGAAGCACTGCACAGATCTCACTGATCAGACTGATCACACCTATAACACAGAAGCACTGCACAGATCTCACTGATCACACCTATAACACAGGAGCCTGCACAGATCTCACTGATCACACCTATAACACAGAAGCACTGCACAGATCTCAGTAATCACAGAGAAGCCTGCTCATATCTCACTGATCACACCTATAACACAGAAGCACTGCACAGATCTCACTGATCACACCTATAACACAGAAGCGTGCATAGATTACACTGCTCACACCTATAACACAGAAGCCTGCACATTTGTCACTGATCAGACTGATCACACCTATAACACAGGAGCCTGCACAGATCACACTGATCACATGTATAACACAGAAACACTGCACAGATCTCACTGATAACACCTATAACACAGAAGCACTGCACAGATCTCACTGATCAGACTGATCACACCTATAACACAGAAGCACTGCACAGATCTCACTGATCACACCTATGACACAGAGGCACTGCACAGATCACACTGCTCACACCTATAACACAGAAGCACTGCACAGATCTCACTGATCAGACTGATCACACCTATAACACAGAAGCCTGCACAGATCTCACTGCTCACACCTATAACACAGAAGCACTGCACAGATCTCCCTGATCAGACTGATCACACCTATAGCACTGAAGCACTGCACAGATCTCACTGATCACACCTATAACAAAAGGTCTGCACATATCACACTGCTCACACCTATAACACAGAAGCCTACACAGATCTCAATGATCACACCTATAACAAAAGGTCTGCACAGATCACACTGCTCACACCTATAACACAGAAGCCTGCACAGATCTCACTAATCACACAGAAGCACTGCACATATCTCACTGATCACACCTATAACACAGGAGCCTGCAGAGATCACACTGCTCACACCTATAACACAGAAGCACTGCACATATCTCACTGATCAGACTGATCACACCTATAACACAGAAGCCTGCATAGATTACACTGCTCACGCCTATAACACAGATGCCTGCACATATGTCACTGATCAGATTGATCACACCTATAACACAGAAGCACTGCACAGATCTCACTGATCAGACTGATCACACCTATAACACAGAGGCACTGCACAGATCTCACTGATCACACCTATAACACAGAAGCACTGCACAGATCTCACTGATCAGACTGATCACACCTATAACACAGAGGCACTGCACAGATCTCACTGATCACACCTATAACAAAAGGCCTGCACAGATCACCCTGCTCACACCTATAACACAGAAGCACTGCACATATGTCACTGGTCAGACTGATCACACCTATAACACAGAAGCCTGCACAGATCTCACTAATCACACAGAAGCACTGCACATATCTCACTGATCACACCTATAACACAGGAGCCTGCACAGATCACACTGCTCACACCTATAACACAGAAGCACTGCACAGATCACACCTATAACACAGAAGCACTGCACAGATCTCACTGATCACACCTATAACAAAAGGTCTGCACAGATCACACTGCTTACACCTATAACACAGAAGCCTGCACAGATCTCACACATCACACAGAAGCACTGCACAGATCTCACTGATCACACCTATAACACAAGGCCCGCATAGATCACACTGCTCACACCTATAACACAGAAGCACTGCACAGATCTCACTGATCACACCTATAACACAGAAGCCTGCACAAATCTTACTGATCACACCTATAACACAGAAGCACTGCACAGATCTCACTGATCACACCTATAACACAGAAGCCTGCACAGATCTCACTGATCACACCTATAACACAGAAGCACTGCACAGATCACGTCTATAACACAGAAGCACTGCACAGATCTCACTGATCACACCTATTACACAGAAGCCTGCACAGATCACACCTATAACACAGAAGCACTGCACAGATCACACTGCTCACACCTATAACACAGAAGCACTGTACAGATCTCACTGATCACACCTATAACACAGAAGCCTGCACAGATCACACTGCTCACACCTATAACACAGAAGCACTGCACATATCTCACTGATCAGACTGATCACACCTATAACACAGAAGCCTGCACAGATCTCACTGCTCACACCTATAACACAGAAGCACTGCACAGATCTCACTGATCAGACTGATCACACCTATAACACAGAAGCACTGCACAGATCTCACTGATCACACCTATAACACAGAAGCACTGCACAGATCACACTGCTCACACCTATAACACAAGGCCTGCATAGATCACACTGCTCACACCTATAACACAGAAGCACTGCACAGATCTAACTGATCACACCTATAACAAAAGTTCTGCACAGATCACACTGCTCACACCTATAACACAGAAGCCTGCACAGATCTCACTAATCACACAGAAGCACTGCACATATCTCACTGATCACACCTATAACACAGGAGCCTGCACAGATCTCACTGATCAGACTGATCACACCTATAACACAGAAGCAGTGCACAGATCTCACTGATCACACCTATAACACAGAAGCACTGCACATATGTCACTGATCACACCTATAACACTGGAGCCTGTACAGATCACACTGCTCACACCTATAACACAGAAGCACTGCACAGATCACACTGCTCACACCTATTAACACAGAAGCACTGCACAGATCACACTGCTCACACCTATAACACAGAAGCCTGCACAGATCACACTGCTCACAGCTATAACACAGAAGAAACAAACAAAAATGGCAGCTGCTCAATCAATCCAGCAGTACTAATCAGGTGCATGAAAGGGAGGGGTCACACTAAGTAGAAAAAGGAGGGGGATTTAACCCCCTATTGTACCTCAGCACACTGAATAATACCTGCAACAATATATGAAGACTATATGGTCATAGAAATTCAGAGATATTAGTTGCATGCATTTGCAAATACATGGGAGGCTGCTGGGCCACGTCACGGCTTCTCTGTTACCAGCAGTCCCTAACACTAAGGGGTTCACGTCCGGGCGCAGTGCACCCCAAAAAACATCCAGCCCAGGACCCCCCCAGGGCATCACACGAAAATGGAAAAAGAGTGACAGTGCAGTGTAAAGTATAGCTGTGTGTGAGTAGTAGTGCTAGTTGGATTTCCCAGGGGTGACTCCCAGGTAAGCTGGCTCTCAATTTGGATGCATTTATGTATGTGCCTTTATCATGAGGCCTTACATTTGACAAAATTATATATGTGCCTTTATCATGAGGCCTTATAATTGGCATATTTTACATTTGGGGTGAGCGTTTGGGCGTAGGGCCCCCGGGACTGGTCTGGCTGGGCCTCCTCAGGGCATCACCACTTAATACACATAGTTGCTTCTCACATCACCTTTTATGTTTGTTTATTATTCATGTATTTTTTCACATATATTTTAACCTCTCATTCCACACTTAATGATTACTCACACACAGCTATACTTTACACTGCACTGTCACTCTTTTTCCATTTTCGTGTGATGCCCTGGGGGGGTCCTGGGCTGGACGTTTTTTGGGGTGCACTGCGCCCCGGACGTGAACCCCTTAGTGTTAGGGACTGCTGGTAACAGAGAAGCCGTGACGTGGCCCAGCAGCCTCCCATGTATTTGCAAATGCATGCAACTAATATCTCTGAATTTCTATGACCATATAGTCTTCATATATTGTTGCAGGTATTATTCAGTGTGCTGAGGTACAATAGGGGGTTAAATCCCCCTCCTTTTTCTACTATAACACAGAAGCACTGCACATATCTCACTGATCAGACTGATCACACCTATAACACAGAAGCCTGCATAGATCACACTGCTCACACCTATAACACAGAAGCCTGCACAGATCTCACTGATCACACCTATAACACAGAAGCACTGCACAGATCACACTGCTCACACCTATAACACAAGGCCTGCATAGATCACACTGCTCACACCTATAACACAGAAGCACTGCACAGATCTCACTGATCACACCTATAACAAAAGGTCTGCACAGATCACACTGCTCACACCTATAACACAGAAGCCTGCACAGATCTCACTAATCACACAGAAGCACTGCACATATCTCACTGATCACACCTATAATGCAGGAGCCTGCACAGATCTCACTGATCAGACTGATCACACCTATAACACAGAAGCACTGCACATATGTCACTGATCACACCTATAACACAGGATCCTGCACAGATCACACTGCTCACACCTATAACACAGAAGCACTGCACAGATTACACTGCTCACACCTATAACACAGAAGCACTGCACAGATCACACTGCTCACACCTATAACACAGAAGCCTGCACAGATCACACTGCTCACACCTATAACACAGAAGCACTGCACATATCTCACTGATCAGACTGATCACACCTATAACACAGAAGCCTGCATAGATCACACTGTTCACACCTATAACACAGAAGCCTGCACATATGTCACTGATCAGACTGATCACACCTATAACACAGAAGCACTGCACAGATCTCACTGATCACACCTATAACACAAGGCCTGCATAGATCACACTGCTCACACCTATAACACAGAAGCACTGCACAGATCTCACTGATCGGACTGATCACACCTATAACACAGAAGCACTGCACAGATCTCACTGATCACACCTATAACACAAGGCCTGCACAGATCACACTGCTCACACCTATAACACAGAAGCACTGCACAGATCTCACTGATCACACCTATAACACAGAAGCCTGCACAGATCTCACTGATCACACCTATAACACAGAAGCCTGCACAGATCTCACTGATCACACCTATAACACAGAAGCACTGCACAGATCTCACTGATCAGACTGATCACACCTATAACACAGAAGCACTGCACAGATCTCACTGATCACACCTATAACACAAGGCCTGCACAGATCACACTGCTCACACCTATAACACAGAAGCACTGCACAGATCTCACTGATCACACTGATAACACAGGAGCCTGCACAGATCACACTGCTCACACCTATAACACAGAAGCACTGCACAGATCTCACTGATCACACGTATAACACAGAAGCCTGCACAGACCACATTGATCTGTGCAGTACCTCAGCAGAACATGCAGCTCACAGGCCATACAGCTGAACTCGCACACAACTAAACACGAATGCATAGACCATCGAAAAACACGATTCTCTGCAATACGATTCTTAGTAAATCCGTGTGTTTGATTGAAAAAAACTCACACCTGTCCCAGCGATGCCCAGCGTGTTCATTCTCCACCAGACATGATTCTTAGTAAATTTACCCCTGTGTATATAGCATCGCCAGCTAGTGCTGCGCATTACGGACAAGAGAAAAGGTGTATAGTGCTTTGCGGGGATTACAGTTCCTCGTCATAGAGCTTACAATCAAAATGGCATATGACAAGATTTATTATAAGTGCAATACTGGCATAAAGTCTATGCAGGGGATCAAACAACATATGGACAAATCTAAATAAATATATTTTCGAACAGGGATAGTGACCATGATGCGGCCTCACACTACTGGCAACAAGATACGGGAAGGATAGACCCTGCAGCTACAGATATACAGAACGCTGCCTTTACTATCTGTATGAATTACTTCTACAGTCAGCGAAAGAGGAAAGTAAAACCCAGCTTCCCATTACTTATAGGAGTGGGATAGCTGTGGCAGCCAATATCCTAACACAGCGTCTGGCTCTGACAGCCTGGCTGAGGAATTGGGGAGTAAAATGCAAGAAGTGTTTATTTGGGCTTTAATTTGTGTCGGTGCCAATGGACGGAGAACTGTCACCGTCAATACTTGATTGCCGCTCAGAGGTCTTGCGAAGGGCTGGAGATTTGGTCATGTCAAGGGAAAGATAATATAACTGGGAATCGATAGAGAGAACATCCAGTGTTCAGAGTCCTGCGGAGCACGAGGCTTCTGGCTGGAATGATTTGGAGGGCAGGTGAGGGAGAAGGGAACTGACGGATGCTCCATCTATTCGTCTGCTAAGCAGAGGTCCTGTAAAGGGCAGGAGGGAGACTTCTCCCAGGTCTCTGAGGCAAGGAAGGCACAGAGCATCAGGCTGCCCTACAGCGGAGCTCTGGGGAACTCATAAGGAATCAGGTTCCCATGAAAGCCGAAACTGCATCTGTTCCAGTCATTGCATGCACACACCGGAGTGTTTCTGAAAATAGAACAGCCTCCATACACGTCCTGTCACACCATAGCAGCCTTTCACAGTACTGAGCTCGTGGCTCTGACTGTGTGTCTGCAATCGCTGTACGGAGGGGTTACGTCCTTGTTCTGCCAGGTACTACACTGTGGGGTCTATTTACTAAGCAGTGTTAGGAGACAGAGGACCTAATTCGCACAGCGCTCTCAAGCGGCTCGATGTTTGGGGCGTGCGCATGCGCGAGCCCCGACGAGCGACTGAGCTTCAGTCGCTGCGGCGCTCGCTACAAGACGGGGCGGCTGTCGATGGTGACAGCTCGCCCCGTTTTGTAGGCGCTGCACAAACGCAGGCATTCCCTTAGGAACGCCTGGCATGTGTGGGAGGACCTACTGACATCACTAGTGATGTCAGTAGTGGACTTCCTGCTCTATTAGAGTAGGGAGTCCACTCGGGCTTGCGGCAGCCGAGACCCTACCCCAGGGTCTCGTCTCCAGCCCGATGGTCGCGACGGTCTCCAGCCCGCTCGCGCAAGCTGTGGGTGGACACCCACAGCTTTGTGAGCGGCCAGATAAAAAAAAAAAAAAAAACACGCCCAAAGATCCTGCGAGCTGCCTGCGGCAGAGAGTGGGTCTGAATCAGGGCCAGAGTGAAAAGTGATAAGAAAGTGATAAGGTGCCAGCCAATCAGCTCCCAATTGTCATTTTTCTGAGAGATGACAGTTAGGAGCTGATTGGCTGGCACCTTATCACTTTTCACTCTGTCTCCTAACACTGCTTAGTAACTAGACCCCTGTAACACAGAGAGCATGGCATACATCGGAGATGTGCGTAAACCATCGGGCTTATGTACAGCTATCAGGCCCATTGTCCGGGGATCTCCAGGCAATAACTGCTAAGGGGGAACATCTCTGTGATTCTTAGGGCACTTTATCAAAACTCCTTTGCCCGGACAATGGCTCCGATACGGGTCAGTGTAATGTCTCAGGCCTTCTCACCGCTATTTGTAGTTTCCACAATCATAACCTCGTACTGATTATACCATCACTAATGGGGGCTGCTCAGTCACTCTCCGTCTTATAATTTCCCTAATGCTTCCTCCCTGTCGCACATGGCCGCCACGGCTGCGTACGAAGCACATTTATCCCTGCTGCCCCTCCCTCAGCGCAATTCTCAGCCTCTTCCTCCCTATTAGTCTGTCAGTCTCCTGAGCTGGGGGAGCGGGGTCTTCACGTCCCTGCATCTGACCTGAGCTATTACCTGTCCCTACAATGCTGAGTAAGGGAGGAAGGGGGGCGACTGTTCTTCCTCTGTCTCAGGACACCCCAAAACGAAACAAGAGATGGGGGTCTGGGTACAGGTGCCTGAAGCTTTAGGTCTTTTTTCACTGGTTATAAATAAGATTTTTCTTATTATGAGACAGAGCCTGATTCATGACGGATCGCTATTGCGATTACGCACGCAGACGGCTGATTGTTGCGTACTGCGCATGCCTCGCAGTGCGTGAAGGCATCGCTGCGATCGCAGAGTCATCGCAGAGTGAATGACAGGAAGTGAGAGTTTAGGGGTGGTGACAGGGGGGTGGCCGGGGAAATGTAGACGTGTCTAACCGTTTGAACGGCGTTGCATGAGCGTGCATAAATTAGCCACAGCGACGGCATACGCAGCTTCAGTACTCACTGCGTGCGACGAGATTAGCAATGTCTGAGTAAGGTCAGAGCTGCTGTAATTGTGCGCGAGGGGCCGATGTTACTCGATGTTCCCGATGTATACGCAGGACTGCGAGGTATTACGGATGTGAGATATCGGTAGTGGGCGACTCTAAGCTGGCTGTGTGACGGCATTGCGATAGCAGTCATTAGCATGTTTTCGCAGCAGTTCTGCGTGCGTAATCGCAGTTGTGATCGCAATAGTGATCCATAGTGAATCAGGCCCAATAAAATGATCACTTATCAACTATGGATACGGCTGTGGGTCTGAGAACGCAGCCTCTTGCACCTCCATAACACGCCCACTGAAAGGACCATTTTTGCGTGCACTACTAGCCACCCACTCTCCGCTCATCACTTTTCTGCCACACTTCTGATACCGTCTGTCCTCATCGCAACAGCGCCTTTGTGCGCAGACGCAGAGTAACGCATTCGCTGTAGATTTCAGAATTTTTCACGCATGCGCAGTTGCCAGTAATCACTCAACTACGTGACCAACTACTTTGCATACGGTTTGCGTGCGTCGCCGAATCAGTCCCACTATGCAATATGTCATAGTGTTTTTTTGTTTTTTTACTGATCTCTTTTCCTTAGGTTCTTGCAGATACATCTCAGGTTCTGGGTTAGGACAGATTTAGTGCACCTCTCCCCAGTCTGTGGGGTATATTTACTAAAGTGAGAGTTTTTAGAAGTGGAGATGCTGCCCTTAGCAACCAATCAGATTCTACTTATCGACTATCTAGCACCTGCTAGAAGTTAATAGCTAGAATCTGATTGGTTGCTATGGGCAACGTCTCCACTAAAAACTCTCACTTTAGTAAATATACCCCAATGTGTTGCTTTCCAGACAATACTTCCGTATAGATGTCCCGTACTACTTTTGTCTTCACAGTAGTGATGTGCGGACGTTGCTGGGGCAAGGTTGAAAACAAGGCCTGCCACTCTCCATTTTGAATCATTCATTTTAATAGGTTCCCGTGTGAGCGGCCCCCTGCTCGCCACCAGCCGTGTTAGAGAATCAGCGCCCTTTCCATCCATAATTTTGGCAAACAGATGGCGGCTCCTCTACACAATGCAGCGTAAACTGGGCCATCTTCTGAATTTTATTCTGAAGTATATTGATTTTATAATACGGGAATAAAGGGGAAAGAAATCTGATTTTACTCCCCATGTGCTGAGCTGCATTCATTCTGGTTTCTTTCATTGAATTTGCTTTTATATTACTCTTATATTATTTGTGGCACCATATAAAAAGATTTTTTTGCAACATTCTAAAAAAAACCAAAAAAACAGTCAGACGGCCCAGACAGCCCCTCCCACATCGGGATTTGTGTCACTGATTCAGGGGCTGATGAGAGCTGAACGTACAACCATTGCGGAGCGCTATCATGCATGATTTCACACTGTGCATGCTCAGAAAATGAGCGCATAGAAATTTGGCGATGCCGCGTTGTATGCCGTTTGGAAGCATCCGCCCTTACGGCCAGATGAGGCGGGACTGGAGAGCGCGGAGCCATTCTCACATAGGTTGGGATGTACTAAGAAAATAAATAATAAAACCTCTTTGATAAAGCTTCCTGCAGGGGAGCGGAACCGGTCAGAGGACTTGTATTACCATTGGATCTTCCGCAAAGTGACCTTTGAACGCTATCGTCATTCTTTTTCATTGTGGAATATATGCATGGACTAATTAGAGGTCCATGCTCTAAAGGGCGAAATCACCGATACACCATTAATTGGGGCCGTCACAAGCTGACTTGATTTTCGCCCGTGAAATTACTGGGACACCTATTATTATTATTATACTTTATTTATATGGTGCCACAAGTGTTCCGCAGCACCTTACATAGTACATAGAACTAATAGGTGAACAAGAAACAAGTAACTTACAGTACATTACAGTGCAGGACAAGGACACAACTTATATACATTGCTGAAATAGTGATTAAAGCACTCACAATAAGCTGCCAGGAGTTGGCAGTCCCGTGTTAGGTGCCCTTATGGGGAGTAGGGAGTAGAAAATGTAAAGAGAAGCACATGAGGGAAGAGGTCCCTACTCGTGAGAGCTTACATTCTAAGGGGAGGCGTCATTGCACACGCAACGTTATTATCAGCACGAGACGGTGCACTCTGCGACAGATCTGTGTACACAAGAGCGGACTCTGGTGTCCGTTATCGGTTGGATGTGGTGAGGTTCCCTTGTGGACACTAGATCTGTATTTATATACACAGAATTGTACTTTTCAAAGTTGACTACCGATGGTTCCGGCCCGGACTCTATGGATTTCTTATTATAGCACATTGGATCCCAGGGGGCTGCTGATAATTTTCAAGCTGCTATTACTAGATTATTAATGTGGGTGTATTGTTGTATTATTATAGTTATATTATTGCTAGTTTTATTTAAAATACATATATAAACAAAGCAATATATGATATTAAAAATGACGTCTTGATCTTTGTGTGGGTTCTACCATATCCCTATTATACTTTTATATTCTCATATTTTTGAGATACATAATATCAATTAGCGCAAAGCCCATCTTTGTTTCCGGGATGTACTAAAGCTGAAAATGCGATAAAACCCCAGAAATGGGGGTTTTACCGCATTTTTCATATGTACTACTAAGCACCCATTCCGGTGTTTCGTCGCAGTGGGTGGCATTACCCAATAGAAACCTGTGGACGCTTACTCGGAGAGGGATGCGATCGGAGCCCTCCTATCACCCACAGAGGGTCTTCTGGGTGTTCTTCTGTCTGGGGGCATCGCAGAGGACAGCTCTATGGGGAGAGCTGTCCTTTGTGATGTTAACTGCATTTCTAGGTACATACCGCGGTAATCAACCACGCATAGGCATCTTTATAATGGGTGCAAGGTGTGCGGTGCACACGGGCCCCTGGGTCCAGGGGGGTCAACACCGCACACCCTGCACCCATAGGTAATCATACTTACTTCACCGCCGATTCCCGAAGTGCTGCTCCTCACTGCAGGACTGGCACTGTAGAGCAGCAAACACTCACTGCGAAAATGGCGGTGGCTATTTCCCCAGTGATCTGCGCATGCGCAGAAAAGATGTCCCAGGGAAAGTAGACGCGGGCGCCATTTTCCCGGAGACCCGCGAATGCGCTGTTGATTCTGGCATTAAAATGCCCCTGCAACCACGGTATGTACCCGAAGAGAGGTGGGATGTAGCACATGGCGGATGCCATGCTTAGTACATCCCGCCCATAGGCCAAGTTCAGTGAGGATATTGACGCAAATGCCTGCCATGCATAATAGTGCGCTAATTAGGAGGCGGAACGTTTGCACCCTGTATAGGGCATGTGCTGGCACTCAGCGCTGATGGTGACAATGTAATGAACTGTGCGCATGTTCTTCCCACGCAGAGACGTGTACAGCTCTCATGTCAGCCTTCAGAGTAACTCTCATTTAGGGGCCTATTCAGCGTTACTTAAATTGCCCGTTGCCAGCGCACGCTATGAGGCCTCAGGCTGCGTATGCTATAGCAATGGCTAATTTATGCACGCCCCTGCAGCGGCGTTGAAACGCACTGTCACGCCTGCTTGCGGCCGACCCCCCCCCCCGTCACCTCCCACAATCGGCACTTCCTGTTAATCACTCTGCTATGGGTCTGCGTAGCCACTGCGATCGCAGTGGCCGGTTCGCGCACTGAGATGCATATGCAAGCGCAGTACGCAACAATCGACTGATTGCGCGTGTATTAGCAACTGCGTTCCTTTCTGAATCAGGCCCCATCAGTATCATCAGGACAATCAGACGATGACCAGATACACGGTCAGACATGATAATCTTCTCATAATGCCGCTGACCGGTTTGGACACAATGTAGTATTATTACCAATCAGAGGATTACTTGGGTATTTTGGAAATGATCTTCAGCCCATTATATTTGTTGGATGAGGGGCGCTGTATTCTTTTAAATAATATTTTTTTTTAAAGAAAAGCTAAAGTGACGTCATTGTGACCTGTGAGCATACAATCCGAAACCTAAGTTTGGTTTTTTAATTCCGAGTTCCGAACCGTAGTAAAATCCGAGCTAGGACTCGGTTCGACTCGGAACCCCTAACTTCGGTTGTTGTCACTTCTCTGAGAACCGGACCCGCACATCTCTAATCCACACTAGTGAGAGACGGCGGTCTCGAGGACCCGCCGCTGTTCTGTCACTAGGTCTCGCCGCTAACGTTACTGCGCATGTGTGGCTTATCCGCGCCCCTATTTTCCTTGGCATCCATTTTAAGAGAACATGCCCTGAGTCTCTCCCCAGCGTTACAGCCATACAAGGCCACACAGGTGTCCCAGACACCCTGTAACGTCGATTCCACCTACCGCACTACAACGCCCAGCATGCCCAGTTGATCCAGGCCGCAGCTAATACCCAGTTTTATTGTACCTGCTTTATCCCTGTGTCAACAGCCACCTGTATTTCTGCCTGGTTAATAAGCCTAAGAACTGGTTAAGCTGTTTCATGTGTGGGCTACAAGCCACCAGCACCTTTACTGCACGCTTCACCAATCCAGCACGCAACATAGGTACTCCCAGGGCTCAGAGTATTGATAAGAACCCCAACTCTGCTAATGCTAAGGATGAGTGGGACTCGCTCTCAGGACTGCAGATGTTCAAATGGGGGATTTTATTATTAAGCCCTGCCGTCTCCAAGATCTATACTACAGAATTGTTCAAAACGCAGTGAATGGGGGTGGGAGAGAATTTAAAATGCTCTCTCTCTCCCATTATGGCCCCCATAAACTTAGGGCACCCTCTTTTGATGTATGATCATCAGCTAATAACTCCTACACTGTAGAAATATTGGAGATATCGCAGCAGCCAGTCCCATAGTTTTCTATGGGGCTGGTATGTAGCAAGATCTGAGAAGCATAGGTTTCCGGATCATGTATGCGTGGGCTATCACCAACCCTCAGATGGTGTTACTTTGTTACCTTCAATGGAACATGTTACACATGGAGAGCGTTGTAATACATATATAATATTTAGATCAGTTGGGCGCTTTTGTTACAATGTAATGGAATTTGGAAATGGAGTCTCTCTCTGTGTTATTATTCCCTGCAGTACGGTCGGCGTTACTGCGCGAGTGACATCTGCTTTTATCCACTAAAAAGCCCCATCTACCTAGCTGCCTATAAAGACAGCTGAAAAGACAGCGGTCAGATAATAGATACAGTCAATGCGCAGGAAGATCTCCAAGTCTTTGATGGCGCCGCTCAGGTTATATTTTACGACCTATTCTCTATTTTCCAGTACTACGAATATGTCACAGAAACATTGCAATATGGTCAAACATTTGGCTCTGTCACAGGAACTGTATACTGTATATATGTGTCAGGAATAAGGGGAGTAACATGGCTTTTGGTTTCTGGTACTGGCGGTGGGGGGAATGCTGCTCTATAAAATGCACTCTACAATCATTCTAAACATTTTATCGGTACATTGTAAAAGGCTCAAATACTTCCAGCACAGAAAAATCATGCCACCTAGTGGCCTGAAATAGCGCTACAAGACCTGCAGTATCTTCTCTTACCTGGTGTTTTTTAAGAGAAATAGAACATAAAAATAAATGTAATACATCTGTATAAAACTGTATTCAGTCTACTTGTTTCTCATTTATATATTGATGATAATGAGCAGTTGCTCTATAAAAGGTTATTCAAATCAATAGCATACATTATTTGGTATAAGCCTTATATTTGTGTCTTCTCCTACACCGATCTAAGGGTCTGATAGGGCTTCATCCAGCGATAAAAGTCCCTCGCAAAGCATGAAGAAGCCTTAATATTAAGGACAGTGGTAAAGTACAGCTGGCTATGATCCTATCGCCACCAGAGAATGGCAACAACAGAGGCACCAAACAGCACTTTTTTATTATTTTTTTAATCTTAGTTTATTTTCTTTCACCTATGTTTTAACAGTGACTGGAAGATATGGCATTTGTGATAATAGAAGTGTGTACGATATTCCTCATGTCATTACCCTGGGTAACAGAGCTCCGCACAGTGACTGGGATATACAGCACTGGGCGATAATACTAGTCTGTATGTTATTCCTCATCTCACTGTATTGTGTAACAGAGCTCCTCACAGTGACTGGGAGATACAGCACTGGGCGATAATACTAGTCTGTATGGTATTCCTCATCTCATTGTATTGTGTAACAGAGCTCCTAACAGTGACTGGGAGATACAGCACTGGGCGATAATACTAGTCTGTATGTTATTCCTCATCTCATTGTGTTGTGTAACAGAGCTCCTCACAGTGACTGGGAGATACAGCACTGGGTGATAATACTAGTCTGTATGTTATTCCTCATCTCACTGTCTGGTGTAACAGAGCTCCTCACAGTGACTGGGAGATACAGCACTGGGTGATAATACTAGTCTGTATGTTATTCCTCATCTCATTGTGTTGTGTAACAGAGCTCCTCACAGTGACAGGGAGATACAGCACTGGGCTACAATACTAGTCTGTATGTTATTCCTCATCTCATTGTGTTGTGTAACAGAGCTCCTCACAGTGACTGGGAGATACAGCACTGGGTGATAATACTAGTCTGTATGTTATTCCTCATCTCACTGTCTGGTGTAACAGAGCTCCTCACAGTGACTGGGAGATACAGCACTGGGTGAAAATACTAGTCTGTATCCTATTCCTCATCTCATTGTGTTGTGTAACAGAGCTCCTCACAGTGACTGGGAGATACAGCACTGGGTGATAATACTAGTCAGTATCCTATTCCTCATCTCATTGTATTGTGTAACAGAGCTCCTCACAGTGACTGGGAGATACAGCACTGGGTGATAATACTAGTCTGTATGTTATTCCTCATCTCATTGTATTGTGTAACAGAGCTCCTCACAGTGACTGAGAAGACGGCACTGGGTGATAATACTAGTCTGTATGTTATTCCTCATCTCATTGTGTTGTGTAACAGAGCTCCTCACAGTGACTGGGAGATACAGCACTGGGAGATAATACTAGTCTGTATACTATTCCTCATCTCATTGTGTTGTGTAACAGAGCTCCTCACAGTGACTGGGAGATACAGCACTGTGTGATAATACTAGTCTGTATGTTATTCCTCATCTTATTGTATTGTGTAACAGAGCTCCTCACAGTGACTGGGAGATACAGCACTGGGTGATAATACTAGTCTGTATGTTATTCCTCATCTCATTGTGTTGTGTAACAGAGCTCCTCACAGTGACTGAGAGATACAGCACTGGGTGATAATACAAGTCTGTATGTTATTCCTCATCTCATTGTGTTGTGTATCAGAGCTCCTCACAGTGACTGGGAGATACAGCACTGGGCGATAATACTAGTCTGTATGTTATTCCTCATCTCATTGTATTGTGTAACAGAGCTCCTCACAGTGACTGGGAGATACAGCACTAGGCGATAATACTAGTCTGTATGTTATTCTTCATCTCATTGTATTGTGTAACAGAGCTCCTCACAGTGACTGGGAGATACAGCACTGGGCGATAATACTAGTCTGTATGTTATTCCTCATCTCATTGTGTTGTGTAACAGAGCTCCTCACAGTGACTGGGAGATACAGCACTGGGTGATAATACTAGTCTGTATCTTATTCCTCATCTCATTGTATTGTGTAACAGAGCTCCTCACAGTGACTGGGAGATACAGCACTGGGTGATAATACTAGTCTGTATGTTATTCCTCATCTCATTGTATTGTGTAACAGAGCTCCTCACAGTGACTGGGAGATACAGCACTGGGCGATAATACTAGTCTGTATGTTATTCCTCATCTCATTGTATTGTGTAACAGAGCTCCTCGCAGTGACTGGGAGATACAGCACTGGGCGATAATACTAGTCTGTATGTTATTCCTCATCTTATTGTATTGTGTAACAGAGCTCCTCGCAGTGACTGGGAGATACAGCACTGGGTGATAATACTAGTCTGCATGTTATTCCTCATCTCATTGTATTGTGTAACAGAGCTCCTCACAGTGACTGGGAGATACAGCACTGGGTGATAATACTAGTCTGCATGTTATTCCTCATCTTATTGTCTTGTCTAACAGAGCTCCTCACAGTGACTGGGAGATACAGCACTGGGCAATAATACTAGTCTGTATCCTATTCCTCATCTCGTGTAACAGAGCTCCTCACAGTGACTGGGAGATACAGCACTGGGTGATAATACTAGTCTGTATGTTATTACTCATCTCTTTGTGTTGTGTAACAGAGCTCCTCACAGTGACTGGGAGATAAAGTACTGGGTGATAATACTAGTCTGTATCCTATTCCTCATCTCATTGTATTGTGTAACAGAACTCCTCACAGTGACTGGGATATACAGCACTGGGTGATAAGACTAGTCTGTATGTTATTCCTCATCTCATTGTATTGTGTAACAGAGCTCCTCACAGTGGCTGGGATATACAGCACTGGGTGATCATACTAGTCTGTATGTTATTTCTCATCTCATTGTATTGTGTAACAGAGCTCCTCACAGTGACTGGGAGATACAGCACTGGGCGATAATACTAATCTGTATGTTATTCCTGATCTCATTGTCTTGTGTAACAGAGCTCCTCACAGTGACTGGGAGATACAGCACTGGGCGATAATACTAGTCTGTATGCTATTCCTCATCTCACTGTATTGAGTAACAGAGCTCCTCACAGTGACTGGGATATACAGCACTGGGCGATAATACTAGTCTGTATGTTATTCCTCATCGCACTGTATTGTGTAACAGAGCTCCTCACAGTGACTGGGATATACAGCACTGGGCGATAATACTAGTCTGTATGTTATTCCTCATCTCATTGTACTGTGTAAAAGAGCTCCTCACAGTAACTGGGCGATAATACTAGTCTGTATGTTATTCATCATCTCATTGTATTGTGTAACAGAGCTCGTCACAGTGACTGGGAGATACAGCACTGGGCGATAATACTAGTCTGTATGTTATTCCTCATCTCATTGTATTGTGTAACAGAGCTCCTCACAGTGACTGGGAGATACAGCACTGGGCGATAATACTAGTCTGTATGTTATTCCTCATCTCATTGTCTTGTGTAAAAGAGCTCCTCACAGTGACTGGGAAATACAGCACTGGGCAATAATACTAGTCTGTATGTTAATCCTCATCTCATTGTCTTGTGTAACAGAGCTCCTCACAGTGACTGGGAGATACAGCACTAGGTGATAATACTAGTCTGTATGATATTCCTCACCTCATTGTATTGTGTAACAGAGCTCCTCACAGTGACTGGGAGATACAGCACTGGGTGATACTACTAGTCTGTACGTTATTCCTCATCTCATTGTCTTGTGTAACAGAGCTCCTCACAGTGACTCGGAGATACAGCACTGGGCATAATACTAGTCTGTATGTTATTCCTCATCTCATTGTATTTTGTAACAGAGCTCCTCACAGTGAATGAGAAGACAGCACATGTTGATAATAGCAGTCTGTACCATATTCCGCTTCTTACTATCTGGTGCGTCAGAGCTCCTCACAGTGACTGAAAGTGATGGCAGCTGGTGATAATACTAGTCTGTACGATTTTCCTTGTCTCATTTATAATAATGCAGAGGGGATTTGTACAGAGATGCCTACTGGCTGAGACTCAAATCTTCCGCTTTGCATAATAAGTCGCGCCATCAGACGCACATCGATTGCACCATCGCACAATAGAGCAGAATGTACGTCGAAACATGGCCATCGTTGCCAGCGCAACTGCGAACAAAGCCGCAGTCACTGGCCGCGACACGAACCGATCTAACTCGCCACCGTTACCACACAGGAATGCCCACTGGAACTGTCTCTCTTTGCATCCAAATTTGTTTTATGTCCCCCAACCGTAACCACTGAACGTCATGTGTGGACTGGGAACATCGGCCACTTGTGACTGAAATCTACACTGAGTCCATCTCCAAATCGGCCCCAGGACTCTGCAAATGACAATACTGACAAACTGCAGCTTCTCTGGATAATAGGGTAGAAGATCCAATACCTGTATATTATCCTTCCGCTTAGTGATATCTGCTCTGAGTCTATCAATAAATATTTGCTGGATATTCCCCAAAAACAGAGGATGTACACACTGAGGTGTAACCTTCGGTATCTGACGGCACATCCTGGGCTCTGATGTTACACAGAGAACGTACACACTGATGTGTAACCTCCGGTATCTGACTGCACATCCTGGGGTCTGGTGTCACACAGAGGATGTACACACTGAGGTGTAACCTACAGTATCTGACGGCACATCCTGGGCTCTGATGTCACACAGAGGATGTACACACTGAGGTGTAACCTCCGGTATCTGACGGCACATCCTGGGCTCTGATGTCACACAGAGGATGTACACACTGAGGTGTAACCTCCGGTATCTGACGGCACATCCTGGGCTCTGATGTCACACAGAGGATGTACACACTGAGGTGTAACCTCCGGTATCTGACGGCACATCCTGGGCTCTGATGTCACACAGAGGATGTACACACTGAGGTGTAACCTCCGGTATCTGATGGCACATCCTGGGCTCTGATGTCACACAGAGGATGTACACACTGAGGTGTAACCTCCGGTATCTGACTGCACATCCTGGGGCTCTGATGTCACACAAAGGATGTACACACTGAGGTGTAACCTCCGGTATCTGACGGCACATCCTGGGCTCTGATGTCACACAGAGGATGTACACACTGAGGTGTAACCTCCGGTATCTGACGGCACATCCTGGGCTCTGATGTCACACAGAGGATGTACACACTGAGGTGTAACCTCCGGTATCTGATGGCACATCCTGGGCTCTGATGTCACACAGAGGATGTACACACTGAGGTGTAACCTCCGGTATCTGATGGCACATCCTGGGCTCTGATGTCACACAGAGGATGTACACACTGAGGTGTAACCTCCGGTATCTGACTGCACATCCTGGGGCTCTGATGTCACACAAAGGATGTACACACTGAGGTGTAACCTCCGGTATCTGACTGCACATCCTGGGGCTCTGATGTCACACAGAGGATGTACACACTGAGGTGTAACCTCCGGTATCTGACGGCACATCCTGGGCTCTGATGTCACACAGAGGATGTACACACTGAGGTGTAACCCCCGGTATCTGACGGCACATCCTGGGCTCTGATGTCACACAGAGGATGTACACACTGAGGTGTAACCTCCGGTATCTGACTGCACATCCTGGGCTCTGATGTCACACAGAGAATGTACACACTGAGGTGTAACCTCCGGTATCTGACTGCACATCCTGGGCTCTGATGTCACACAGAGGATGTACACACTGATGTGTAACCTCCGGTATCTGACTGCACATCCTGGGGCCTGATGTTACACAGAGGATGTACACACTGAGGTGTATCCCCCGGTATCTGACTGCACATCCTGGGCTCTGATGTCACACAGAGGATGTACACACCGAGGTGTAACCTCCGGTATCTAACTGCACATCCTGGGCTCTGATGTCACACAGAGGATGTACACACTGATGTGTAACCTACGGTATCTGACGGCACATCCTGGGCTCTGACGTCACACAGAGGATGTACACACTGATGTGTAACCTACAGTATCTGACGGCACATCCTCGGCTCTGATGTCACACAGAGGATGTACACACTGAGGTGTAACCTCCGGTATCTGACTGCACATCCTGGGCTCTGATGTCACACAGAGGATGTACACACTGATGTGTAACCTACGGTATCTGACGGCACATCCTGGGCTCTGATGTCACACAGAGGATGTAAACACTGAGGTGTAACCTCCGGTATCTGACTGCACATCCTGGGCTCTGATGTCACACAGAGGATGTACACACTGAGGTGTAACCTCCGGTATCTGACTGCACATCCTGGGCTCTGATGTCACACAGAGGATGTACACACTGAGGTGTAACCTCCGGTATCTGACTGCACATCCTGGGCTCTGATGTCACACAGAGGATGTACACACTGAGGTGTAACCTCCGGTATCTGACTGCACATCCTGGGCTCTGATGTCACACAGAGGATGTACACACTGATGTGTAACCTACGGTATCTGACTGCACATCCTGGGCTCTGATGTCACACAGAGGATGTACACACTGAGGTGTAACCTCCGGTATCTGACTGCACATCCTGGGCTCTGATGTCACACAGAGGATGTACACACTGATGTGTAACCTCCGGTATCTAACTGCACATCCTGGGCTCTGATGTCACACAGAGGATGTACACACTGAGGTGTAACCTTCAGTATCTGACTGCACATCCTGGGCTCTGATGTCACACAGAGGATGTACACACTGATGTGTAACCTACGGTATCTGACGGCACATCCTGGGCTCTGATGTCACACAGAGAATGTACACACTGAGGTGTAACCTACGGTATCTGACTGCACATCCTGGGCTCTGATGTCACACAGAGGATGTACACATCAGTACTCGACTCTGCAATCACTCTCCCTCCTTGTGCAGTACTCTCCTCTGCAATCGCTCTACCTCCTTGGGCAGTACTCTCCTCTGAAATCGCTCTACCTCCATATGCAGTACTCTCCTCTGCAATCACTCTCCCTCCTTGTGCAGTACTCTCCTCTGCAATCGTTCTCCCTCCTTGTGCAGTACTCTCCTCTGCAATCACTCTCCCTCCTTGTGCAGTACTCTCCTTTGCAATCATTCTCCCTCCTTGTGCAGTACTCTCCTCTGCAATCCCTCTCCCTCCATGTGCTGTACTCTCCTCTGTAATCGCTCTCCCTCCTTGTGCAGTACTCTCCTCTGCAATCTCTCTCCCTCCATGTGCAGTACTCTCCTCTGCAATCACTCTCCCTCCTGTGCAGTACTCTCCTCTGCAATCCCTCGCCCTCCTGTGCAGTACTCTCCTTTGCAATCACTCTCCCTCCTGTGCAGTACTCTGCAATTACTGTCCCTTCTTTTGTAGTACTCTCGTCTGCAATCACTCTCCCTCCTTTTGCACTACCCTCCTCTGCAATCCCTCTCCCTCCTGTGC
Source organism: Taudactylus pleione (assembly GCA_031769625.1). Lineage (NCBI taxonomy): Eukaryota > Metazoa > Chordata > Amphibia > Anura > Myobatrachidae > Taudactylus > Taudactylus pleione. The sequence continues at coordinate 367,240 of JAUIMM010002723.1, forward strand.
AGTACTCTCCTTTGCAATCACTCTCCCTCCTGTGCAGTACTCTGCAATTACTGTCCCTCCTTGTGCAGAACTCTCCTCTGCAATCACTCTCCCTCCTTCTGCAGTACTCTCCTCTGCAATCCCTCTCCCTCCTGTGCAGTACTCTCCTTAGCAATCACTCTCCCTCCTGTGCAGTACTCTGCAATCACTCTCCCTCCTTGTGCAGTACTCTCCTCTGCAATCACTCTCCCTCCTTGTGCAGTACTCTCCTCTGCAATCAGTCTCCCTCCTTGTGCAGTACTCTGCAATCACTCTCCCTCCTGTGCAGTACTCTCCTCTGCAATCACTCTCCCTCCTTGTGCAGTACTCTCTTCTGCAATCACACTCCCTCCTTGTGCAGTTCTCTCCTCTGCAATCACTCTCCCTCCTTGTGCAGTACTCTCCTCTGCAATCACTCTCCCTCCTTGTGCAGTACTCTCCTCTGCAATCACTCTCCCTCCTTGTGCTGTACTCTCCTCTGCAATCACTCTCCCTCCTTGTGCAGTACTCTCCTCTGCAATCGCTCTCCCTCCTTATGCAGTACTCTCCTCTGCAATCGCTCTCCCTCCTTGTGCAGTACTCTCCTCTGCAATCGCTCTCCCTCCTTGTGCAGTACTCTCCTCTGCAATCGCTCTCCCTCCTTGTGCAGTACTCTCTTCTGCAATCGCTCTCCCTCCTTGTGCAGTACTCTCCTCTGCAATCGTTCTCCCTCCTTGTGCAGTACTCTCCTCTGCAATCGTTCTCCCTCCTTGTGCAGTACTCTCCTCTGCAATCACTCTCCCTCCATGTGCAGTACTCTCCTCTGCAATCACTCTCCCTCCATGTGCAGTACTCTCCTCTGCAATCTCTCTCCCTCCTTGTGCAGTACTCTCCTCTGCAATCTCTCTCCCTCCTTGTGCAGTACTCTCCTCTGCAATCTCTCCGTCCATGTGCAGTACTCTCCTCTGCAATCACTCTCCCTCCTTGTGCAGTACTCTCCTCTGCAATCACTCTCCCTCTTAGTGCAGTACTCTCCAATCACTCTCCCTCCTTGTGCAGTACTCTCCTCTGCAATCACTCTCCCTCCTTGTGCAGTACTCTCCTCTGCAATCATTCTCCCTCCTTGTGCAGTACTCTCCTCTGCAATCACTCTCCCTCCTTGTGCAGTACTCTCCTCTGCAATCACTCTCCCTCCTTGTGCAGTACTCTCCTCTGCAATCACTCTCCCTCCTTGTGCAGTACTCTCCTCTGTAATCGCTCTCCCTCCTTGTGCAGTACTCTCCTCTGTAATCGCTCTCCCTCCTTGTGCAGTACTCTCCTCTGCAATCGCTCTCCCTCCTTGTGCAGTACTCTCCTCTGCAATCGCTCTACCTCCATATGCAGTACTCTCCTCTGCAATCGCTCTACCTCCATATGCAGTACTCTCCTCTGCAATCGCTCTCCCTCCTTGTGCAGTACTCTCCTCTGCAATCACTCTCCCTCTTTGTGCAGTACTCTCCTCTGCAATCACTCTCCCTCCTTGTGCAATACTCTCCTCTGCAATCACTCTCCTTCCTTGTGCAGTACTCTGCAATCACTCTCCCTCCTTGTGCAGTACTCTCCTCTGCAATCACTCTCCCTCCTTGTGCAGTACTCTCCTCTGCAATCCCTCTCCCTCCTGTGCAGTACTCTCCTTTGCAATCAGTCTCCCTCCTTGTGCAGTACTCTGCAATCACTCTCCCTCCTGTGCAGTACTCTCCTCTGCAATCACTCTCCCTCCTTGTGCAGTACTCTCCTCTGCAATCACTCTCCCTCCTTGTGCAGTACTCTCCTCTGCAATCTCCCCGTCCATGTGCTGGACTCTCCTCTGCAATCACTCTCCCTCCTTGTGCAGTACTCTCTTCTGCAATCACTCTACCTCCTTGTGCAGTACTCTGCAATCACACTCCCTCCTGTGCAGTACTCTCCTCTGCAATCACTCTCCCTCCTTGTGCACTACTCTCCTCTGCAATCACTCTCCCTCCTTGTGCACTACTCTCCTCTGCAATCACTCTCCCTCCTTGTGCTGTACTCTCCTCTGCAATCGCTCTCCCTCCATGTGCAGTACTCTCCTCTGCAATCACTCTCCCTCCATGTGCTGTACTCTCCTCTGCAATCACTCTCCCTTCTTGTGCTGTACTCTCCTCTGCAATCACTCTCCCTCCTTGTGCAGTACTCTGCAATCACTCTCCTTCCTGTGCAGTACTCTCCTCTGCAATCACTCTCCCTCCTTGTGCACTACTCTCCTCTGCAATCGCTCTCCCTCCTTGTGCTGTACTCTCCTCTGCAATCACTCTCCCTCCATGTGCTGTACTCTCCTCTGCAATCGCTCTCCCTCCATGTGCAGTACTCTCCTCTGCAATCACTCTCCCTCCATGTGCTGTACTCTCCTCTGCAATCGCTCTCCCTCCTTGGGAAGTTCTGCCTTCTAAAGTTCATCCTTCCTCTCTTGCTGACAGCACCGGATATGGATGTCTGTCCTTCCTTAGACATTGCAGAGAGAATGTCCATATCTCCTTCATTGGCCACACTCTCTCTCCTCATATACACTGTGATGGCAGGCCCTGACGCCTCTTCTTCCTTTTGGCCCTGGGGGTGTAATCTCTCTGATGACTGTTGCTGCACAGGACCACCCCTGCCCATTGTATACTCCTCCCTTCTCTCTGCACTCCTGGCACCAGAGTCCATACTGAGTCTATAGGACCTATGTATCCAAAGGTGCCTTTCTCCATCACTATACATGGTTTTCATTGGCACTTACTGTTGGCAATAATATGAATCCCTCCAAAATTCGCAACAATTTAGGAAAAGACATGTCCTGCAGCTGTGTGATGCTCACTAGTGATATTGGCCCCAAGTGGTTATGGTTATGTTACTGCTTCATCCAACCAGTCTCTGTGGATATGAGCAAAATTTAAAAAAGTTGAAAAGAAAAACAACAAAAAAACTATTTAAATTATAAAGAAATGTAAAAAAATATTTTCCATCTGTTCTCACCATTCTGAGATGGCAGTAACAAAACATGCATGGCAGCATGACATGGCTCCCCCAAGCAAACTTACTGCCACAGGTATGGCTGGTGTTAACCCTTTGATGTATCGGGCAAAGTTTTTTCTAGTAATAGATCTGTACGCCCTTTAATATGTCCTGGAAACATGTCTGGACCTCATGAAATCCTTGTTTAACTGCTGCTAAATAAACTAATGTTTCAATTCCACTGAGACTCCGACAAAGCCGATAATTTTTTAAATGTATTCATGCATCACCATTCACATTTATTTTGGAAATATCCAAGATAGAGTCTCTATGGACGGCGAACATCAGCCTAATAATGCCATTTAAATGTTCTGCCCATGCATGGGTGCGTCTTTACAGTGACTTTAATTAGCAAAGCGCACTGTGTTTCATGTAAGGTATCCCCCAGTGTACACAAAGCTAATACACAGGTAGCACCGCCGCGCATTGTACCATGATTCAGTGGCTGGATGGCTACAGAGGAGGAGGGGGGGGTGCGAGGCACAATAATTTGTGATAATTAAACTTGCCATTTGATAAAGAATGAAACGTCCGGCTCTACACTCCTTTCCAGCAATTACTGTCACCTCCGCTATGCTAATTTTATGGCCACAGAGTTTGTGATAAAAAGACTCATTATAATAATCTTTGTTCTGGGTGTTCTTGATGTTACGCTGTTATAAACCCATGTAATCGTGGTAACAATGTGCCGTACAAGTGCACTAATTGCCTACACAAGGAGTGGAGGCAGCCATTGTATGGGCGATACCAACAGTCCCCCAGCCCTGGTACCTTGGGTTCCTTTTCCACCAGGACATGATCTCTGTGCTTCTGTAAGTGTGTTGTATTGCGTGAGGTCGCGGATCCCCGTTCACAGCATAGGAGGACGCGGATCCCCGTTCACAGCATAGGAAGACGCGGATTCCTCCATTCACAGCATAGGAGGACGCGGATCCCCGTTCACAGCATAGGAAGATGCGGATCCCCGTTCACAGCATAGGAAGACGCGGATCCCCGAACACAGCATAGGAAGACGCGGATCCCCGTTCACAGCATAGGAGGACGCGGATCCCCGTTCACAGCATAGGAGGACGCGGATCCCCGTTCACAGCATAGGAGGACGCGGATCCCCGTTCACAGCATAGGAGGACGCGGATCCCCGTTCACAGCATAGGAGGACGCGGATCCCCGTTCACAGCATAGGAGGACGCGGATCCCCGTTCACAGCATAGGAGGACGCGGATCCCCGAACACAGCATAGGAAGACGCGGATCCCCGTTCACAGCATAGGAGGACGCGGATCCCCGTTCACAGCATAGGAAGACGCGGATCCCCGCTCACAGCATAGGAAGACGCGGATCCCCGCTCACAGCATAGGAAGACGCGGATCCCCGCTCACAGCATAGGAAGACGCGGATCCCAGTTCACAGCATAGGAAGACGCGGATCCCCGTTCACAGCATAGGAAGACGCGGATCCCCGTTCACAGCATAGGAAGACGCGGATTCCTCCATTCACAGCATAGGAAGACGCGGATCCCCGTTCACAGCATAGAAAGACGCGGATTCCTCCATTCACAGCATAGGAAGACGCAGATCCCTGTTCACAGCATAGGAAGACGCATGTGTACCAGAGCAAGTGCGCACGTAGGGCCTGATTCAGAGGTGCACACTATTGCAGCCAAGATTGCGTCTTTATGCCGATAGTATTTGTACAGAGGTAACCACCGGTCACCGCTGTGCATATAAAGATGCACCATCAACCGTGCCATCGCACATTGCCCAAGCCCTACCAAGGTGAACATGGCCGTCTGCGTCAGTCTAACGGCGTCTTTAGACAGTCGCTGACCGCAACACACCCACGTCTTTTTATCCAACCCCCCTCCCCAATACCTCCAGAGAACACATGATAATAGCACATACATTAATATATCTAAGAGGTAAAACACCTGGAGTTAGGGTTAGGCTCCGAGAGGAGTAGTTAGGAGTTAGGCACTAGGGAGAGGGGAGGGTTAGGCTGCGGAAGGAGAGGTTAGGAGTTAGGCACTAGGGGGAGGGGAGGGTTAGGCACTAGGGGGAGGTTAGGGTTAGGCTGCAGGAGAAGAGGTTAGGAGTTAGGCCCTAGGGGGAGGGGAGGGTTAGGCTGCGGGAGTGGAGGGTTAGGCACTAGGGGGAGGTTAGGGTTAGGCTGTGGGAGAAGAGGTTAGGAGTTAGGCACTAGGGGGAGGTTAGGGTTAGGCTGCGGGAGGAGAGGTTAGGAGTTAGGCACTAGGGGGAGGTTATAGTTAGACTATGAGAGGACAGGTTAGGAGTTAGGCACTAGGGGGAAGTTAGGGTTAGGCTGTGGGAGAAGAGGTTGGGAGTTAGGCACTAGGCAGAGATTAGGGTTAGGCTGCGGGAGGAGAGGTTAGGAGTTAGGCACTAGGAGGAGGTTATAGTTAGGCTATGAGAGGAGAGGTTAGGAGTTAGGCACTAGAGGTAGGTTAGGGTTAGGCTGCGGGAGGAGAGGTTAGGAGTTAGGCCCTAGGGGGAGGTTATGGTTTGGCTGTGGGAAGAGAGATTAGGAGTTAGGCACTAGGGGGAGATTAGGGTTAGGCTGCGGGAGGAGAGGGTTAGGCACTAGGGGGAGGTTAGGCTGCGGGATGAGAGGTTGGTATTAGGCTGCGGGAGGAGAGGTTAGGAGTTAGGCACTAGGTGGAGATTATGGCCCTCATTCAGAGCCGTACGCTCTGAGCAGAGCGCACGCTCTGAATGAGGGCCGCCCTCCATAAAAATGGAGCGTCCTCCAGGACGCTCGTATAGCTGTGGGTCACCACCCACAGCCTATACGAGCGTGCAGTTTGATGGCCGCGATGGTCTTGACCATCGCGACCATCGAAACTGCGAGCCGGAGCCTGCGGTTGAGGTTTTCAACCGCAAGCCCCGGAGTGATTTTGGCTCTATCGGAGCCAAAATCACTCCCACTGACATCACTAGTGATGTCAGTGGGCCGGCTTCTGACGGGAGGCATTCCCGTGGGAACGCCCCCATCGGGGAGGCACGCCCCCGGCACGCCCACCAAAGGGGGCGTGCTGTCAATCAACATCGACAGCACGCCTCCTTTGATCAGACACAACGAGCGAAGGACTTTCCTTCGCTCATCGCGTCTGGCGCATGCGCACGACGGAGCTCCCTCCATCGTGCGCATGCTCAGTGCAGACCATCGACCCACTTGCGAGCGGACAGCCGCTTGCGAGTGGGTCTGAATCAGGGCCTATGTTTTGGCTGTGGGAGGAGAGGTTAGGAGTTAGGTACTAGGGGGAGGTTAGGGTTAGGCTGCGGGAAGATAGGGTTAGGCACTAGGGGGAGGTTAGGGTTAGGCTGCAGGATGAGAGGTTAGGAGTTAGGCACTAGGAGGAGGTTAGGATTAGGCTGCGGGAGGAGAGGTTAGGAGTTAGGCACTAGGGGGAGGTTAGGCTTAGGCCGCGGGAGGAGAGGTTAGGAGTTAGGCACTAGGGGGAGGTTAGGCTTAGGCCGCGGGAGGAGAGGTTAGGAGTTAAGCACTAGGGGGAGGTTAGGGTTAGGCTGCAGGAAGAGAGGTTAGGAGTTAGGCACTAGGGGGAGGTTAGGGTTAGGCTGTGGGACGGGAGGTTAGGGTCAGGCATAGGGGGGAGTGTCAGGATTAGGTTGTGCGAGGGGAGAGTGATTGGTTGGTTAAGATTAGGGGTTACCATTACTTACCGCTGGAACCATCTATAACAGCCATAACTCATGAACAGCTGACCGTCGGACCCAGAAGACACTGCCGGAGCTGCTGGAGATACGTTACCAGGTAACTGTTTTGTCGACATTCTAATGATGTTGACATTATGATTATGTTGACATTCTCATGTTGACATTAGAAATATCGACATGAACAATGTCGACAAAATATACCATACCCTAAACAGAAGGTGAGATGACCCTGCCCAGGTGAGCTTACAATCTAAGAGGTGTGGGGGAAAAGCTGCTGCATTCTGCGTTGATACATGTTGGACATGAATGTAGCACAATGTTATCAGCACAAGTGGCTCATTACTCTCAGTGTAGGCATCCAGGGCCCATGGTAACAAGCACTAGGCACCACTACAGCCTGCAAATCCATTCTGCGTCTCCTGCTCCTCTGATGTCACTGGTCCCAAGAGAACAGAAGGGGCCCCATTCTTATCATTACTGGTTACCCCCACAAAAACGCTGCTGGCAACAGGCACCCCTAAACAGCAGAGAATTGCCATCTTTCTGCCTGTTACAATGCCGGATGAACACAGAGCTCCAGAGAGACATTAAAACTAACCCCATGTGAGAGCAAATCATATAAATGACATGAAATATTCCACTTTTTACAAGTCAGCACAGACATTTGCAACGAGCAAGACGTATCGGTGTAATTATAAGTTTCCAGCCAGCTAAAACTCCTCCATAGATGGTCGACCTGAGCGCACAGTGCCTCTCCCAGCTCTGATGAATACGTAGCCTGCGGCTCATTGTAATTGCTGTTATTATGGTGGGTAAATGGTACCATCTACGCTGTATGCCAGCAAGTATTATATCTACAATTCAACTTACTTTACATTGCAAAAATCAGCGGTGTTAGGTGCAGTAAAGGATATAATATATGTATATGAGTTTTTCAACAGCGTATCTAAAATATCACTCTCAAAAGAGCATATATAATTTACAGCGTGGTCTAGTACGAGTCTGTATCTCATAGAAGAATGCAAAAATATTGATTTTTATGACTAAACCCCCCCCTCTTTTCCAAGCTGTAAAATGCAGTCAATGTATTGCAGAAATAATAGCGTGTACCATCATTCCCAACTCACAAATATTTAAAATTGCGATTCCTTAAACAAGTAACTATAATCAACGCCTCTGATGAAACCACAGACAAGCGGAGAAACGCGTTGCTAATTATTATAAGCTAGAGATTAGCAGCAGCTGTCTTCTCTATGAGTGGAAACTTGTCTCGGCTGGAATCGTGGAACAGGAATGAAAATTCATCTGAATGAGTTCTGTATTCAGTGAGGTGAGATACTAAACTAAACAGAGTTCATTCAGAGATCGCATCCGCGCACCAGAGCAGAGAGCGACACCTCAGACAGGGAAGAGGAACTGCACGGGGTGTGACAGATGCAGGGTGCTAGAATGAACACTAGATATACACGGGGATGGAAGTTTGAACTTTAATCGCACAGAGATGGCCCCTGGGCTTTTTATGAAAAGCTGAGTTTGGCCATTTTTAAAAATGTAACCAAAAGCCATCTTGTTCCAAGGCGGATGTGGTCTAATAGATTGACAGTGCATAGATCAACACCAGATGGTCGACAAGCAATATGTCAATGTGTTCAAAAGGTCGACATGGACAAGGGTCATCTAGAAAATGGTTGACAGCGCAGAAGGTCAACAGGGTTCAAATGGTCGACACACAAATAAAATCCATGTACACGATTAGTCATTTCTATTCATTGTTCACCAAACTAGTTTTTGTCAGCACCGTGTGCCATGCAGTTATATGTGTCCCCCTGTGTCTGATAGTTTGGCCAGCGCTGCCCTAGAACCCATTATACAGTGTTAATGCTACAAAGTGGACAACGCAGCAGTGAGAATTCTCCACACTACACTATAATGGGTTTGGTTTTTACGGCACTTTACAGGCTTTTACTAAGGCCTGAAAAATGCAAAGACGTGAATGAGCTCTTAATGTAAAACTTGTATCCTTGGATCACTTTAAGAAGGAGCGGGATTATTGATGCCAAAAATAATGCCAGGATGTGAAAGGACTTTTTATGCAGGACCAGCATCAGCTAGCAGGAGGCGATACAGAGCAGATTTACGGGGCACCGCCTTCCAGGCCATTGATGGCAAGCTATCATAGCTATGTACTGTATGTGTAGTGTTGTTCCACACATCGTGGCTGTGTACACAATACATCAATGCGATTTATGCAGAATTCAGGAGCTAGTCAGCCATATTTAAGAGCCATCTGGACATTTCAAGGTGCCAGGAAAAACGTGCATCTTCCGAGATTCATAGAAATTACCTACACTAAGGTTAGACATTAGCTGCATAATTTAGGGCACAATGGCCTCCCAGCTACATATATATTATACCTGATGTGTATAATGTCAGCTTCCTCCTCTCCCACAATAATAATACTCTATTATGGGACAGTTCACTGCCAGGATTTATATTGGTTACTATAATAATTTGGGACAATGGGTTTTCTACTGTGCTAAGGACACATATCATCCGGGAGCGTCTCTTTACCTCTTCAGTATGCAGCCGGCTCTCTCCCCTAACTGTACAATTAATACATCTTACCCATAAACGGCGAGGAATTGGGGAGCGGAATGAAGGGCATAAAATACGCCGCCAAACTACTCACATCGAGTTTTTCTCCATAAAACAAGAGTGCGCTTAATCTTGCCTTTTGCTACAGGAGAGGGAGTAGTGTATCTCTCCGCCAATGCCCCCAAAATGAATAACATTATAAGGAGAGGTACGTTTAATGCAGACACATATATTTCCACCGGATTCTCGCTACACAAGGGGCTGGCGTGATAACAGGAGACCCGCGCGAGGAATAATACAGCCGGCCCAGCGGGACAATGCCTAAATTTATTACGGGGGAATGGCGGACATTTATAAAGCAGGAGAACGGAGTACCTAGGATTTATGGCGCTCACCTGGATCCAGGAGATATATAGCTGCCGTATACAGCGGAGCATGGATGCTGCTGAGTGATATATATCTGCCAGGGAGGGAAAAGACATTATCCACTATATGTAATTCCTGCCAAGGAAATATTCATTAAATAGGAGTCTGTGTTTGTGCTGTGCATTATTACGCACTACACAATAATATTATCAGAGCCCTCCAGTACCGTCATTTGTACAGAAAAAGTAACCCACGAATTACGGCGGCTGTACAGCGGAATAAACTGATAGTCAGCAACTATTCCCGCTGCCGGGAGATATACTGGGGGTTTTGTTTCAATGCAATGTGACATTACCCTGATTATTTTTTTATCTTTAGAACTGCAGAATATACGATGTAGTCATGTTACTCAGGAATAGAATACAATAATATATTGTCTGCAGCAGTCATACCTGGAACATGCCTTGTTGAATAATGATATGTTATAGTAGGCAAGTTCCTTCCTATTAAACACTTACCTATTGTATTTACTGTGTTATGTTTAATATTAGTAGGAGAGAACTTACAGTAGGTTTTAGGAAACATTTAAAAAATGTTTTGTTTTTTTACTACATTACAGGAATTTTATGTGATTTTGTTATATTTGTTTGTGTTGTTTACACACACACACATACACAAACATATATACAGACACACACATATACACACATATATACCTAAACACACACATATACACACATACACACGCAGACAAACATATATACACACACACATATATACCTACAAACTAGGGGTGAGCGGGTTCGGATTTCTGAAATCCGAACCCCCCCGAGCCCCCCCGATCCGAGTCCGATCCGAGTCAGGCTCGACTTTTCCCGCCTGACTCGGATCTGAAATCGAGGCAAAACGTCATCATCCCGCCTTCCGAGTCTCGCGGGTTTTGGATCCTATATAAGGTACCCGCGTCGGCGCCATTTTCTCACTCGGCTGTGGACAGTGAAGAGGGAGGGTGGGAGTTAGGGCTGTGTAGTGTAGTGTAGTGTAGTGTAGTGTAGTGCTGCTGTTGTCCACTACTTCAAAGTCCATAGGGGCTGGCTGTGTTGTGCTGTGCTGCTGTTGTTAATAGGGGCTGTGTCCACTACTTCAAAGTCCATAGGGGCTGGCTGGACTGTGTTGTGCAGTCAGTTCTCCATAGGGGCTGTGTCCACTCCAAAGTCCTGTGCAGTGTCCCAGTCCTAAAGGAGTGCTGTAGTGTTGTCCAGGGGGTGCTCTGTCCATCAGGGGTGCTCCCCCCAAGTGCTAAAAAAATAATATATTTTCTGTGTTTGTGAATTGTGTGCGCAGTAGCCGCACGTGCATCAACAAAGTAGTGCCAAGCGTGCGCCTGTGTCATAAGTAAAGGGCCGGCTGGCTTGACCGTTAAAGGGTGCTGTAACCCCCGAAAGTACACTCCAGTCCAAACCAAAAAAAAAATTATTTTCTGTGTTTGTGAATTGTGTGCGCAGTAGCCGCACGTGCATCAACAAAGTAGTGCCAAACGTGCGCCTGTGTCATAAGTAAAGGGCCGGCTGGCTTGACCGTTAAGGGTGCTGTAACCCCCGAAAGTACACTCCAGTCCAAACCAAAAAAAAAATTATTTTCTGTGTTTGTGAATTGTGTGCGCAGTAGCCGCACGTGCATCAACAAAGTAGTGCCAAGCGTGCGCCTGTGTCATAAGTAAAGGGCCGGCTGGCTTGACCGTTAAGGGTGCTGTAACCCCCGAAAGTACACTCCAGTCCAAACCAAAAAAAAAATTATTTTCTGTGTTTGTGAATTGTGTGCGCAGTAGCCGCACGTGCATCAACAAAGTAGTGCCAAGCGTGCGCCTGTGTCATAAGTAAAGGGCCGGCTGGCTTGACCGTTAAGGGTGCTGTAACCCCCGAAAGTACACTCCAGTCCAAACCTAAAAAAAAAAATTTTCTGTGTTTGTGAATTGTGTGCGCAGTAGCCGCACGTGCATCAACAAAGTAGTGCCAAGCGTGCGCCTGTGTCATAAGTAAAGGGCCGGCTGGCTTGACCGTTAAAGGGTGCTGTAACCCCCGAAAGTACACTCCAGTCCAAACCAAAAAAAAATTATTTTCTGTGTTTGTGAATTGTGTGCGCAGTAGCCGCACGTGCATCAACAAAGTAGTGCCAAGCGTGCGCCTGTGTCATAAGTAAAGGGCCGGCTGGCTTGACCGTTAAGGGTGCTGTAACCCCCGAAAGTACACTCCAGTCCAAACCAAAAAAAAAATTATTTTCTGTGTTTGTGAATTGTGTGCACTGTGGCTGCACGTGCATCAACAAAGGAGCAGCGCCAAGCGTGCGCCTGTGTCCCATAAGTAAAGAGCCGGCTGGCTCATTTCTTAAAGGGTGGTGTAACCCACAAAGTGCACTACTCTCCAGCAAAAATAAAATAATATTTTCTGTGTTTGTGTGCGCTTTAGCCGCACGTATATATATCAATATAACATAAATGGAGGACCAAACTTTCTCCGATAAAAATAAAATAGGGAAAGATCAAGAACCTCTTCCTCCTAGTGCTGTTGCTGCTGCTGGGAGTTGTTCATCATCCCAGAGAGGAAGTAGGAACATCACTACTTTTACTAAACAATTGACCCTCCAACAGTCCCTAGCGATGAGGATGAAGTACGACAGCAGTCATCCTGAAGCAAAACGTATAACTGAGGCCTTGACTGCTATGTTGGTGTTAGACGTGCGTCCGGTATCCGACATTAGTGCAGTGGGATTTAGACAATTGATGGAGGTAGTGTGTCCTCGGTTCCAAATCCCGTCTAGATTCCACCTGCATCCTCAAAGCAGCAGCGACAAGCGTGCGTCTGTCTGTTAAAGGGTGGTGACACCTCAAAGTGTTCTACACAAACAATTAAAATATTGTTCTTTTTTTTCGGTCTTTGTGAAATGTGTGGGCTGTAGCCGCACCTGCATCCTTAAAGCAGCAGCGACAAGCGTGCGTCTGTCTGTTAAAGGGTGGTGACACCTCAAAGTGTTCTACACAAACAATTAAAATATTCTTCTTTTTTCTGTCTTTGTGAATTGTGTGGGCTGTAGCCGCACTTGCATCCTCAAAGCAGCAGCGACAAGCGTGCGTCTGTCTGTTAAAGGGTGGTGTAACCCTCAAAGTGTGCTCCACAAACAATAAAAATATTCTTTTTTTTTTTCTGTCTTTGTGAATTGTGTGGGCTGTAGCCGCACTTGAATCCTCAAAGCAGCAGCGACAAGCGTGCGTCTGTCTGTTAAAGGATTACATCGGTGACAGCATCCAAGTAGGCATGTCAGACAGTCCGTACCTGTACTGGCAGGAAAAAGAAGCAATTTGGAGGTCCCTGTACAAACTGGCTCTATTTTACCTGAGTTGCCCCCCCTCCAGTGTGTACTCCGAAAGAGTGTTTAGTGCAGCCGGGAACCTTGTCAGCGAAAGGCGTAGGAGGTTGCTTCCACAAAATGTGGAGAAGATGATGTTCATAAAATGAATTATCAACTCTTCCAGGGAGACCAGCCTCCAGAACGTACAGAGGGACCTGTGGTTCCAGCAGGGACGAATTAATACTCTGTGAGGATGAGGATGTACACACTGAAGAGGGTGAGGAATCGGTGGATGAGGAGGATGAGGATGACATCTTGCCTCCGTAGAGCCAGTTTGTGCAGGGACACATTAATTGCCAGCTTGTTTTGTGGGGGCCCAAACGAACCAATCATTTCAGCCACAGTTGTGTGGCAGACCCTGGCGCTGAAATGATTGATTTGTTAAAGTGTGCATGTCCTGTTTATACAACATGAGGGTGGGTGGAAGGGCCCAAGGACAATTCCATCTTGCACTTCTTTTTTTTCTTTGCATTATGTACAGTTTGGGGCCTAGTTTTTCTAACTGCCATCCTGTCTGCCACTGCAGTGTCACTCCTAGATGGGTCACGTGTTTGTGCCGCCCACTCGTGTCGCTTAGCATAGTCATCCAGCTACCTCGGTGCAACCTTTTGGACATGAAAACACTATTGTGAGGTGTGAGGTGTTCAGAATAGACTGGAAATGAGTGGAAATTAAGGTTATTGAGGTTAATAATAGCATAGGAGCAGAGAAACCAACAAATTCTGTGATTTTAGCTGTTTTTATGCTTTTTTAAAAAAAAATACAGATCCAAAACACAAAACCCAGAACCCAAAACACGGAAGGGTGGTTTTGGCAAAACCAATCCAGATCCAAAACACGAAGAAAGATCCAGATCCAAAACCAAAACACAAAACACGAAAAGTGGCCGGTGCACACCCCTACTACAAACACATATACACACATACACACATACACAAACATATATACAGACACACACATATATACCTACAAACACATATACACACATACACAAACATATATACAGACACACACATATACACACATATATACCTACACACACATATACACACATACACACGCAGACAAACATATATACACACACACATATATATATATATATACAAACACACACACATACACAAACATATATACAGACACACAGATATATACCTACACACACATACACACACAGACAAACATATATACACACATATATATATACACACACAAACATATACACACACATACACACACAAACATACAGACACACACATACATGTATACACACATACACACACATATCTACTAGAGATGAGCGGTTCGGATTCTGTGGAATCCGAACCGCTCCGAACATTGGGGATCCGAGTCCACCCGAACCCTGTTCGGGTGTTCACCGCCTGACTCGGATCCCCGTTCGGGGCCGAACGGCAGCCGCCTGATGTCGGATTCTCACTAGAGAATCCGACATCAGGTCTCCTATTGTGTAGGGCAGAGCCCTACACAGATACAAACACACAGCCGCCAGCGGCAGCTGTGTGTTTGTTACAGCAGCCAATGAGAGTCACACAGACTCTCATTGGCTGCTGCACGGAGGGAGCCGGCTGGAGCTCACACATGAGCTCCGTCTTCCGGCTCCCTCCTCAGCGTGTGACAGGCTCAGCAGAGCGGACGGCGCGGGAGCGGGGATACAGGTAAGTTTTATTTTTTTTATTTTTTTACTTGTCAAAGGTCCGGGGGAGCTACTGGGGGGGGGTCTGCACTACTGGGGGGGTCTGCTACTGGGGGGGGCTATACTACTGGGGGGGCCATACTACAGAGGGGCCTGCTACTGGGGGGGCTATACTACTGGGGGGGGTCTGCACTACTGGGGGGGGTCTGCTACTGGGGGGGGCAATACTACTGGGGGGGCCATACTACAGAGGGGCCTGCTACTGGGGGGGGCTATACTACTGGGGGGGGGTCTGCTACTGGGGGGGCCATACTACTGGGGGGGATCTGCACTATTGGGGGGCCATACTACAGAGGGGCCTGCTACTGGGGGGGGGCTATACTACTGGGGGGGTCTGCACTACTGGGGGGGTCTGCTACTGGGCGGGGCTATACTACTGGGGGGGCCATACTACAGAGGGGCCTGCTACTGGGGGGGGGCTATACTACTGGGGGGGGTCTGCTACTGGGGGGGCCATACTACTGAGGGGCCTGCTACTGGGGGGGGCCATACTACTGGGGGGGCCATACTACAGGGGGGGCCATACTACAGGGGGGGCCCATACTACAGGGGGGGCTACTACTGGAGCAGCCTACTACTGGGGGGGCCTGCTACTGGGGCAGCCTACTACTGGGGGAGCCATACTACTGGGGGGGCATACTACTGGGTGGCATGCTAATGGGGGGCATACTACTGGGGGGGCCTGCTAATGGGGGACATACTACTGGGGGGGGCCTGCTAAGGGGGGGCATACTACTGGGGGGCATTCTACTGGGGGCACTGCATAGTGGACCCTACTACTAAGGGGACTGCATAGGGGGCACCACTGCTGGGGGACATTGTGTAAGGGACACCGCTACTGTGGGCATTGTGTAAAAGGGTCACTACTGTGGGCATTGTGTAAAAGGGGCACTACTGTGTGTCGTAACATAAATAAGAGACACTACTTTATGGTGTAATGTGAATCAGGCCCTATGTGCGGTGTAATGCTAATAAGATTGTGCACTGTGACTCCTAGGGCCGTAGCCCACTTTGTAAACAAGTACTGTGACTCTGCTGGCCGTACCCCACTGGGTGGGTGCACTACTTTTCATTTCTGCCACTGCTGTGTGGCAATGTGTCATAGATGTGCTTTATACTGTGGTGTCTGTGTCGTTGTGCCGCTGCTTTGTCGCTTAGTAACCAGTCAGCTCACTGCAACCTTTGGCCAATAATGTTGAAAACAATATTATAAGCTGTGATATGGTCTAAATTGACTGGAAATTAATGTTATTGAGGTTAATAATACTCTAGGAAGAAAAAAAAGACCAATTTATGTGATTTTAGCTTTTTTTGTCAATTTTTGTAAAAAAATCCAAATCCAAATCCAAATCCAAAGCCAGTCATCGCAGTTTGGCAAATCCAAATCCAAATCCAAAGCCGGACGACGAATTAGAACCAAATCCAAATCCAAATCCGGCAAAAATGGTCTGGCGCACATCCCTAATATCTACACACATACACACAAACATACACACATATACACAGTGTTACACACACAAACATACATAAACATATACACACACATATGTACAGACACACACACACACACACACACAAATCTATTATGCACAAAGCGTAGTAGCAAGATTTAAGTAAAGAAGATTTACAAAGGCCATCGGAGAATTGGGGATATGGCGGATAAGACGGATCTTAGAGGTCGTTACAAGTCATCCTACTCGGTCAATCTATCTATTGGGACTAAAGCAAAAATAACCATAATATTAGGATTGATTATTATGTAAATGAGAAGTGACTATTTCCGTTAATAAATGGCAAAATATAAGACCCAGCATTCATTTTACTCAGATCATGTTTATTTAATAAGTGCTCAGCCACTTGATATCTTATGCCCTATATATTCTTTATTAATAGTGATGGTAATGGAAATTTATAACCATATCTGAGACTTTGGGGTATATTTACTAAAGTGTGGGTTTACAAAAGTGGAGAACGCACTGGCACGCCTGCGTTTCGCTGACCACCCCCCTGTCACACCACTGAACGGTCACTTCCTGTCAATCAGTGTATAATGACGTTGCGTCCTCACTGCGATGCATGCACAGTACGCAACAATCGGCCTATTGCGTGCGTATAAGCAACTGCGTTCCTCGCTGAATCAGGCCCTGAATGAGGGAAACTGCAAAGCTTTGGTAAGTGAATTCAAATTGTATCACTATAATAATCATACATACACTTAGTGCTAGGGAGGGATACAGCATCATCAGTGGCGTCACAAGGGGGGTGCAGGCCGCACCCGGGTGTCACCCGCCGAGGGGTGACACCAAGGTGTAGACTGACACTCCCCCACAGTGATAGGAGCTGGGTGCTGCACTGTAGTAGTAAGTGCAGCACCCGGCTCCTGACACTGTGAGGGAGCCGGCACTGCAACACAAGGCAGTCAACACCCCCTGCAACCCCCCAGTAATATTAGGAGCGGGACCACGGGGGATCGTCCCGCGAGGCCACGCCCTTATCACCAGGTGACACCGCGGGGAGGGACACCGCTGAGCATCACCTGGCCCTTTGCACAATTTGAGGGGCTCTCCAGAGGGAATGTAGTTAGGTGACCGCCGAATGGGATGCCGGCATTCGAAAATATGAATTGAGATGCCGACGCCGGAATCCTGACAGCCAGCATCCCGAACGCAAGTATAGCGGGATGTTTAAGCACCACAGGAGGGGTTAGGGTGAGGCTGCGGGGAAGCGGAGGTTAATGTTAGGCTGCGGACAGGGGGGGTTAGGTTTAGGCACCACTGGGGAAGGAGGGGGGTTAGGCTTAGGGTCTAAAGAGGGATGGTTAGGTTTAGGCACTAGCGGGGAAGGTTAGGGTGTGGGGGGGAGGGTTAGAATACGTATTCAGCCCCTCTCGGGTTTCTGAGCATCGGGATGCTGCTGTCGGTCTCCCATACCGGACCCCTACAGAGGACCCACTCTGCAATTCTGGGGATGACCCTCTGATAGCTCAGTCATCTGTATGACGCTCATTAGTCTGATGCAATATTATATGGTGTATCACAGATATAGCTGTATGATAATGAGGAAACAGCAATGTTTAGGCTGTGATGTCCTGCCAGACATAGTGAGCGGCTGATTGGTATCGGTGTGCAGGCCCCTAGCTCGGTCAGGTCCGTACCCCGCATAAGCCTCCAGTATTGTAGTGTTGCCTCAGTGTAATAGCTAATTGTCCTTGTCAATGATACCATGTGTAATATAGGAGCGATATATATAAATACTGTTAATGAATAAAATAAATGTAATGAATAACACACTTGGGGGTAATTTACTAAAGTGAGAGTTTTTAGAAGTGGAGATGTTGCCCATAGCAACAAGCAGATTCTAGCTATTATCTTCTAGAAGGTGCTAGATAAATGTTAAGTAGAATCTGATTAGTTGCTATGGGCAACATCTCCACTTCTAAAAACTCTCATGTCAGTAAATGAACCCCCCGTAGTTAATCTGCAGCAGTGCTCAGAACTGAGATCTTTGTAATCATCTTTGTATATACAGGGCCCATAGATATATGATTTATACACACAGGCAGCTTTGCAATTCCGTCCTTGCAATAATGCAAATGCAGCAGGAGGTGTATGACACCCCCTGTATGACATCCCCTGTATGACACCGCCTGTATCACACCGCCTGTATGACACCCCCCTGTATGATACCCCCCTGTATAACACCGCCTGTATGACACCCCCCTGTATGACACCCCCTGTATGACATCCCCCTGTATGACACCGCCTGTATGACATCCCCTGTATGACATCCCCTGTATGACACCGCCTGTATCACACCGCCTGTATGACACCCCCTGTATGACACCCCCCTGTATGACACCCCCTGTATGACATCCCCCTGTATGACATCCCCCTGTATGACACCCCCTGTATGACATCCCCCTGTATGACATCCCCCTGTATGACACCCCCCTGTATGACACCCCCCTGTATGACACCCCCTGTATGACATCCCCCTGTATGACACTCCCTGTATGACATCCCCTGTATGACACTCCATGTATAACACCCCCTGTATGACATCCGCTGTATGACACCCCCTGTATGACACCCCCTGTATAACACCCCCCTGTATGATACCCCCTGTATGACACCCCCCTGTATGACACCCCCCTGTATGATACCCCCTGTATGACACCCCCCTGTATGACACCCCCTGTATGACACCCCCCTGTATGACCCCCTGCTGCATTTGCAATCCCAGCACTGCGACCAAGGTCTCAAGCTGGGATCATTGCGACCATCGGTGGTCGATGGTGGATGGCATCTGTCAATCAGGCAGAGGCATTGGAGGCCATGCGTGCGTCTCAGCAGGATCCATTCTGCACACTCGCAGAATGGGTCCTGCGCACGCACAGATTCCCGATAATCGTGAATCTGCGTTCAGCGTTGCAGCTTGCATGCACCTTGAATCAGGCCCATAGAGAGAAGGGCTGCTGTTGTGTAACTCTGTGATCCGCCTCACGTTCTGATTACACTATGGGGGAGGATTTACTAAAGGTCCATTTATTTTGTTTTTCTGGGGCTAAATCTGACACATTTACTAATATTTAAAAAATAAACAAATAAAAAATTATCTGTTAGTAAATGCCTGATTTATCCCCAGAAACATAACATCGATGTTGATCGATTTTCACCGATTGTCATCAATTGTAGGAAGAGACGTAGTTGCGGCCACATCCGACTCCAAATAAGCCCCTTTAAAGAGATTACCAGGGACCAGCAAACTCACAGAGCAACCAGAGATTTATTTAAAAGTAAATCTACCTTCAAACACCTGTTGAAAACTCAAAAACACAAATCTCTTGCCACCTGATAGACAAATTGAGAATAAATGAATGTTTTAGCAACATATGTAAATCATAAAAACTGTCAATGCCTTCCGCAGTGTGTTTCCATGGTTACAGGTGTCTCTAATGAAAGTCAGTTATTAAGAAGCTGTCAGAAGGCGGCAACGTTGCATTTCTGAGTTCTCAATGGGTCATTTCAGGCACAAGTCCTATTTCAAAAAAATTATCAGGAGTTTTACATATACAGTAGGTTGTAACTGACCTTCCTAACCAACAAATGTAGTCATGGAAACTGTTTATGCATTCCACATTTCATCTCCATGGCTACAAGTGTATCTAAAGAGGAATTCCACTTGGAAATTATTTTGCCTAATTAACACCAATGAACCGGGTACTACAACATACTGGACTGAGCATGAATGCAAGAATATTGCGGATTAAAATAAACCATTTATTTTGAAGTGCACAATGTTTTTAAAGGCATCGATCGTTGTTCTTTTTACTCAATAATTGGAATCTAGCAGGAAACGTCACTGTATAAAACTAGAGCGGAGCTAAAATTAAATTATTATATGCAGCAACCATATTACATACAAATTATTATGCTGAAGAATAATGGGATAGAGGGCCTGATTCAGAGCCGGTCGCTATTTGCGGTCGTTCGTTCAGAAAAAGGGGGTGGCTATTCAAATGAACCGTTCGCACCTTGCGGTCTGTTGCCGCCTCCATGTCTGAACGAGCGATCAAAACATGCGTTCGTTTATTTAAAAAAAACGCCCCCTGGCCGCTCGCATCCTACGTCATGTCCGCTATTTAATAGATTAATCGAGTACATCGAACAGCGTATGAACTGCTCGCTATTCTTGTGGTTGGTTTTTCCAACCACTATATTGCGAGCAGTTCTGACTATAAAACAACCAAGTGACGTGGTCGATGACGCTGCTGTATTAATTATGCACACCCATAAAACGCCCGTTTTGACCTTTAAGCACGCCTGCGTTCGGATCTCCACTCCCCGTTTTCAAGCACCTTCCCCTGTTACCACCCACATACGCCTCCTCCTGTCACTCAAAATAGCAGGCATTCGCTATTTAGCGAACAAACGATTTTCAGCCGCACTGACTGGTTCGCGCATGCGTATTACAATCCGTGCGCATGCGCAGATGTGCGAACATTGGTCAGAACGAACGGGCGGCCGCTTACGAGCGGCTCTGAATCAGGCCTAGAGTCTGACCCTGCTCTGTTACATGGGGCATATACAGTATATTAAAGGAATTTTGTAGAAAATCCTCAGAGAATTGCAGTGTTGGGAGGACTTCCACATTAATTTCCCCCGCATTTACTAAGAAGGTACCGCAGCACAGAGTGTATCAGAGATGTTTGCCACCTTCCCTCTATTATCAATCACATCGGTATCTATGAGAACTGAGGGCCTGATTCAGACCCGCTCGCAAGCGGGTTGATGGTGGGGCACTGTGCACGCTTGGCGTGCGTAAGCCCCGGAGAGAGTGAAAAATTCACTCGCTCTGTGGGGCTCGCTACAAACAGGGCGGCTGTCGATGTTGATCGACAGCTCGCCTCGTTTTGTAGGCGGGGAGGGGGGGGTGGCTGGCCAAACGGAGGCGTTCCCGAAGGAACGCCTGCCGTTTGAGGGCGGCCCTACTGACATCACTCGTGATGGCAGTAGTGAGCTTCCTGCTCTATTAGAGCTCACTGGGGCTTGCGACAGACGAGACCCTACCACAAGGGTCTCGTTGCAAACCATCGCGACCATCACCTGGCCACTCGCAAAAGCTGTAGGTGGTCACCCACAGCTATGCGAGCGGCCAGGAGGCCGGTTTAAAAAAAAAAAGCGGTCGCTGATTCAGAGTGAGCGCTCGCTTTTTGCGAACGGCTCTGAATCAAGCCCTGAGAAATTGGCAAATGTATCGGGCTCCGATCCCTAAATCTTTAGGTGGCATTAGTCGTTGTAGCCGAATTTTTATTCCATAGAAGGGAACTTCGGATGCCTCTCTGGTGGTGACTGCTCGCACATGCGTGATCTGATAACCACGGGTCAGAACACGGCAGTAAAGCAATTGCGCTAGTTATCTATATACAATTTTCTTTTCGCAGTCTGTGTTCCTACAAGAGTTTCTTGATATATTGCCCCTATATTGCCATTACCAAGATAGGCAAAGATAAGAAGTGAGACTTATCAGGGCACAGATGCATGGCATAATAAATGTACTCCACAGTCTGAACATAAGACATGTAAAACTTTCATGTTTTCTTGTGTTTTCCATATGATCCCTGTAACTGCGTTCCTTGGCCGTTCTCTCGCCATATGACACCCGATTTCCTCTTTCATCTACAGCACCCCCAGTAACACAGGTGTATTTACATTTTACAATAGGTACAGAAGCCCCTGGGGCACCATTTACAATAGGTACAGAAGCCCCTGGGGCACCTATACCCCACACCCTGCAACCAGAGGTATACTTATCTTGTGCCAGCAAGCGCATCTTCTCAGTGACAGCTTCGGGAAGATGGTGCCGTACAGTGAAAGCAAAGACTGGCACTATGCCACTGGGCAGATGGCGCTGCAGAGGAGGAGAGACCCACTTGCTGGCACAGAGTAATTATATGGGGGGGCTGGTGGGGCCTGCTGCTCAGATAAAGGGGTCCTGTTGCACACCGGCCCCCTCGGGTGTTAATACACCCCTGCCCTGAAGTACACCATGCCTCCAGTACGTCAACCCTTGGTGCCAGCGTTAGTGCCCCCCCATATAGTGATTACACAGGCGGTGATGCCACGTGTTTCTCAGGCAGTTACTGTAGAAGTGTTGATGCTGGGAGGAGGTGTGGAGGTATTTGGAGGTATTTGGTGGGAGAGTGCAGTAAAGCGCTGCCAAGTGCTGTGAGATAAAAGTGAGAACCTTTGTGCCGCACTTAGAAATCTACATCCTGAAATAAGATTTCTCTCATCTGAGCCAGATTAAGGTGAGATTGGGCATTGCCAGGCACCAGCTTTATGTCATTCTTTCTCCAAACCTCTAACCACTGCCCCAGCGAAATTGCAAAGACACCCTCGTCATATTTTTTGCACCCCCCTCCCCCAACTCCATCACCGCAAAGACCCTATATCTGACCAACTCATCCCTTTAACCACCGACATGTAATGTATACAGATGCAGGAGCTGAAGTAGAGTTAGGTACAAAACCTGTAACATAAGCCCGTATTCAATTAGAGGTGACAAGATTTCGCCTGTCTGACTTTCCGCCTCCTTCACCTGTTTCAGAGGTGAAAACTTTTTGTGCGTGTCCCCACTTTTTGCCCTGTTCAATTCCAAAACAGGCGAAAACGGACAGCGGCGAACGCAGAACAGGCGGAAAGTGCTGTCAGAAGTGGGGAAATCAGTCTGTACCCCCCAAAAATATGCACTAACATAAGAAATCAATATAGATGTGTACTAATAGCCCTAATAACAGTGTTTGGGGTACTTCAGTAGTTTAAATAGCTTCTTATTAGAGTCTTTGCACAAGTGGTGAAGAATGGCATTAAGCAGCATTTTCTGGTGACTATAAGTAGTGAAGTCAAATTTGGGGTACTTGAAAATGGGTGCTAGCGTATTTTTATGTCTCGAAAGTGAACTTTTAAAAAACGTCAAAAACGCACCTGCGGCATGCACCTGCAATCCCAAAAACACCTGACCCACACTTACAGACCCCCAAGAAGACTATCTCACTAGTTTTTATGCTTGTCCTCCCCACTTTTTAGCTCCCTAATTGAGAGTACTTTTTTGAGGTGTTCTGAGGTAATTTTTTTTACATTATTTGTTGATCTGTCCGTTGGGTTCTGAGTCATTTCCCCACGTTTGCACCCCAAAAATAACGATCTTGCTATTTTTTTTCTCCTGCTATTCATAGGAGATACGTTTCCGCCTGTTACATTACATTGAGTTTCCGCTTAGGCGAAATCGTCCTGGAATTGAATATGGAGATACTTTGAAAACAGGCGGAAAGTCCGATTCCGCGGTAACTTTTCACCAAATGGCACTTTTCGCCGAGCAATACATGAATGTGGTTACGATCTACCCTGAAATCTGAAGTTACTCTAGATAACATGATTTCCAGCAAATCTCTGTATACAAGTAAACAAGGATGTAATGTATAATGGAGTCTAACAGACCTCAAGAACCACACCAGCAGGTCACCCAACAGTAAAGCCCAAACCTTTAACTGCCCCCGGGAAGTGAGTAATTGGGATTAATAACAACCAGATTAAGTACAGAATTGTCAGACAAAAAAATGGTCAAAGTACTCAAGGTCAGGGTCACTAGCATGAATTCACAATGGTATCACAGGTTGGAGTCTAGGTCACTGGCAAAAGTGCAACACAGTAAACAAGTTGAGGTCAAGAGTACAGGAAATATATACGGATAAACTGGAGGCTTGTTCAAATTTGGTGCTAGCGTGACATCACCAACACGCCCTCCTTTTTCTTAACATTTCCCAAGGGACTGCCAACCCATACCTTAGGGGAAGTGCCACAGCCATGAATCCGGAGAAGTCAATGGAAACCAGCACGTTGCAGCTGAAGAGGAAGCCAGAAATGGGATGAACACTCCTGGGGAGCAGAGCGGACCTAAGGACCATACTGCTGAGGAGGAAGGAGGACCTGGAGGCTACAGAGTTGGATCTGGCAATTTGTCACCCAGTGGCATTTTGTGACAGTGATATTTACAGGCCCCATAAGGAACCTATAATTTCTCCAAGGAATCAGTATAACATAAACATGCTTCATATGTATATGTGCAAAAAAAAATAAAAAATCAAACCAGGATTAGTGATGGCTACGTTCTCGAACAGAGTCATAAAATGTTTTGCTGAGACCACCATTGCTTGGAAAAAGGGTACAAAATCTGTTGCAAAAAGTAGCATACCACCGACAGCCATGATGTCACAGAGGAAGGGGGTTTGTGAAAGAAAGTATAAAAAGTAGGGAAAAGTTAATTTTTGGGGGTCAGTCTACTGTTGAGTATTATCGATGTCTTAGCCTTCCCCTAGGTGCAATCTTATCTGAAAAGGTAGTGAGTGTGATTCTTCTGTTTCTGGTTTTTATTTCTGTTTTTATTCTACATTTTTTTTTTAAAGAAACTATTTCACAATTGTATCTCTGTGTTTCATTTCATCATCGTCTCTTTTATTCCATAAGCATCGTGTTCTTTAAAAAATGTATCTGTCAGAAAGTATTGCTTCTTATAACACTTCATTTATGGAGGGAATTGTTTGCTTTACGGTATCTCGGAGTAAATCAGGTTGTGATTGCAGCGCGGGAGCGTGGCAGAAATCCCAGCACTGCGGGTGAGAGCGGGCGCTGCAGCAATGATGTGGGTTTTCTGAGAAAAACATAGCGGGGGTCTAATTTGGTGAACGTGAACCTCAGATTGACTGGAGGTCTTCAAGATTGATTTTGGGGCCTGACAAAGGTGTGTTCCGTCAGGCAGAGTATGCTGGCTCGGAACACAGTGGGTCTGATAAGATATACAGGACAGCGCACAAACTAGAAGCATTCTGCAGCACAGACACTGGAGAACAAGCAGAGTGTGGTTCAGTAGTGGGGTAAGTGATGTCACCGGCATGTGCCCAAACACATCCTCCAACATAATGAGATGCCCCTAGCTAGAGACACAAATGAAAAGCGATTATCCGGATGTGCACGCCGACCTAAGGAGAGGTGTTCTTAGTCTAGTGCAAGCTTTTGGGGAAAAGCTTTTTTTCTAGGGAAACACAGCAAAGAGGCACTATGTACCTGAATTCTTACAACTGTAGAGAGAAGTTTATTGCACTCACCCCTTGCCGCACTACACCAAGCCTAACCATGTGACACTGCACCAAGCCTAAACATGTGACACTGCACCAAGCCTAAACATGTGACACTGCACCAAGCCTAAACATGTGACACTGCACCAAGCCTAAACATGTGACACTGCGCCATGCATAGCCATGCCGCACTACACCAAGCATAACCATGTGACACTGCACCAAGCCTAAACATGTGACACTGCGCCAAGCATAGCCATGCCGCACTACAACAAGCATAACCATGTGACACTGCACCAAGCCTAAACATGTGACACTGCGCCAAGCATAGCCATGCCGCACTACACCAAGCATAACCATGCCGCACTGCACCAAGCATAACCACGCGTCACTGCGCCAAGCATAACCATGCAACATTGTGCCAAGCCTAACCAATGCGACTCTGTGCCAAGCATAACCACGTGACTCTGTGCCAAGCATAACCATGCAACACTGTGGAGAGCAGAACTGTGCTACACTTAACAGACCTTACCACTACCCCATTGCAAAAAGACAAAAAAGTAAATACCTAGCATGATGCATTGGGCTGAAATGATGCCCAGCTTCTGTAGTGTATCTCACATGGAGTTGCACTGCCTGTGTAGATCCTAGCCCACCTACACCCGGAACAGCGGAGGGAAGGAGTGCTGTAATGTAGGGAACACATGCAATACCAAACAAAATAAAATATAGGGTGCTAATGAATGGTGACATCGCCTGTTGCTGCTGTCTTAATAAATCCATGTGGAATCCGGCCACAGCCCCCAGACTGCATGACGTCATGACGAGGGGGTGGAGCAGCAGTGACGGGAAGAACAGCAGCACCGCGGGAGCATCCACAGGACACTCCGGGTGCTGTATAGGTTGCAGGGTGCATGTCTGGGGCATCCACAGGACACTCCGGGTGCTGTATAGGCTGCAGGGTGCATGTCTGGAGCATCCACAGGACACTCCGGGTGCTGTATAGGCTGCAGGGTGCATGTCTGGAGCATCCACAGGACACTCCTGGTGCTGTATAGGCTGCAGGGTGCATGTCTGGGGCATCCACAGGACACTCCGGGTGCTGTATAGGCTGCAGGGTGCATGTCTGGGGCATCCACAGGACAGGACACTCCAGGTGCTGTATAGGCTGCAGGGTGCATGTCTGGGGCATCCACAGGACACTCCGGGTGCTGTATAGACTGCAGGGTGCATGTCTGGGGCACCCACAGGACACTCCGGGTGCTGTATAGGCTGCAGGGTGCATGTCTGGGGCACCCACAGGACACTCCGGGTGCTGTATAGGCTGCAGGGTGCAAGTCTGGGGCATCCACAGGACCCTCCGGGTGCTGTATAGGCTGCAGGGTGCATGTCTGGGGCATCCACAGGACACTCCGGGTGCTGTATAGGTTGCAAGGGGCATGTCTGGGGCATCCACAGGGCACTCCGGGTGCTGTATAGGCTGCAGGGTGCATGTCTGGGGCATCCACAGGACACACCGGGTGCTGTATAGGCTGCAGGGTGCATGTCTGGGGCATCCACAGGACACTCCGGGTGCTGTATAGGCTGCAGGGTGCATGTCTGGGGCATCCACAGGACACTCCGGGTGCTGTATAGGCTGCAGGGTGCATGTCTGGGGCATCCACAGGACACTCCGGGTGCTGTATAGGCTGCAGGGTGCATGTCTGGGGCATCCACAGTACACTCCGGGTGCTGTATAGGTTGCAGGGTGCATGTCTGGGGCATCCACAGGACAGTCCGGCGGCGCTGCAGCAGTGACAGGGCCGGCTCTAGGGGTGGTCGACCAGTGCAGTCGAGCAGGGGCACCACCCATAGAGATTGCACTCCTCCCCATCATCCAGATTTCAGCGGGACACTGATGGTAAAATCGGGAGGTTGGGGTCCCCCTCCGCTGCAGCGATGCCGCACCCCGAGTCTGAATGGATGCTGCGCGCATGTGACCGGCATCCATTCAGTGACGGGAGAGGGCTTGGGGAAGCCCAGCTAGTGAGGTTCCCCCCCCCCCAGCCTGACGTTGTTTGGAGTCGTGCCATGCGGGCACGCCTCCAAATAACGTCACAAAGGAGGCGTGGCCTGTGTGAATTAGGCCACGCCCCATTTTCAGTCATGTGCGGCACAGGGTACTCCGAGCCATGGAGCCGGCCCTGAGCAGTGACACTGGCTAACGGGTGCACACTGCTAGCCAGATGCAGGGACCGTCCTGTGTCAGCACTACTGTGTCTGTGGCAGAAGCTGTCCGCTACACGCCTGCGTCTGGCAAGTCATCCCCCTATTACCTTCCAGGAACGTCCAGTGAAATCCTCGGCTCTTGTGTTCAAAATTGTTCTGGCGGTAACCATCGGGACGCAAGTATATTACTTCCAACATCGGCTAACTGCGTGATTATCGGCATTTCATGCAGCTAGCGTGCAGCGCTATAACTTTTGCCTCCTCACTCAGCAAACACAGAGATATCTTTAAATCTACATAGTTTTGTATAATATAAAGCAAAAAGCCAGTGATGGCTGTAGTTTATCCTCCCAGGTTCTGAGCGTTCCTCCAGCAATAAACACGCCTTTACCATGCTAATAGGGCCCCTTTGTCAGCGCTAATTTGCAGGATAGATTATGTACACAACCGGTTATGAGCCATAAATCCCGTTCTGTGGCCCATTGCCTTCTGTGGCAGAATCTCACCCACTTCCACTGCGTGGAGCTGAGAAAATAACTCTGCTTCAAGTCGAATAAAACAGTGATTAAATTCTATGTTCTTTGTGCTGTTTCCAGCATTGCGCGGTGAAAAATGCTATTAAAGCAATCCCAGAATCATTGAAGGCTTTTCTGGTAGATATTTTATATTATTGTAATGGTAGCAGAGCAGAATATCAGCAGTAATGAGAGCATTGTAACCCAGATGAGTTTTAGCTGATAAATCACACACGGCTCGCAGAAGTCTCCATTAAGAGAAAGTAGCGAGCAATGAGTCCCCAACTGCCGAGCTCAGAGACAGCCCTTACACACAGCACAGGCCAGTCCTGGTCATTATAGAGGCAGCCCTTACACACAGCACAGGCCAGTCCTGATCATTATAGAGGCAGCCCTTACACATGGCATAGGCCAGTCCTGGTCATTATAGAGACAGCCCTTACACACAGCACAGGCCAGTCCTGGTCATTATAGAGACAGCCCTTACACACAGCACAGGCCAGTCCTGGTCATTATAGAGGCAGCCCTTACACACAGCACAGGCCAGTCCTGGTCATTATAGAGGCAGCCCTTACACACAACACAGGCCAGTCCTGGTCATTATAGAGACAGCCCTTACACACAGCACAGGCCAGTCCTGGTCATTATAGAGGCAGCCCTTACACACAGCACAGGCCAGTCCTGGTCATTATAGAGACAGCCCTTACACACAGCACAGGCCAGTCCTGGTCATTATAGAGACAGCCCTTACACACAGCACAGGCCAGTCCTGGTCATTATAGAGGCAGCCCTTACACACAGCACAGGCCAGTCATGGTCATTATAGAGACAGCCCTTACACACAGCACAGGCCAGTCCTGGTCATTATAGAGGCAGCCCTTACACACAGCACAGGCCAGTCCTGGTCATTATAGAGGCAGTCCTTACACACAGCACAGGCCACTCCTGGTCATTATAGAGACAGCCCTTACACACAGCACAGGCCAGTCCTAGTCATTATAGAGACAGCCCTTACACACAGCACAGGCCAGTCCTGGTCATTATAGAGGCAGCCCTTACACACAGCACAGGCCAGTCCTGGTCATTATAGAGGCAGCCCTTACACACAGCACAGGCCAGTCCTGGTCATTATAGATGAGTCCCCAACTGCCGAGCTCAGAGGCAGTCCTTACACACAGCACAGGCCAGTCCTGATCATTATAGAGGCAGCCCTTACTACACACAGCACAGGCCAGTCCTAGTCATTATAGAGACAGTCCTTACACACAGCACAGGCCAGTCCTGGTCATTATAGAGGCAGCCCTTACACACAGCACAGGCCAGTCCTGGTCATTATAGAGACAGCCCTTACACACAGCACAGGCCAGTCCTGATCATTATAGAGGCAGCCCTTACACACAGCACAGGCCAGTCCTGGTCATTATAGAGGCAGCCCTTACACACAGCACAGGCCAGTCCTGGTCATTATAGAGGCAGTCCTTACACACAGCACAGGCCACTCCTGGTCATTATAGAGACAGCCCTTACACACAGCACAGGCCAGTCCTAGTCATTATAGAGACAGCCCTTACACACAGCACAGGCCAGTCCTGGTCATTATAGAGGCAGCCCTTACACACAGCACAGGCCAGTCCTGGTCATTATAGAGGCAGCCCTTACACACAGCACAGGCCAGTCCTGGTCATTATAGAGGCAGCCCTTACACACAGCACAGGCCAGTCCTGGTCATTATAGAGACAGCCCTTACACACAGCACAGGCCAGTCCTGGTCATTATAGAGGCAGCCCTTACTACACACAGCACAGGCCAGTCCTAGTCATTATAGAGACAGTCCTTACACACAGCACAGGCCAGTCCTGGTCATTATAGAGGCAGCCCTTACACACAGCACAGGCCAGTCCTGGTCATTATAGAGACAGCCCTTACACACAGCACAGGCCAGTCCTGATCATTATAGAGGCAGCCCTTACACACAGCACAGGCCAGTCCTGGTCATTATAGAGACAGCCCTTACACACAGCACAGGCCAGTCCTAGTCATTATAGAGACAGTCCTTACACACAGCACAGGCCAGTCCTGGTCATTATAGAGACAGTCCTTACACACAGCACAGGCCAGTCCTGGTAATTATAGAGACAGCCCTTACACACAGCACAGGCCAGTCCTAGTCATTATAGAGACAGCCCTTACACACAGCACAGGCCAGTCCTGGTCATTATAGAGGCAGCCCTTACACACAGCACAGGCCAGTCCTGGTCATTATAGAGACAGCCCTTACACACAGCACAGGCCAGTCCTGGTCATTATAGAGGCAGCCCTTACACACAGCACAGGCCAGTCCTGGTCATTATAGATGAGCTCCCAAATGTCGAGCTCAGAGACAGCCCTTACACGCAGCACAGGCCAGTCCTGGTCATTACATGCTGTGTGTAAGGGCTGCCTCAGCCCTTACACACAGCACAGGCCAGTCCTGGTCATTATAGAGGCAGCCCTTACACACAGCACAGGCCAGTCCTGGTCATTATAGAGACAGCCCTTACACACAGCACAGGCCAGTCCTGGTCATTATAGAGGCAGCCCTTACACACAGCACAGGCCAGTCCTGGTCATTATAGATGAGTCCCCAACTGCCGAGCTCAGAGGCAGCCCTTACACACAGCACAGGCCAGTCCTGATCATTATAGAGGCAGCCCTTACTACACACAGCACAGGCCAGTCCTAGTCATTATAGAGACAGTCCTTACACACAGCACAGGCCAGTCCTGGTCATTATAGAGGCAGCCCTTACACACAGCACAGGCCAGTCCTGGTCATTATAGAGACAGCCCTTACACACAGCACAGGCCAGTCCTGATCATTATAGAGGCAGCCCTTACACACAGCACAGGCCAGTCCTGGTCATTATAGAGACAGCCCTTACACACAGCACAGGCCAGTCCTAGTCATTATAGAGACAGTCCTTACACACAGCACAGGCCAGTCCTGGTCATTATAGAGACAGTCCTTACACACAGCACAGGCCAGTCCTGGTCATTATAGAGACAGCCCTTACACACAGCACAGGCCAGTTCTAGTCATTATAGAGACAGCCCTTACGCACAGCACAGGCCAGTCCTGGTCATTATAGAGGCAGCCCTTACACACAGCACAGGCCAGTCCTGGTCATTATAGAGACAGCCCTTACACACAGCACAGGCCAGTCCTGGTCATTATAGAGGCAGCCCTTACACACAGCACAGGCCAGTCCTGGTCATTATAGATGAGCTCCCAAATGTCGAGCTCAGAGACAGCCCTTACACGCAGCACAGGCCAGTCCTGGTCATTACATGCTGTGTGTAAGGGCTGCCTCAGCCCTTACACACAGCACAGGCCAGTCCTGGTCATTATAGAGGCAGCCCTTACACACAGCACAGGCCAGTCCTGGTCATTGTAGATGAGTCCCCAAATTCCAAGCTTACAGGCAGCCCTTACACACAGCACAGGCCAGTCCTGGTCATTATAGATGAGTCCCCAAATTCCAAGCTTACAGGCAGCCCTTACACACAGCACAGGCCAGTCCTGGTCATTAAAGATGAGTCCCCAAATTCCAAGCTTACAGGCAGCCCTTACACACATTTGGTCATTATAGGCACTGCAACAACTTACAGGAAAAGTTTTATACATGAGTCCATATGATACGTCTTTGTGAAGGCGGCACGGCTGGCTTCAAGATGCCAGCGAGCGCCAGGGCTGACATGAAGGTGCAGGCATGGCCAACACCAGGGCCAACCCCAAGAAGTGGTCAAGAATATGGACAAGCCTGACTCCAAGAAATGGACAGAGCTGACTCCAAAAGGTGGGCAGGACTGACTCTCAGGTGCGGCCTGTGCTGACACCAGGAAGTGGTCAGGAAATCAGGCATGGCTGACAATGACAAGTGGACCAGGAAGTGGTCAGGAAATCAGGCATGGCTGACAATGACAAGTGGACCAGGAAGTGGTCAGGAAATCAGGCATGGCTGACAATGACAAGTGGACCAGGAAGTGGTCAGGAAATCAGGCATGGCTGACAATGACAAGTGGACCAGGAAGTGGTCAGGAAATCAGGGAATGGGATTGAAATTCAAATCCCGACAGCGGCTGGCCGAAGGGAGGAAAGTCCGACAGTGGCACGTAAGTAACCTAACCCTCCCCTCTCCCTCCCTTAGGTGTGCCAAAGCCTAACATCCCCCACTAGTGCCTAACCCGAACCTCCCACCAAGGGTGCCTAAACCTAACACCCCCCCCCCCCCCCCCGTAAGGATTGTGACCGGCTGAACTATATACCGGAAATCAGGCATGGCTGAGCATGCACAGTGGGGGACCACCGACCCGCTTGCGAGCGGGTCTGAATCAGGCCCTAGGACTGAGACCATGGGCGCAACTGTGACGTCCATTTTCAGTGTCTCTGCACGCTGTAACGCTGACTTGCCTGCTACAGCGCCCGCGAACGCCCATCACTTTGGGAAAAGGAGTTTAGGAGCTACAAGGGGACATGTGAGAAGCTACAATACATCTTGTTTTATTTAACCACGTGAGATGCAGCAAGCCACGCTCGGTCAGTTCATAAAATCAGACGTGGCACCAGATTTGTAACCGTGTAGTTTTCGTTTTTTCCGGCTTAACCAACCAATGATGAGTCATGCGACAATTCAGAGTTACAATTGTTTCACTGATGCTGGAACAGAACAAAAACTAGTGAAACAGAAAGTAGCGCACGGCAGATATTTGTCAGTCGGAGCAGCGAACAGAACACAACCAGCGGCTTTTTAGGATTCTCCTTATCCCGCACAATACCCGGATGGGACAGATATATTTCTATACCAATTGGCGAGATTGTCATCTGTGAAAGACGGAAGAGAAATGAGCAATTGTGCCGCACGTTCGGCATATAAGTGCTCACAGCTCACAAAGCAATTTCCCTCCAGAACTATTTCCCAGCAATCCTGCAAAATCTTTTTTTTTTTTCTTCTTTGTAATGAAAGTTCTACCTGTAATCTTATTGCTTCCATTTTCCCACAATACAGGTCTAATATCATCCAGGACCATTTCACGGCATAGTAAGGGATTATAATCAAGGACCAAATACAGTATAGCCACTGTGGGAATAATTATATATATATATATTAGGGGTGTGCACCGGCCACTTTTCGTGTTTTGTGTTTTGGTTTTGGATCTGGATCTTTCTTCGTGTTTTGGATCTGGATTGGTTTTGCCAAAACCACCCTTGCGTGTTTTGGGTTCTGGGTTTTGTGTTTTGGATCTGTATTTTTTTGAAAAAAAGCATAAAAACAGCTAAAATCACAGAATTTGTAGGTTTTTCTGCTCCTATGCTATTATTAACCTCAATAACCTTAATTTCCACTCATTTCCAGTCTATTCTGAATACCTCACACCTCACAATAGTGTTTTTATGTCCAAAAGGTTGCACCGAGGTAGCTGGATGACTATGCTAAGCGACACAAGTGGGCGGCACAAACACGTGACCCATCTAGGCGTGAAACTGCAGTGGCAGACAGGATGGCATTGAAAAACTAGGCCCCAAACTGTACATAATGCAAAGAAAAAAAAGAGGTGCAAGATGGAATTGTCCTTGGGCCCTCCCACCCACCCTTATGTTGTATAAACAGGACATGCACACTTTAACAAACCAATCATTTCAGCGCCAGGGTCTGCCACACAACTGTGGCTGAAATGATTGGTTCGTTTGGGCCCCCACAAAACAAGCTGGCAATTTATCTGTCCCTGCACAAACTGGCTCTACGGAGGCAAGATGTCATCCTCATCCTCCTCATCCACCGATTCCTCACCCTCTTCAGTGTGTACATCCTCATCCTCACAGAGTATTAATTCGTCCCTGCTGGAACCACAGGTCCCTCTGTACGTTCTGGAGGCTGGTCTCCCTGGAAGAGTTGATAATTCATTTTATGAACATCATCTTCTCCACATTTTGTGGAAGCAACCTCCTACGCCTTTCGCTGACAAGGTTCCCGGCTGCACTAAACACTCTTTCGGAGTACACACTGGAGGGGGGGCAACTCAGGTAAAATAGAGCCAGTTTGTACAGGGACCTCCAAATTGCTTCTTTTTCCTGCCAGTACAGGTACGGACTGTCTGACATGCCTACTTGGATGCTGTCACCGATGTAATCCTTTAACAGACAGACGCACGCTTGTCGCTGCTGCTTTGAGGATTCAAGTGCGGCTACAGCCCACACAATTCACAAAGACAGAAAAAAAAAAGAATATTTTTATTGTTTGTGGAGCACACTTTGAGGGTTACACCACCCTTTAACAGACAGACGCACGCTTGTCGCTGCTGCTTTGAGGATGCAAGTGCGGCTACAGCCCACACAATTCACAAAGACAGAAAAAAGAAGAAGAATATTTTAATTGTTTGTGTAGAACACTTTGAGGTGTCACCACCCTTTAACAGACAGACGCACGCTTGTCGCTGCTGCTTTAAGGATGCAGGTGCGGCTACAGCCCACACATTTCACAAAGACCAAAAAAAAAAGAACAATATTTTAATTGTTTGTGTAGAACACTTTGAGGTGTCACCACCCTTTAACAGACAGACGCACGCTTGTCGCTGCTGCTTTAAGGATGCAGGTGCGGCTACAGCCCACACAATTCACATAGACAGAAAAAAAAAGAACAATATTTTAATTGTTTGTGTAGCACACTTTGAGGGTGTCACCACCCTTTAACAGACAGACGCACGCTTGTCGCTGCTGCTTTGAGGATGCAAGTGTGGCTACATCGCACACAAGTCACAAACACATTAAAAAATAGTTTTTTATTTTTTGGAACATTTTGAGAGTTACACCACTCTTTAACAGACAGACGCACGCTTGTCGCTGCTGCTTTAAGGATGCAGGTGCGGCTACAGCCCACACATTTCACAAAGACCGAAAAAAAAAGAACAATATTTTAATTGTTTGTGTAGAACACTTTGAGGGTGTCACCACCCTTTAACAGACAGACGCACGCTTGTCGCTGCTGCTTTAAGGATGCAGGTGCGGCTACAGCCCACACAATTCACATAGACAGAAAAAAGAAGAATATTTTTATTGTTTGTGTAGCACACTTTGAGGGTGTCACCACCCTTTAACAGACAGACGCACGCTTGTCGCTGCTGCTTTAAGGATGCAGGTGCGGCTACAGCCCACACATTTCACAAAGACAGAAAAAAAAAGAACAATATTTTAATTGTTTGTGTAGCACACTTTGAGGGTGTCACCACCCTTTAACAGACAGACGCACGCTTGTCGCTGCTGCTTTAAGGATGCAGGTGCGGCTACAGCCCACACAATTCACAAAGACAGAAAAAAAAAGAACAATATTTTAATTGTTTGTGTAGCACACTTTGAGGGTGTCACCACCCTTTAACAGACAGACGCACGCTTGTCGCTGCTGCTTTAAGGATGCAGGTGCGGCTACAGCCCACACAATTCACAAAGACAGAAAAAAAAAGAACAATATTTTAATTGTTTGTGTAGCACACTTTGAGGGTGTCACCACCCTTTAACAGACAGACGCACGCTTGTCGCTGCTGCTTTGAGGATGCAGGTGGAATCTAGACGGGATTTGGAACCGAGGACACACTACCTCCATCAATTGTCTAAATCCCACTGCACTAATGTCGGATACCGGACGCACGTCTAACACCAACATAGCAGTCAAGGCCTCAGTTATACGTTTTGCTTCAGGATGACTGCTGTCGTACTTCATCCTCATCGCTAGGGACTGTTGGAGGGTCAATTGTTTAGTAAAAGTAGTGATGTTCCTACTTCCTCTCTGGGATGATGAACAACCCCCAGCAGCAGCAACAGCACTAGGAGGAAGTGGTTCTTGATCTTTCCCTATTTTATTTTTATCGGAGAAAGTTTGGTCCTCCATTTATGTTATATTGATAAATATACGTGTGGCTAAAGCGCACACAAAAACAGAAAATATTATTTTATTTTTGCTGGAGAGTAGTGCACTTTGTGGGTTACACCACCCTTTAAGAAATGAGCCAGCCGGCTCTTTACTTATGGGACACAGGCGCACGCTTGGCGCTGCTCCTTTGTTGATGCACGTGCAGCCACAGTGCACACAATTCACAAACACAGAAAATAATTTTTTTTTTGGTTTGGACTGGAGGGTACTTTCGGGGGTTACAGCACCCTTAACGGTCAAGCCAGCCGGCCCTTTACTTATGACACAGGCGCACGCTTGGCACTACTTTGTTGATGCACGTGCGGCTACTGCGCACACAATTCACAAACACAGAAAATAATTTTTTTTTTGGTTTGGACTGGAGTGTACTTTCGGGGGTTACAGCACCCTTAACGGTCAAGCCAGCCGGCCCTTTACTTATGACACAGGCGCACGCTTGGCACTACTTTGTTGATGCACGTGCGGCTACTGCGCACACAATTCACAAACACAGAAAATAATTTTTTTTTTGGTTTGGACTGGAGTGTACTTTCGGGGGTTACAGCACCCTTAACGGTCAAGCCAGCCGGCCCTTTACTTATGACACAGGCGCACGCTTGGCACTACTTTGTTGATGCACGTGCGGCTACTGCGCACACAATTCACAAACACAGAAAATAATTTTTTTTTTGGTTTGGACTGGAGTGTACTTTCGGGGGTTACAGCACCCTTAACGGTCAAGCCAGCCGGCCCTTTACTTATGACACAGGCGCACGCTTGGCACTACTTTGTTGATGCACGTGCGGCTACTGCGCACACAATTCACAAACACAGAAAATATATTATTTTTTTAGCACTTGGGGGGAGCACCCCTGATGGACAGAGCACCCCCTGGACAACACTACAGCACCTCTTTAGGACTGGGACACTGCACAGGACTTTGGAGTGGACACAGCCCCTATGGAGAACTGACTGCACAACACAGTCCAGCCAGCCCCTATGGACTTTGAAGTAGTGGACACAGCCCCTATTAACAACAGCAGCACAGCACAACACAGCCAGCCCCTATGGACTTTGAAGTAGTGGACAACAGCAGCACTACACTACACTACACTACACAGCCCTAACTCCCACCCTCCCTCTTCACTGTCCACAGCCGAGTGAGAAAATGGCGCCGACGTGGGTACCTTATATAGGATCCAAAACCCGCGAGACTCGGAAGGCGGGATGATGACGTTTTGCCTCGATTTCAGATCCGAGTCAGGCGGGAAAAGTCGAGCCTGATTCGGATCGGACTCGGATCGGGGGGGCTCGGGGGGGTTCGGATTTCAGAAATCCGAACCCGCTCACCCCTAATATATATATATATATATTAGGGGTGAGCGGGTTCGGATTTCTGAAATCCGAACCCCCCCGAGCCCCCCCCGATCCGAGTCCGATCCGAGTCAGGCTCGACTTTTCCCGCCTGACTCGGATCTGACATCGAGGCAAAACGTCATCATCCCGCCTTCCGAGTCTCGCGGGTTTTGGATCCTATATAAGGTACCCGCGTCGGCGCCATTTTCTCACTCGGCTGTGGACAGTGAAGAGGGAGGGTGGGAGTTAGGGCTGTGTAGTGTAGTGTAGTGTAGTGTAGTGTAGTGTAGTGCTGCTGTTGTCCACTACTTCAAAGTCCATAGGGGCTGGCTGTGTTGTGCTGTGCTGCTGTTGTTAATAGGGGCTGTGTCCACTACTTCAAAGTCCATAGGGGCTGGCTGGACTGTGTTGTGCAGTCAGTTCTCCATAGGGGCTGTGTCCACTCCAAAGTCCTGTGCAGTGTCCCAGTCCTAAAGGGGTGCTGTAGTGTTGTCCAGGGGGTGCTCTGTCCATCAGGGGTGCTCCCCCCAAGTGCTAAAAAAATAATATATTTTCTGTGTTTGTGAATTGTGTGCGCAGTAGCCGCACGTGCATCAACAAAGTAGTGCCAAGCGTGCGCCTGTGTCATAAGTAAAGGGCCGGCTGGCTTGACCGTTAAAGGGTGCTGTAACCCCCGAAAGTACACTCCAGTCCAAACCAAAAAAAAATTATTTTCTGTGTTTGTGAATTGTGTGCGCAGTAGCCGCACGTGCATCAACAAAGTAGTGCCAAGCGTGCGCCTGTGTCATAAGTAAAGGGCCGGCTGGCTTGACCGTTAAGGGTGCTGTAACCCCCGAAAGTACACTCCAGTCCAAACCAAAAAAAAAATTATTTTCTGTGTTTGTGAATTGTGTGCGCAGTAGCCGCACGTGCATCAACAAAGTAGTGCCAAGCGTGCGCCTGTGTCATAAGTAAAGGGCCGGCTGGCTTGATCGTTAAGGGTGCTGTAACCCCCGAAAGTACACTCCAGTCCAAACCAAAAAAAAAATTATTTTCTGTGTTTGTGAATTGTGTGCGCAGTAGCCGCACGTGCATCAACAAAGTAGTGCCAAACGTGCGCCTGTGTCATAAGTAAAGGGCCGGCTGGCTTGACCGTTAAGGGTGCTGTAACCCCCGAAAGTACACTCCAGTCCAAACCAAAAAAAAAATTATTTTCTGTGTTTGTGAATTGTGTGCGCAGTAGCCGCACGTGCATCAACAAAGTAGTGCCAAACGTGCGCCTGTGTCATAAGTAAAGGGCCGGCTGGCTTGACCGTTAAGGGTGCTGTAACCCCCGAAAGTACACTCCAGTCCAAACCCAAAAAAAAATTATTTTCTGTGTTTGTGAATTGTGTGCGCAGTAGCCGCACGTGCATCAACAAAGTAGTGCCAAGCGTGCGCCTGTGTCATAAGTAAAGGGCCGGCTGGCTTGACCGTTAAGGGTGCTGTAACCCCCGAAAGTACACTCCAGTCCAAACCAAAAAAAAAATTATTTTCTGTGTTTGTGAATTGTGTGCGCAGTAGCCGCACGTGCATCAACAAAGTAGTGCCAAGCGTGCGCCTGTGTCATAAGTAAAGGGCCGGCTGGCTTGACCGTTAAGGGTGCTGTAACCCCCGAAAGTACACTCCAGTCCAAACCTAAAAAAAAATTATTTTCTGTGTTTGTGAATTGTGTGCGCAGTAGCCGCACGTGCATCAACAAAGTAGTGCCAAGCGTGCGCCTGTGTCATAAGTAAAGGGCCAGCTGGCTTGACCGTTAAAGGGTGCTGTAACCCCCGAAAGTACACTCCAGTCCAAACCAAAAAAAAATTATTTTCTGTGTTTGTGAATTGTGTGCGCAGTAGCCGCACGTGCATCAACAAAGTAGTGCCAAGCGTGCGCCTGTGTCATAAGTAAAGGGCCGGCTGGCTTGACCGTTAAAGGGTGCTGTAACCCCCAAAGTACACTCCAGTCCAAACCAAAAAAAAATTATTTTCTGTGTTTGTGAATTGTGTGCGCAGTAGCCGCACGTGCATCAACAAAGTAGTGCCAAGAGTGCGCCTGTGTCATAAGTAAAGGGCCGGCTGGCTTGACCGTTAAAGGGTGCTGTAACCCACAAAGTACACTCCAGTCCAAACCAAAAAAAAAATTATTTTCTGTGTTTGTGAATTGTGTGCGCAGTAGCCGCACGTGCATCAACAAAGTAGTGCCAAGCGTGCGCCTGTGTCATAAGTAAAGGGCCAGCTGGCTTGACCGTTAAAGGGTGCTGTAACCCCCGAAAGTACACTCCAGTCCAAACCAAAAAAAAATTATTTTCTGTGTTTGTGAATTGTGTGCGCAGTAGCCGCACGTGCATCAACAAAGTAGTGCCAAGCGTGCGCCTGTGTCATAAGTAAAGGGCCGGCTGGCTTGACCGTTAAAGGGTGCTGTAACCCCCAAAGTACACTCCAGTCCAAACCAAAAAAAAATTATTTTCTGTGTTTGTGAATTGTGTGCGCAGTAGCCGCACGTGCATCAACAAAGTAGTGCCAAGAGTGCGCCTGTGTCATAAGTAAAGGGCCGGCTGGCTTGACCGTTAAAGGGTGCTGTAACCCACAAAGTACACTCCAGTCCAAACCAAAAAAAAAATTATTTTCTGTGTTTAGCCGCACGTATATATCAAATCGATATAACATAAATGGAGGACCAAACTTTCTCCGATAAAAATAAAATAGAGAAAGATCAAGAACCACTTCCTCCTAGTGCTGAAGCTGCTGCCACTAGTCATGACATAGACGATAACATGCCATCAACGTCGTCTGCCAAGGCCGATGCCCAATGTCATAGTAGAGGGCACATACAATCCCAAATGGCAAAGTTCAGGAAAATGACCTTGAAAAAGACATTTAAATCAGCTGAAGAGAAACGTAAACTTGCCAATATGCCATTTACGACACGGAGTGGCAAGGAACGGCTAAGGTCGATCCCTAGTATGTTCATGACTAGTGGTTCAGCTTCACATGACGATGGAAGCACTCCTCCCACTAAAAAAATCAAAAGAGTTAAGCTGGCAAAAGCACAGCGAAGAACTGTGCTTTCTAAGAAGATATCACAAATCCCCAAGGAGAGTCCAAGTGTGGTGGTGGTTGCGATGCCTGACCTTCCCAGCACTGGACGGGAAGAGGTGGCTCTTTCCACCATTTGCACACCCCCTGCAAGTGCTGAAAGGAGCACCCACAGTCCACTTGCTGATATGCAAATTGAAGATGTCACTGTTGAAGTACAACAGGATGAGGATACTGGTGTAGCTGGCGCTGAGGAGGAAGTTGGCGAGGAGGATTCTGATGGTGATGTGGTTTGTTTAAATCAGGCTCCGGGGGAGACAGTTGTTGTCCGTGGGATGAAAAAGCCCATCACGGTCATGCCTGGGCAGAAGACCAAACATTCCACCTCTTTGGTCTGGCAATATTTCTATCCAAATCCGGACAACAACTGTCTTGCCATATGTACCATATGTAAAGGTGAAATAAGTAGGGGTAGGGACGTCAACCACCTAGGAACATCCTCCCTTATACGGCACCTGCAGCGCGTTCATAAAAAGTTACTGTCAAGTTCAGAAACTTTGGCTCAGACCGTAAGCAGTCCAGGGACACCTAAATCCCGTTGTCCTGTTGTATCCAAGCGCCTGCAAACCACACCGTCAACTCCCTCCTCGTCAATTTCCTCCTTAGTCAGGATCGGAAGTAGTCCTGCAGGCCATATCACTGGCATGACTGACTCTCCTATCCGGGATTCCTCCGGAGGATCCTGCATTGCTACGCCTACTGCTGCCGCTGCTGCTGTTGCTGCTGCTGCTGGGAGTCGTTCATCATCCCAGAGAGGAAGTAGGAACACCACTACTTTTACTAAACAATTGACCCTCCAACAGTCCTTAGCGAGGAGGATGAAGTACGACAGCAGTCATCCTGAAGCAAAACGTATAACTGAGGCCTTGACTGCTATGTTGGTGTTAGACGTGCGTCCGGTATCCGCCATTAGTGCAGTGGGATTTAGACAATTGATGGAGGTAGTGTGTCCCCGGTTCCAAATCCCGTCTAGATTCCACTTCACTAGGCAGGCGATACCGAGACTGTACAGAAACGTCAGAAAAAGTGTCCTCAGTGTCCTGAAAAATGCCGTTGTACACAATGTCCACTTAACCACGGACATGTGGACAAGTGGAACAGGGCAGACTAAGGACTATATGACTGTGACAGCCCACTGGGTAGATGTATCACCTTACGCAGCAACAGCAGCAGCGTCACCAGTAGCAGCATCTCAGAAACGCCAGCTCGTTACAAGGCAGGCTACGCTGTGTATCACCGGTTTCAGTAAGAGGCACACCGCCGACAACCTCTTAGAGAAACTGAGGGAAATCATCGCCCAGTGGCTTACCCCACTTAGACTCTCCTGGGGATTTGTGATATCTGACAACGCCACCAATATTGTGCGGGCATTACATCTGGGCAAATTCCAGCACGTCCCATGTTTTGCTCACACAATAAACTTGGTGGTGCAGAATTTTCTGAAAAGCGACAGGGGCGTGCAGGAGACGCTTTGGGTGGCCCGAAAAATTTCTGGCCACTTTCGCCATTCAGCGACTGCGTGCCGAAGACTGGAGCGCCAGCAAACACTCTTGAACCTGCCCCGCCATCACCTGAAGCAAGAGGTTGTGACGCGGTGGAACTCAACCCTCTATATGCTTCAGAGGATGGAGGAGCAGCAAAAGGCCATACAAGCCTATACATCCACCTATGACATAGGCAAAGGAGGGGGTATGCACCTGACTCAAGCGCAGTGGAGAATGATTTCCGTGTTGTGCAAGGTTCTTCAGCCCTTCGAACTTGCCACACGTGAAGTCAGTTCAGACACTGCCAGCTTGAGTCAGGTCATTCCCCTCATCAGGCTTTTGCAGAAGCAGCTGGAGAAAGTGAAGGAGGAGCTAAGACGGAGCGATTCCGCTCGGCATGTGGGACTTGTGGATGAAGCCCTTCATTCGCTTTGCCAGGATTCCAGGGTGGTCAATCTGTTGAAATCAGACCACTACATTTTGGCCACCGTGCTCGATCCTAGGTTTAAAGCCTATGTGGTGTCTCTCTTTCCGGCCGACACAAGCCTGCAGAGGTGCAAAGACCTGCTGGTGAACACACTGTCAGCTGAAGCGGAACGTGACACGTCAACGGCTCCTTCTTCATTTTCTCCCGCAACTGGGGCTGCCAGGAAAAAACTTAGGTATCCTAAGCAACCCGCTGGCGGTGATGCAGGGCAGGCAGGACCAAGTTTGGACATCTGGTCCGGACTGAAGGACCTGGCAACAATTTCTGACATGTCTACTGTCACTGCATATGATACTGTCACCATTGACAGAATGGTGGAGGATTACATCGGTGACAGCATCCAAGTAGGCATGTCAGACAGTCCATACCTGTACTGGCAGGAAAAAGAGGCAATTTGGAGGCCCCTGTACAAACTGGCTCTATTTTACCTGAGTTGCCCCCCCTCCAGTGTGTACTCCGAAAGAGTGTTTAGTGCAGCCGGGAACCTTGTCAGCGAAAGGCGTAGGAGGTTGCTTCCACAGAATGTGGAGAAGATGATGTTCATCAAAATGAATTATCAGCTCTTCCAGGGAGACCAGCCTCCAGAACGTACAGAGGGACC
Source organism: Taudactylus pleione (assembly GCA_031769625.1). Taxonomy (NCBI): domain Eukaryota; kingdom Metazoa; phylum Chordata; class Amphibia; order Anura; family Myobatrachidae; genus Taudactylus; species Taudactylus pleione. The sequence goes on from JAUIMM010002723.1 coordinate 410,383, forward strand.
TGTGGTGGTGGATTCAAGTGGGGACGAGTTAATACTTTGTGAGGATGAGGATGTACACACTGAAGAGGGTGAGGAATCGGTGGATGAGGAGGATGAGGATGACATCTTGCCTCCGTAGAGCCAGTTTGTGCAGGGACACATTAATTGCCAGCTTGTTTTGTGGGGGCCCAAACGAACCAATCATTTCAGCCACAGTTGTGTGGCAGACCCTGGCGCTGAAATGATTGATTTGTTAAAGTGTGCATGTCCTGTTTATACAACATAAGGGTGGGTGGGAGGGCCCAAGGACAATTCCATCTTGCACCTCTTTTTTTCTTTGCATTATGTACAGTTTGGGGCCTAGTTTTTCTAACTGCCATCCTGTCTGCCACTGCAGTGTCACTCCTAGATGGGTCACGTGTTTGTGCCGCCCACTCGTGTCGCTTAGCATAGTCATCCAGCTACCTCGGTGCAACCTTTTGGACATAAAAACACTATTGTGAGGTGTGAGGTGTTCAGAATAGACTGGAAATGAGTGGAAATTAAGGTTATTGAGGTTAATAATAGCATAGGAGCAGAAAAACCTACAAATTCTGTGATTTTAGCTGTTTTTATGCTTTTTTTCAAAAAAATACAGATCCAAAACACAAAACCCAGAACCCAAAACACGGAAGGGTGGTTTTGGCAAAACCAATCCAGATCCAAAACACGAAGAAAGATCCAGATCCAAAACCAAAACACAAAACACGAAAAGTGGCCGGTGCACACCCCTAATATATATACACACACACACTAATATATTTTGGACACTTAAGGCCTGATTCAGACCCGTGCGCTAGGAAGTGGTCGCACGCGGACTGCCAGTGTTTGCATTGGGCGCATGCGTGTGCACGAACCAGCCAGAGCGATCGGGAAGCGTATGCTCGCCGCGCATAGACTGCTCGGCAGAATGAGTGACAGGAGAAGCCGTTTGTGGGTGGTGACAGGGACTGGCCGCTAGAAACGGGGGAGTGGAGGTGCGAACGCAGGCGTGCCTGAGCGTCTTAACAGCGTTTCAGAGGCGTGCATAATTAAGAGGCGGCGTCACAGTACACATCACCTTGTTATATTTCACACCGAAGTGCTCTTAGGGTTTGCGGTAGGGTATAGTCAACCACAAGTGATGTGTATGCATCCGATGGTACTCGATGGTACATATGGTTGCATACACATCCTGGAGATGACGTGCGCAAGTGGGCGTCTTTAGGCAGGCTGGTGGGCGTCTGCATACACAGAGCGATCGCACGCCAAGACATAGTGGGCGTGCTAATGCCTTGCCGTGCGATCGCCTGCCTTGCTGGGGGTGTGCTGCATTTTTGCATACGCTGGGTGCGTGTGAACGCATCCTAGCGAGCGGGTCTGAATCGAGCCCTTAATTCGCCCGATCACTAGCTATTGTGGCCACCATATAGCCTCATCTCCCCGGTGACTCAGGACCTGGCACGCTGTTCAGCATTTCCTCATTACACGCTCAAAGTCCCCAGCAGATTTCTGTTGTACATACAGTACCGTCCTCGTGTCATACATGTGTATTATTTGCATCTGACCCTGTAGAATAATAGAGTGATGTATGTATATATTTTGCTTTATACAGTATAAACGTAGAAGTGAGAACCGACACATAACTCTGGTACCTTCCGCTGGAAACTATAAAGATCATTGGCCCTCATTCAGAGCTGCTCGCTAGCGGCAGTACGCTCGTTCCGAGCGATGTTTGCACATCTGCGCATGCGTACGGTTTTTAGTACGCATGCGCGAACCAGTCAGTGCGGCCGAAAATCGTTTGTACGCTATATAGTGAGTGCCTGCTATTTTGAGTGACAGGAGGAGGCGTATGTGGGTGGTAACAGGGGAAGGTGCTTGAAAACGGGGGAGTGGAATTCGAACGCAGGCGTGCTTAAAGGTCAAAACGGGCGTTTTAAGGGAGTGCATAATTAATACAGCAGCGTCATTGACCACGTCACTTGTTTTTTTTTAACTCAGAACTGCTCGCAAAATAGCGGTTGAAAAAACCAACCACAAGAATAGCGAGCAGTTCATACGCTGTACGATGTACTCGATTAATCTAATAAATAGCGGACATGACGTATGGTGCGAGCGGCCAGGGGGCGTTTTTATCAAATAAACGAGCGTATGTTTTGCTCGCTCGTTCAGACTTAGAGGTGTGAACAGACTGTAATTTGCGAACGGATCATTTGAATAGCCACCCCTTGTTTTTGAACGAACGACCGCAAATAGCGAACGGCTCTGAATCAGACCCATTGAGTCCTCTTCCTGCGCTAATGATCCCATTGCTTCTGTAGGACAGTAATACATAACCCAGACGGTCACATTGCTGCCCTTACAGCAGCCCGGAGCATCCTGAGGATGCTTCGGGCATTGCTCTAATCACCCGCTCCTGGTGCAGGCCACGCCCGCTCTGCGTGATGTCATACTGGGGGGCGTGGCCTGCACTGGGTGTCGGGAGCGGTAGCTACGGCACTGGCAATTGGTCTGGGATGCCTAACTTAATAACTTGAAGATTTAAGCCCGGACAACACCGGGTACTTCATCTAGTACCATATGTAACGTGGGGCCAGGTACAGGCCAGATGCTTGAGCGTCTGCCTTACCTGTATGTGGTTTCTCTGCATTGGGGAACCTCTGAAGAAGTTGTTCCTCCCTGAGGAGATGGTGACTGCAGTTGGTATTCACTAGTATTCACGTAGTATATCACATGGTCTGGAAGATGCCTGATTGCAAAGAAATATAACCAACGTCATCGTCATATAGCAGGAGGTTGCCCAGAAAAAAAATACAGAGTAACAAACGTTTTTGTGCGGGTCAAAATGTGAAGTTCCCTGATCAAACAATTTTAATTTATTAAATTGTATTTGCTAATGTGGTACCATTTGTAGCAATAATGTTTCTTTAGAATGAAGATTACTGTTCCCAAGAATTTTCCTTCTAATCTTGTCAATTGTGGATAATCTCCAGCCCCTTTCCCCCAGTTGTCTTCAGCTTCACCCCCCATTGTGTCTCTCCAGCCACGTCTCTACAGCTTCCTTCTGTTTATCCAGCCACAGCCTTCTTCTGTCTCTCCATCCCAGGGCCCCTTCTGTCCCTCCAGCCCCTACAGTGTCCCTCCAACCACAGCCCAGTGTCTTTCCAGCCCTAACCCACTTTTGTCTCTCCATCCCCAGACCCCTTCTGTCTCTCCAGCCTCACAGTATCCCTCCAGCACCCAGGGAGGCCTCGAGCCCCTGCCCAGTGTCCCTCCAGCCCCAGCCCAGTGTCCCTTCACCCCTAAAGGTCCCCCATACATCAGCAATTGATTGCAGCAATCGTGCAATTTGCAATCGATTGTGTATAAAAATCTTTCCCTTTTTCAATCGATTGCAGAATTGCCACAATCGATTGAAAAAGGGACAGATTTTTATACACAATCGATTGCAAATTGCACGATTGCTGCAATCAATTGCTGATGTATGGGGGCCTTTACACACAGTGTCCCTCCAGTCCCAGCCCACAGTGTCTGATCTTTGCAGCAGCGTAGGCAGAAGTTAGAGCTCAGGGGCTCCCTAGAACCACAGGACCCGAAACAGCTGTGCCCCTAGTCCCCCCCCCCCCCCCCGACACTGGGCATGCATTGAGAGCTTACAATCTGTCCAATCACAAGTGAACAAGATAGAGAATCCTGTGCATGACATGAGATAGGAAATCTGTTTCTTCCTCTGTGTTATCATTTATCAAGATCATATGTATGACACAAGAACAATAGGGAGAATATGACCACAATGTTTTGGTTAATTATTTCCAGGCATCATAACCTTAAGGAGGTCAGAGTACTAAGCAGCCAAGGACCACTATACTATGCCTACTAGCCGAGCCTTGGGTCACGTATGCAGTCCCCATCCAACTCTTCATCTGACCTACTGTCCCAGTGACAACTGCAAACCAGACAGTGATACCCCGTTCCTTAAAACAGGAACCCTTCAGGACTTAGGCCCAGTTCCTCCCAAAAACATAACTATACAGTCCCATCTTCTCCGTGACTTTGGGCTTCATAATGCAAAAGTTACCAGGAAAGGGTAATGCGTGGTTCCTCCTAATGTTTCTGTGCGTGTATATTAGCACTTGCTGGAGAATCTTAATTTCTTATTGCCGCAAATAATAAATTGGTCCCTTTAAATCAAACCTTAGAAGTCCCACCTGTGGCTTTGACCTTTCACCTGTAGCCATGATGTGCTGATTATCTGGATGTTCTGGGTAAAGCTTCAGCTATAAGCTCCTGCATAATGCAGAGAGGGGATGATAGTGATTTGGGGCAGAAATATTGGCCCTTATTCGGAGCCGCACATAGGGCCTCATTCAGAGGCGGTCGGAGGATGCAAGCGGTCGCTCAGAAACTGGGCGGTCACTTGCATCCTGACCGGCCGCCTCTGTTGCGGTCGTTAGGCTGTGGGTTAACACCCACAGCTCTAACGACCGCTCCGGCGATGGTCGCGATGGTCAGAGACCATCGCGACCATCGGGGCTTACGACGAGACCCTAGGGTAGGGTCTCCCTTGTCGTAAGCCCCGGAGAGCTTCTGGCTCTGTCTGAGCCGGAAGCTCTCCACTGACATCACTAGTGATGTCAGTGAGGCCGCCCCCAAATGGTAGGCGTTCCCATGGGAACGCCTCCGTTTGGGCTGCCACCCCCCGGCCCGCCTTCCAAACGGGGCGAGCTGTCAATCAACATCGACAGCTCGCCCCCTTTGGATCGAGACACGCTACGACCGGCGCTGTCGGTCGTAGCGGGTCTCACGCATTCGCACGACGGCACCGGCGTGCGCATGCTCTGTGGGGGGCCATCGACCCGGTCCGAGCGCATCTGCGCTAACGACCGGGTCTGAATGACCCCCATAATCCTGATGTTAACGTAGTTAAGCGATGATTTGCAACTGCACACGTACAAAAGTTTCTAAAACCCCTACATGCACGCGTCATACAAAGTATACGTAACATTGGTGCTGTGGTGATAGCGTCAGATGGTATGAGAGTGATGGGGGTTCCTGGGCATTGACTGGGACGTGGCTAGTAGTGCTTGCAAACGTGGTCTGTTCAGTGGGCGTGTTATGGGAGTACCACAGGTGTGTCAGTGCAAGCAGCTGCGTTCACAGGTGCACAGCCACAGGCATAGGAGGCCGTGGTCAGACGAAGACACTGAGCCCGCCATAGGGCTTGTGTCAGTTTCTATGGTGCGACCGATGGTGGCGTATAAGAACGCACAAATCGTCATAATTTCAACATGATTAAAATGCAGACACCAAACTGTCGACCCCTTCAATATGTCGACACAGTCAAAATGTCGATATATGAAATGTCAACAACAGAAATTTTTGGGCTATGCTGAAAATTGGGTGTTGACATTATGCACCCGTCAACATTATGGTGTCTAGGTAATCAATCTCGACATAATTATATCCCTCAGGTTTGGTATTTTAAGTGGTTTGAAAACAGAGCTCTAGAAAAAGTGGATATTGCAGAAGGAGCAGATTAGAGCTGCAGACGCTGAGGAATCTTTGGACTATAGCAAAGATGGCATCCCTGTGGGAGACAGGCTACGTAAAGCCGGCGTGCCGTGAAGCGCTGGACTGGTAATGCACAGACATAGGCCTGAGTTACAGTGAGGAACGAGCTGCAATCTTCTCTAGATGGTTATTCCTTACAGAGACGAACGGCTCAGATTGCTAAGATCATTGGCATTTCCCGCAGGCGGCGGTTGGGCTGACATCAGCCCTTAGCCCTGAGCTTGGAGGTGTACACATATTAGGGAAGGGATGATACACGAGTGCAACATTTAGGAAACTGCTTACAGTGCACTTTTGAGTAATGTAATTAGAGGGAATTTACATTTTGTACGTAATGTATGATCACTATCTGCAAATTACTCTTAAAGCTTCATTGCGAGACATGGTGCAATAGCAGAATCTGGGTTTTATTTAATGCCACCTTAATGGGATATTAATTTCTCAGCAGTCTAGTGTGCCAGCTGCTGTCATCCTGTGACTGCTGGTATTAGGCTGGCGGTGTATATATGTGTGGGTGTGTATATATATATATATATATAATATATATATACACACACACACTGTATATACAGTGACTCTCACAGATACAATTTATATTGATATTTCTGCTGACGCACGATAAAATGGATCTACCTGTCTCACCATTTATTAGAGAGTGTTCAACTTACTTAGTATGTTTAAACCCAGAGGAGCATATTGGTGGGGTCCCATCTCCTGAGACAGCCAGTATTGGGGATGTCCCTGCATCAGACCACAGGTCTAGAAATGATACTTACCCTGATGGGGAACAACAGTCAGCCAGGGCACCCAGAGATGACAACGAATATGTATTATTTTCTTAGCGGCGTAATCCCAGTTTATTACGGGCGTATCCATCCCTCAGTTTGTTATAGGCATATGCATCCCTCAGGTTCTTAGGGGTGTATTCAATCCCCACGTTTTCTGGCGTGTATCCATCCCTCAGTTAGTTAGGGGGGTTTACATATTGTCGAAGCTGAATAATTGGCTGAGACAAGTTCAGTTTAAAATGTAATCGCGGCGATGCCATCTTGCGACTGGCCGCAAGACGCCATCTTGAAAATGAGATCCCAAGACGCCATTTTGCGAATGGCCGCCTAAGCGCCATTATAGATAAACTCACATTTTAGTACATGTGGCAATGATACTATTAGCACCATGCAATTGCATTTTTCACCATTTTTCATACACACATTACGCACAATTGCGCTGTTGCAGGGGGCGTGAAGAGGAAGATCCCCAACTGTTAGAGGCAGGGAGAGTCTATTTGAACCAGCCTGTTAAATGTGCTGTAACAGATGCTTCTCCCCTGGGAACCAATGACATCAGCAACAAACTTCCCTATTGTCCTGTTTATTCTGGGGGGGTATAAATATGTGTGCACGAACGCTGGTTCTCAGTCTTCGTGCTGAACGCTGTATGACTAGGGGTCTCTTGCTGATGCCTATCTCCGGGTCCGGAAGCGCCTGCGTATGTATACTGTACTTGGGTCTGTATAATTTTCCTTTTGTGCCTAAATTGTGTCTAGATCAATTGCGTGTAACTGTCTGAACTTTTACCTGAATAACACTTTGTGCTTTGGAACAACAGATTCCACGTCTAAGTCTTTATTTATGGTATGACTGCGTACGCAAATTAGCGTCATGCTTAGAAGGTATAGGCAGGATATTAGAAGGTATAGGCAGGAAATTAAAAGGTATAGGAAGGTGTGTGTATAGAGGTTCTGATCCAGTATCGTTAGTTGGGGGCTCGTAGTGAAGTCACTTACCTGCTCACACGGTACATACGGCCATCGATATTTCAGCAAAGGGTGGAGTGGCCACATGCAGGGTTTGCCTGCAACCGCTTTGTGCTGAAAGATCGCTATCCGTCTCCGTGTGAATCAAGGAAGCTGACTAGAATCCAGGGATAAGAGAGGAAAAAGTTTGTTTTCCTCTGTTGATAGAACCTTACGTTTAAAGGGGTGTCGCAGTACTGAGTACGCGACTAAGTCGCAGGTTTGCGCATAGCAAAAAGAAAAAACTTTTGTGTACGCAGTTAAAAAGCCATTATACGGTTGTGTGTTAGTCGCATTATTGTGTATGCGACTGGTCGCACAATAGCGTATACGTACTTCCGGTTGTGCTGCCATGTGTTTGAACAAAGCCATTGAGGTTTACATTTTTTTCTATTACCATTATCTGGGTTAACGTGTATTTTTCTGCGCAGGAAAAAAGTGTGTAACAGTGAATATTTGTTGAACAAAGTTAAGGGTATCGTATGATCCTTAAGGGCTAGGTGGAAGGGTTAGTCTAGCCGCTCGGTAAGCAGCTTTACCGTTCTGTACACAGTAGCAGGTGTACATGTTGTCTTTGTTGTAGAGAGGTGCGTGAGAGTACCCGACATATAAACTCTCATAGGTGTGGAAGTTGCCTTACTAAATCTTATCCGGGTGTGGAAGTTGCCTTTTTCAAATCTTATCCAGGTGTGGAAGTTGCCTTACTAAATCTTATTCAGGTGTGTGGGCGCCGCCGACTTAAATCGTCCACAGGTAAGTGAAAGTGTCTTGATTGTCTTTCACCGGTTTAAATCTTTATTGAAAAGCGTAGGAGTTGTCTCAGAGTGGGAGCCACGCAAACAGTAGAGATGTTAGGCAATGATATGCTGCTAATGGAAGCGCCGATCGGATCGGCCCGTCGAATCATGCATACCAAGTACGGTACTTATGCAATAAGGTATTGTGATTTATGGTTTAATATGACGAGGAAGAGTGTTAGACCATTTCCCAGAATTGGTAGTTTTGATAAAAATGTGTTAGACAATGTCCGGGATCACATCAGTTTGATGCGCTTCCGAGAGAAAAAGGTTAAATATTTTAAATGTTTAAAATTGTGGCAGCATGAAGGGGATGCGTGGCTTAACAATGTACAAACGACGCAAACTAGCATCGTGAGCACATTGCCAGAGAATACATCCACGACGCTGAATTGCAATACGGGCGAGCCGCAAAATGGCGCGCACGTGCAGCAAGGTAACGTCGTGGAGAGTATTGCCAGCAGTTCACGCTCACCTCCCCCACCTTATGTGGATGGAGGTGCAAGTACAGTTACCAAAAATACCCATAAAAAATTAACAAGCAACTTGTACCCTCTCTTAAGCAACTATAAAGAAAATGTTCATGATGCGGATGATGAGCCTATTGTAATGTCTGCCATTTCCCATGCTGTGCAGATGATAAATGCTGCATCACCACAATCACGAGTGATGTCGCCATCTCCATTGGTAACAGCAAGGGAAGTGTTAATGCCCTCTGCACCCGTAGAGGAAGTTGTTAATATCATACGTAGCAGCAGCAGACTAAACCCCCAGCCATGTAATCAGGTCAAAGGTAGCAGTGCTACCGGTCTGCATCCCATTCGGGCAATAACTGTTCCAAATGGAAATGCAGACGCGAACGGTATAGTGCCCACGAGGGAAGTAGTAATGAATTGTCCTTTGACAAGAGCAGAACTAAATTCCATCATAAATGATTTCCCCGATCCCAAAAAGGAACTAGCCAAATGTCAAAGATTTTTGAGAAATTTGGGTAGTTCACATGAGCCCACTAATAAAGATTGGCGTGTGGTGTTAAGGGCCTGTCTACCACGCAATACCGACGTGACAAAATTTATCACGGATTGTGTATTGGATGGTGACGTTCCCTTAACAGACCAAGTAAACCAAGGTAACATTTCCCGAATAGTAACTCAATTGGGTGTATATTTTTCAGTAGTATTTAACTGGAACAAAATTTTCACCATTAAGCAGAAAGAGAGTGAGACTGCAGAAGATTATTGCGATCGGGCTCTGCAGGCTATCACCCAGTACACTGGGATAGAGGATATTAAAGATAGCACTCACCACCGGGGGATTATAGTCACAGTACTTGTGGACGGTCTGAAAGAGAGTTTAAAAACTCAGGTTCAGACCTCACAGCCTGGCTGGCGGGGGCTCACAATAGATACCCTCATAGAAACCGCCATTGAACATGATAAAAACATCTCCAAAAAGAGAGAAGCCCAGAGCGAAAAACTAATGGCTGTCAGTATACAAGCTCTGGAGGGAATGACGGTAACATCCAGCCAACAGACACACTTGCACTTGCACACACACTCACGTCTGAACAAGTATGTGCTCTCACTAACCCCACTCAACATCAAACACAACTCTATCCCACTAACCCGATGCAACCACAGGTCCCAGGCTATCCACCAACTTCTTATCCCCCACAATACCCTTACCCTCCCTATCCTTACCAATATCCACCACCTTTACCCTCTGCACAAACCTCACAACACCACGTCTTCACCCGAAACACGAACATGTTTTAACTGTAAACAAACAGGACACTTAAGTAGAAACTGTACAGTAAAAGGAGTAGGGATCCCACCTCAGGGAAGACCTAGATATCCCCATAAGGGATATGCACAGAGGCCAGCAAATGTTCAGCAGGCACCAGCTCCAATTGTAGCCGTAAATGCTTTATTGGAGAATGGTAGCCAACGCTAGGGGTCAGGTCATACCTGTAGTCTACAGATGGTCAGGTTAACGGGAAGTACTAGGGAAGCACCGGTCATGATGGTTGATGTAGCTGGTACTGAATATCCTTTTCTTGTAGACACAGGGGCGACCAGGTCGGTAAAAAAATCTCCCGTTAATTTGCAGGTGACCAACGGGACAGTACCAACAATGGGTGTAACAGGTAAAGTGGAACATTATCCTTTAACAAAGTCCACAGAGGTTACTATTGGCCCGTTGCATACCAGGCATTCTTTTCTCCTGGCTGCTGCGCCTCCTACTAATCTACTGGGAAGAGACTTGTTATGTAAGATGGGATGTGTTATATATTGCACCCCCGATGGTGTATTTTTAGATATCCCAGAGAGAATGGTATACGAGGTGCGGGATATGTTAGACACTCCTCAAAGGATAATGTATCACTCTACAGTTTTTAAATGAAACTCCATCACAGGTAGATGAAATGTTGTCCCTAATTCCAGATTCCCTTTGGACTAAAGATGTACAAGACACTGGATTAATGGCAAACGTAAGCCCAGTAATGGTAAATTTAAAAAGCGGAAGGCAAGCTCCAAAAATTCCCCAGTACCCACTAAAACAGGAGGTAGAATTAGGGTTTTTTCCAATAATTGAGCGATTATTGCAATAGGGAATTTTAGTTCGTACAGCTAGTGTAGCCAACAGTCCCATCTTTCCAGTGAAGAAGAGTGGTGGGAGGGGTTATAGGCTGGTACAAGACCTTAGAGGTGTTAATAAGGTAGTAGAGAGCCAATTCCCCGTAGTGCCGAATCCAGCTGTCATTTTGATGCAAATCCCACCAAATGCAACCCATTTCACTGTCATTGACCTCTGTTCAGCTTTCTTCTCTGTGCCTCTCCATCCTGACTGTCAGTATCTATTCCCCTTTACATACAGAGGTTTACAATATACATGGACACGATTACCCCAAGGGTTCATAGACAGCCCCAGTATCTTCTCCCAGGCATTGCACAACTGTTTACAATCTTTTCAACCTGCCAATGGATCTATTCTAATTCAATATGTGGACAATTTATTGCTATGTTCTGACTCGTTTATGTCATGTTTGAATGATACTAAACTTTTGTTACTTCATCTCTCACAAACAGGACACAAGGTGGCTAAGGACAAACTACAGCCATGCCAATCCAGAGTAAAATATTTGGGACACTGCCTAACCCAGGGGTTACGACACCTCACAACAGATAGAATCCAGGCCATACAAAACATGACACTGCCGCAGAATCAACAGCAAATTCGTACCTTCTTGGGAATGTGTGGATATTGTAGAATGTGGATACCAGGTTTTTCTATTTTGGCCTTACCTTTAGAGGAATTAGTCTCTTCCTCAAAGCCCAATCGTGTCATACACACAGAGGAATCAGAACAGGCTTTCCTTAATCTTAAGGATAGTCTGACAAGAGCTCCTGCATTGGGAATACCTGATTATGAAAAACCTTTTGATTTGTATTGTACGGAAGCCGATGGTTGTGCTGCAGGTGTCCTTACACAAAAACATGGCACTATAGTATGGTACAGTAGGCCCGTACCATACTATAGTGCCCAATTGGACACGGTAGCAAGATCACTCCCCACCTGTTTGAGAAGTGTACCAGCTACTGCTCTATTGGTGAGTAAAAGTGAGGACATTGTATTGGCCATGATATGATTGTCTACACTCCCCATGCTGTATCTGCTCTGTTGTACTCGGCTCAAACCAGACATGTCTCCTCGGCTAGGTTCACCAAATGGGAACTAGCTCTAATCGCTCCTGCAAATATTACTGTTAAACGTTGCAGTATGCTGAATCCAGCAACATACCTACCATATGTACAACATGATGTACAAAGGGTGGAAGGAGAGGAGTTGCTGGCGGGAGGTGAGTTCAGCAGACATAATGATACGTATGATTGTATGACATATCTGAATCAGACCTTTACTGCTAGACCTGACATACATGACACACCTTTAGAGAACGTGGATGTAACTTTTTATATGGATGGGAGTTGTCATAGACAAACAGACACAGGTGAATTATGTACAGGTTATGCTGTTGTAAATGACACAGACATCATAGAAGCTAAACCTCTCGGTCCTCCTCACTCAGCCCAGGTGGCAGAGTTAGTAGCACTGACTAGAGCATGTGAACTGGCAGCAGGGAAATCTGCTAACATTTACACCGACTCGAGGTATGCGTTCGGGGTGGTGCACGATTTTGGGGCTCTATGGCGTCTGAGAAATTTTATGACAGCAGCAGGCACACCAGTTGCACATTCCCGACACATAAACCATCTTTTAGAAGCAATCCAACTGCCCAAAGCAGTGGCAGTAATTAAATGCAAAGCCCACACATGTGAGGATGACCCGGTGTCACTGGGCAACAACAGAGCTGATGAAGCTGCAAAATGGGCAGCAGGGTTAAAAATGTTTTCTCCAACTGAAACAATTATGTCATTTCAAACTATTGATATGCTGAAATTAATTGAGATGCAAAATTTGTGTTCAATTCAGGAAAAATCCATTTGGAAGTCCAAGGGATGTGGGCAAGAGTCCTCTGGGCTCTGGAGGGACGGACATGGTAAGCCAGTAGCCCCCATGGCATATTACCCCAGCCTGGCTGAGGCAGCACTTGGTCTCTCATCTGGGTAAACAGGGTATGTGCAAGTTGGTGAGGGTATACTGGTGCGCACCAGGTTTTTCTTCACAAGCAGAAAAGATAGCAATGTCCTGTTTGACCTGCTTGAGAAAGAACATAGGGAAAGTGATCCCTACCGAACCGTCCCACATTCCACCGACTGATGGACCTTTCCAGGTGATACAAATTGATTTCATCCAATTACCACCCTGAAGTATGTATTAGTGTGCACAGATGTATTTTCTAACTGGGTTGAGGCCTACCCAGTGGCCACTAATACTGCTGCGTTTACTGCCAAGAAAATAGTTCAGGAATTTGTATGCAGGTACGGTATCCCTAAAATCATCGAGAGTGATAGGTGTACCCATTTCACAGGTGATGTTTTTCAAAATATGTGTAAGCTGATGGGTATTAATAGCTGACTTCACACCCCCTACCGACCGCAAGCCAGTGCCAAGGTAGAGAGGATGAACGGGACTATTAAAAATAAAGTAAAATCATGGCTGAGACTGGACTAGGATGGCCAGAAGCATTACCTTTGGTCCTACATAACATAAGGACCACTCCTAGACCTCCTCTGAATCTGTCCCCATTTGAAATATTGTTCGGTAGACAACCTCATTTGATTATAAGTCCACAGGAAGATCTAAAGGGTAACAACGAGGTAACTGTGAAGTATATTATATCAATGAGTAAGCAGTTAAAGCAACAGCAGCAGAAACTGAAATTGTTGTCCAATGATATGCCTGAAACGAACTGTCATGATGTTGAACCAGGAAAATATGTAATGATCAGAAATTTCTTGCGTTCAGGTTGTTTGACTGATCGGTGGGAAGGTCCATACCAGGTGCTACTGACAAGTACTTCATCTTTGAAGGTGGCCGAGAGAGATACCTGGGTCCATTCCACTCACTGCAAAAAGGTCAATCAACCGGTGGAGAAACAAATCGGAGACAAAGCTGATAGTGTGGACCTGTCGCTCGCGAGCTTGTTCCGGGAGGATTGAAAAGGTCGTAGTAAGATACCTGAACTGAGAGAAATTTGCAGGTCTTGTTGTCACAATGGACGGGCCTGCTGTGTTCATTTTCATATTCTCTTTTAGAGTGTTCACCATCCTGGACAGTCCTGGGATATCCAGTGTCTGTGATGGGGGACCGATTGAGGAAACGGGAGCTGATGGCAGTGTTGATGGAGTGGAATCAGGAGGAGTGCAATGCCAATCAGGAGAGTGTCTGACCAATCTTAGCACTGTTATTGTTAAGAGAGCTGTCACTCCGGATAATCGGGGAAGGTGTGGAGGGTTATCGTCTGACGATTCCTGTATTTGTGAGCTTTGTGGGCCCCTAGTTGATGAGAACTGTATCCAACGGTGCCAACCTAAATATAATCCGTACTGGGGTGGGTATCCTCTAGAGGATTATCATAGCATGGTAGGCAAAGTGTTAAATCAAACTGATTGCTGGGTGTGTTCACATGTGCCACAGGGACAGCATAACGTAGGGTTGGTGCCATTTCCGCTGAATATCACGGAAATTTTAGAATTGCAAAAAGGGAAAACATTGGATGGAAAATTCCTCTCATCCAAACCACCTCATTTCAAACTCCATCAATTCCAAGTAGATAGATCACTTTTGTGTCTAAACATAACCAACCCCAATAAACCCGGGAGTTGGGAAGTGACGGGGAATAATCAGACGATGACCTTCTCACAAAGAGCTGATAATGAGTCCATAAACCATGATCTGCTGCACTCCATTAAGTCTGGTGGGAAACATTTTAGGTATCGGTATACATTGAGTTCCACCAAAGAAATTATTGGTAAGGTGCCAAATGGTTATTGTGCTAAAATAATACAGCCAGAAACTTGCATGGAAGTGGGCCTGTCAGATTCCGATTACCTGCTCGTTTTTTCTGCCTACCTCCCTCAATCGTATCATGCCAATCAATGTATCAATTAGCTTAATTGTTTTTTTATTTATTTTTTGTTTGAGCAATAAAAAAATTATAAAAAACTGACATTGTATTCTCACATTATTGTCATAATGGATTACATTTAATCCTGGGCCAAAAGGCACAAACTGGCAAGAACCACATTTTACATGTCCAAAAAAAGGGCTCTTTAAGGAACGTTTCAAATTTAACATAACGATGCAAATTCAACAGGCCAAAAGAAAAAGGTAAAAACCAAAAAAACATGATGACATTATTGTTACAATAGGCCCTAACCAACAAATTGAGCCCAAAAGAAACTACCACAAATGTATGTAAATTGATTGTGTAATCATCACATTAGCAGCTATGATTTCCACCTGCGTACGCTTTTGTGCTAACACAAAAAACTACTTTCAAAACACATACCAAGCCGGTTTTCAATCCACCACTAATTGCTTTTCTACCCGCCCGCGATTAATCGCAGCACCATCGAGGAGTGCCGGGATGGAGGAGAAGGCCATCGCCAATGTGGTCGAGTAATCCAGACCCTAAGCTGTGCGAGCATTTTGAAGGGAAAGAGGATCATCCAGTGACGTATGAGTCGGTCCGTACACATTTTACGCTCGCATCTGCTAATGTATGTACGCCCCAAAAACGCCTCGCCACGCCTGCGTTTTTCCATCTCCACCCCCGTCAACACCCAAAAATGCCCTGTTCTGTCAATCACATTTGACATGTCACTTCCTGTACGCTATTTGCCGAACGAGACCAAAAAAACCAACGAGCGTACTGCTGTTTGCGAGTGGCTCTGAATGAGGGCCTAAGTCTTTATTTATGGTGTGACTGCGTACGCAAATTAGCGTCATCCTTAGAAGGTATAGGCAGGACCTTAGAAGGTATAGGAAGGTGTGTATAGAGGTTCTGATCCAGTATCGTTAATATCACAGTTAGTAAGGAGGTATACCTATCACAGTAAGTAAGGGGGTATACCTATCACAGTTAGTAAGGGGGTATACCTATCACAGTAAGTAAGGGGGTATACCTATCACAGTTAGTAAGGGGGTATACCTATCACAGTAAGTAAGGGGGTATACCTATCACAGTTAGTAAGGGGGTATACCTATCACAGTAAGTAAGGGGGTATACCTATCACAGTTAGTAAGGGGGTATACCTATCACAGTTAGTAAGGGGGTATACGTATCACAGTTAGTAAGGGGGTATACCTATCACAGTTAGTAAGGGGGTATACCTATCACAGTTAGTAAGGGGGTATACCTATCACAGATAGTAAGGGTGTATATCTATCACAGTTAGTAAGGGGGTATACCTATCACAGTTAGTAAGGGGGTATACATATCACAGTTAGTAAGGGGGTATACATATCACAGTTAGTAAGGGGGTATACATATCACAGTTAGTAAGGGGGTATACATATCACAGTTAGTAAGGGGGTATACCTATCACAGTTAGTAAGGGGGATATACATATCACAGTTAGTAAGGGGGTATACATATCACAGTTAGTAAGGGTATATACATATCACAGTTAGTAAGGGTGTATACATATCACAGTTAGTAAGGGTGTATACATATCACAGTTAGTAAGGGTGTATACATATCACAGTTAGTAAGGGTATATACATATCACAGTTAGTAAGGGTATATACATATCACAGTTAGTAAGGGTATATACATATCACAGTTAGTAAGGGGATATACATATCACAGTTAGTAAGGGTGTATACATATCACAGTTAGTAAGGGGATATACATATCACAGTTAGTAAGGGGGTATACATATCACAGTTAGTAATGGGGTATACCTATCACAGTTAGTAAGGGGGTATACCTATCACAGTTAGTAAGGGTGTATACATATCACAGTTAGTAAGGGTATATACATATCACAGTTAGTAAGGGGGTATACATATCACAGTTAGTAAGGGTATATACATATCACAGTTAGTAAGGGTATATACATATCACAGTTAGTAAGGGTATATACATATCACAGTTAGTAAGGGTATATACATATCACAGTTAGTAAGGGTATATACATATCACAGTTAGTAAGGGGGTATACATATCACAGTTAGTAAGGATGTATACAAATAACACAGGGGGTATACACCTCACAGTTAGTTTGGGGGGTATACATATCACAGTTAGTAAGGGTGTATACAAATAACAGGGGGTATACATCTCTCAGTTAGTTTGGGGGGTTATACATCTCACAGTTAGTTTGGGGGGTACAACACATCACAGTTAGTTTGGGGGGAATACATATCACAGTTAGTAAGGGTGTATACATATCACAGTTAGTAAGGATGTATACAAATGAAATAACACAGTGGTATACATCTCACAGTTAGTTTGGGGGGTACAACACATCACAGTTAGTTTGGGGGTGTACACCTCACAGTTAGTTTGGGGGTATACACCTCACAGTTAGTTTGGGGGTATACACCTCACAGCTAATATGTTATATAGTTGCCTCCAAGTATAAAACTGTGCATCAGCCGCAATGTGTATTATTCTCCTGTCCATCAGTAGTATTTAATGATTGTCATACATGTCATCTGATACAGAGTTGTTCGCTATAAGCGGCAGGAGGCGTCTCCTTCCAGCATTGCAGATCCGATGCCCAGCCTCAGCAGGATGACTGCAGGAACTGTTCATCTAGGGCCCGGAAATCTGCATCGGAAGACGCCAACCCTGGCCTTGGCATGCCTACAGAACTGGGGCGACGCGCCCCGTTTTTCTAAAACTGTTAACTTCGCCTCCCTGCCCCTAAACAGCGGCAAAACATGTCAATAATGCCACAGTCCTCAAGACCCATTCTGTACATGCACAGTCCCCTCGTAATCGGACTTGTATGCAAACCACCGGGTTGAATTAGGCCCTATGCCACCTACACACATAATAATAATAATATAATAGTAGTAATAATAATAATGTAGTAGTAATAATAATAGTAGTAGCAGTAGTTGTAATATAATATTAGCAGTAATAATAATAGTAGTAGTAGTAATAATAATAGTATAATAGTAGTAGCAGTAGTAGTAATATAATATTAATAGTATTAGTAGTAGCAATAATAGTAGTAGTAATAATAATAATATAATAGTAAAAATAATACTGTAGTAGTAATAATAATAGAAGTAGTAGCAGTAGTAGTAGCAATATAATAATAGTAGTATTAGTAGCAGTAATAATAATAGTAGTAGTACTGTAGTAGTAACAATAATATTATAATAGTATTAGTAGCAGTAACAATAATAATGGTAGTAATAATAATATAATAATAATAGTAATAATAATAATAATAATAGTAGTAGTTATAATAGTAGTTGAAGTAGAAGTAATAATAATGATAGTAATAATAATATAATAATAATAGTAATAGTAGTAGTTATAATAATAATGATGATAGTAGTTGTAGTAGTAGTAGTAATAATAATCATAGTAATAATAATAATAATAGTAATAGTAGTAGTTATAATAATAACAATAGTAGTTGTAGTAGTAGTAATAATAATCATAGTAATAATAATAATAATAATAATAGTAATAGTAGTAGTTATAATAATGATAATAATAGTAGTTGTAGTAGTAGTAATAATAATCATAGTAATAATAATAATAGTAATAGTTATAATAATAATAATGATGATAGTAGTTGTAGTAGTAGTAGTAATAATAATCATAGTAATAATAATAATAATAATAATAGTAATAGTTATAATAATAATAATAATAATAGTAGTTGTAGTAGTAGTAATAATAATCATAGTAATAATAATAATAGTAATAGTAGTAGTTATAATAATAATAATAATAGTAGTTGTAGTAGTAGTAATAATAATATAATAATAGTAGTAGTTATAATAATAATAATAATAGTAGTTGTAGTAGTAGTAATAATAATATAATAATAGTAGTAGTTATACAGGTTGAGTCTCCCACATCCGAAATGCTCGGGACCACGGTTTTCGGGAATACCTGGGGGGGGGCCCGGCGGGTGTCACGGGAGGCCCCGCCGTGTGCTGCGGGTGAGTCCGGCGGGTGATACAGGGGTCCGGCGGGGTTTTTGCGGTGGTCCAGCAGGTGCTACAGGGATCCGGCGGGTGTCGTGAGGGGTCCGGCGACTGAGGCGGAAGGGTCCAGCAGGTAAGGAGGAAGGGTCCGGCAGGTGCTGCCGCTGTCACGAGGGGTCCGGCGGGTGCTGCAGCTGTAACGAGGGGTCCGGCAGCTGCCGCTGGGGGACCGGCGGGTGTGCGGGGGGTGGCCTGGCGTGTGGACCACGCCCACGCCGCTAGTCATTGGCCGCTGATACTAGTGACGTCACATATGCACCTAAATATTTCGGTGTTTGGAATAACGGATATGGGAGACTCAACCTGTAGTAATAATAATAATAATAATGATAGTAATAATAATAATATAATAGTAGTAATAATAATAATGTAGTAGTAATAATAATATAATAATAGTAGTAATAATAATAATGTAGTAGTAATATAATAATAGTAGTAATAATAATAATGTAGTAGTAATATAATAATAGTAGTAATAATAATAATGTAGTAGTAATATAATAATAGTAGTAATAATAATAATGTAGTAGTAATAATAATATAATAGTAGTAATAATAATAATGTAGTAGTAATAATAATATAATAATAGTAGTAATAATAATAATGTAGTAGTAATAATAATAATGATAGTAGTTGTAGTAATAATAATGATAATATACACTATCTAGTCCACTTGTCAGACAAGGTACAGTATAAAGGAAACTCCCAGTGATCACAGGGGGGTGAGTGTGAAATTACTGTATATTTCATGAACATTGCAGCTGAATCAATGCAAAAAGACAGTTTGCCGAGTAATGAAGTATCTCAGGCCGACCATTCAGCTGACCCTTAATGAGGACATGTCATAAACTGTCACTCAGACGTCTTATTCTACTCATCTTGATTAACTCAGATGAGACACAGAATCAATAGTGAAATGTTGACAACTTAAGGTACTTAGAGAGACCTGGCACAGACACATGAGTGCAGAAAGCATTAACTAGGCTTCCTTGTAAGTGTATCTGAGACCTGAAAGGGGAATTGCCATCTCCTCAGTCTTGAGAACCATGTGGCCGATTGAGCACATCAGCAGCTTTGCAATTTCATCCTTGCTACAATGCAAATGCAGCAGGAGGTGTCTGAGACCTCCTTCTGCACCTGCAATCCCAGGTCACAGCCTGGGATCACCATCGGTCATGATGTTGGACTGTGCCAGACATTCGAGTAAGACTCAGCTTACACATGCTGGCCGGCATGCGAGGCCAGGAATCTTACTCCATGGATGCAGGTCCTCTCCTTGCGCTCCAGAAGGCATCGCGCCCCGCACCGCCCCGTAAACGCATCTGTCTGTCAATCAGGCAGAGGCATACAGGGGCCTGCGTGCGATCACGCGGGACCGTGTACATGCGCAGAATGAGTCTTGCGCATAGGCAGATTCACGATATTATTGGGAATCTGCGTTCAGCACTTGCAGCTGCATGCACTGCTGAATCAGGCTGTATATCTGTGATGGAGATTGTACACATACCAACATCGACAAAACATCGGCACACCATTGACATTTGCATTAGTCTAGGTCTTCTCTATCTACTCTGCTCATATCCAACTAACGTAGCTTCTGAAGTTGTGGATTTGTGATTGGGAATGCAGCAGCTCCCCCAGACATGCCCATGACACTCCCCTAACACACCCATGACACTCCCCTAACATGCCCATGACACTCCCCTAACACATCCATGACACTCCCCTAACACACCCATGATACTCCCAGGACACTCCCCTAACACAACCATGAAAAGGACCCTTTTTGCAATAACTTTAGGTCACCTCCCAGTCTCCACCCTGATACGTCCAGGGATCGCAAATCCCCTTCTCAAGTGCTATCGATGCTGCGCACAATTGCAAATGCCATCAGACACTTGGGTTTGTGGGTGCGCAGTTAGGCATTTCTGGTCTTTTCGCACAGGTATGTGAACATATTGCAGTAATGCATGTCAGAAGTCAGACCCCGGAAGGGGACTGCATTGGGTCCTAGTGCCAGACGCCTCTGGCATCAGGAACAGAGGCTACACAGAACTATTTTCTCTAACAAGACACGGGGGAGGATGGAGCTGGTGAGAGGCAGAAGGGTGGTACTGGTGAGACGTAGGGGATTAGGCACTGGTGAGACTCAGGGGGGGTTGATGCTGGTGAGGCACAGGAAGATGGTGCTGATAAGATGCAAGGGGGAATGTTGGAGGGACACGGGGAAGACGCTGGTGAGATACGGGGGGGTGACGTTGGTGAGACATTGGTATTGACGCTGGTGAGACAAAAGGGGGATGGCACTAGTGAGACACAGGATGATGGTGCTAAAGAAATGCACGGGCGAATGGTGTTGGAGAGACACAGGAGATGATGCTGGTGAGACACAGGAGGGTGGTGCTGGAGAGACGCAGGGAATTAGGAGCTGGAGAGACACAGAGGGGATGACACTGTAGAGTTGCAGGGAGGATGACGCTTGAGAGATGTAAGAGGATGGCGTCTCTCCCAATTTCAGCAAGTACGAGCAGACCTCCAATCCAGGGTCGTAACTATTAATGTGCGAGCGGTGCCATCGCCCAGGGCCCTGGGGATGGCATCGTTGCTGCCCCACGGCACCTGCATTTGGGACACAGCTGGCAGCACTCTGCTACCTGTACAGCTGTCCGGAACATCCTAAACACTGCAAGGCAGTGCTCTACTAGTACCGGTGACCCCACCCCCTAGGTCTGACATCATGATGTCGCAGGTTTGGGAGCGGGCCGGCGCAGTGCAGCATAAAACCCTGCTCTGGTCCTGCTTGAATTGGTGGCTAGTGTATTAGCAGATCTTCAGTCTGGTTTTCTAGTGTATAGTATACCTCTAATTTACTGATTATATTAGCAGACTTTCAATCTGGTGGCTAGTGTATAAATTTACCAATGATTTACAGGTTAGTGTATTAGCAGGCTTCCAACATTCTTGCTAGTGTATAACTTAGCTCCAATTTTCTGTTAATGTATTTGCAAGCCTTCAATTTGGTGGCTAGTGTATAAAATATTTCCAATTTACTGCTGGCTGTCTATATTAGACCTCTAATTTGCCAAGGAGCACTGGAAGCTCGGAGAGTGCTCAAGAGGAACATGAGGAAGGAGGGCCTTGACGTGATAAGGAGCACTGGAAGCATGGATAGTGCTGAGGAAGAACATGAGGAAGGAGGGCCCTGCCCATGACAAGGAGCACTGGAAGCATGGATAGTGCTGAGAAGGAACATGAGGAAGGAGGGCCTGTCCATGACAAGGAACACTGGAAGCATGGAGAGTGCTCAGGAGGAACATGAGGAAGGAGGGCCTTGACATGATAAGGAGCACTGGAAGCATTGATAGTGCTGAGGAGGAACATGAGGAAGGAGAGCCCTGTCCATGACAAGGAGCACTGGAAGCATGGATAGTGCTGAGGAGGAACATGAGGAAGGAGGGCTCTGTCCATGACAAGGAACACTGGAAGCATGGATAGTGCTGAGAAGGAACAAGAGGAAGGATGGCCCTGACCATGACAAGGAGCACTGGAAGCATGGATAGTGCTGAGGAGGAACATGAGGAAGAAGAGCCCTGACCATGACAAGGAGCACTGGAAGCATGGATAGTACTGGGGAAGAATATGGAAAAGGAGGACCCTGTCTATGACAAGGAGCATTGGAAGCATGGATAGTGCTGAAGAAGAACATGAGGAAGGAGGGCCCTGTCCATGACAAGGAGCACTGGAAGCATGGATAGTGCTGAGGAGGAACATGAGGAAGGAGGGCCCTGTCCGTGACAAGGAGCACTGGAAGCATGGATAGTGCGGAGAAGGAACAAGAGGAAGGATGGCTGGGATAGAACTGGGGAAGAACATGAGGAAGGAAGGCGCCCTGCCCATGACAAGGAGCACTGGAAGCATGGATAGTGCTGAGGAGGAACATGAGGAAGGAGGGCCCTGTCCGTGACAAGGAGCACTGGAAGCATGGATAGTGCTAGAGATGAAGAAGAGGAAGGAGGCTCCTAGGAGACAAGGAGCACTGGAAGCAGGGATAGTGGTGGGGTGGAATATGAGGAAGGAGGGCCCTGCCCATAACAAGGAGCACCGGAAGCATGGATATTCTGAGGGAGGAACATGAGGAAGGAGTCTGTGAGAGCTTATAGTCTAAGGGGGTGGAGGGACAGTTGTTGAAGGGTGAACTGAGGAGAAGAGAAGGTTGAGGGTAGGACTGCACGTTAGGAAGCATTTTCACATGAAACAAGACCAAAGACTCTGGGTAAAACTTTTCCGGAGGTAGCTGGGGAAATGTCACTCAAGTATTTGATTTTTTTTTATGCAGTTATATTATACACTTGGTTGACTCACACCATTGAATGAGCTCTTTGTTGTGAATGAATTGTAGTGGCATAAAGAAAACAAAATATTCCAGACCGTCCCCTCGGGTGATAATGCCGTCAGTTCTGAAAGATTATCCCTTTGCCGTTTCAATAGAAGCTTTATCAAAGAGGAACTCAGTAGGCGACTGCACAACTGGCGCTGCCGTACGCTACAACTGACATGTACAAGGGTGGAAACTAATTTACTATCAGATACATAATATTACAATGCACAATAGAGAAAGTGTATCAAGATGAAATAAAGTCCAAGGCTCAAGAGACTGAACAGCAAAGCACAAGATGTTCTCGCCCTGAGATGTATTAATGGCATTGCTCCCCTGTGACACCCACAATTCACTTCTATTTACCGCAGGTTAGGCTACACAGCTAAACTCAATTTCTTAATGACAGCTGAAGCTCTGTTGCTGGCTCTGAAGATGCGCTTACAGACAATCACAGGCACACACCGCATCTCTTCTCAATCTGGTAAATGCCAGGACACAAAACAAGAAGGGCCCTTTGCTGAATGAGAAGACATCTACTTTATCCATGAAAATTTTATCATATGGGTTTTATCATACAGCTGTTGTATAGGATCAGCCAGTTGACTGCATTTTAAAGTATCTTTCAAACATCATAGACTCTTACGTGTCCCACTCGCTGTGACCCGCTCCCGCCCATTGCAGACAACTGTGCCTGCTTCCACTTAGATGTTCTGGGGGTCAGCTGAATCAATACTATGCTGGCACTGTAAAGAACCATCAGTTGTGGAGGGTCCATGTCAGAAATCTCAATCACGCTCCGGTCACACAGTACCCAATACTTGTTTATTAAATTCAGGAAGATGGAAGCTGATGACTCCTATAGAGATATAGAGACCAGTGGGGAACTGTGAGATTCTTACAAAAGAACCCACTGGGAAAACCACAACTCATGGTGAAACGCGTCAGTCTTACCTGTACAATGAGCGCTTTGCTCAGAACAGTTGATTTTATATTATGTTATGATTTATTTTACTAGTTTTTGTATATTTGAATCATTAAATTATATATTTTTATTTAATTCTTTGTTAATTTTTCTTCTCATATGTTTTGTTATTCTCTACTATTTGATAGCAATCATTAATATTCTAGATTGCCTTTTGTTACTGTTATTTCTCACTAATCCAGCACATATTTTCACTACTATTCCTTAACAGTTTCATTACCCTATCTCCGTCACCACTTTATTTGTATATCTAGTTATGGTGTTATTATAATAATATGCATATCCTTATTACGAGCCTTTTCCCACACCCTCCTATGTGCACTTCCCATTCCATATAAATTACACTGCAAATAATCCCTAATGTTTATGCGTGATTTTCACACCCACATTCTCCTATATAACTTTACCCCTATTGCCCTTCCCCTCTTTCTCCTGGCCAACACCTTATATATGTTCCTCTAACTCTCCCACATTCTCCTATATAACTTTACCCCTATTGCCCTTCCCCTCTTTGTCCTGGCCATCCCCTTATATATGTTCATCTAACTCTCCCACATTCTCCTATATAACTTTACCCCTATTGCCCTTCCCCTCTTTGTCCTGGCCATCACCTTATATATGTTCCTCTAACTCTCCACCATTCTGGTATATAACTTTACCTAGGGATCCGGTCACAATCGCAGCAAAGGGGATGCCGGCGCTGTCAGAATCCTGGCATCCGAAAGGTAAGTAGCGGGGTTAGGGGGAAGGGTTAGGTTTAGGGTGCGGGGAAGCGGAGGTTACGTTTAGGCACTAGGGGGGAAGTTAGGTTTAGGCACCGGTGAGAAAGGGTTAGGGGTAGGAGAATGGTTATGATGCCTACAGACAGAATTGTATCCTCTGCATGGTACAGTATACCTTTTAAAAAAAAATAATTTACAGTTTGATAGATTACTGACCTCTGCAACACTGGTACTGGTATTAAAATAAAGAAATGGCGAGAAAATCAGTGGTTTGTCCTCACTTTTCTTTATTCTAAATAGGGAGAAACTAAATAAGTCTTTATACAGCAAAAATGTTGGAGAAAAGCCTTAATTTTGTTTACTAAAGAGACCCCATAGTGATATTTTCTGCAGATTATTACATCATTTTCCTCTCTAGAAAACATTGCTCTGCTCCATCTACACCCTGACAGATACATAGTGATATATTCTGCAGATTATTACACTACTGACCTCTCGGTATATGCAGAACCTTTGCTCTGTTCTATCTACCCCTAATCTGCAAATTCTACAGATTATTACACAAATGGCCTTTTTAGAGATGTGCAGAACATTGCTCGTTTCCATCTACCCCCCGACAGATATGTTCTGCAGCTTATTACACTACTGACCTCTTTAGAGATCTGCAGAACATTGCTCCGTCCCATCTAACACCTGACAGATACATACTGATATGTTCTGCAGTTTAGGAGATATCGGGAAGCAATCGGGAAGCCGACTGCCTATATACCGGCAACCGGCTTCCCGACTGTCTTATCCCGGCAAGGGTGAAATGCCGGGCGTCTAGATGTAGACACCCGCATTTCCCCGACGCCGGGAGACCGGCGCCCGGCATCACGATCGTAGTGATGCCGGGCGCCGCGAGCGGACAGCCGCGCGGGGGGGGGGGGGTTAGGTTTAGGGCTCCCGGGGGGGGACTTAGGGTTAGGCACCCCCCCGGGGGACTTAGGTTTAGGTAGCGGGGAAGGGGGTAGTTAGGGTTAGGCACTTGGGGGGGAAGTTAGGGTTAGGCACCCCTAAGGAGGGTTAGGTTAGTGGATACTTACCTATCCACGATCGGGATTTCCAGCGCTGTCGGGCTTCCGCTGCGTCGCACTCTGCTCCTGTCGGGCTGCCGCTGACGGGATTCGAACCGCCGGCCATGCGGCCGGCGGTATTTCATACCCATTCCGTATATATCTGACCTCTCTAAAGAAGTGCAGAATATTTCTTATGCTCCACGTACCCCCTGACAGATACTGTAAATACTGCAGAGCATCTCATACTTACAAAAAACACACACAACATAATGTAATGTCACATTTTACATCCAGATGATATACAGGCCCTAATTCATAGAGTAATGGAATTAAAACATTGGGTGCGAGAGCCCGATGTTTTGATGCTGTGCATGAATCCAAGGCGCACTGCAATAGTTACCGCTGGGGGAAGCAGACAGGAATTGCATGGAGATCCCTGCAAATCGGGTGATTGTTCTGGGTGGTAACTATGTGGCTATCGACGGCGGGCATGTCAGGGACTGCGTTGAAAGACCGTAGGGTTGTTCTAATGTCCGATTGTGCAGACGCTGTACTATCGATGGTGCAACTATTTGATCACATCGGTAGATTAGAGCCACAGCCTGTGGGAGCCTCAGCAGGAAGACCATCGGCCACGGCAAAAGCATAAATTTGCTGTAGCGACTTACAGCAATCTCCGTCCACCGCTGAATCACAACCGCAGTTCTTAAGGAACACCGCTAACTTCTTCCCTGCTATGTACAACTAGCACCCATTATCACTTACTGCTGCAGATCCCTCTGATGAGAATAATAATTGTGTCTGTCGAGGGGAACATAAAATGGGCCTATTTGTGAAAACGGCCTGGAGACCCAGCACAGACTCGCCATTAAAATGCACAGACAGTTCTGCAGTCACCGCGTACAGTTAACGAGTTAGAAGCATCTACAAGCGGTTTCACAGGTGTCGATTTGAAAACGCATAAAGAACACGTTTTGGACAAAGACATCTTAGTAATTACATGGAGCCTACAATAAAGCTTCTTTGTATTCTCCATTCTCAAATCGCACAAAGTTTGTCTCAGCCGGGGACGGCAAAGGTGTTATTGTTACCTGATAATTATCTAACAGAGCAGAGAAAATTCCTTACGTAGAAGTTCTCACCAGGGCTGAAAAGGCAGATTGCTTAATTCAAAGACAAGTAACGAGTTCCCCTGCTACCGGCAAGTACAGAAGGCTGTACACAGGGAAAGCATTGAGTTTTTATTCACACAGTATAAGTACTTAGGTTCAATATCGACATTTAACAGGGGAATCCTGGAGCAACTGCAGAGTAAGCAACTGTGACCTTTATTTTATTTTATTTTTTTTAAAAGCAAAGCGCCTGAAGGTAATGGAACGGAGTTTGGGCAATGCAGCGTACATTTCATTAAAGCTGTTTCTTTCCAAAGAGAGTTGGTAGGAAAACAACAAAAAAGAAATAAGTTAACCTTTAACATCCTACAGCGCAGCTGGACACCCAGCAAAATTCCTCAGACCTGGACGCGAGTCTGAAGTTCATCAGTGAGATGAGAGCTCTCAGGTGCAGCTGAACAGCAGATGATAAGAGACTCCTTGTGCCGACTGCTCGCGCACTTCAATGTTCTGCCGCCCTACTGCTCTATAAAATATGTACTGTGGAATGTGCACTGTGGAGACGACCGTGGTGCGGGAATCATGGGGTGGATGTATGGATGAAAATTGCGCCAGCCACCTTCCCTTAACAAGAACTATAGTGTGTAAGCTTACGAGCAGGGCCCTTTACCTCTCTGGGGCATATTCAGTTAGGTGCGAAAAGTCTAAAATTTTTAGCCTGGTGAGGTTTTATTTGCCGTCATCGCTGGTTTTCCATGCGGAAAAGTATCGCGAGCGTCCCCGCTTATCCCCGTATTCAATTACAAATCGGCAAAAACGGCACCCGGCGAATTCCGAGCTAGCGAAAAGTACTGTCAAAAATGAGGAAAACAGCCTGTACCCCCCCCGAAAAGCTGCACTAACATTTTCTCAATTGCGTGCTATTAGCGTCTTTGCATAAGTGGTAAAGAATGGCATTAAGCAATAGTTTTTCAACCTAATACACCTGGCGCATACTTGGGGACCTCCCTGGAGTCTATTTTGCTAGTTTTTATGTTTGTCCCCCTACTTTGGTCTTTTTCGTTCCCAAAATGAAAGTACATTTTGGGTGTTTTTAAGTATTTTTTACATTTATTTTGACACAGTTTAGCTTTGGGGGACTGTCCCAAGGGTGCACGGGGGTGTCCGCAAATTTGCACCCCAAAACCCCAATTCTGCACTTTTTTCCGCCTGCTTTCATTGGCAACTCTTTTTCGCCTATACCAATGCATTGACTTTCCGACTAGACGAAAAGTCTTTGGAATTGAATACGGGGACACATTTTCGCCTGGCGAAATGACGTCACCAGCTAAACTTTTTTGCCGAAAACGTCTTTTCGCACCTAATTCAATACGGCCCTCTGTCTGTTATTACCCAGTCTCATGGGATTACTATTTGTTCTTATTGTAAAGTGCAACGGAATATGCTGGCACTATATTAACAACTGGTAATAAACTAAATATGTGCTGTTTAAATATACTTACCTGTTACACCATATGCTTACCCGTTACACCATATACCTACCTGTTACACCATATACCTGTTACACCATATGCTTATCTGTTACACAATATATGCTTACCTGTTACACCATATACCTGTTACACCATATACTTACCGGTTACACAATATATGCTTACCGGTTACACCATATACTTATCTGTTATACCATATACCTACCAGTTACACCATATGCTTACCTGTTACACCATATACTTACCGGTTACACCATATGCTTACCGGTTACACCATATACCTACCAGTTACACCATATGCTTACCTGTTACACCATATACATACCTGTTACACCATATACTTACCTGTTACACCATATACTTACCGGTTACACCATATGCTTACCTGTTACACCATATGCTTATCTGTTACACCATATACATACCTGTTACACCATATACTTACCTGTTACACCATATACTTACCGGCTACACCATATGCTTACCTGTTACACCATATGCTTATCTGTTACACCATATACATACCTGTTACACCATATACTTACCTGTTACACCATATACTTACCGGTTACACAATATACCTACCAGTTACACCATATGCTTACCTGTTACACAATATGCTTATCTGTTACACCATATACATACCTGTTACACCATATACTTACCTGTTACACCATATACTTACCTGTTACACCATATACTTACCGGTTACACAATATACATACCTGTTACACCATACACCTATCTGTTACACCATATACCTGTTACACCATATACTTACCTGATACACCATATGCTTACCGGTTACACAATATATGCTTACCTGTTACACCATATACATACCTGTTACACCATATACTTACCTGTTACACAATATATGCTTACCGGTTACACCATATACTTATCTGTTATACCATATACCTACCAGTTACACCATATACTTACCTGTTACACAATATATGCTTACCGGTTACACCATATACTTATCTGTTATACCATATACCTACCAGTTACACCATATACTTACCTGTTACACCATATACTTACCGGTTACACCATATGCTTACCGGTTACACCATATACCTACCAGTTACACCATATGCTTACCTGTTACACCATATGCTTATCTGTTACACCATATACATACCTGTTACACCATATACTTACCTGTTACACCATATACTTACCGGTTACACCATATGCTTACCTGTTACACCATATGCTTATCTGTTACACCATATACTTACCTGTTACACCATATACTTACCGGTTACACAATATACCTACCAGTTACACCATATGCTTATCTGTTACACCATATACATACCTGTTACACCATATACTTACCTGTTACACCATATACTTACCGGTTACACAATATACATACCTGTTACACCATACACCTATCTGTTACACCATATATGCTTACCTGTTACACAATATACTTACCTGTTACACCATACACCTATCTGTTACACCATATACCTGTTACACCATATACTTACCTGTTACACCATATACTTACCTGTTACACCATACACCTATCTGTTACACCATATACCTGTTACACAATATACTTACCTGTTACACCATATACCTGATACACCATATGCTTACCGGTTACACAATATATGCTTACCTGTTACACCATATACATACCTGTTACACCATTTGCTTACCGGTTACACCATATATGCTTACCTGTTACACCATACACCTATCTGTTACACCATATACATACCTGTTACACCATATACCTATCTGTTACACCATATACATACCTGTTACACCATATATGCTTACCTGTTACACCATACACCTATCTGTTACACCATATACTTACCTGTTACACCATATACCTATCTGTTACACCATATACATACCTGTTACACCATATACCTATCTGTTACACCATATACATACCTGTTACACCATATACCTATCTGCTACACCATATACATACCTGTTACACCATATACTTACCTGTTACACCATATATGCTTACCTGTTACACCATACACCTATCTGTTACACCATATACATACCTGTTACACCATATACCTATCTGTTACACCATATACATACCTGTTACACCATATACCTATCTGTTACACCATATACATACCTGTTACACCATATACCTATCTGCTACACCATATACATACCTGTTACACCATATACTTACCTGTTACACCATATACTTACCTGTTACACCATATACCTATCTGTTACACCATATACATACCTGTTACACCATACACCTATCTGTTACAGCATATACTTACCTGTTACACCATATACCTATCTGTTACACCATATACTTACCTGTTACACCATATACCTATCTGTTACACCATATACCTATCTGTTAGACCATATACTTATCTGTTACACCATATACTTACCTGTTACACAATATACTTACCTGTTACACCATATACTTATCTGTTTATCGGTTACACCATATACCTATCTGTTACACCATATACCTGTTACACCATATACTTACCTGTTACACCATATACCTATCTGTTACACCATATACTTACCTGTTACACCATATGCTTACCGGTTACACAATATATGCTTACGTGAAGTTGGAGGCGACAGGCAAGAAGGAGAGGTAAACTAGATGATAAAAATGAGGCAGGTACATGGGGGCAGTGGTGTAACTAGGGTATTTGGAGCCCAGGGCAAATTTGAAAATGAAGCCCCCCACCCACTATGTTCGGTGCAAAAAAAAATGGGCGGGTCACAAGGGGTGTGGCCACTGAAAAATGGGGCGAATCAACATGACACAAGCCGCTTTCTTGTCACTGGGAAAATTTTTCCATTTGCACCTTAATGCAGTGCCCCTTATACAGTCCCCCCTAAGCAGTGCCCCGAGTAGTGGTCCCCCTTATATAGTACCCCAGGTATACAATGCCCCCAGTAGTGGTCCCTCTTATGCAGGCCCCCAGTAGTGCCCCTTATACAGTACCCCCAGTAGTGGTCCCCCTTATGCAGCCCCCGATTAGTTCCCCTTATACAGCCCCCAGTAGTGCCCCTTATACAGTACCCCCAGTAGTGGTCCCCCTTATGCAGCCCCCGATTAGTTCCCCTTATACAGCCCCCAGTAGTGCCCCTTATACGGTACCCCCAGTAGTGGTCCCCCTTATGCAGCCCCCGATTAGTTCCCCTTATACAGCCCCCAGTAGTGCCCCTTATACAGTACCCCCAGTAGTGGTCCCCCTTATGCAGCCCCCGATTAGTTCCCCTTATACAGCCCCCAGTAGTGCCCCTTATACAGTGCCCCCAGTAGTTGTCCCCCTTATGCAGTGCCCAGTGTAGTACTTCTCCCTTTTCAGTGCCCTCTGTAGTAGTCCCCCAAGTAGTAAGCCCCTTATATAGTGCCCCAGTAGGAGTCCCCCTTGATGCAGTGCCCCCAATAGTAGTGGTCCCCCCAAGTAGTAGTCCCCAGTAGTGGTGCCCCCAATGCAGTGCCCCCAGTAGTAGTCCCCCCTACACAGTGCCCTTTATAGTGGCCCCAGTAGGAGTCCCCCTTAATGCAGTGCCCCCTGTAGTAGACCCCAGTAGTGGTCCCCCCCAATACTGTGCCCCTAGTAGTAGCCCGCAGTTGTGGTCCTGTGCCCCCCCTCAAAGCAGTGCCCCCAGTAGTAGTCCCCTCCTTAGTAGTCCCCCCCGTAGTAGACCCCTGTAGTGGTCCCCCCCTGAAGCAGTGCCCCCAGTAGTATCCCCCCCAAGCAGTGCCCCCAGTAGTAGTCCCCTCCTTAGCCCCCCCCCCGATAAGTACACACTGAAATGAAACAATAAATAAAGTGAAAATTCTTACCTGAATCCACGCTGCCGTCCGAACGTCAGTCCTCCCGGGCTGGCGCGCTCTGCATTATAGGAGAGATGTCATGAAGTCTCTCCCGTTACCCACTGCAGGAGCCGGAAGGGAGCCGCCGCTCATTGTCTGACGCTCATTGACTGCTGTTTAACACACACATCGCCGCCAGCGCTGGCGGCGATGTGTGTGCAGCAGCAGCAGCCAATGAGAGTCGTCTGACCTCATTGGCTGCTGGTTAATACACATATCGCCGCCTGAGCCAGCCCACCTGCCATCCACCTCCTGGTGCTATTGGGCAAGCGCTCAGGGTGACGGAAGGGGCTCAGCTGTGCAGCACAGGACCGGCGCTGTGAAGCCTAGCGCCGGTCCTGTGTAAATGTGTAGCGCTGACCGCACACACTGCAGTCGGCACTACACTGGCTCGCTCGCCCTGCCCTAGTTACGCCACTGAATGGGGGTGAGTTAAAATTACTGAGGGGATAATGGAATTAGACAGGTGACAGGAATGAAGGAGGTAAGGAAGAGGGCTGAGAGAAATGCGGAGAAGAGGAGTCAGGTAAAGGAAAGGTGGGTACACACTAGACCAGTGTTGGCTAACCTTGACACTCCAGCTGTTATGGAACTACATAACCCAGCATGCACTGCTACAGTTTTGCTATTAGGGCATGCTAAAACTGTGGCAGGGCATGCTGGGATATATAGTTCCACAACAGCTGGAGTGTCAAGGTTAGCCAACACTGCTCTAGACGATATGTTGCCTGATCCTGGGATTGGGCTGATATATCGTCCAAATTGGCCAGTGTGTACCCACTATGCGTGAGCCTGCACGCTCCTGCGGGTCGTCCATCGGGGACGTTCCGTCGGCCTGCATGTAGGGCCGATGGAACGACCCAGATGCCGATGCTGGCATATTAGATGGAGCTGGTGCCCGACATATCGGAAGTTTGGACACCACATCATGCACTATGTATCGACCGCCAGTATGCATTGCGTGGTTGGGAATCGCATTGCACACGGCAAGCGTGTACCCAGCTGAAGATTGGGAAGGAAATGAGGTATGAAAAGAGGGAGGAGGTAACAATATGGAGGCTGGTGTAGAGGGAGGAAAGCTATATAGACAGATAATAAGGCTGTGCACACACTAACATCAGGCTTGCCTACCCTCCCGATTTTCGGGTGCCGCTCCCGGCCCCCCGGAAAGGCAGGCAAGCCTCCAGGAAGTCTCCGACCATCCCCCTGAAAAAACTAGAAACCCCCGCAGCAGGGGGGGCGGTGACACGATTCGTAGCCCCGCCCCCTGCTTCACAACGCCGAAAATAACGGCATTGTGAAGAGGGGGCGGAGCCACGATGACATGATCATGCGGCCCCGCCCAAGCTCCGCCCCCAATGTGTAATAAAATGACCAGCCCCGCCCCCCGCTGTTATCCGACAATCATCTCCCTCCCGGAAGGCTGGAGCTGATTGTCGGCAAGTATGACTAAATACATTGGGCTTCTTAGGATTGGGTTGGGCTTGTTTTGTGCTTATAGGTTGCTTGTTTTCCATTTCAGAGTAGGCAGCACTGCCCCTGTGCCAGTAGCTGGGTGCAGCAGGGGAATGGCACACTGCAGCTCCCGGCTCCTGTCTCTGAGGACCACCCTCCGAGGGCGACACCAGGCGTGGCTCACACCTCCATAGCGGAGCCACTGACATATCCTCAAGTCGAGGGGGGACCCCCAGAGACATCAGTGTACCGGGCCAAGAGTTTTGTTGCCAACCCTGATGGCGCAAAAAGAATAAAGGTGACTGTGACTGAGGCAGGGCCGGCGCTACCTGGGCGCTGGGCACTAGAGGGCGCCACTGAGTCAGGTCAAATTAAAAATACTTTCCTTCACATTTTCCCGCCATTGTCATTCAGTCACCTCAGGCGCACATCACCTCAGGCTCACTGGCACTGCCAGGCCTCCCCGCCGCGCCCGCCTAGGCTGGCACTCACCGGCGCAGGCAGTTACCGGTGGCATGTTCCCATAACTCCTCCGCTTCCTGTGACAGCAGCCAGGCTCCCGGCAGCAGCACTGTGCTCAGAGGCCGGGCCTGACAACCTCCGCCTCCCCGAGCTGTGCAGTGTGACCCTCCCGGGCCTGGCTGCTCCCTGTGTGACGTGTATGGGAGGCTGAGAGCACAGAGCGGTACACACTACACACTACACACTACAGGGGGAGAGCGGTACACACTACACACTACACACTACAGGGGGAGAGCGGTACACACTACACACTACAGGGGGAGAGCGGTACACACTACACACTACAGGGGGAGAGCGGTACACACTACACACTACAGGGGGAGAGCGGTACACACTACACAATACAGGGGGAGAGCAGTACACACTACACACTACAATGGGAGAACGGTACACACTACACAATACAGGGGGAGAGCAGTACACACTACACACTACAGGGGGAGAGCAGTACACACTACACAATACAGGGGGAGAGCGGTACACACTACACACTACAGGGGGAGAGCGGTACACACTACACACTACAGGGGGAGAGCGGTACACACTACACAATACAGGGGGAGAGCAGTACACACTACACACTACAATGGGAGAACGGTACACACTACACAATACAGGGGGAGAGCAGTACACACTACACACTACAGGGGGAGAGCAGTACACACTACACAATACAGGGGGAGAGCGGTACACACTACACACTACAGGGGGAGAGCGGTACACACTACACAATACAGGGGGAGAGCAGTACACACTACACACTACAATGGGAGAACGGTACACACTACACAATACAGGGGGAGAGCAGTACACACTACACACTACAGGGGGAGAGCAGTACACACTACACAATACAGGGGGAGAGCAGTACACACTACACACTACAGGGGGAGAGCAGTACACAATACAGGGGGAGAGCAGTACACATACACACTACAGGGGGAGAGCGGTACACAGCACACAATACAGGGGGAGAGCAGTACACACTACACAGTACAGGGGGAGAGCTGTACACATACACACTACAGGGGGAGAGCGGTACACAGTACACACTACACGGGGAGAGCAGTACACAGTACACACTACAGGGAGAGAGCAGTACACAATACACACTACAGGGGGAGAGCAGTACACACTACACAATACAGGGGGAGAGCAGTACACATACCCACTACAGGGGGAGAGCAGTACACAGTGCACACTACAGGGGGAGAGCAGTACACAGTACACAATACAGGGGGAGAGCAGTACACACTACACAGTACAGGGGGAGAGCGGTACACAGTGCACAATACAGGGGGAGAGCAATACACATACACACTACAGGGGGAGAGCGGTACACAGTACACACTACACGGGGAGAGCAGTACACAGTGCACAATACAGGGGGAGAGCGGTACAAACTACACAATACAGGGGGAGAGCAGTACACATACACACTACAGGGGGAGAGCAGTACACAGTGCACACTACAGGGGGAGAGCAGTACACAATACAGGGGGAGAGCAGTACACACTACACAGTACAGGGGGAGAGCGGTACATAGTGCACACTACAGGGGGAGAGCAATACACATACACACTACAGGGGGAGAGTGGTACACAGTACACACTACACGGGGAGAGCAGTACACAGTGCACAATACAGGGGGAGAGCGGTACACACTACACAATACAGGGGGAGAGCAGTACACATACACACTACAGGGGGAGAGCAGTACACAGTGCACACTACAGGGGGAGAGCAGTACACAGTACACAATATAGGGGGAGAACAGTACACACTACACAGTACAGGGGGAGAGCGGTAGAGGGGGAGAGCAGTACACAGTACACACTACATGGGGAGAGCAGTACACACTACACACTACAGGGGGAGAGCAGTACACACTACACAATACAGGGGGAGAGCAGTACACATTACACACTACACACTACAGGGGGAGAGCAGTACACAGTACACAATACAGGGGGAGAGCAGTACACATTACACACTACACACTACAGGGGGAGAGCGGTACACACTACACAATACAGGGGGAGAGCAGTACACATTACACACTACACACTACAGGGGGAGAGCAGTACACAGTACACAATACAGGGGGAGAGCGGTACACACTACACACTACAGGGGGAGAGCAGTACACAGTACAGGGGGAGAGCAGTACACACACACACTACAGGGGGAGAGCGGTACACACTACACACTACAGGGGGAGAGCAGTACACAATACAGGGGGAGAGCAGTACACATACACACTACAGGGGGAGAGCGGTACACAGTGCACACTACAGGGGGAGAGCAGTACACAGCACACAATGCAGGGGAAGAGCAGTACACACTACACAGTACAGGGGGAGAGCTGTACACATACACACTACAGGGGGAGAGCGGTACACAGTACACACTACACGGGGAGAGCAGTACACAGTACACACTACAGGGGGAGAGCAGTACACACTACACACTACAGGGGGAGAGCGGTACACACTACACACTACACAGTACAGGGGGAGAGCGGTACACACTACACAATACAGGGGGAGAGCAGTACACATACACACTACAGGGGGAGAGCAGTACACAGTGCACACTACAGAGGGAGAGCGGTACACAGTGCACACTAGAGGGGGAGAGCAGTACACAGTACACAATACAGGGGGAGAGCGGTACACACTACACAATACAGGGGGAGAGCGGTAGACATACACACTACAGGGGGAGAGCAGTACACAGTGCACACTACAGGGGGAGAGCAGTACACAGTACACAATACAGGGGGAGAGCAGTACACACTACACAGTACAGGGGGAGAGCGGTACACAGTGCGCACTACAGGGGGAGAGCAGTACACAATACACACTACAGGGGGAGAGCAGTACACACTACACAGTACAGGGGGAGAGCGGTACACACTACACAATACAGGGGGAGAGCAGTACACATACACACTACAGGGGGAGAGCAGTACACAGTACACAATACAGGGGGAGAGCAGTACACACTACACAGTACAGGGGGAGAGCGGTACACAGTGCACACTACACGGGGAGAGCAGTACACAGTGCACACTACAGGGGGAGAGCGGTACACACTACACAATACAGGGGGAGAGCAGTACACATACACACTACAGGGGGAGAGCAGTAAACAGTGCACACTACAGGGGGAGAACAGTACACAGTACACAATACGGGGGAGAGCAGTACACACTACACAGTACAGGGGGAGAGCGGTACACAGTGCACACTACAGGGGGAGAGCAATACACATACACACTACAGGGGGGGAGCGGTACACAGTACACACTACACGGGGAGAGCAGTACACAGTGCACAATACAGGGGGAGAGCGGTACACACTACACAATACAGGGGGAGAGCGGTACACATACACACTACAAGGGGAGAGCGGTACACAGTGCACACTACAGGGGGAGAGCGGTACACAGTACACAATACAGGGGGAGAGCGGTACACACTACACAATACAGGGGGAGAGCAGTACACATACACACTACAGGGGGAGAGCAGTACACAGTGCACACTACAGGGGGAGAGCAGTACACAGTACACAATACAGGGGGAGAGCGGTACACACTACACAGTACAGGGGGAGAGCGGTACACAGTGCACACTACAGGGGGAGAGCAAAACACATACACACTACAAAGGGAGAGCGGTACACAGTACAGACTACACGGGGAGAGCGGTACACAGTGCACAATACAGGGGGAGAGCGGTACACACTACACAAAACAGGGGGAGAGCGGTACACATACACACTACAGGGGGAGAGCAGTACACAGTGCACACTACAGGGGGAGAGCAGTACACAGTACACAATACAGGGGGAGAGCAGTACACACTACACAGTACAGGGGGAGAGCGGTACACAGTGCACACTACAGGGGGAGAGCAATACACATACACACTACAGGGGGAGAGCGGTACACAGTACACACTACACGGGGAGAGCGGTACACAGTGCACAATACAGGGGGTGAGCGGTACACACTACACAACACAGGGGGAGAGCAGTACACACACACTACAGGGGGAGAGCAGTACACAGTGCACACTACAGGGGGAGAGCAGTACACAGTACACAATACAGGGGGAGAGCGGTACACACTACACAGTACAGGGGGAGAGCGGTACACAGTGCACACTACAGGGGGAGAGCAATACACATACACACTACAAAGGGAGAGCGGTACACAGTGCACACTACAGGGGGAGAGCAGTACACAGTACACACTACAGGGGGAGAGCAGTACACAATACACACTACAGGGGGAGAGCAGTACACACTACACAGTACAGGGGGAGAGCAGTACACACTACAGGGGGAGAGCAGTACACAGTACAGGGGGAGAGCAGTACACACTACAGGGGGAGAGCAGTACACACTACAGGGGGAGAGTGGTACACACTACAGGGGGAGAGCAGTACACACTACAGGGGGAGAGCAGTACACAATACACACTACAGGGGGAGAGCAGTACACACTACAGGGGGGAGAGCAGTACACACTACAGGGGGAGAGCAGTACACAATACACACTAAAGGGGGAGAGCAGTACACACTACAGGGGGAGAGCAGTACACAGTACACACTACAGGGGGAGAGCAGTACACAATACACACTACAGGGGGAGAGCAGTACACACTACAGGGGGAGAGCAGTACACAATACACACTACAGGGGGAGAGCAGTACACACTACAGGGGGAGAGCAGTACACTACAGGGGGAGAGCGGTATACACTACAGGAGGAGAGCAGTACACACTACAGGGGGAGAGCAGTACACACTACAGGGGGAGAGCAGTACACAGTACACACTACAGGGGGAGAGCAGTACTCACTACAGGGGGAGAGCAGTACACTACAGGGGGAGAGCGGTACACACTACAGGGGGAGAGCAGTACAAAGTACACACTACAGGGGGAGAGCAGTACACTACAGGGGGAGAGCGGTACAC
This sequence comes from Taudactylus pleione, assembly GCA_031769625.1. NCBI lineage: Eukaryota > Metazoa > Chordata > Amphibia > Anura > Myobatrachidae > Taudactylus > Taudactylus pleione. The sequence continues at coordinate 449,761 of JAUIMM010002723.1, forward strand.
ACTACAGGGGGAGAGCAGTACACACTACAGGGGGAGAGCTGAACACACTACAGGGGAAGAGCAGTACGCATTACAGGGGGAGAGCAGTACACCCTACAGGGGGAGAGCAGCACACACTACAGGGGGAGAGCAGTACACAATACACACTACAGGGGGAGAGCAGTACACACTACAGGGGGAGAGCAGTACACAATACATACTACAGGGGGAGAGCAGTACACACTTCAGGGGGAGAGCAGTACACGATACACACTACACAGTACAGGGGGAGAGCAGTACACATTACAGGGGGAGAGCAATACACATACACACTACAGTGGGAGGGCAACCATCACCAGCATCAGGTAATGACGTGGTTTATTTTATTTTTTTAACAAGTGTACTGTTCTATTCTTTGTACTGCTGGTGTTGGTAAAGGGGGGGGGGTGGAGTGTGTAACTGCTGCTGGTGATGGGGTGTAGGTATGGGGGGCTGTAACTGCTGCTGGTGTTAGGTAAGGGAGGGGGGAGTGTGTAACTGCTTGTGATGGGGTGTAGGTATGGGGGGTGTAACTGCTGCTGGTGATGGGGTGTAGGTATGGGGGGCTGTAACTGCTGTTGGTGTTAGGTAAGGGAGGGTGGAGTGTGTAACTGCTTGTGATGGGGTGTAGGTATAGGGGGTGTAACTGCTGCTGGTGATGGGGTGCAGGTGTGGGGGGCTGTAACTGCTGCTGGTGTTAGGTAAGGGAGGGGGGGAGTGTGTAACTGCTTGTGATGGGGTGTAGGTATGGGGGGTGTAACTGCTGCTGGTGTTAGGTAAGGGAGGGGGGGAGTGTGTAACTGCTGGTGATGGGGTGTAGGTATGGGGGGTGTAACTGTTGCTAGTGTTAGGTAAGGGAGGGGGGAGTGTGTAACTGCTGGTGATGGGGTGTAGGTATGGGGGGGTGTAACTGCTGCTGGTGATGGGGTGTAGGTATGGGGGGCTGTAACTGCTGCTGGTGATGGGGTGTAGGTATGGAGTGGTATAAATGCTGCTGGTGATGGGGTGTAGTTATGGGGGGCTGTAACTACTGCTGGTGTTAGGTATTGTTGGAGGGGAGTGTGTAACTGCTGGTGTTAGTAAGGGGGGGTGTAACTACTGCTGGTGATGGGGTGCAGGTATGGGGGGGTGTAACTGGTGGTGGTGATGGGGTGTAGGTATGGGGGGAGGTGTAACTGCTGTTGGTGTTAGGTAAGGGAGGGGGGGAGTGTGTAACTGCTGGTGATGGGGTGTAGGTATGGGGGGTGTAACTGTTGCTGGTGTTAGGTAAGGGAGGGGGGAGTGTGTAACTGCTGGTGATGGGGTGTAGGTATGGGGGGGTGTAACTGCTGCTGGTGATGGGGTGTAGGTATGGGGCGGTGTAACTGCTGCTGGTGATGGGGTGTAGGTATGGAGTGGTATAAATGCTGCTGGTTATGGGGTGTAGTTATGGGGGGGCTGTAACTGCTGCTGGTGTTAGGTATTGTTGGAGGGGAGTGTGTAACTGCTGGTGTTAGTAAGGGGGGTGTAACTACTGCTGGTGATGGGGTGCAGGTATGGGGGGGTGTAACTGGTGGTGGTGATGGGGTGTAGGTATGGGGAGAGGTGTAACGGCTGCTGGTGTTAGGTAAGGGAGGGGGGAGTGTGTAACTGCTTGTGATGGGGTGTAGGTATGGGGGGTGTAACTGCTGCTGGTGATGGGGTGTAGGTATTGGGGGGTGTATCTGCTGCTGGTGTTAGGTAAGGGAGGGGGGGGGCGTGTAACTGCTGCTGTTGATGGGGTGTAGGAATTGGGGGGGTGTAAATGTGCTGGTGTTAGGTATGGGAGGTAAGGGAGGGGGGAGTGTGTAACTGCTGCTGGGGTGTAGGTATGGGGGGAGCTGTAACTGTTGCTGGTGTTAGGTAAGGGAGGGGGGGAGTGCGTAACTGCTGCTGGTGATGGGGTGTAGGTATGGGGGGGTGTAGCTGCTGGTGTTAGGTAAGGGAGGGGGGTGTAACTGCTGCTGGTGATGGGGTGTAAGTATGGGGGGGTGTAACTGCTGCTGGTGTTAGGTAAGGTTGAGGAGGAGTGTGTAACTGCTGCTGGTGATGGGGTGTAAGTATGGGGGGGTGTAACTGCTGCTGGCGATAGGTAAGGTAGGTACATCCAGAGGGGAATGTGAGGTATAGCTGGTGGGCAGGTGCCGTGTAGGGAGATGGGTAAATTGTGGTATTTACATAATGGGATAAAGACAAAATCTTAAATAAGTCATCATGAGAAGTATATTGCAATAAGGCATCTTTCTCTTTTTTTGCTCTATTTTCTGCAATCTGCCTTTGGGAAAACATTGTTATTTAAATAATTATTAATTTTGTTATACAAAAAAAACAAACTATGTATGAGGGGCTACACCAGTGGTCTCCAACCTTGATTGGAAAGTCCACTGCAGAGTGGTAGCACAGTGGTGAGCAGTTTCTCATATAATCCCGGGTGGCTCACTGAAGTCTGTCGTTCCTTCCATGAGGACTTGTGCGCAGCACTGCGCTGACTGCATGACTCCGCCCCCCTATCGTCATGTCCAGGGAGAGACGTGAAGTAAAAATAAATCAATAAATGCTTGAAGATAAAAGCAGCAGGAAACAGACGGGACCCTTGGGTGCCTCCGGGTCCTATGCGGGCGCCTGTACCGTTTAGTCGGTTATCCAGCTCTGGAACATGCTGTACAGTATAACCCTGGCAGCTGCATCAGATTGTTGCTGGAAGAGGGACAAGTGCATTTCAGCCCAGATATTGATACATCTTGGGAATGCTAATTGTTTGTTACCAAATCGAGGCTGTACCAGACCTGGGCTGATCATGGACTGTAGATATTGGCAGCACAATGCTGACAGCGTTATTTGTTTGCTACATAATAACCCCCCAGTAAGCATCTGGTACAGACCATTGTGCACTCTTGTGTACCGAGCAGGAGAAGCTGACCTGTGTGTTTCCTCCTAGTGGTAAAACACGTTCATTACAGGACTTGTGTATATTTACATTCAGGGGCGCTGGCTGTGGTAACTCGCATGAGGGGCTTAATATCAGTACTGGGGTATGTAGTGTTCACTCTAGCTTCGGTGGCAGGATGGACGCTGGAGCTAGAGAGGGCACTTCAGCACCAGAAAAAGGGGCGTGGCCATTGAAAAGGGGGCATGTCTATAAGATGCATCACCTTTTTGTCACTCTTGGGGGCGTGTCCTGGCACTTACGGACACGCCAGGTAGCCCCCAAGCGCTGCTGACAGAATAGATGCTGAGCGCATGCGCCCAGCGTCTATTCACCGGCAGTGACCAGGTCACAGCACATTTCCCCACCCGCGGGACACTGCGACCTGCGGGTGAAGACGGCACCCGCAGGCTGTCTTAGCGCTGCGCGGTGAGGGCAGGACGCTTTTTGCCCTCCAGAAGGAGGACAGGGCACTTTTTGCCCTCCAGAAGGAGGGCAGGGCGCAGCACCCCGCTAAAACAGCCTAGCAGGAATGCTAGGTATGCAGCCACTAAAGGTTGGGAAACTGAGGGGCTGAGTTCCCATGTATAATAGCCCCCAGCAGACAATTGAAGAGTGAAATGTAAGTGTTGGGGGTAAATTTACTAAAGTGAGAGTTTTTAGAAGTGGAGATGTTGCCCACAGCAACCAAACAGATTCTAGCTATTATCTTCTAGAAGGTGCTAGTTAAATGTTAGGTAGAATCTGATTGGTTGCTATGGGCAACATCTACACTTCTAAAAACTTTCACTTTATTAAATATACCCCTTGGTCTGTATGGAATAGTTATTGCAGTCATAATGTTGACATCCATAAACTCAAAATCACAATGTCGTTATTATGTCAACACTGTTGAAATGTCGACATTGAACATATATTCTCTCATTGTAGACATCTGAAATGTCAACATTCTGCATGGACCAGCATTGGAGGGTTAGAAAATGGGAGGCTAGGGGTTAGACACTAGGGGAAACAGGAGGAGAGGGGGGAGAGTTAGGGTTAGACAGCGGGAGGGGAGGTTTAGGTACTAGAAGGAGGGTTAGGGTTATGCGGCGGGAGGAGAGGGAGATGCTTAGGCACTAGGTGAAGGATAGGTTTAGGCAGCGGGAGGGGAGGGTTAGGCACTAGGTGATGGATAGGGTTAGGCAGTGAGAGGGGAGGGAGAGGGTTAGGCACTAGGTGAGGGATAGGGTTAGGCAGCGGGAGGGGAGGGTTAGGCACTAGGTGAGGGATAGGGTTAGGCAGCGGGAGGGGAGGGATAGGCACTAGGTGAAGGATAGGGTTAGGCAGCGGGAGGGGAGGGTTAGGCACTAGGTGAGGGATAGGGTTAGGCAGCGGGAGGGGAGGGAGAGGCTTAGGCACTAGGTGAGGGATAGGGTTAGGCACTAGGTGAAGGATAGGTTTAGGCAGCGGGAGGGGAGGGTTAGGCACTAGGTGATGGATAGGGTTAGGCAGTGAGAGGGGAGGGAGAGGGTTAGGCACTAGGTGAGGGATAGGGTTAGGCAGCGGGAGGGGAGGGTTAGGCACTAGGTGAAGGATAGAGTTAGGCAGCGGGAGGGGAGGGTTAGGCACTAGGTGAGGGATAGGGTTAGGCAGCGGGAGGGGAGGGATAGGCACTAGGTGAAGGATAGGGTTAGGCAGCGGGAGGGGAGGGTTAGGCACTAGGTGAGGGATAGGGTTAGGCAGCGGGAGGGGAGGGTTAGGCACTAGGTGAGGGATAGGGTTAGGCAGCGGGAGGGGAGGGAGAGGCTTAGGCACTAGGTGAGGGATAGGGTTAGGCACTAGGTGAGGGATAGGGTTAGGCAGTGGGAGGGGTGGGTTAGGCACTAGGTGAGGGTTAGGGTTGGGCAGCGGGAGGGGAGGGTTAGGCACTAGGTGAGGGATAGGGTTAGGCACTAGGTGAGGGATAGGGTTAGGCAGTGGGAGGGGAGGGTTAGGCACTAGGTGAGGGATAGGGTTAGGAAGTGGGAGGGGAGGGAGAGGCACTAGGTGAGGGACAGGGTTAGGCAGCGGGAGGGGAGGGTTAGGCATTAGGTGAGGGTTAGGGTTAGGCAGCAGGAAGGGAGGGTTAGGCACTAGGTGAGGGATAGGGTTAGGCAGCGGGAGGGGAGTGTTAGGCATTAGGTGAGGGATAGGGTTAGGCAGCGGAAGTGGAGGGTTAGGCACTAGGTGAGGGATAGGGTTAGGCAGCGGGAGTGGAGGGAGAGGCTTAGGCACTAGGGGGAAGGTTAGGTTTAGGCAATGGGAGTGGGAGGGTTAGGGTTAGGCAATGAAACGGGGAGGGTTAGGTTTAGGCAATGGGAGAGGAGGGTTATAGGAGATGTAATTATGTTATGAATAACAGGCAATATGTAACCCTTTGTATTTATTTAGTGTATTTCTTTTATTTACCTTCATGGTGACCTATGATAGAAAAGAAAGAAAAGAAAAAAGCCTTGCTTCTTGGACGTGAACCCCTTAATGCTAGGGACGCCAGTATAGAGGAGCCTTGACGATTGGCCTGGCGCTTATTCATATATTTGCAAATGTATGTAACTAATACCTCTGAATCGCTATCATCATGTAGGATTTAAGTATTGTTTTTGCTGCAGTGTGCTGGGGGGCAAATCTCTTTTTTTTTCTGTGACCTATGATAGACCCTGGTGTAATATCCAGCTGCAGGGTTATTTATTTGTTTGAGAAGATGCCATGTGAGGGGTGGCTTGCATAGTTATGTATAGCCCATTAGGACTACTAGCAAATGATCCAACAGACAGATGTAGGGAGATGCTCAGATCAGGGAACATATAATAGTTTATGGGAAGGTCATTAAAGTTTTGTATGGTAACTCTTTTTACTAATATGCCAATGTTCACATGACAAGTTAATGTACTGCACTCCTCTCATTCCATGAAGATCTGTCAAAAAATCACAGTCCCTGATCCTATACCAATAACCCATCCGGTCATGATAAAACTCCATTTAAAAATAAGTAATAAATGAGGTACTATTATACATTTTAAACCCCCCCACATAATATATCAACATTTCCTATTTCTAATAATGAGATGCTGTATTATTTGAGGATGTATTTTGTAGAAATATAATGTGTTTTAACTTTTCCTCCCTCCAGACTTTGTACAGTTGTTGGGAGCCAATCTGGCATTTGGGAATTGCTCCATCTTCTTGCCTCTCTCTGCAAACATGTTCATGTAAGTGAGACTGCTCATTCATTTTTCCTTTTTTGTTTAGAGAAAATAATTTGCATAAGATTATCTTTGTATGTCATTCTTGGTAATTGTTTTGGTATATACTTTATTGCGAGTAACTTTATCATTTTAAACTTAATTTAATAAGATTGGTCTCTGTGGTCAAGGGTGTAACTACCATTGGTGCAGCTGCTATGGGGCCCTAGGCTGAGAGGGCCTGTCTGCCTTGTCTGTACCATGTTTCTATATGAGCTTTTTTTGTCATTGGGCAGTACACTGAGCCCTAACGAATGTTGCTATGGGGCCCAAAAATGACTAGTTATATCATTGCTAATATATTGCATATTTGCCCACTCTCCAGTAATGTTTGGGAGACTCTTCATTTTGACCCCTGACCCCGCCCACTTCACTACATTGTTGCAAATTGCACCATCATGGTCCCACCCCCACAGCATGGTGTCTTAATTCTCATCATTACTCTAATGGGGTGGGGCTATGATAATGAGTCACATTGCCACGCCCCCAGCTCTTATCAAAAGTCAGCAAGTATAATGTGTCACTTTTGTATAAATAAACAGATGACTCTTAAATAGGTTTTTATTGTTTTTTATTTGAATGTAATTAGTGAACCACTGCTTGAGCAATCCAGGCTTCTATGGGGGCCATTGTCTGTGGGGCCGATCATTGCTAATCCATCCGCATGTGAAGTTCCCTGTTCTGCTCTTCATGTATATGCCCAGCTCTGGGAAGAGCAGGGGGATCCTCCGGAGTGGGTGACAAATTTGTTGGGTCCCCCCAAATTTTGCTACATAGAACGGCAATTTCATGCTACGTCCCTGATTCGTGACATCAGTCATTTCTGCCATGGGACGCAGGAGACGGTGCTCAGCCTAAGGGACATTGCAGACATTTCTGATGTTAGAAGATAATTCCATCCAAATTTAAAGTGTAGAATGAAGTAAATTATATTAAATGATACATGAACAATAACATTGTAGTTACCTGCGCCCCTGCAATCCTTCAAATCAGGTGATCTCTGGGTGCCCTGAGTCCTCCTTCTCCAGTGTGTGGAAATTATTATATATTATCATAGTAACAAACGCTGACACTGATACTCACACTAATCACCATATGATGGACAGATATCTCCTCTCCCTCTAGACGCGGAACGCTGTGAGACGCGGGGATCAGTATCAGCCTGCAAACGCCATGACTACTGTCCCGGGATCCTCAGCTATTAGTGCCGGGATCCTCAGCTATTAGTGCCGGGATCCTCAGCTATTAGTGCCGGGATCATGTGGGTCATCTGTCCATCTGTAACACGTAATGATACAACCAGCTCAACTATTATTCCTCTTACCACTCACCCAGAGGCTGCTATGTATCATCTCAGACCTACTGTTATAGCAAATATCATATAAGATATAAAGCTAAATGTATAACACATCAGTGGCTATCTATCTGCGCTCTCTCTCTTTTCACATATATATAATATATGCAGAAAAGAAAAAGTAGATAGATGCAGACAAGTGTCGCAGAGATTATATTCAAATATAGAACATTCCTTTAGCACCTAAACAAATTACCTGAATAGCCGACCAATCTCTTTCCCGCGCTCTGGTGGTCTCGCTGCTGCCTCTGTGTAAATGCAGCTCCCTCCTTCCAACTCTCTTAAACCAGACGTTCCTGTGGCCTGGTGATACTGCCGATGGCCTGCAATGTTACTGGGGTCTCTTCATCCACCAATTTTACACCAGCCGTTCCAGCGGTCTGTTGGTCTCATCATGGCCTGTGATGTAATACAGGCACTCTCTTCCCTCCACTCTCACACCAACCGTTCCTGCGGTCTGAGGGTCTTACTAATGGCCTGGAATGTTATGGCGGCTCCCTCCTCCCTCCACTCTCACACCAGCCGTTCCTGCGGTCTGGGGGTCTTACTAATGGCCTGCGATGTTATGGTGGCTCCCTCCTTCCTCCACTCACACCAGCCGTTCCTGCGGTCTTACTAATGGCCTGTGATGTTATGGCGGCTCCCTCCTTCCTCCACTCACTCCAGCCGTTCCTGCGTTCTGGGGGTCTTGCTAATGGCCTGTGATGTTATGGCGGCTCCCTCCTTCCTCCACTCACACCAACCGTTCCTGCGGTCTGGGGGTCTTACTAATGGCCTGTAATGTTATGGCGGCTCCCTCCTTCCTTCACTCACACCAGCCGTTCCTGCGGTCTGGGGGTCTTACTAATGGCCTGTGATGTTATGGTGGCTCCCTCCTTCCTTCACTCACACCAGCCGTTCCTGCGGTCTGGGGGTCTTACTAATGGCCTGTGATGTTATGGTGGCTCCCTCCTTCCTCCACTCTCACCAGCCGTTCCTGCGGTCTGGGGGTCTTAATAATGGCCTCAGATGTTATGGCAGCTCCCTCCTGCCTCCACTCTCACACCAGCCGTTCCTGCGGTCTGGGGGTCTTACTAATGGCCTCAGATGTTATGTCGGCTCCCTCCTTCCTCCACTCACACCAACCGTTCCTGCGGTCTGGGGGTCTTACTAATGGCCTGTGATGTTATGGCGGCTCCCTCCTTCCTCCACTCACATCAGCAGTTACTATGGTCTGGGGGTCTCATTGATGGCCCATGATGTAAAGCAGGCCATCTCCTCCCACCATTCTTACACCAGCCGCTGCCGCAGTCTGGGGGTCTCACCGATAGTCTGTGAGATCCCTGGGGCTCCCTCCTTACACCTGGCATCCTCACGCTGCTGCACTTTGATGTTACAGGCAGCTGCCAGGCTCACCATTTCTCAGATAGACACTGGAGCACTATCCATGCACCTCCGTGTATGTCAGGGCTGGGATGTCTCAGTGCCTTTTCCAGATGTTCGGCCACATTGTTTAGGCGTCTCGATGACATGAGATCATGTGGAATAAATTCCGTTATGACTCCTATGAGTCTCACCAGGTCACTCGTCTCCATGCATATGGGCAGTTTCTTCACTGCCTCCAATAGCAGCTTCTTCATCAGATGTTTCCTTGCCAGGAGTTTATACAGGGACTCTCTATACTGGGGATCCCCCCAGCTGCTGCCGTCTAGCTGTCTGGTGTTACAGCCCAGATGGGGTAAGCAGGTCTGGAGACAGGCAGCTGCAGCTGATGCCAGGTGTATGTTGGTGCTCTGCATCTTGGTGAGAAGGGGTATAAGCTGCTCCCTTACTATGGCGCTGATATCGCTGCCGGGGTAGCGCCTGTACCTCTTTATCAGCTCCCTGATTAGCTGCAGAGTGATCAGCTGGACGTCCTCGCTGGGAAAGTTGATGTATCTCAGTATACGGAGGAGGACTTTGTCATTTCCGTGGCAGCTTTTTCTGTCATCCATCTGCACTACGGCCATTAGTGCCCGTATCACTGCAGGCAGAACTATCGCCTTCTCTGCTTTCAATGTGCGCAGGAGCGCCTCCATGATGGTATTAGAGTGCTTCCTGGCCTCCTCTGGCGATGATCTTACGCCATTTATCACGCACTGTAAGGCTATTAAGCGGATGTGATAATCACAGTTGGTCAGCGCTGCTAGTATGTCATTAATGATGATGGTATATAGTCCTCCAGACATACAGGCGGTGTATTTGAGGAGTTCCGCTGTGACTGTGAGACTAAGGAGCCTGTTAGGGAGGTTGCAGGACTTCAATACAGGCCGGAGCATCCTCAGCATGTCCTCAGCGCCTCCCATCGCTATAACTTTGCTCACTGAGCTTTCCACTGTCGCCTCTGCACTATAGGGCCCGTCCGGTGTTATGGGACTAAGGGGCTCGCTGGTGGTAGGTGACATTATGCGTGACAGCGTGTGCTGCAGTGACTGTGGAGGGCAGGAATCCGTCTTCATGGAGGTTTGGATCTCACATACTGTGTAATCCATGTAATGACGGGATAATAGCACTAACACTCTGCTAGCTGCCTGCCAGTCCCTCTCTGCCTGTTCTGCCTGCACCATCAGTCTCACCACTAGGGGCAGGATGTTCTCTGTGAGTAAGGCGGCAGCGTCCTTCCTCACCTCTAGTATATGGGCATAGAATGCGCAGATCATGTCTGCATCTGCACCTGCTGCGTTCTTACTGAGCAGTGCTTGTGTCTCATCCACTAAAGTCATCAGCTTCCCAGATGCCATATTACTGATGATTTCTGGCACACAGGACTTAATAACTGGTGCAAAAATAAGGTCAAGTAGATGGAACATTGTTACCGATTCGTCGTAAGCCAAGTCGTAATCCGAAAGGTTATCAGTCGTATCCAAGGGTTCAGTTGCCGGGTCAGTCAAATTCAATATCTCAGGAACAAAGTACTGGAGAGCAAGTTGCTACCAATATATGGCTCCTCCTGGCTGCCTCCTATATATAGGGCTGAGAGGATTCAATTCATCTCTTTGTGTTCATAATAGCCAGCTCCGTCTATGACATCATCTAGCCACACCCACATTACATCACACATGGCTGCCATGATTAAGGATCTGGTTATAACCGGTTTATGAAACATGGCTTTAGCCAAAGACCTTATAATCTAATATTAATATCTACATTAGGACCAGCAGGGACAAGTGTAGCCAATGTGACACGATATGTGTTATTGGTGCATCACCCAGACTTAGCCCTCACCTGTGTTATGCTGACGCCAGGTCCGCAGGGAGAAATGCCAAGCTTTATATAGAATGGGGGAATGTGCGTGTTACTCTGTGTGTATAATCCCCTCCCATCCTATTCATCACTCCCCTTCCCCATACTACAGAGTGGGAGCTGCCGGTTGGAGCATTGGGGTCACATGATAACCAACACCTGGTCAGGGAACTGTCACTCACACGATAACTGGCGGCAGTCTACATTATGCCATCACTGGCGGTGACACAGGGCCTTATTCATAGTCAGTCTCAAATTGTGATTTTTATTTTATTTTCACTGTGCAGCTGCGACCTGTTTAGAATCTGCTGCTGGAGTTTTTAGTCTCGTATCTGACTTGTGACTCGCAGCAACTGGGCACGGACTCTCAGAAAGTGGTCGTCAATGCGACTACAGTGAGCGTGTTGTCTCAATGAAAGCACGATAGTATAGTGTACTGGGCATGTTATACACATATTATACACATATATACACATATATACACATATATACACACACTGGTGGCCAAAATTGCGGACACATTTTGAAATCTTAATGTTTTTCAACTTCGAATGCTTATAAAAACTGTTACACCTCACGCAGTGCAATGATTCATATATCAAATGAAAGGAAATTTAATGCTGAATTCAACACAATAAACAGAGGTCAAATATTTGCATTACAAGGGAAGTTATGCTACTTTCAGTCAGACAAAGAAGCACAGATGCGTTAGATTCAAGAAGTGGATTGTAGTAACAGCTACTAGCAGCCAATCGGAATCGTCGTTCTGAGGACCAATCAGCTGTGGTGTATGAGCAGGTACAAGGTCATGTACAAAGGTGGGAAAGGTCAGTTTGGCTGTTTCATGTTGCAGAATAAAGTTGGTTACTGAAGTGCAATTACTGTTGGGTGTTTGTGTGTATTGTTTAGTGCTAACGAAGGTGTAAGAAATAAATACAACAATGTCATCCAGGCAAAGTGGTGACCGGTCACCCAGGAAGAGATCCAGGATTGTGGTGTTACGTGAAAATGTCCCACCAAATAACAGCCTGGCGCTAATAAACTATAATTGAATAATAGATCACAGCTGCAAACACCTATGTGTCTGTGTAACCCAATAAAAGATCACCTGCTGATGATCCCAAACACAGATAATACACTGATGGTGTTGCGCTAATTGGATTTGTAATTACATATAAATACTTAACGTGGCAGAAATGAATTCAAGACACCAAATAAATCTACCATGAATGTAATAAATACACAATAAGCATATCAGTAATGGTATACAAATGACATCTAACAATCACCTTATTATTGTAAAAATCTGTACAGACTATCATATATTACCATGGAACCTTTTGATTCCTAATAGAAACCTGTATAACTGACAGGTTTACTAAAGAAAACAGAAAAATATAAAAAAAAAAAATTGTATATTTCATGTAAACTGTGACCAATCAAAGTCCACATATGAGAGTCCTAATAACCCCTTTGATTTTGCCTCCGGGTTTTGACGAGGGGTAGCGCTGGAATGTTTTCCAAAGATATAAACAGTACAATGTTATTTAGAAAACACGGACTCCATGCTAATTTGAAGCGCACATATAATCCACCTGTATATCCTGAAGAGGTGTTACGGTTATTGGTATCTCCTACCGCCTGGCCAGTGGACAAGGTTATCCTCTGATGGGGAAATCCTGAGGCTGTAATATGGTAAACACATGACCGCCTGGTTATCTCTCGCCGTCTTGAATCCAACCAGCGGGCACCGTCACCGCAATGTGTAGCGCTTATGGCTCTCCGTGGAAATAAACGGGTATCCAAAGTCAGCAAAACGACTGTGTCACTTGATGAAAATGGTCTTTCGTATGCAGCAATTGCAAGAGAAGTTGGTGGGAATGTGACAACATCAGGAGTACGAAAGTTTTGTTTACGCCATCAGGAAACACAATCTATACAAAACAAAGAAGGAAATGGTCGGAAAAAGTGCACAACAGCTGTTGATGATAGGAGAATAAAACGAATTTGCGTCAGGGACAGATGGATGTCATCTGCGGCCATTTGCAGTGACCTGAGTGCAACTGGTGTTTTAGTCAGTGCAAGAACGGTACGGAGAAGACTAACGGAGGTTGGCCTAAAGGTTGGTCACAACTGTAGCAAGGTTCTACTGCGCTTTTCAAAACCACCGCTTGATAAATCCGGGGTTTCCAGTCTATTCTTTCCATGGCCCTTATACATTGATGGCGTTTTGATGTTTAACTATATTCTATTGTAAAAGAAATACGCAGGGAGCCCTCTAAATTGAGGGTGAAATGCATCAGCGACTACTTCCCTACTTACATTCCCATATTCGAGGACTTACTGCAGAAGGTGTTGGACACCGGCTGTCTCCAGTGGTGAGCCTGACACACACACACACAATGGTGAGCCTGACACACACACACACACACACACACACACACACACACACACACACACACACACACACACACACACACACACCAAGCGATACTGAAGGATAAGTCGGAATGAGAGCAGCTTGCCCATTGCTGTCTGCAGCCTGTGTTCAGGATCAGAAAACCAGCTGGAAGATGTGCAGGACACTGGCTGCCTCCACTAAGCTCATCTGAGGGAGGGGAGCCACTTCTCGCTCACCAAACAGGGCCAAGCGACTGGTCCATACAGTACACTGGTCTCAAACCGGGAAATAAAAGCCGCACTACAGCGGTAAGTAACCGGGGGGTAGACACGTGTGTGATTATTGATGTAACGGCTATTGGCTTATACATCCTGTCATTAAACAATGAAAGGACAGGATTGGAAGTTTCAACTGTGGTGCACTAATAGTTAAAATACAACTTTTATTAACAACATTTTAATATGTAAATAAAAAGTGAGAGAAGGAAATATTAGATAAATTAAAATACGCAGTGTGTGATGACTTTACTCAATGTCTAAATATATTATTAAACGATCTTCTGAAAAAGTATATATATATATGTTATCACGTGTCATTCAATATTAACCCTTGTTCAATCTAAATCGCATACAGGGCCTGATTCAGATCCGCGAGCGCTGAGCGCTCACACGCGGGTCGATGGTGCCCAAGTGCGCATGTGCACGACGGAGTTGGCTCTGTTGTGCGCATGCGCGAGACCCGAATAACGACGGCCAAGCCGTCCTTATGGGTCTTGCACCAAAGGGGGCGATGTTGAGTGAAAGCACGCCCCCTTTGGTGGGCGTGCCGGGGGCGTGACTGCCCAGACAGAGGCGTTCCCATGGGAACGCCTACCGTCTTGGGCCGGACCCGAGTTCTTTTTGCTCTGATAGAGCCAAAAGCACTCCTGGGCTTGCGGCAGCGAGACCCTACCGCAGGGTCTCGTCGCAAGCCCGATGGTCTCAATGGTCTTGACCATCGCGACCATTATTTTGGCCGCTCGCTATAGCTGTGGGTGGTCACCCACAGCTATGCGAGCGGCCAGGAGGCTGCTCCAAAATGAAGGAGGGACGGCCCTGATTAAGAGCGAGCGCTCTGTCAGAGCGTCCGGCTCTGAATCAGGGCCACATTCCTATATATATATAGAGAGAGAGAGATGAATGCAGATATAATGGTGGAAATATTCCTTAGTACTGTGTTTAAATAATTGTAGTATAATCCCACATGTAAGATGCCTGTTACTCAGTCTTACTAATGATAAAATGTTACAATAAGAATATGTTGCAGTGAACCGTGCAGACCAGCTAATAGATATCCAGATATATGATAGAGGAGTGATATTATTATTAGTGCAGCTTGTGGAGACACAGATAAAGCGCACACTACGCTCTGTGACTGTCTGTATGTGGAACTGCCTGACTAGCCTGGTGCTGGTTGTGCTTAAGTACGGGGGATCCCTACGTCGTTTGTCCCCTGAATTTAAGCACACACAGCACTGGGTCACTAAAAGCCCAGGGCTGGTTACTCTTTTGGGGGGGAACACGCCATTTTGCGGTGTTCTGAGCAGCGCTGACACCCGACGCGGGACCATGGACAGGTGAGTTTAAAATAATATGCGTGCAGGTTGTGCGGTGCGGAGCCCCCCTGGACCCGGGGACCCGTGTGCCCCCCACACACTGCACCCATTATAGATAGGCCACTGCCCCATGCCCACCAGTTATTCTGTCAGATTTCCACCTGACCACCAGCTGCTCTCTCACTATTGTACCCCACAGTATTACTGTAAAAAGAAAAATGTTACTTCCAGAGGGGAATGTGCAGGTAAAGCTGGTGGGCAGGTGCCGTGTAGGGAGATGGGTAAATTGTGGTATTTACATAATGGGACAAAGACAAAATTTGAAACAAGTCATCATGAAAAGTATATTACAATAAGGCAACTTTTTTTTTTTTTTTTCCCTGTTCTGCCATCTGCCTCTGGGGAAACATTGTTATTTAAAGAATTAGTAATTTCTACTTCAGGGTCCATAGGGGGTCCACAGGGTTGACCTTGGGGTATAGCTGGATCTGGATCCAGGGTCACCACACAGTAAAAGCTTTCACTGCTCCCAGGATGCACTTGGGTCCTTCCTCCTCTATATCCCGCCCCCGTGCCACAGGCACCTCAGTTTTAGTTGGTGCCCGACCGGAGTCAGGTCACACTGGCGCAGTGGGGCTGCATTAGCAGCCCCTAAGCTAATTTTAAATTTTATATTGAAGATTTTATTTATTTATTTTTACTATCTTTTGAGCAGCAGCATCAGACTATCCATGTGGACGTCCACGCTGCTGCTCCAACACCCCCGCTGGCGCTGCGACGCCAGTACTGATCTGGGGATCGCAGCAGGACCCCGGAGTCAGTACTAGCGTGGCTCCAGGACCTCTCATTGACTGCTGCCGGGCTCACGGGGATCAAGGTAAGCAGTCTTCAGCTGCCGGTCTAGTAGCGGCGGCGGGCTCCCCCTCTTCAGGTATACCCCGCGCGTCCGCTGGACCACCAGGGAATAATGGTTAGAGGGGAACCAGCGTCCCTGGGGTGAATTGCTAGCCGGGGGAGGCAGCCTTCCCTGGTTTAGCGGCTTCTCCCCTCAGCCCAGCGCGCCTTCTCTCATGCGTGCTGGCATCACTGAGCTGTTCCCCAAGGCCACTCCTCCTCAGAGCTCTCCGGCGGCCATCTTCTGGCAGCAACGCAGACTCCCAGGCGGTGCGTGGACCGGTCCCCCTGTGTACCTCTCCTTTGCAAAGGGACAGTGTACGCAGCGCTATAGCCCTCCCAGGCACTGAATCTGGAAGGTTGATTGTAGCAGAAGGTGCAGTGAGTAACTGATCTTATTGCATTGTATGTGACTTGGTAATGCTGCTGTCTGTGACTTATTTCTAACTTACTGTCAGCTTATACCTATCCCTTTCCTTCTCCTACGGCCCGGCAGGTGTGTGGGGGAAGGGCTTTTTCTGTGGACCTCACTTATATATATTAACTATTTGTGAGGCCAGTCACATACAGTTGTGTGCTACACAGTACCATATTGTGGGCTGTTTGTGTTGCATACTGGTGAGAGCGCGGGTGTTGACACCATAATTCCTCTAGTGATAAGTATTCCTTGAATATTTGCTGTATCATGTCTGATGAGCAGATTGAGCGCTCCGTGGCTCCTGTGTTGTTTTCCTGCAGACGCTGTTCTGCAGGAGTGGATAGGGAGGACTTATCTCAGGATGGTCTGTGAGGGCGGTGCCAGCTGGTACCTGACCCCTCTAAAACCCCTATGTCACAGGATCCAACGTGGGCGATGTTTTCCCAAGTGTTGGCGTCAATTGCGGACCGTTTAGCGGTTCCGACATCGGTCTCTTCTAGGGCGTTGCCCCAGCAGAACATCCCCCATTCCCCAGGTATTCCGCAGTTATTGCAGTCTCCCTCGGGGTCTCAGACTGTGTGGCCTTCTGCAGGGTTGCCTATGTATGTCCAGTCTCCCCCTGTGACGCAACAGTCTGTGGTGCCTTTTCCGGGGTTTCCTCAGGCGGCTCCTCCACCCTGGGTGGATGTACTGTCCAGCTCTGTGCAGAGTCTGGTGGCCTCATCTTCTGCTTTTCAGTCGATTCTGCATAGTGACTTGCCCCATAAGGCGTCCAAGCGTCATGTAGTGAGTTCTCTGACGGCACAGCTGTCAGGCTCTGATGTGTCTTCAGATGACTGAGAAGTCCATGAGGACTCTGACTCGGATGCCATGGTCCAGGAGATGGAGACTAAGTCCTCCATAAATGTGCCGGCATTGGTTAGGGCGGTGCGGGCTATCCTTCATATTGAGGAGGATGAACCGGCCCCTAGTACCCTAATTTTAAAAAGGCTAAGGTAACCTCGAGTGTCTTTCCCTTGTCTGACCAGTTGACGGATCATATGGCGGGGGCCTGGCAGTTGCCCAGTAAAAAATTCCAGCCACAGAAGCTGCTGGCGTCTAATTATCCTTTTCCTGAGGCTCATCGCAATAAGTGGGAAACCCCATCAGCGGTGGACTCCCATGTCACCCGTTTGATTAAGAGCGCTACGCTACTTTTGCCGTCTATCTCCTCTTTAAAGGATCCCTAGGACAGGAAGGTGTTTAAAGTCCATTTACTCCCTCTCGGGGGCGGTGGCTCGCCCGTCCATGGCCATCTCGTGGGTGGCTAAGACCATCGAGAGCTGGGCTAACGCTCTGGAGGATACTTTCCCTGAGGATGCTCCAGATATCCAGAGAGCATTAACTGGACAAATGAGGGATGCTGCTTCCTATATCGGGGAAGCGTCGTTGGATGCTAGTCTGCTGACCTCTAGGGTTTCGGCGGCTGCTGTGTCTGCTCGTCGGTCCTTGTGGCTGAGGTTCTGGCGAGCTGATGCGGATTCTAAAAAGGGTCTGGAGGCCTTGCCCTTTAATGGTGAGTTACTATTTGGTCCAGACTTGGACAAAATCGTAGATACCTTGGCTAAATCCAAGTCTGCTTTCCTTCCTTCGGCCTCTGCGCCAGCTAATGTGAGGAGCTCTGCTTTTTGGTCCTTTCGGGTTCAAGGTAAGGCCAAGGGTCAGTCGTTCCCGAGACATTCGGCGAACACGGCCGCACCCAAGCACAAGAGTCGACAAAAGCTTGGCTCGAGGGATGACTTTTAATAGATCGCAGCGAGGGAGCTGCTCTGCTACGCACGAAACCCTGACCCAGAATCAGGTCGTCTACGAATGATTTAGCACCGGGTGCCCAGCGAACATGCGATGCGCTGCGGGAGAGAGGCATGGAGTGCTCGGTGCCCTTCTTCCAAGCACGAGGATAAACCTGCTGCCTGATGGGACAGTCCTCCCTCTGGGGGACCTCAGAGTGGGGGGCCGACTTCTCCAATTCTCTCTGTGCTGGCACAATACCACCACGGATGTCTGGGTGCGAGAAGTCGTCTCCCAGGGGTACGCCCTGTCTTTTTGGCTCAAGCCAGTTTTCTCCGATCTGTTTCCTCCGATCTCCCTGCTGCCTCAGGTGCTTAGAAAAATCAAACAGGACGGAGGTACGTTTCTGCTGGTGGCTCCAGCGTGGCCCAGACGTTCTTGGTACTCTGATCTCAGGAGCTTGTCCATCGACGTTCCGTACCTTCTACCTCAGCGTCGGGACCTGCTGTCTCAGGGGCCCTGCCTTTACCCAGATCTGGGTCGACTGTCTTCGCTACACTGCCAGATGTTCACACCTTTTTCCAGGGTGTTCTTAGAATCCAGCCTCCCTTTGTGCCTCCAGTGGCTCCGTGAGACTTGGCGGTGGCAATTGCTTCAGCCAGGAGGGTATCTGAGTTGGGGGCGCTTTCCTGTAGTGCCCCCTTATTAATTTTTCACCAGAGTTTTTGCCTAAAGTAGTCTCTAAGATCCACATCAATCAGGAACTTGTGGTGCCATCTTTTCAGTCACCTGATCTTACATCTGGTGAGGCTTCGTTGGACGTTGTCCGTGTTCTCAGAATTTATGTGGACCGGACTGCTTCTTCTGCGGTTTTGAGGTTTTATACGTTTGACACCTTTGCCTCTCAGGATTCTCCTTTCTGCTCAGGAGCGTCCCCGCCCTTAGTTGAGCTGCTTTGGGACATCCCCAAGGTCGACCCTGTGGACCCCCTATGGACCCTGAAGTAGAAAACAAGAGAAATGGTAAGAACTTACCTTTGTTATCTCTGTTTCTACGAAGTCCAT
Source organism: Taudactylus pleione (assembly GCA_031769625.1). Lineage (NCBI taxonomy): Eukaryota > Metazoa > Chordata > Amphibia > Anura > Myobatrachidae > Taudactylus > Taudactylus pleione. The sequence continues at coordinate 468,742 of JAUIMM010002723.1, forward strand.
AGGGTCCACAGGGCGCCCAACCTGACGCATCTGGCTTCAAATGGGCTGTGTGGCTGGTCACCGGTTTTTCCGTCTCCTATTTCTGAATGTATGGTTTCTTGTGTGTTCCAGTCTTCCTTCTCTCTGTTTAGTCTCCTCCTCCAGCCATGGCTGCTTACCAACTGAGGCGCCTGTGGCTCGGGGGCGGGGTATACAGTAGGACGGACCCAAGTGCATCCTGGGAGCAGTGAAATCTTTAACTGCGTGGTGCCCGTGGATCCAGATCCAGCTATACCCCCAAGGTCAACCCTGTGGACCCTATGGACTTCGTAGAAACAGAGATAACAACGGTAAGTTCTTACCATATCTCTTGTTTTTGTTATACAAAAAAACAAACTGTGTATGAGGGGCTACTCCAGTGGTCTCCAACCTTGATTGGGGTGGGAGCTACTTGAGAAAAATGAGACTTCTTGAAGAACCACATCTTATTTTTGAAAGCTAAAATCTAACTAATAACCACATTTTTCATTGAAAATCAACAATAATTTGTGCAGGCAGAACAGATGGATGGACACAGGTCCCACATCCCCTTCACAGTGCCCGATCTTTACTGTGATGCTCATGAAGAGTGGTCAGGGGGGAGCTGGGGGCTTCTGGATTATTTGTGCAGGCAGAACAGATGGATGGCCAGGTCCCACATCCCCTTCAAAGTGCCCAATTTGTGCCTGTTGAGAGCTGTCTGTGGGGAGCAGGGAGCTGTTGTATTATGGCTGCAGGTGGGACAGAGGATGGCCTGGTCCCACATTCCCACCAAACAAGTGTCAGCGCTGCTCTTACATACACATGGTCAGCGGCGAGCCTGCTGGCAGTAATTGTCATGCACTGCCGCCGCGCCGCGTATGACATCCTATGCACGGCTTGCGCGCCGTGAGCTCAGTTCCGTAAGGCGAGCTACCGTCGTGCTTCTCCCGATGCTGTAAGGCGAGCTACCGTCGTGCTTCTCCCGTCACTGTAAGGCGAGCTACCGTCGTGCTTCCCCCGTCGCTGTAAGGCGAGCTATCGTCGTGCTTCCCCCGTCGCTGTAAGGCGAGCTACCGTCGTGCTACCCCCCGTCGCTGTAAGGCGAGCTACCGCAGTGCTTCCCCCGACGCTGTAAGGCGAGCTACCGTCGTGCTTCCCCAGACGCTGTAAGGCGAGCTACCGTCGTGCTTCCCCAGTCTCTGTAAGGCGAGCTACCGTCGTGCTTCCCTCCGTCGCTGTAAGGCGAGCTACCGTCGTGCTTCCCCCGTCACTGTAAGGTGAGCTACCGTCGTGCTTCCCCCGTCGCTGTAAGGCGAGCTACCATCGTGCTTCCCCCGTCGCTGTAAGGCGAGCTACCGTCGTGCTTCCCCCGTCGCTGTAAGGCGAGCTACCGTCGTGCTTCTCCTGTCACTGTAAGGCGAGCTACCGTCGTGCTTCTCCCGTCGCTGTAAGGCGAGCTACCGTCGAGCTTCTCCCGTCGCTGTAAGGTGAGCTACCGTCGTGCTTCCCCCGTCGCTGTAAGGCGAGCTACCATCGTGCTACCCCCGTCGCTATAATGCGAGCTACCGTCGTGCTTCCCCCGTCGCTGTACGGCGAGCTACCATTGTGCTTCTCCTGTCGCTGTAAGGCGTGATTCCCCCGTCGCTGTAAGGCGAGCTACCGTCGTGCTACCCCCGTCGCTGTAAGGCGAGCTACCGTCGTGCTTCCCCGTCACTGTAGGGCGAGCTAACGCAGTGCTGCCCCCATCGCTGTAAGGTGAGCTACCGCAGTGCTTCCCCAGACGCTGTAAGGTGAGCTACCGTCGTGCTTCCCCAGACGCTGTAAGGCGAGCTACCGTCGTGCTCCCCCAGTCACTGTAAGGCGAGCTACCGTCGTGCTTCCCCCCATCGCTGTAAGGCGAGCTACCGTCGTGCTTCCCCCGTCGCTATAAGGCGAGCTACCGTCGTGCTTCCCCCGTCGCTGTAAGGCGAGCTACCATCGTGCTTCCCCCGTCGCTGTAAGGCGAGCTACCGTCGTGCTACTCCCGTCGCTGTAAGGCCAGCTACCGTCGTGCTTCCCCCGTCGCTGTAAGGCGAGTTAGCGTCGTACTTCCCCCGTCGCTGTAAGGCGAGCTACCGTCACGCATCCCCCATCGCTGTAATCCGAGCTACCGCAGTGCTGCCCCCATCGACGTCAGACGAGCCAAAATGAATGCAGCCACGAGCCACCGGTAACTTGCAAGTGGCGGATTGTCGACTGTGGTTTTAGACAATTGCTTATAAATACACTTCCCCTTGTTCCTGCCTTGAAGAATCGGTCGCTACACAAGGGTTAGAAATGCGCCCTCTAGTGAAGTATTATAAAATTATTTTGTGCCCATAAAGGGTCCTATTTATCAATATTTGTTTACTAAAACAAATGTGAAAAATTGTGTTTTCACACTTTTTTTTACATTAATTTAGTATCACATTAATGTATTAAAGGGCTTTTGGAGCAATTTTCATGGAAAACTACCCCAAGCCATTCAATTAGTATATTTGGTAAGCAGATCGCATTTCCCATACTTGTAATGGGAAGTGCGCTCTGCTCAGATTTACTAAAAATACATTGTGAAAAAATAACAGGGAATTCCCTGTGATAATAACGCCATCCGATGGCGTTTTCCAGGATTTCCCGTTTCCACATCTCCTGCTCGGCCGGGAGCCGGCCCCTGTGATCAGATGTGTAGTATAAATAGACCACAAACTGATCACTTTAAAAAAAAAATAAACCGTTTAAAAAACCACCAAACACTTACCGGCATCCAGGGACCGGAGATCGGTGATCCGGTGAGGTCTTCAGGGGCTCCGGTCAGCTGGTCTCTGGCTCCTGCACTGTGACCCCTGGTCAGCTGCTCTATGCCGGTATCTCAGCTTGCAGCATAGAGCAGCTGTCCAGAGTCACAGTGCAGGAGCCAGAGACCAGCTGACCGGAGCCCCTGAGGACCGCACCGATCACCAGGTAGGTATGGGTTAGTTGAACAGGAGGGGATCATTGCTGGGGGGGGATCGTGGTCAGGGGGTTGGTGAGCCTGTGAATAATACAGTGAGAAGTGTGCAGAGGGAACTCACAGGGACAGAGCTTTATCGCAAGCACTGTCCCGGCATGTGATTTTTGATACATTCCTGTGATATTTCCTAAATTCACAATGCGAATTAAGGCGAAAATGTCACACTATAACCACATTTGAAATGCGGATTGTAGTACATAGGGGCCTAACACATAACAGATATGTAATAAAATGTTGCTTATTTGGAGTTCTCTATTCCATAGCAAGGGAATTTTCTGCCACTTTATTTATACACAGACATACTGTATATACACAATATTACACATTGCCCTTTCTAAGAGGGGGAGAGGACAGGACACTGCTACTGGCCTGAGCCAGCCAGGCGTGAATAGAGGAGGAGGGGAAAGGCACGGGTGTAACAGCTGTCTATATAATCCACTTCCGCTGTCAGTACTAAGTAGCAACAGGACGTCTCTTTCTGGGACTTCTTTCATTTTTATGCTGGAGACCTCAGTCACCTCAACGACGCCCCTCAGGAGCCTAAAGCTACCTAATGGTTACACCGGCCCTGATCCACTGGTGTGTACAGAAAGTCTGCTACATTCTCAAGCCTGTACACACATATCTCCAGCATATAATTGATGCAGTGGTGGAACTCCTGGAGACAATGGAGTAATTTGCCGCCGGGCTCCAGCCCTTAAGGGGGCACCTGGCTCCATTGTCCCCCGTGCCGTTCCGGCCACTGCTATGGAGATGGTGCGCCGCTGATCGGCGCTCCACCTCCAGCGGTGTCAATACGGTGGCAGGCAGGACGCCGGAGCTAGAAATGGCACCTCAGCACCAGGAAAAAGGGGCGTGGTCATTGAAAAGGGGGCATGTCTATAGATGCGTCACCTTTTTGTCACTCTTGGGGGCGTGTCCCAGCACTTACGGACACGCTGGGTAGCCCCCAAGCGCTGCTGACAGAATAGATGCTGAGCGCATGCGCCCAGCGTCTATTCACCGGCAGTGACCAGGTCACAGCACATTTCCCCACCCGCGGAACACTGCGACCTGCGGGTGAAGACGGCACCCGCAGGCTGTCTTAGCGTTGCGCTGCGCGGTGAGGGCAGGGCGCTATTTTTCCTCCAGAAGGAGGGCAAGGCGCAGCGCCCCGCTAAAACAGCCTAGCAGGAACGCTAGGTATGCAAGACAACCACCCATGCCAGGGCACAGATGCCACTAAAGGTTGGGAAACTGAGGGGCTGAGTTCCCATGTATAATAGCCCCCAGCAGACAATTGAAGAGTGAAATGTAAGTGTTGGGGGTAAATTTACTAAAGTGAGAGTTTTTAGAAGTGGAGATGTTGCCCATAGCAACCAATCAGAATCTAGCTATTATCTTCTAGAAGGTGCTAGTTAAATGTTAGGTAGAATCTGATTGGTTGCTATGGGCAACATCTACACTTCTAAAAACTTTCACTTTATTAAATATACCCCTTGGTCTGTATGGAATAGTTATTGCAGTCATAAAGTTGACATCCATAAACTCAAAATCACAATGTCGTTATTATGTCAACACTGTTGAAATGTCGACATTGAACATATATTCTCTCATTGTAGACATCTGAAATGTCAACATTCTGCATGGACCAGCATTGGAGGGTTAGAAAATGGGAGGCTAGGGGTTAGACACTAGGGGAAACAGGAGGAGAGGGGGAGAGTTAGGGTTAGACAGCGGGAGGGGAGGGAGAGGGTTAGGAAGCGGGAGGGGAGGTTTAGGTACTAGAAGGAGGGTTAGGGTTATGCGGCGGGAGGAGAGGGAGATGCTTAGGCACTAGGTGAAGGATAGGTTTAGGCAGCGGGAGGGGAGGGTTAGGCACTAGGTGATGGATAGGGTTAGGCAGTGAGAGGGGAGGGAGAGGGTTAGGCACTAGGTGATGGATAAGGTTAGGCAGCGGGAGGAGAGGGTTAGGCACTAGGTGAGGGATAGGGTTAGGCAGCGGGAGGGGAGGGTTAGGCACTAGGTGAAAGATAGGGTTAGGCAGCGGGAGGGGAGTGGTAGGCACTAGGTGAGGGATAGGGTTAGGCAGCAGGAGGGGAGGGTTAGGCACTAGGTGAAGGATAGGGTTAGGCAGCGGGAGGGGAGGGTTAGGCACTAGGTGAAGGATAGGGTTAGGCAGCGGGAGGGGAGGGTTAGGCACTAGGTGAGGGATAGGGTTAGGCAGCGGGAGGGGAGGGTTAGGCACTAGGTGAAGGATAGGGTTAGGCAGCGGGAGGGGAGGGTTAGGCACTAGGTGAGGGATAGGGTTAGGCAGCGGGAGGGGAGGGATAGGCACTAGGTGAAGGATAGGGTTAGGCAGTGGGAGGGGAGGGTTAGGCACTAGGTGAGGGATAGGGTTAGGCAGCGGGAGGGGAGGGTTAGGCACTAGGTGAGGGATAGGGTTAGGCAGCGGGAGGGGAGGGAGAGGCTTAGGCACTAGGTGAGGGATAGGGTTAGGCACTAGGTGAGGGATAGGGTTAGGCAGAGGGAGGGGAGGGTTAGGCACTAGGTGAGGGATAGGGTTAGGCACTAGGTGAGGGATAGGGTTAGGCAGCGGGAGTGGAGGGAGAGGCTTAGGCACTAGGGGGAAGGTTAGGTTTAGGCAATGGGAGTGGGAGGGTTAGGGTTAGGCAATGAAACGGGGAGGGTTAGGTTTAGGCAATGGGAGAGGAGGGTTATAGGAGATGTAATTATGTTATGGATAACAGGCAATATGTAACCCTTTGTATTTATTTAGTGTATTTCTTTTATTTACCTTCATGGTGACCTATGATAGAAAAGAAAGAAAAGAAAAAAGCCTTGCTTCTCGGACGTGAACCCCTTAATGCTAGGGACGCCAGTATAGAGGAGCCTTGACGATTGGCCTGGCACTTATTCATATATTTGCAAATGTATGTAACTAATACCTCTGAATCGCTATTATCATGTAGGATTTAAGTATTGTTTTTGCTGGTGTGTGCTGGGGGGCAAATCTCTTTTTTTCTGTGACCTATGATAGACCCTGGTGTAATATCCAGCTGCAGGGTTATTTATTTGTTTGAGAAGATGCCATGTGAGGGGTGGCTTGCATAGTTATGTATAGCCCATTAGGACTACTAGCAAATGATCCAACAGACAGATGTAGGGAGATGCTCAGATCAGGGAACATATAATAGTTTATGGGAAGGTCATTAAAGTTTTGTATGGTAACTCTTTTTACTAATATGCAAATGTTCACATGACAAGTTAATGTACTGCACTCCTCTCATTCCATGAAGATCTGTCAAAAAATCACAGTCCCTGATCCTATACCAATAACCCCTCCGGTCATGATAAAACTCCATTTAAAAATAAGTAATAAATGAGGTACTATTATACATTTTGAACCCCCCCACATAATATATCAACATTTCCTATTTCTAATAATGAGATGCTGTATTATTTGAGGATGTATTTTGTAGAAATATAATGTGTTTTAACTTTTCCTCCCTCCAGACTTTGTACAGTTGTTGGGAGCCAATCTGGCATTTGGGAATTGCTCCATCTTCTTGCCTCTCTCTGCAAACATGTTCATGTAAGTGAGACTGCTCATTCATTTTTCCTTTTTTGTTTAGAGAAAATTATTTGCATAAGATTATCTTTGTATGTCATTCTTGGTAATTGTTTTGGTATATACTTTATTGCGAGTAACTTTATCATTTTAAACTTAATTTAATAAGATTGGTCTCTGTGGTCAAGGGTGTAACTACCATTGGTGCAGCTGCTATGGGGCCCTAGGCTGAGAGGGCCTGTCTGCCTTGTCTGTACCATGTTTCTATATGAGCTTTTTTTGTCATTGGGCAGTACACTGAGCCCTAACAAATGTTGCTATGGGGCCCAAAAATGACTAGTTATATCATTGCTAATATATTGCATATTTGCCCACTCTCCAGTAATGTTTGGGAGACTCTTCATTTTGACCCCTGACCCCGCCCACTTCACTACATTGTTGCAAATTGCACCATCATGGTCCCACCCCCACAGCATGGTGTCTTAATTCTCATCATTACTCTAATGGGGTGGGGCTATGATAATGAGTCACATTGCCACGCCCCCTGCTCTTACCAAAAGTCAGCAAGTATAATGTGTCACTTTTGTATAAATAAACAGATGACTCTTAAATAGGTTTTTATTGTTTTTTATTTGAATGTAATTAGTGAACCACTGCTTGAGCAATCCAGGCTTCTATGGGGGCCATTGTCTGTGGGGCCGATCATTGCTAATCCATCCGCATGTGAAGTTCCCTGTTCTGCTCTTCATGTATATTCCCAGCTCTGGGAAGAGCAGGGGGATCCTCCGGAGTGGGTGACAAATTCGTTGGGTCCCCCAAATTTTGCTACATAGAACGGCAATTTCATGCTACGTCCCTGATTCGTGACATCAGTCATTTCTGCCATGGGACGCAGGAGACGGTGCTCAGCCTAAGGGACATTGCAGACATTTCTGATGTTAGAAGATAATTCCATCCAAATTTAAAGTGTAGAATGAAGTAAAATAGATTAAATGATACATGAACAATAACATTGTAGTTACCTGCGCCCCTGCAATCCTTCAAATCAGGTGATCTCTGGGTGCCCTGAGTCCTCCTTCTCCAGTGTGTGGAAATTATTATATATTATCATAGTAACAAACGCTGACACTGATACTCACACTAATCACCATATGATGGACAGATATCTCCTCTCCCTCTAGACGCGGAACGCTGTGAGACGCGGGGATCAGTATCAGCCTGCGACCGCCGTGACTACTGTCCTGGGATCCTCAGCTATTAGTGCCGGGATCCTCAGCTTTTAGTGCCGGGATCCTCAGCTATTAGTGCCGGGATCCTCAGCTATTAGTGCCGGGATCCTCAGCTTTTAGTGCCGGGATCCTCAGCTATTAGTGCCGGGATCCTCAGCTATTAGTGCCGGGATCCTCAGCTATTAGTGCCGGGATCATGTGGGTCATCTGTCCATCTGTAACACGTAATGATCCAACCAGCTCAACTATTATTCCTCTTACCACTCACCCAGAGGCTGCTATGTATCATCTCAGACCTACTGTTATAGCAAATATCATATAAGATATAAAGCTAAATGTATAACACATCAGTGGCTATCTATCTGCGCTCTCTCTCTTTTCACATATATATAATATATGCAGAAAAGAAAAAGTAGATAGATGCAGACAAGTGATTATATTCAAATATAGAACATTCCTTTAGCACCTAGACAAATTACCTGAATAGCCGACCAATCTCTTTCCCGTGCTCTGGTGGTCTCGCTGCTGCCTCTGTGTAAATGCAGCTCCCTCCTTCCAACTCTCTTAAACCAGGCGTTCCTGTGGCCTGGTGATACTGCCGATGGCCTGCAATGTTACTGGGGTCTCTTCATCCACCAATTTTACACCAGCCGTTCCAGCGGTCTGTTGGTCTCATCATGGCCTGTGATGTAATACAGGCACTCTCTTCCCTCCACTCTCACACCAACCGTTCCTGCGGTCTGAGGGTCTTACTAATGGCCTGGGATGTTATGGCGGCTCCCTCCTCCCTCCACTCTCACACCAGCCGTTCCTGCGGTCTGGGGGTCTTACTAATGGCCTGCGATGTTATGGTGGCTCCCTCCTTCCTCCACTCACACCAGCCGTTCCTGCGGTCTTACTAATGGCCTGTGATGTTATGGCGGCTCCCTCCTTCCTCCACTCACTCCAGCCGTTCCTGCGTTCTGGGGGTCTTGCTAATGGCCTGTGATGTTATGGCGGCTCCCTCCTTCCTCCACTCACACCAACCGTTCCTGCGGTCTGGGGGTCTTACTAATGGCCTGTAATGTTATGGCGGCTCCCTCCTTCCTTCACTCACACCAGCCGTTCCTGCGGTCTGGGGGTCTTACTAATGGCCTGTGATGTTATGGTGGCTCCCTCCTTCCTTCACTCACACCAGCCGTTCCTGCGGTCTGGGGGTCTTACTAATGGCCTGTGATGTTATGGTGGCTCCCTCTTTCCTCCACTCTCACCAGCCGTTCCTGCGGTCTGGGGGTCTTAATAATGGCCTCAGATGTTATGGCAGCTCCCTCCTGCCTCCACTCTCACACCAGCCGTTCCTGCGGTCTGGGGGTCTTACTAATGGCCTCAGATGTTATGTCGGCTCCCTCCTTCCTCCACTCACACCAACCGTTCCTGCGGTCTGGGGGTCTTACTAATGGCCTGTGATGTTATGGCGGCTCCCTCCTTCCTCCACTCACATCAGCAGTTACTATGGTCTGGGGGTCTCATTGATGGCCCATGATGTAAAGCAGGCCATCTCCTCCCACCATTCTTACACCAGCCGCTGCCGCAGTCTGGGGGTCTCACCGATAGTCTGTGAGATCCCTGGGGCTCCCTCCTTACACCTGGCATCCTCACGCTGCTGCACTTTGATGTTACAGGCAGCTGCCAGGCTCATCATTTCTCAGATAGACACTGGAGCACTATCCATGCACCTCCGTGTATGTCAGGGCTGGGATGTCTCAGTGCCTTTTCCAGATGTTCGGCCACATTGTTTAGGCGTCTCGATGACATGAGATCATGTGGAATAAATTCCGTTATGACTCTTATGAGTCTCACCAGGTCACTCGTCTCCATGCATATGGGCAGTTTCTTCACTGCCTCCAATAGCAGCTTCTTCATCAGATGTTTCCTTGCCAGGAGTTTATACAGGGACTCTCTATACTGGGGATCCCCCCAGCTGCTGCCGTCTAGCTGTCTGGTGTTACAGCCCAGATGGGGTAAGCAGGTCTGGAGACAGGCAGCTGCAGCTGATGCCAGGTGTATGTTGGTGCTCTGCATCTTGGTGAGAAGGGGTATAAGCTGCTCCCTTACTATGGCGCTGATATCGCTGCCGGGGTAGCGCCTGTACCTCTTTATCAGCTCCCTGATTAGCTGCAGAGTGATCAGCTGGACGTCCTCGCTGGGAAAGTTGATGTATCTCAGTATACGGAGGAGGACTTTGTCATTTCCGTGGCAGCTTTTTCTGTCATCCATCTGCACTACGGCCATTAGTGCCCGTATCACTGCGGGCAGAACTATCGCCTTCTCTGCTTTCAATGTGCGCAGGAGCGCCTCCATGATGGTATTAGAGTGCTTCCTGGCCTCCTCTGGCGATGATCTTATGCCATTTATCACGCACTGTAAGGCTGATAAGCGGATGTGATAATCACAGTTGGTCAGCGCTGTTAGTATGTCATTAATGATGACGGTATATAGTCCTCCAGACATACAGGCGGTGTATTTGAGGAGTTCCGCTGTGATTGTGAGACTAAGGAGCTTGTTAGGGAGGTTACAGGACTTAAATACAGGCCGGAGCATCCTCAGCATGTCCTCAGCGCCTCCCATCGCTATAACTTTGCTCACTGAGCTTTCCACTGTCGCCTCTGCACTATAGGGCCCGTCCGGTGTTATGGGACTAAGGGGCTCGCTGGTGGTAGGTGACATTATGCGTGACAGCGTGTGCTGCAGTGACTGTGGAGGGCAGGAGTCCGTCTTCATGGAGGTTTGGATCTCACATACTGTGTAATCCATGTAATGACGGGATAATAGCACTAACACTCTGCTAGCTGCCTGCCAGTCCCTCTCTGCCTGTTCTGCCTGCACCATCAGTCTCACCACTAGGGGCAGGATGTTCTCTGTCAGTAAGGCGGCAGCGTCCTTCCTCACCTCTAGTATATGGGCATAGAATGCGCAGATCATGTCTGCATCTGCACCTGCTGCGTTCTTACTGAGCAGTGCTTGTGTCTCATCCATTAAAGTCATCAGCTTCCCAGATGCCATATTACTGATGATTTCTGGCACACAGGATTTGATAACTGGTGCAAAAATAAGGTCAAGTAGATGGAGCATTGTTACCGGTTCGTCGTAAGCCAAGTCGTAATCCAAAAGGTTATCAGTCGTATCCAAGGGTTCAGTTGCCGGGTCAGACAAATTAAATATCTCAGGAACAAAGTACTGGAGAGCAAGTTGCTACCAATATATGGCTCCTCCTGGCTGCCTCCTATATATAGGGCTGAGAGGATTCAATTCATCTCTGTGTGTTCATAATAGCCAGCTCCGTCTATGACATCATCTAGCCACACCCACATTACATCACACATAACTGCCATGATTAAGTATCTGGTTATAACCGGTTTATGTAACATGGCTTTAGCCAAAGACCTTATAACCTAATATTAATATCTACATTAGGACCAGCAGGGACAAGTGTAGCCAATGTGACACGATATGTGTTATTGGTGCATCACCCAGACTTAGCCCTCACCTGTGTTATGCTGACGCCAGGTCCGCAGGGAGAAATGCCAAGCTTTATATAGAATGGGGGAATGTGCGTGTTACTCTGTGTGTATAATCCCCTCCCATCCTATTCATCACTCCCCTTCCCCATACTACAGAGTGGGAGCTGCCGGTTGGAGCATTGGGGTCACATGATAACCAACACCTGGTCAGGGAACTGTCACTCACACGATAACTGGCGGCAGTCTACATTATGCCATCACTGGCGGTGACACAGGGCCTTATTCATAGTCAGTCTCAAATTGTGATTTTTATTTTATTTTCACTGTGCAGCTGCGACCTGTTTAGAATCTGCTGCTGGAGTTTTTAGTCTCGTATCTGACTTGTGACTCGCAGCAACTGGGCACGGACTCTCAGAAAGTGGTCGTCAATGCGACTACAGTGAGCGTGTTGTCTCAATGAAAGCACGATAGTATAGTGTACTGGGCATGTTATACACATATTATACACATATATACACATATATACACATATATACACACACTGGTGGCCAAAATTGCGGACACATTTTGAAATCTTAATGTTTTTCAACTTCGAATGCTTATAAAAACTGTTACACCTCACGCAGTGCAATGATTCATATATCAAATGAAAGGAAATTTAATGCTGAAATCAACACAATAAACAGAGGTGAAATATTTGCATTACAAGGGAAGTTATGCTACTTTCAGTCAGACAAAGAAGCACAGATGCGTTAGATTCAAGAAGTGGATTGTAGTAACAGCTACTAGCAGCCAATCGGAATCGTCGTTCTGAGGACCAATCAGCTGTGGTGTATGAGCAGGTACAAGGTCATGTACAAAGGTGGGAAAGGTCAGTTTGGCTGTTTCATGTTGCAGAATAAAGTTGGTTACTGAAGTGCAATTACTGTTGGGTGTTTGTGTGTATTGTTTAGTGCTAACGAAGGTGTAAGAAATAAATACAACAATGTCATCCAGGCAAAGTGGTGACCGGTCACCCAGGAAGAGATCCAGGATTGTGGTGTTACGTGAAAATGTCCCACCAAATAACAGCCTGGCGCTAATAAACTATAATTGAATAATAGATCACAGCTGCAAACACCTATGTGTCTGTGTAACCCAATAAAAGATCACCTGCTGATGATCCCAAACACAGATAATACACTGATGGTGTTGCGCTAATTGGATTTGTAATTACAAATAAATACTTAACGTGTCAGAAATGAATTCAAGACACCAAATAAATCTACCATGAATGTAATAAATACACAATAAGCATATCAGTAATGGTATACAAATGACATATAACAATCACCTTAATACTGTAAAAGTCTGTACAGACTATCATATATTACCATGGAACCTCTTGATTCCTAATAGAAACCTGTATAACTGACAGGTTTACTAAAGAAAACCGAAAAATATAAAAAAAAAAATTGTATATTTCATGTAAACTGTGACCAATCAAAGTCCACATATGAGAGTCCTAATAACCCCTTTGATTTTACCTCCGGGTTTTGACGAGGGGTAGCGCTGGAATGTTTTCCAAAGGTATAAACAATACAATGTTATTTAGGAAACACGGACTCCATGCTAATTTGAAGCGCACATATAATCCACCTGTATATCCTGAAGAGGTGTTACGGTTATTGGTATCTCCTACCGCCTGGCCAGTGGACAAGGTTATCCTCTGATGGGGAAATCCTGAGGCTGTTATATGGTCAACACATGACCGCCTGGTTATTTCTCGCCGTCTTGAATCCAGCCAGCGGGAACTGTCACCGCAATGTGTAGCGCTTATGGCTCTCCGTGGAAATAAACGGGTATCCAAAGTCAGCAAAACGACTGTGTCACTTGATGAAAATGGTCTTTCGTATGCAGCAATTGCAAGAGAAGTTGGTGGGAATGTGACAACATCAGGAGTACGAAAGTTTTGTTTACGCCATCAGGAAACACAATCTATACAAAACAAAGAAGGAAATGGTCGGAAAATGTGCACAACAGCTGTTGATAGGAGAATAAAATTAATTTGCGTCAGGGACAGATGGATGTCATCTGCGGCCATTAGCAGTGACCTGAGTGCAACTGGTGTTTTAGTCAGTGCAAGAACGGTACGGAGAAGACTAACGGAGGTTGGCCTAAAAGGTAGGATTCCCCGAAAAAAGCCATTGCTGAATAAAAAGCAGCGGCAGAAATGAATACAGTGGGCAAAAGAACACATTGCATGGACAGAAGGTCAGTGGAAACAAGTGATATGGAGTGACGAAACTAAGATATCCATATTAGGCAGTGATGGGAGAAAATATCGGGGGAGCGGTACATCCAGATTGCATTCAAGCGACAACAAAGAATCCTACAAGTGTTATGATCTGGGCATGTATGACAACAGATGCTGTAGGCCGCCTTTATGTCATAGATGGCACACTGACCAGCAGAAAGTACATCAACACCATCCTACAACCAAAACTTCTACCTTCTATCAAGGATCTTTTCCCAGATAATGCCTCATTTTTTTCCCATCAGGATTCAGCTCCCTGCCACACTGCACGGATATGCAAACAGTGGTTCACGGAGAATGACATACAGGTGCTGGGATGGCCAGGGAACAGCCCAGACATGAACCCCATAGAACATTTGTGGTTCCGTTTGAAAAAACTGGTACATCTGAGGCGTCCATCCAATAAAAGACAATTAATTGAGGCTATAATTGTCTCATGGCACCACATAATAAAGAAGGAAGAACTCCAAACACTGGTTGGCTCAATGACACGTCGCTGTGCTGCTGTCTTGAAAAAGAAAGGATACCCAACGAAATACTGATAGGACAGTAACATCATAAGTACACAGGGATTTTCACCCTAAGTGTTGTTTTCACTGCATAACTTGCAAATATTTGACCTCTGTGTATTGTGTAGAATTTAGCATTACATTTCCTTTCATTTGATATATAAATCATTGCACTGCATGAAGTGTAACAGTTTTTATAAGCATTCAAAGTTGAAAAACATTCAAATTTCAAAAAGTGTCCGCAATTGTGGCCACCAGTGTGTGTATGTGTATATATATATATATATATATATATATATATATATATATATACACATATATATACACACATATACAGTCAGGTGCATAAATATTGGGACATTGACAGAATTTTCATATTTTGTCCTCTATTCACCACCACAATGGCTTTGAAATGAAACAATCAAGATGTGCTTTACCTGCAGACTTTCAGATTTAATTTGAGGGTAATTACATCCAAATCAGGTGAACGATGTAGGAATTACAACGGTTTCTATATGTGCCTCCCACTTTTTAAAGGGCCAAAAGCAATGGGACAAACTAAACAATCCTAAATCCAACTTTCACTTTTTAATACTTTGTTGCAAATCCTTTGCAGGCAATTACAGCCTGAAGTCTGGAACGCATAGACATCACCAGACGCTGGGTTTCATCCCTGGTGATGCTCTGCCAGGCCTCTACTGCAAATGTCTTCAGTTCCTGCTTGTTCTTGGGGCATTTTCCCTTCAGTTTTGTCTTCATCAAGTGAAATGCATGCACAATCGGATTCAGGTCAGGGGATTGACTTGGCCATTGCATAACATTCCACTTTTTAGCCTTAAAAAACTCTATGGTTGCTTTTGCAGTATGCTTCGGGTCATTGTCCATCTGCACTGTGAAGCGCCGTCCAATGAGTTCTGAAGCATTTGACTGAATATGAGCATATAATATTGCCGAAACACTTCAGAATTCATTCTGCTGTTTTTGTCAGCAGTCACATCATCAATAAATACAAGGGAATCAGTTCCATTGGCAGCCATACATGCCCACGCCATGACACTACCACCACCATGCTTCACTGATGAGGTGGTATGTTTTGGATCATGAGCAGTTCCTTTCCTTCTCCATACTCTTCTCTTCCCATCACTCTGGTTCAAGTTGATCTTTGTCTCATCTGTCCATAGGATGTTGTTCCAGAACTGTAATGGCTTTTTTAGATGTTTGGCAAACTCTAATCTGGTCTTCCTGTTTTTGAGGCTCACCAATGGTTTACATCTTGTGGTGAACCCTCTATATTCACTCTTGTGACGTCTTCTCTTGATTATTAGACTTTGACACATATACACCTACCTCCTGGAGAGTGTTCTTGATTTGGCCAACTGTTGTGAAGGGGTTTTTCTTCGCCAGGGAAGTAATTCTTCTGTCATCCACCACAGTTGTTTTCCATGGTCTTCCGGGTCTTTTGCTGTTGCTGAGCTCTCCGGTGCTTTCTTTCTTTGTAAGAATGTTCCAAACAGTTGATTTGGCCACACCTAATTTTTTTGTTACCTCTCTAATGGGCTTGTTTTGATTTTTCAGCCTAATGATGGCTTGCTTCACTGATGGTGACAGCTCTTTGGATCTCATATTGAGAGTCGACAGTAACTGATTCCAAATGCAAATGTCACACCTAGAATCAACTCCAGACCTTTTACCTGCTTAATTGATAATGAAATAACGAGGGAATAGCCCACCCCTGTCCATGAAATAGCTTTTGAGTTGATACTCACATTACTTTTACTCAATGTCTAAATATATTATTAAACGATTTTCGGAAAAAGTATATATATGTTATCTCGTATCTTTCAATATTAACCCTTGTTCAATCTAAATCGCATGCATTCCTATATATATATAGAGAGAGAGATGAATGCAGATAAAATGGTGGAAATATTCCTTAGTACTGTGTAAGATGCCTGTTACTCAGTCTTACTAATGATAAAATGTTACAATAAGAATATGTTGCAGTGAACCGTGCAGACCAGCTAATAGATAACCAGATATATGATAGAGGAGTGATATTATTATTAGTGCAGCTTGTGGAGACACAGATATAGCGCACACTACGCTCTGTGACTGTCTGTATGTGGCACTGCCTGACTAGCACATTCTGTATATCTCACTCTATCATTTGTATATTCTATATACCCAGAAGCCGTGTGTAACAATCTCACTTTAGTGCCCTGTTGTATATCAATAAATGTTGTTGAATTGTGGGGATAATCATTGATACTAAGGGGCCTATTCATCATTACTTAATTATCGATGGAGGTAATTAGGTTTAGAGCTCGCATGGAGTTCTACCTAATTACCAGAGGACTCATCATTCCTCCTTCCCATAACGATCTATACTGAAGAGCTGTCATGTTTGTGATGACAGCTCCTCGGAAAATAGATCCTTTTCCCTGCCTAGTCCTACCTTACCGCAGCTGTAATCAGTGCTTTACCTTACCGCAGCTGTAATCAGTGCTTTACCTTACCGCAGCTGTAATCAGTGCTTTACCTTACCGCAGCTGTAATCAGTGCTTTACCTTACCGCAGATGTAATCAGCGCTTTACCTTACCGCAGCTGTAATCAGCGCTTTACTTTACCGCAGCTGTAATCAGTGCTTTACCTTACCGCAGCTGTAATCAGTGCTTTACCTTACCGCAGCTGTATGCAGTGCTTTACCTTACCGCAGCTGTATGCAGTGCTTTACCTTACCGCAGCTGTATTCAGTGCTTTACCTTACCGCAGCTGTAATCAGTGCTTTACCTTACCGCAGCTGTATTCAGTGCTTTACCTTACCGCAGCTGTAATCAGTGCTTTACCTTACCGCAGCTGTAATCAGTGCTTTACCTTAACGCAGCTGTATTCAGTGCTTTACCTTACCGCAGCTGTATTCAGTGCTTTACCTTACCGCAGCTGTAATCAGTGCTTTACCTTACCGCAGCTGTAATCAGTGCTTTACCTTACCGCAGCTGTAATCAGTGCTTTACCTTACCGCAGCTGTAATCAGTGCTTTACCTTACCGCAGATGTAATCAGCGCTTTACCTTACCGCAGCTGTAATCAGCGCTTTACTTTACCGCAGCTGTAATCAGTGCTTTACCTTACCGCAGCTGTAATCAGTGCTTTACCTTACCGCAGCTGTATGCAGTGCTTTACCTTACCGCAGCTGTATGCAGTGCTTTACCTTACCGCAGCTGTATTCAGTGCTTTACCTTACCGTAGCTGTAATCAGTGCTTTACCTTACCGCAGCTGTATTCAGTGCTTTACCTTACCGCAGCTGTAATCAGTGCTTTACCTTACCGCAGCTGTAATCAGTGCTTTACCTTACCGCAGCTGTATGCAGTGCTTTACCTTACCGCAGCTGTATGCAGTGCTTTACCTTACCGCAGCTGTAATCAGTGCTTTACCTTACCGCAGCTGTATTCAGTGCTTTACCTTACCGCAGCTGTAATCAGTGCTTTACCTTACCGCAGCTGTAATCAGCGCTTTACCTTAACGCAGCTGTATTCAGCGCTTTACCTTACCGCAGCTGTATTCAGCGCTTTACCTTACCGCAGCTGTAATCAGCGCTTTACCTTACCGCAGCTGTAATCAGTGCTTTACCTTACCGCAGCTGTAATCAGTGCTCTACCTTACCGCAGCTGTAATCAGTGCTTTACCTTACCGCAGCTATAATCAGTGCTTTACCTTACCGCAGCTATAATCAGTGCTTTACCTTACCGCAGCTGTAATCAGTGCTTTACCTTACCCAAGCTGTAATCAGCGCTTTACCTTACCGCAGCTGTATTCAGTGCTTTACCTTACCGCAGCTGTAATCAGTGCTTTACCTTACCGCAGCTGTAATCAGCGCTTTACCTTACCGCAGCTGTAATCAGTGCTTTACCTTACCGCAGCTGTAATCAGTGCTTTACCTTACCGCAACTGTAATCAGTGCTTTACCTTACCGCAGCTGTAATCAGTACTTTGCATGCGCCGTTACATCCATAAAGACCAGCGCATGCGCAGCACTGCCTACAGCTGCGGTAACTGGATATAAAGAAAATATATCATTTTCGGAAGTTGATGTATAGCCTAATTTCCATATCCCCATACTAATGTACTAATGCACAGGTTCTCATACTCTGGCCCTGATTCAGAGGCGGACGCTCTGACAGATCGCTCGCAAATGATGTCAGTGGGGCTGTTCACATGGGATGAGACATCATCAGTCAGTAGGGATGAGACATCAAAAGAAAGCATTGGAAGTACCGATGTTTTTAACATTGAATACAAAACATTTAGATATAAACATTGGTTCTCTGGAACCGATGTTTGAGTTATTTTTTTCTGTGTTTTTTTTAAGCAAACTCTGTGCTTAAACATATAATAACCCTAATAAAGTAAAATAATTATTAGTCTATGTCTATCTTCATGAAGGCAAACAGTGTGTGTATAATATATATATATATATATATAACATACAGTGCTCGAAGTGGGAATTTAGTGGTGGGGGTACTACAGCCCCTTCACTGCCTGACCTCTGACCCGAGGACTCCTCCAGGGTCTCCTCGATGAGCTGCTTCAGCATGACTGTCCTGAGCATGGCTGAGGCTAGAACCGACAGCAGATGTCCGCAGCCCCATCCCTGAACCAGCTGTCACTCAGAGAGGGCTCCGCGATGCAGGTGACCGGCAGGGACACGTGACTCAGTCAAAAGAAGGGACGGCTTTTTAAATCCAGTGACGGCCGCGAGCCAATGAGAAAGCTGCCACTTTGCAGCTTCTCGTTGGCTGGTGGTCCGTGAGCCGCTAATAGCCAGATTTAAAAAATCTGCCCCTTCTTTTGACTGGCAGCTGGTCCGCGAGCCAGGTTTGGCTAGCGACCAGTGCTAGCTTCAAATAGCAGGCTCCCGGCTCCGTCCTGGCCAGCACTACCGCCGATTAAGATGTGTCCCCAGTGGGACACATCTCCATACTATGCCGCTGCTGTTCCATCGCTGAGATCCCATACTCCATCCCAGCGCTGGTAAAATTAAGTGGCGGTGGGATGTGCTGACCTGTCACCCTTAGGGTCAGTTATGTGGTGGGGACAGGGATGTGCTGACCTGTCATCCTTAGGGTCAGTTATGTGGTGGGGGACAGGGATGTACTGACCTGTCATCCTTAGGGTCAGTTATGTGGTGGGGAACAGGGATGTGCTCCCCTGTCATCCTTAGGGTCAGTTATGTGGTGGGGACAGGGATGTGCTGACCTGTCATCCTTAGGGTCAGTTATGTGGTGGGGGACAGGGATGTACTGACCTGTCATCCTTAGGGTCAGTTATGTGGTGGGGAACAGGGATGTGCTCCCCTGTCATCCTTAGGGTCAGTTATGTGGTGGGGACAGGGATGTGCTGACCTGTCATCCTTAGGGTCAGTTATGTGGTGGGGACAGGGATTTGCTGACCTGTCACCCTTAGGGTCAGTTATGTGGTGGGGACAGGGATGTGCTGACCTGTCATCCTAAGGGTCAGTTATGTGGTGGGGACAGGGATGTGCTGACCTGTCATCCTTAGGGTCAGTTATGTGGTGGGGACAGGGATGTGCTGACCTGTCATCCTTAGGGTCAGTTATGTGGTGGGGGACAGGGATGTACTGACCTGTCATTC
Source organism: Taudactylus pleione (assembly GCA_031769625.1). NCBI lineage: Eukaryota > Metazoa > Chordata > Amphibia > Anura > Myobatrachidae > Taudactylus > Taudactylus pleione. The sequence goes on from JAUIMM010002723.1 coordinate 488,507, forward strand.
TTAGGGTCAGTTATGTGGTGGGGAACAGGGATGTGCTCCCCTGTCATCCTTAGGGTCAGTTATGTGGTGGGGACAGGGATGTGCTGACCTGTCATCCTTAGGGTCAGTTATGTGGTGGGGGACAGGGATGTACTGACCTGTCATCCTTAGGGTCAGTTATGTGGTGGGGAACAGGGATGTGCTCCCCTGTCATCCTTAGGGTCAGTTATGTGGTGGGGACAGGGATGTGCTGACCTGTCATCCTTAGGGTCAGTTATGTGGTGGGGACAGGGATTTGCTGACCTGTCACCCTTAGGGTCAGTTATGTGGTGGGGACAGGGATGTGCTGACCTGTCATCCTAAGGGTCAGTTATGTGGTGGGGACAGGGATGTGCTGACCTGTCATCCTAAGGGTCAGTTATGTGGTGGGGGACAGGGATGTGCTGACCTGTCATCCTTAGGGTCAGTTATGTGGTGGGGACAGGGATGTGCTGACCTGTCATCCTAAGGGTCAGTTATATGGTGAGGACAGGGATGTGCTGACCTGTCACCCTTAGGGTCAGTTATGTGGTGAGGGACAGGTATGTGCTGACCTGTCATCCTTAGGGTCAGTTATGTGGTGAGGACAGGGATGTGCTGACCTGTCACCCTTAGGGTCAGTTATGTGGTGGGGGACAGGGATGTGCTGACCTGTCATCCTTAGGATCAGTTATGTGGTGAGGACAGGGATGTGCTGACCTGTCACCCTTAGGGTCAGTTATGTGGTGGGGACAGGGATGTGCTGACCTGTCATCCTTAGGGTCAGTTATGTGGTGAGGACAGGGATGTGCTGAGCTGTCATCCTTAGGGTCAGTTATGTGGTGAGGACAGAGATGTGCTGACCTGTCACCCTTAGGGTCAGTTATGTGGTGGGGGACAGGGATGTGCTGACCTGTCACCCTTAGGGTCAGTTATGTGGTGAGGACAGGGATGTGCTGACCTGTCATCCTAAGTGTCAGTTATGTGGTGAGGACAGGGATGTGCTGACCTGTCACCCTTAGGGTCAGTTTTGTGGTGGGGACAGGGATGTGCTGACCTGTCATCCTAAGGGTCAGTTATGTGGTGAGGACAGGGATATGGTGACCTGTCATCCTTAGGGTCAGTTATGTGATGAGGACAGGGATGTGCTGACCTGTCATCCTTAGGGTCAGTTATGTGGTGGGGACAGGGATGTGCTGACCTGTCATCCTTAGGGTCAGTTATGTGGTGGGGGATAGGGATGTGCTGACCTGTCACCCTTAGGGTCAGTTATGTGGTGAGGGCAGGGATGTGCTGACCTGTCATCCTTAGGGTCAGTTATGTGGTGAGGACAGAGATGTGCTGACCTGTCACCCTTAGAGTCAGTTATGTGGTGAGAACAGGGATGTGCTGACCTGTCACCCTTAGGGTCAGTTATGTGGTGGAGACAGGGATGTGCTGACCTGTCATCCTTAGGGTCAGTTATGTGGTGGAGACAGGGATGTGCTGACCTGTCATTCTTAGGGTCAGTTATGTGGTGGGGACAGGGATGTGCTGACCGATCATCCTTAGGGTCAGTTATGTGGTGGAGACAGGGATGTGCTGACCTGTCATTCTTAGGGTCAGTTATGTGGTGGGGGACAGGGATGTGCTGACCGATCATCCTTAGGGTCAGTTATGTGGTGGGGACAGGGATGTGCTGACCTGTCATCCTTAGGGTCAGTTATGTGGTGAGGACAGGGATGCGCTGACCTGTCACCCTTAGGGTCAGTTATATGATGGGGGAAAGGGATGTGCTGACCTGTCATCCTTAGGGTCAGTTATGTGGTGGGGACAGGGATATGCTGACCTGTCACCCTTAGGGTCAGTTATGTGATGGGGACAGGGATGTGCTGACCTGTCATCCTTAGGGTCAGTTATGTGGTGAGGACAGGGATGTGCTGACCGATCATCCTTAGGGTCAGTTATGTGGTGAGGACAGGGATGTGCTGACCTGTCATCCTTAGGGTCAGTTATGTGGTGAGGACAGGGATGTGCTGACCTGTCATCCTTAGGGTCAGTTATATGATGGGGGACAGGGATGTGCTGAGCTGTCATCCTTAGGGACAGTTATGTGGTGGGGACAGGGATGTGCTTCTGTTTGGCCACAGATTTTTTTTTGATTGGCAGCCGCCAGCTTTGGGTTTGCCTATTGCATTACCATATATAATTTGATTTGGTCTTGGACCACCAACCCGTGGCATCCCAGGTAGCACTCAGTTTGGGAACCACTGCCAAAATCTTTTACGTTTACAAATGTACATATGTTTTGCTAGATTGGATATAAAATATCAAAGCAGGAGCTTTTAGGAAGCATGGAATTGGGGGGTGAGCAATCCAAAATATCGATGTATTTGCAACAGGGGCAGGCTGGGCTGGGGGTATATGCCCACCGGGTCAGTCCCATATTGCACAGGCCCAGCATTTTGTTATTTCCCTGAAATGTACCTTAGGGGCCACTGGCCCAGTTAGCCCAGCGGATGGTGCCTGCTGCAATAATAAGGCAGCATGCAGCAATTCTGTTTAGTTATTGGACAAAGTCTCTTTCAAGTTCACTGCATAGGTCACGCCCCCTGACCTCCCCTCTGTGCCTCTGCTCTGCTGCGTTTAGTAAGGGAAATATGTCCCTGATGAAGTTTGCATGAATTAGCTGTGAGCAGATATCCTTCATGTATGGGGATTCCAGTCTTTTCAGGCTACTTTGAGGTATGTACTTAGGGTACCTTATAACTAGAAATGTGCGGGTCCAGTGTTACTCGGCTCTTTTCACGACATTAGCGCAAGTGCGGATTAGTTCGGATTGATCTTATTGGTTATCCAAAACACGTGAGAGCCGGATTGCCAATAAGATAAATCCGAACTTGCGCTAATGTGGCAAAAAGCCGAGTATACCGAACCCGCACATCGCTACTTATAAAGGTGCCCACACACATACCAACTTGCTCCCAATCAGCCAATGTACACGATTTCCCCTGAACTCTCCCTGAACTCTCCCCAGGCAGTCGTTGTCACGATTTGGAGTTAAAAATGTCCAATCTGACTTAAGATCTATCGTGCAGCCAGTGCATTGTATCCCAGATTGGCTAATCTGCCCTACAGCACGGCAGATCTGAAGATGCGATGTACGACGAGCCGGGATGCGCATCGGCATTGTGATCAAGTGTAGAAACTCACGATTTGGCCATTTTTACATGATCTGTCGTCACGATTTGTCGAAATCGGCTAAATTGGATGCAAAGTCGGTATGTGTGTGGGCACCTTTAGTCTCTGCAAATCTTGCAGACGTGCATAGGCCAGGCGCTACTATTTATTGGTCTGAGAGTGCAGTGCGACTAACCAGTGCTGAGTTGTACATTTTTTTTAACATAGTACTAGAAAATAACTTTTTACATGCGCTTATAGTATAGACGTGCAGACTACATATATTCAGGTCCGTAGCTAGGGTAGTGTGGCCGGTGCCATCGCACAGGGCACCACATGTCAGGGGGCGCTGTTTGGGCCTGTCAAATTTCTGTTTATTATCATTCTCACTTGTAGCTTCCTCTTATTTCAGCCCCAGCATCTCCTGGCCTCCCCTATCTCTTCCCTGCCCCTTCGCCATGAGGCCATGGCCCTCTCTAAGGTGTACTATATTATGTCCCTATTTATCCCCAGCATCTCCTGGCCTCCCCTATCTCTTCCCTGGCCCTTCCCCATGAGGCCAAGGCCCTCTCTCAGGTGTACTATATTATGTCCCTATTTATCCCCAGCATCTCCTGGCCTCCCCTATCTCTTCCCTGGCCATTCCCCATGAGGCCATGGCCCTCTGTCAGGTGCACTATATTATGTCCCTATTTATCTCCAGCATCTCCTGGCCTCGCCTATCACTTCCCTGGCCCTTCCCCATGAGGCCATGGCCCTCTCTCAGGTGCATTATATTATGTCCCTATTTATCCCCAGCATCTCCTGGCCTCCTCTATCTCTTCCCTGGCCCTTCCCCATGAGGCCATGGCCCTCTCTCAGGTGCATTATATTATGTCCCTATTTATCCCCAGCATCTCCTGGCCTCCCCTATCTCTTCCCTGGCCCTTCCCCATGAGGCCATGGCCCTCTCTCAGGTGCACTATATTATGTCCCTATTTATCCCCAGCATCTCCTGCCCCCCCTATCTCTTCCCTGGCCCTTCCCCATGAGGCCATGGCCCTCTCTCAGGTGCACTATATTATGTCCCTATTTATCCCCAGCATCTCCTGGCCTCCCCTATCTCTTCCCTGGCCCTTCCCCATGAGGCCATGGCCCTCTCTCAGGTGCACTATATTATGTCCCTATTTATCCCCAGCATCTCCTGGCCTCCCTATCTCTTCCCTGGCCCTTCCCCATGAGGCCATGGCCCTCTCTCAGGTGCACTATATTATGTCCCTATTTATCCCCAGCATCTCCTGGCCTCTCCTATCTCTTCCCTGGCCCTTCCCCAAGAAGCCATGGCCCTTTTTTGGGTGCATTATGTCCCTTTGAAAAATGAGGGGGGCACCAATGCTCTTTCTGCCACAGGGCACCAAAAAGTCTAGTTACGGCTCTGCATATATTGTATTGTAATACTTTGGAGGTGGCTCTTTCTTCTCTGATATTAGTACTGTTGTTGGACACTGTCCAATTTGAAAGAAAATGGTGGTACAAGTGTGTAAGTTGGGAGACGGAGTTAAGGCGGGTATCCACTACCCGATTTAAACAGAGCGATTGACTATTATCAATGTCGCAGGGTGCACTCCGTAGACGCAATGCATGTTCTTTGCAATCAGCCACACAGTGCCGATTGCTATATTGAGGCAGCGTGCGACGACCCTGCTTAGTTAGGGGACACACTGCATACAATATGCCACCGCTTATGATCCCATCTGTGCTGCCCCTCCTCTAAGTAAGCGGTGCCTGAGCACCCTACTCTCTTCCCTTCTCTCATAGCTTCCCACAAACCCCCTACCCCATATCTATATCCACTACCGAGCAAGAACAGTAAAGGTTTAGATAGAGACATGGGATCATCGTTTGCCCAGATGCAGATTTGCCCCCTTTTACCTGGTTTGACTCTTAGGGCCCGATTCAGACCCACTTGCAAGCGGCTGTCCGCTCGCAAGTGGATTGATGTTGTGCACTGCGCATGCGCGCGACGGCGGGAGCTCCGTCGTGCGCATGCGCCAGACGCGACGAGCGAAGGACTTTCCTTCGCTCGTTGTGTCTGATCAAAGGGGGCGTGCTGTCGATGTTGATTGACAGCACGCCCCCTTTGGTGGGCGTGCCGGGGGCGTGCCTCCCTGACGAGGGCGTTCCCAAGGGAACGCCTACTGTCAGAAGCCGGCCCACTGACATCAGTAGTGATGTCAGTGGGAGGGATTTTTGGCTCTGATAGAGCCAAAATCACTCCGGGCCTTGCGGTTGAAAAACTCAACCGCAGGGTCCGGCTCGCAGTGGCGATGGTCGCGATGGTCAAGACCATCGCGGCCATCAAACTGCACACTCGTATAGGCTGTGGGTGGTGACCCACAGCTATACGAGCGTCCAGGAGGACGCTCCATAATTATGGAGGTCGGCCCTCATTCAGAGCGTGCGCTCTGCTCAGAGCGTACGGCTCTGAATGAGGGCCTTAGTGCTAAATTAGGTTCTCTATAGTAAGCCTTTACTTATGGCATGCCTGTACATAAATCCTAAGCTTTTCCAATAGCTTATTGTTTCAGTGTCCATAAAAGATATTCGTAGAACACCTGACGTCATTCCGTCGCACCTAGGGGGCGAGGCTGTCAGCACTCGGAAGTGCAGCAGTGCGCGGAATGTCTTCTAGACGCTTCGGTTGCACACCCCTAAGTACAGGCATGAAAGTACATGGTCAGCTTCCTCCAGTGTACAGATCACTCCCTTCTGAGCCTATAGCGTCAGGTCTGGGGAGCTGTGGTGGCTGCTGCAATCGGCAGATGGCAGGCAGGAAACCCCTTGCGCACTTCCTAGGCCCAGGTCCAATCCGTGCTTCCCATTGGCTACTGTAACCTTCCAATAGAGATTCGGCAGAGTGTTTTAGTCCTGTTGCCTTTATTGAAGCCTCAATGTACCAGATAATAAGTGTAAATCGAAGGAGACCACATGGATCAGGCTGTGCCTCTCTCCCTCATACACAGCGTGGGCACAGTGGCATCCGTATTCGCACATTTTGCCGCCATTGAGTCTGCGACTTTATGCATATACCGGTACAAACCCTTCCCTGGCGTACAGCCGTGCGTCTGAGTGCGGAAGGACTGAGATACCCACTTTGTGCCTCTGTAGACGCTGTAATACCATCTGATGCGTCTTTAGATGCCACCAATAGACGCACCATGGAAACTTGCACCGGCCCCCATGCTAGCTACAGATTCTTAGTCAGAGTAATTGGGGGGGGGGGTTGGGATGGCTACAGTCAGGGCACCACAATGTTTGGGCACCTGATTGTGTTATGTGCCTGGAATGAAGCCAACCTTCTCCGCGCCAGTCTGGAAGAGGAGCGGGGTAGGAGTGGGCTCCTGGCTGTACTCCAGGGAGGTCTGAGGCATATGAGGCTTTATGCATCCAGGAGAGAGAAGCATGATGCGGTCAGGTCCAGATTGAGGATGGGGCGGTTAAAGCTGCAGCTCCAGGGCCCCCCAAGAAAATATTTCCATGCCCGGGATCAGACAAGGGCCAGGTGCCTTGTAAGTGATTTGGGATGTTATTCAGCTGGTACGTGGTTTTGGATGCAGCCACATGCTGCTTCATTCATTTGCCAAATTTGGCCAATGCCGTACTCTGCGGTAGGGAAGCCCCGTCCCAGCAGGCAGTGCACCCGCCAGTTACCAGGTTGCGCTTTACAGATTTATTTTTTTAATTTAAAATAAAAGTAAACTAGGCACTGGCGCACTTTTGTCATAATCCATGCTAGCTCTCGCCGCCCGCTATATTTCAGGTGCATTTCAGCTGGGAAGAAGGGGAGGGGTCTGTAGGAGTCGTCACTGCCCCACCTCCTCTCTCCTCCACTGGCTTGCAGTGTCTAAGGATACTTTTGAATTCTCCTGCACATGGAACAAGGCAAAGGGTATGTATATCTGCAGCTTCCTTCCCTTGTCTATTTTCGCTGCTTTCTATGCCAACCTCTCTGCCCTTTTCCTGCAAATGCCAGCCTCTCTGCCATTTTCCTGCAAATTCCAGCCTCTCTGCCCTTTTCCTGCAAATGCCAGCCTCTCTGCTCTTTTCCTGCAAATGCCAGCCTCTGCCCTTTTCCTGCAAATGTCAGCCTCTCTGCCCTTTTCCTGCAAATGCCAGCCTCTCTGCTCTTTTCCTGCAAATGCCAGCCTCTGCCCTTTTCCTGCAAATGCCAGCCTCTGCCCTTTTCCTGCAAATGTCAGCCTCTCTGCCCTTTTCCTGCAAATGCCAGCCTCTCTGCCCTTTTCCTGCAAATGCCAGCCTCTCTAACCTTTTCCTGCAAATGCCATCCCCTCTGCCCTTTTCCTGCCTGTGCTAGTTTTTCTATCTAAACCAACCTCTGTTCATTCTTGTCTGTGCCATCCTTTCTGCTGTTCTTTCTGATCCAGCCATTATGGTCTTATCTTGTATGTGCTTCTATGCCGGTGCCCTCTGTACCAGCCTCTCTGCCCTTCCCTGCTTGTGGCCATCTCTCTACCCTTTTACAGCAACTACTGCCGATCCTTGTTTGTGCCAGCCTTTTTACTCTTCTTGTGTGTGCCAACTTTTCTATTCTTCTCTTATCTGTGCCAGCGTTTATTCTCTTCTCGTGGCTGTGCCAGCCTTTATACTCTTCTCATGTCTGTGCCAGCCATTTTGCTCCTCTCCTATCTGTACCTGCCGCTCTGCCAGTCCCCTTTCTGTGCTTGCCTCTCTGCCATTCCCTTGTGTGTGCCAGCCACTCTGCTATTACTCTTTGTCAGCCTGTCTGCCCTTCCCACCTGTGCCAGCCTCACTGCCCTTGCTCTATCTGTGCCCACCTATCTGCTTCACCCCATTATTATAGCTATCCCTCCCAACCATCTTCTACCATTTGCTCCACCCATGGGCAGATTAATAGAGGAGGGGGCCTGTTTGCAGCCTCTGTGTGGGGCCTCTCTTCTCAGGCAGCGCAGTAGACTCTGGCTTTGTATCTAAGGCTACTGTGCATGCGCATGTCTCCGGGAACGGCGCCCTGCAAGTCTCCGGGAACATGGCGCCCACACTTTGTTCCCAGAGACTTCTCTATCGCACATGCGCAAGTCTCCGTGAGAATGACCAGTGCCATTTTCCCGGTGATTTCAGTCTGCAGCGCTGGCCATAGCTTGACTCTGGAGAGGTAAGTATAATATGGGTGCAGGGTGTGTGGTGGCCCCATATGAGGGCCGCCCCTAACAGGTGACCCTTACAGCAGGCCGTTAGGGGCGTTGAGGTCCTGAGAAAGTTTGGAGCCACAAGGGCAGGGGCAGATCAGCAGGGGTGGGGGGAGGACGGACATGACCGGGTCTGTTAAACTACTGTATGTATATATATATAAAAAGCAGCAATGGATAGCACTCCAAGGACTTCATGAAAAATCACAATAGCATGAAGTCCCTGGAGTGCTAGCCACCGGGAAAGGGTATGTATTGTACACTAGGCACCGGGAAGGTGTCTGTATTGTACAATGGACACCAGGAAGGAGAAACTATTGTATACTAGCCAGTGGGAAAGCCACTGTATTATAGCCACGATAAAGTGATCTGTAACGTGAAATAAGTACTGAGATGAGGGCTAAAGTGTACACTTGCCCCCAGGAGTTGGTCTGCCTTGTGCACTAGCACCCAGGAAAGGGCGTGTTTCCTATACAGTGTAACCTACTGTACTTCTGTATGAAACAGAATACAAATTCATCCATCCTGTTTTAACCGATCAATGATGCTGGAAATCTTCTATGTAACGTTTAGTGACTAATTGGTCAGTGACTAATATATCTTCAAGGAATTGTGATAGCTTGGGGTTAATTAGCTCGGTAGACTGGGGTCAGTGGTGCAGAGAGTAGGTGCAGAATTAGAGTCCACATGTAGCATTAAAGTTAAATAAACATAAATGGTGCTTTACTTCCAGCATGTGAAATCAGGAAACAGAAAAACAATAAACCTATCCCTTGTTTAGGGCACTAACTCAGTTCTTGAACCCTTACTATTAAAGTGCAGCTAGTCTGCAAATAAAAGTCCAAAGTCAGCTTAGCCCTGCTCCCTGCAGGTTAACACAGGCTCCGGCCTGGTCTTTAGTTGGCTGGCTGCCACAGCCTCACAGTCTGGCCTGCTTCCTTGAAGGTTTCATAGCTCAGTCCCAGAGTTTGATGGCCTTCCCTGTATCTCACAGGTCTAGGCTCAGGCCTCCTGGCCCCCAATGGCTTCCTGGCACAATGAGCTCTGTCTGACTGTTCTGCCTCAGTCCTCCCTGGACTGAATCAACTGGGCAGCCCTTACACAATCTCCCAGAATCCTTTTCTTCTCTGTGTGGGCGGATCTCTACTGCCCCACAGAGAATATGCTGCTCACCAGTGCCATCTCTGGTGATACTGCCACATATCCCCCTCCCCAGCTTGAATCCCCTGGGTTCAGCGACATGGGGACGAGGCATTCTCATGACGTTGTCCCTCTTCACTCTCATGAGGGAAATCCACCGCATCCATGGACATTGTCGAAGCTGGATTATTGGCTGAGACAAGATCAGTTTAAAATTGAATAGCAGCGACACCATCTTGCGACTGGCCGCAAGACGCCATTTTGCGAATGGCCGCCTAAGCACCATTTTAGATAAACTCACTCTTTAGTACATGTGGCGATATTACTATTAGCATAATGCAATTGCATCTGTGACCATCGCCATAAGTTACGGCGATTCACCAAAAGCCTATTTCATGACTTTATGTAGTTTGGGTGCTCTGGATAAAGTGTATATTATTATAATTCCCCTAAAGGATATATTGCATTAGCAGAACAGAGCAAATGGACACGTGACAACTAGCCTGTGTAGACAAGCTTTCATTGATACAATGTCTGCTCTCACTCCAGGTGGCCCTGCTCGAATACACACCTTACATTAGCAAGCTTCCTGCAATAAAAATACCTTCAAAGCCAAGAGTGTTATCTTAGGTTTTGGGTCTTGTAGCTGTGCTAATTTGCATTTACACAAGGGCCTGGGAGAACAAAGGACTTTACTGTTGAGCCTGGGAAGGGTGGGGGCTGCTGAGAGAGGGGGGCATGTGGAACAATAAGGCTCAGCATTCCACACTGCTAGGTGTTCACTTAGTTTAAGTGAGATGTAAGTGCACCATTTCTCATACACATATTAATATGCACAATTGCGCTGGTAACTAATCGCATATTAGCGAATACATAAGATCCTATGTGAAAACGCTGTTCATTAGCTTTATGCGCACGCATCTGCTCCAAGTTAACTAGCGTCTTTATATCAAACCCTGCATACTCACACATTGCATATCCACATACAAGGTTCCATAAGCTTTAAGGGATAAGATTTAAGTTTGTTCATTTAGTATAAATGCTGTGAAATAAAGATTATTTGGTAACTAAGGTTTTATACATGCTAAGTAAGCCGTGTTTGGTTTTGTACTGATGCGTACTCTTTCAACAGAATTCCGGTATTATCAGTGTGGAGGTCGCATCATGTATTCTCAACTTATGGACCGCAGAGACTTCAAGCAACAAAATGTATATAATATGAACAACTGTTAGGATGTTGCATGGGGCGGGAAACCAGAGACCCTCAGTTGTTGGAGGCTGGGTTGTGTCTATTTGAATCAGCCTGTTAAATGCTCTGTAACAGATGTATCCCCCTTGGGAACCAATGGCATCAGCAAAAAACTTCTCTATTGTGTTGTCTATTCCTGGGGGGTATAAATATGTGTGCTCCAACACTGGGTCTTGGTCTTCTTGCTGAATGCTGACTGACGAGGGGTTTCTTGCTGATGCCTAACATCTGGTCCGGAAGCGCTGCGTATGTATACTGTACTTGGGTCTGTATAATTCCTTTGCGCCGAATTGTGTATGGATCAATAGCGTGTAACTGACTGTACTTTTACTTGAATAATACTTGTGCTTTGGAACCACAGATTCCAGGTCTGAAGTCTTTATTTACTGTATGACTGCGTACGCAAATTAGCGTCATCCTTAGAAGGTATAGGCAGGATATTAGAAGGTATAGGAAGGAGTGTATAGAGGTTCTAATATAGATTCCTTAGTTGGGGGCTCATAGTGAAGTCACTTACCTACTCACACGTTACATACGGTTATCGATATTTCAGCAAAGGGTGGAGTGGCCACATGCAGGGTTTACATGCAACCTCTTTGTGCTGAAAGATCGCTATCCGTTTCCGTGTGAGCCAAGGAAGCTGACTAGAATCCAGGGACAAGAGAGGAAAAAGTTTGTTTTCCTTTGTTGATAGAACCTAACGTTTAAAGGGGTGCCGCAGTATTGAGTACGCGGCTGAGTCGCAGTTTTGCGCACAGTAAAGATGCATTTTTGCGTATGCAGCTAAAAAGTTGTCATACGGTTGTGTGGTAGTCGCATTATTGTGTATGCGACTGGTCGCACAATAGCGTATACGTACTTCCGGTTGTGATGCCACATGTTTAAATAAAGCCGTTGAGGTTTACATTTTTCATTGTTATCAATATCTGGGTTAACGTGTATTTTTCTGCGCAGGAAAAAGTATGTAAGAGTGAGTATTTGTTTAGTGTTCCCTCTAGCTCCGGTGGGAGGCAGGGCGCCGGAGCTAGAGAGGGCATGTCCAGGGGGCGTGGTCATCGGAAAAGGGGGCATGTCTATAAGACACGTCCCCTTTTCGTCACTCTTGGGGGCGTGCCCGGCACTTACGGATACGCCGGTCAGCCCCCAAGCCCTGCAGACAGGGAGAATAGATGCCGGGCGCATGCGCCCGGCGTCTATTCTCCGGTGGTGACCGGGTCACCGCATGTTTCTCCACCCGCGGGACACTGCGTCCCGCGGGTGAGAACGGCTCCCGCAGGCTGTGAGGGCAGGGCGCTTTTTGCCCTCCTCCTGGAGGGCAGGTTGCTTTTTGCCCTCCAGAAGGAGGGCAGGGCACCGCGCCCCGCTAAAACAGCCTAGCGGGAATGCTATTTGTTGTGAGTATTTGTTGGTAGGGGTAACTTGTTCCCTATAGTTAGAGGTACCGTATGACCTTTAAGGGCTAGGTGCTAGCCGCTCGGTAAGCAGCTTACCGTTCAGTACACAGAGCAGGTGTATGGTTTGTTATTTTTGTTAGGGACTGGCTCTCAGTGTGACTGTAGTGTTCAATAATTAGGTTGGGTTGTTTGAGCATTGTAGTTGAGCCGCACTAGGAAACTTGTGATTGTGAGCTGAGAGATAATAGGTGAGCGGGGGCATCTAGAAATTTCTTCCGTAGGTGAGCGGGGGCATCTAGAAATTTCTTCCGTAGGTGAGCGGGGGCATCTGGAAATTTCTTCCATAGGTAAGTGAGAGTATCTAGATTGTCTTTCTCCAATTTAAATCTTTATTGAAAAACTTAGGGTTCTCCCAGGATGAGGCCCAAGCAATCGGTAGAGATGTTAAATGATTTGCTGCTGTTGGAAGCGCCGCTTGGGTCGGCGCGGCATATTATGCATATTAAGTACGGTGCCAATGCAACCAGGTATTGTGATTTATGGTTTAATATGACGAGGAAGAGTGTTAGACCGTTTTCCAGAATTGGTAGTTTTGATAAAAATGTACTAGATAATGTCCGAGATCACATCAGTTTGATGCGCTCCCGAGAGAAAAAAAGTAAAATATTATGAATGTTTAAAGTTGTGGCAGCATGAAGGGGATGCGTGGCTTAAAAATGCGCAAGCGACGCAAACTAGCGTTGCGAGCGCATTGCCAGAGAATACATCCGCGACGCTAAATTGCAATACGGGCGAGCCGCAAAAAGGGCGCGCACGTGCGGCAAGGTAGCGTTGTGGAGAGTATTGCCAGTAGTTCACGCTCACCTCCCCCACCTTATGTGGATGGAGGTGCAAGTACAGTTACCAAAAATACCCATAAAAATGTAACAAGCAATTTGTACCCTCTCTTAAGCAACCATAAAGAAAATGTTTATGATGTGGATGATGAGCCTATTGTAATGTCTGCCATTTCCTATGCTTTGCAAATGATAGATGCTGCATCACCACAATCACGAGTGGTGCCGCCATCTTAATCGGTAACAGCAAGGGAAGTGCTAACACACTCTGCACCCGTAGAGGAAGTTGTTAATACCATATGTAGCAGCAGCAGATTAAACCCCCAGCCAGGTAACCAGGTCAAAGGTAGCAGCGCTACCGGTCTGCATCCCATTCGGACGATAACTGTTCTGAATGGAAACGCAGATGCGGACGGTGTAGTGCCCACGAGGGAAGTGGTAATGCATTGTCCCTGGACAAGAGCAGAACTAAATTCCATCATAAATGATTTCCCCGATCCCAAAAAGGAACTAGCCAAATGTCAAAGATTTTTGAGGAATTTGGGTAATTCTCAAGAGCCAACTAATAAAGATTGACGTGTGGTGTTAAGGGCCTGTCTACCACGCAATACCGACGTGACAAAATTTATCACGGATTGTGTATTGGATGGTGACGTTCCCTTAACAGACCAAGTAAATCAAGATAATATTTCCCGCATCATAACTCAATTGAGTATATATTTTCCAGTAGTAGTTAACTGGAACAAAATTTTCACCATAAAGCAGAAGGAGAGTGAATCTGCAGAAGATTATTGCGACCGGGCTCTGCAGGCTATCACCCAGTACACTGGGTTAGAAGATATTAAAGATAGCACTCACCACAGAGAAATGATAGTCACGGTACTCATTGACGGTCTGAAAGACGACTTAAAGACTCGGGTTCAGACCTCACAACCTGGCTGGAGGGGAGTCACAATAGATACACTCATAGAATCTGCCATAGAACATGATAAAAATATCACAAAGAAGAGAGAGACCCAGAGCGAAAAACTAATGGCTGTCAGTATCCAAGCTCTGGAAGGAATGACGGTAACATCACAGCCAGTAGACACACCTGCACCCACACACACACCTGCACCCACACACACACCTGCACCTGAACAGTTATACGTCCTCACCAATCCCACACCACAGCAAACACATCCTTACCCCACATATCATACACAACCACAGGCCTCATACTACCCACAAACTTCATACCTCCCACAATACCCTTATCCTCCATATCCTTACCCATACCCATCATCTTTTCCTCTTGCTCAACTCCCACAACAATCCTTTCATCCACCCCGTTCAAAAAGATGTTTTAACTGTCACCAAGTGGGACACATAAGTAAGAACTGCAAAGTGGAGAACACCACACAGGAACACGAGTTTCCCATGGGTTCATAGGCAACCCCAGTATCTTCTCCCAGGCCTTATATGACTGTTTACTATCTTTTCAACCTATCAATGGATCTGTTCCAATGTAAAATGTGGACGATTTATTGTTGTATTTTAGGTCATGTTTAAATGATATTAAACTGTTGTGCTTTATCTCCCACTCACAGGACACAAGGTTGCTAAGGGTAAACGGCAGCCATGCCAGGCTGTCGAATACTCTGAATACTATCCAACCCAGTGGCCCAGGCATTATTTAGAGCAGTAGCTATTAATAACAAGATTTAATTGCAGGAACCTGTATGCAGATTCTATATCCCTAGAATTATTAAAAAAATGATAGGGAGACTTATTTTACAGGTGACGTTTCCAAGAACATGTGTAAGGTGATGGGTAACAACACTAAGATTAACCCAGACGTCTTTTCCTTTATTTGCCCCCCTTTGAGATACTGTTCAAACAGGCAGCCTCATGTGAAAATATGATAATGAGGTTACTGTGCAGGGTCTCACGAAGATGAATGAGAATAACCGAAATTGAAAGTGTTATTAACTAACATGTCTAATGCAAACTGTCATGATATCAAACCTGGAGAATTTGTTATGATCCAAATTTTTTTTTAGCTCAGGTTGTTTTACTGATCAGTGGAAAGGTCCGTATCTGACGATACCACATCCTCAAAAGGTGGCAGAGGAAGATACGTGGGTCCATTCCACTCACTATAGGGAGGTTAACCGGCCGATGGAGATACAAGGCGGAGACAGGGCTGACGGGGTGGACCTGTCGATTGCGAGCTTGTGCCGGGAGGATTGAAAAGGTGACAGTGAGATATCTGAGCTAAAGAAATGTGTAGATCAGTGCTTCCAGCAATGGAGTGGTCTGCTGTGGTCATCCTAGTTCTGTTTTTCCAGTGTTTCTGTCGTGATGATCTGTTTGGGGATACCCAGTGTCTGTGATGGAGGACCGATTGAGGAAATGGGAGCTGATGGCAGTGTTGATGGAGAATCAGGAGGAGCTCAATGCCAATCAGGGGAGTGTCTGACCAATCTTAGTACTGTTATTGTGTTACCTGGGAAGAGTAGCCCCAGAAGTTATGACCCTCACACATGTTGAAATGCTTTGTATACATATATTTAGACATGCATAGAATGTATTATTGAAATGTTATTTTTAAAACACCTCAGATAATGTAAAGTCTAAATTCCCCTTCAAGACTGCTTTTAAAAGACTGGTGCATTCCCCCACACCTTTCACATGATCTTCCAAGATCCGCGTTGTGCGTATAATAGTAGTTTTATGTCCCCACTCAGAGACACATTATTGATGAATTAAGAACCATCTTGGGCCATCCCATAATGACACTAAATAATATGTAAATGTAAGCCTAACTTAAATTCTAATAGCAGATTGTGATAGCATGTTGTTCACTATCAAAGGGTGGACTGTCGAAGCTGGATTATTGGCTGAGACAAGATCAGTTTAAAATTGAATCACAGCGACACCATCTTGCGACTGGCCGCAAGATGCCATTTTGCGAATGGCCGCCAAAGCGCCATTTTAGATAAACTCACTCTTTAGTACATGTGGCGATATTACTATTAGCATAATGCACCAGTAGCGTATCACTCTGCGCGCCAGCCTTTTCAGGACCAAACTGTAACAATTGCTGCTTGTGTTTTCATACTTCTGCCACACTGGGTTTAGTGAAGACATCGGACGCCATTTTTGGTCCAGAATCCAACTTCAGAAAGTTATTTAACTACTTTTCCTCTTCTGATTTTCCCACTACCATGTGGAACCTTATTTGAGCCGTAGACAGCTGCTCTTCCAGCTGGGCAATTTTGGCCATGGCACTTTCCATCTTGTTCTCAGATTGCCACAGACTGCACTCCACAAGTTCATGCTCAGCAAGTCTCAACTTTTGTACAATTATTTCAGACTCTGCCACGTCCAATTCACTCGGCAACTCCAGTTCTTTGGTACTCCTCTCCACTTGGAATCTTTGCAACTGGTCCTGTTTACTTAGTAAACACTTCTCAAGGTTCTCACTCTGTTCTTGCAACTTCCAAGCCCTGCCATGGGCAAGGTTAAGCTCTCTCATCAAAGATTCACCCTGCTTGGTGGCTTTATGCCAACTTTCCTCCAGGAATACATTTCTTTCCGTCAGACACTCTGAAACTGCTCTAGCTGCTGCCAAACTGGATTGGAGAGTTGGTACTTGCTCCTTACAGCTGACTTTAAGACAGACCATCTCCATCTCTTTTCCTTCACGGTCAGTTTCCCACTGAACGAGAGTCTGCTGCATCTGGAGATGCTGCTCTTTCACTTCACAAAACTCTTCAGCCAAAGAATTTTTCTCCAATTCACAAGTTTTAAGCTTTACTTGTGTGGACACAATCAAAGAGTCTTTCTCCCTCAACAGCAGAGCCAGACCTGCCACTTTCACTTGTGTGCGCTCCACGTCACTTCAATGTCTTTGGACACCTTCTTTCAATTCTTCTACTTCCTGCTGAAGTACCACACACTTTTGCTGCAATTCCACATCTTGCTTTAATACATCATTCTTTGCTAGGAGCACATCATTCTCATACTTTGTAACATTTTTGAAAATTTGAGCTTCCTCAAGGTGTTCAGACATAGCTGCCCATTTGAGGTCTGTCTCTAAGAATGTCACGGTTTTTTATTTCCTCTTGCTCAAATGCCATATTCAAAGAGGACAATTCACTCCATAATTTTTTTTCAGCGTGTTCATGAAACTTTCTTTAATCAGTCAATTGGTCCATTAAGTCATCAATCTTCCCAGCATAATACGTATTACTTTCATTCAAAGCTTTACGCATTCTGTCCAATTCTTCCAGGCTGATATAGTCCTTTCTGGATGGACCTTGCACCACACACTGACCACACACACTGACATCTTTATTCGGCTTTGTAACTGTCTCTTTCAATGGAATAACACTGTTTACCCCATCAATTTGAAAGGATTCACCACAGAGGATTTCAAACAGCTTTAAATCCCTTCCATGTAACCGACTTTCTTCACATTCAGACTGTAAACTCCAGCCCAGGTTTTCCATCTCTCTAGACTGAGAATTAACCTTTTGTAGGAATATTTCTGCCTTTAGAATTTTTCTTTTTATTTCCCATGACTCTTGGCCCAAAATACACAGGAATAACTGGGTTTTATTTTCACTGTATCACACTTTGCCTTCAAAAGTACTTTCAACGCAGCAAAACATTTTTCTTCATGTGGCACTACAATTACCAGCATGTATCAAGCAGTCTCAATAGCCTTTCAATAGGAACCTCTGCTCTCTTAGTACCACACCTTGATTTAATGAGCATGAGCAATTCACCAGGATAAACCACACAATTTAGTTTAACACTTCCAATGCTGAAGAAGTGCACATTTCTCTTCACACACAGTATATACTTGCACTTTTCACTTGTACAGCATAGTATAACACAGCATCTGCTTTCATATCTGTGGAACTACAATGTCCAGCAATCAACATAGCACTCGCTCTGTTCTTTGCAGAAGAAATGTCCAGACCAGATAATTAGACACACCTTGTCTTAACGAGACAGAGAAACACTTTTGTGTTCTTTCAGAAAAATAAACTGTTTTCCCTGTTAACACTGCTGTAATAAATGTCATAACTTCTTGCATTTCTTTGAAATAACACTTTCGCACATTTGCGAACAGTTCTTCTTCCTTTCCAAAGGAAGAGTGCACACTTGCAGGCTACTTTTCTGTTTAACAGACTTTAACTTTTCTCTTCACTCACCACCTCGACGAGCCTTCCACCATTACCTGCTGTAATCCACTTTCTGCGCAGCT
The DNA here is from genome assembly GCA_031769625.1 of Taudactylus pleione. NCBI lineage: Eukaryota > Metazoa > Chordata > Amphibia > Anura > Myobatrachidae > Taudactylus > Taudactylus pleione. The sequence goes on from JAUIMM010002723.1 coordinate 506,749, forward strand.
CTTGTTGCGTAGACGTGCGTAGAATCTTTATTGCCCACATTCTCCAGCATATGTGATAGCTCGGGGTTAATTAGCTTGGTAGACTGGGGTCAGTGGTGCAGAGAGTAGGTGCAGAATTAGAGTCCACACGTAGCATTCCAGTTAAATAAACATATATTATTATTATTATCGTTTATATGGCGCCACAAGTGTTCCGCAGCGCCTTACAAAGTACATAAACAAATAGATTGATTTACAGTGACTTACAGTACAGTACAATACATTATAGGACATGGATAATATACATTGCTACATTCGCGTCCATAACACCCAGATAAGCAACAATGCAAAGCAACCAAGTGTTAGGTGCCCTGGTAGAGAGTAAGAAGTAGATTAAGGTAGAGTAAGGAGAAGCACAAGAGGGTAGAGGTCCCTGCTCATAGGAGCTTACATTCTAAGGGGGAGGGACAGACAAACGGGTGACACAGATGGGGTAGGCAGGGAGGAAGGAGTATGTAGCAGCAAGTTAAGATGAGAGCTGGAAGGCTTTGATGAAATAGTGGGTCTTGAGAGCCGGTTTGAAGGATTGAAGACAGGTGGAGAGTCTGATGGGAAGCGGGAGAGAGTTCCAAAGGTGGAGAGCAGCGCGGGCAAAATCTTGGAGGTGGGAGTGGGAGGAAGTAATCAATTGGCAAGAGAGGCGGCGTGCATTTGTTGAAGGAAGAGGGCAGACAGGAGAGTGAAGGGAGATGAGATCAGAGATGTAAATGGGAGAGGAATGGCTGAGGGCTTTGTAAGTGAGCGTGAGAACCTTAAATTGGGTTCTAAAAGGGAAGGGGAGCCAGTGGAGAGCTTGTAGGAGAGGGGAAGCAGATGCAGAGCATTTTTAGAGAAAGATGAGCTGAGTAGCAGCATTGAGGACAGACTGGAGAGGGGAGAGAAGGGAGTTGGGGAGGCCAGATAGGAGGAGGTTACAGTAGTCCAATCTGGAGATGACCAATGAGTGTATGAGGGTTTTAGTGGCATCCTGAGTGAGAAAGGGTCTAATCTTGGAAATATTTTTAAGATGAAAATGACAGGACTGTGAGAGATTCTGGATATGTGGTTTGAAGGAGAGGGAGGAGTCCAGGATAACGCCAAGACAGCACACTTTTGGGCTAGAGGAGATAGTTGTGCCATCAATTGATAAAGAAATGGTGGGAAGTGTGGTTATGTAGGGGGGAGGGAAGATGATTAGCTCAGTCTTAGACATATTAAGTTTAAGAAATCGCTGGGACATCCAGGAAGAGATGGCAGAGAAACAGTTGGAGACACGAGTGAGGAGAGAGGGAGAGAGGTCAGGGGAGGAAAGGTAGATCTGAGTATCATCAGCATAGAGATGATATTGGAGGTCAAAAGAGCTGATGAGCTCACCTAGTGAGGATGTATAGAGTGAGAAAAGGAGAGGTCCAAGAACAGAACCTTGGGGAACACCTACTGCAAGAGGCTGTGGGGGAGAAGAGGAGTCATGAGAGGAGACAGAGAAGGATCAGTCAGAGAGGTAGGAGGATAGCCAGGAGAGGGCAGTGTCACGGAGACCAAGGGAGTGAAGGATTTGCAGAAGGAGAGGGAGGTCCACAGTGTTAAAAGCAGCAGAGAGGTCAAGGAGAATGAGCAGAGAGTAGTGGCCCTTGGATTTAGCAGCAAGGAGGTCATTGCTGACTTTTGTGAGGGCAGTTTCAGTGGAGTGGAGAGAACAAAAGCCAAACTGAAAACGGTCAAGGAGGGAGTGGGAGGAAAGAAAGGTGGTAAGGCGGTTGTAAACAACACGCTCAGGGAGCTTGGAGGCAAAAGGGAGGAGAAAGATGGGACGGTAGTTTTAGAGAGTGTTAGAATCAAGGGTAGGTTTTTTTAGTAAGGGGGAGACAAGGGCATGTTTGAATGCAGACGGGACAGTGCCTGATGAGAGGGTGAGGTTAAGGAGGTAGATTAGATGGGAGCAGGGAGAAGGAGAGAGGTAACGGAGGAGACATGAAGGGATAGGGTCAAGGGGGGAGGTGGAAGGGGGGGAGGACTGGATGACTGACATGACTTCCTCTCCAGATACAGGGGAGAAGAAAGTTAGTCGGTAAAATGGAAGGAGAGGGGTGATCTGGGAAGAGAGGAGGTGGATAGCAGGGGGACTGGTGGGATATGAATATAAATGGTGCTTTACTTCCAGCATGTGAAATCAGGAAACAGAAAAACAATAAACAACCTAGCCCTTGTTTAGGGCACTAGCTCACTTCTGGAACCCCCACTATTAAAGTGCAGCTAGTATGCAAATAATAGTCCAAAGTCAGCTTAGCCCTGCTCCCTGCAGGTTAACACCGGCTCCGGCCTGGTCTTTAGTTGGCTGGCTGCCACAGCCTCACAGTCTGGCCTGCTTCCTTGCAGGTACCATAGCTCAGTCCTAGAGTTTGATGGCCTTCCCTGTATCTCACAGGTCTAGGCTCAGGCCTTCCTGGCACAATGAGCTCTGTCTGACTGTTCTGCCTCAGTCCTCCCAGGACTGAATCAACTGGGCAGCCCTTACACAATCTCCCAGAATCCTTTTCTTCTCTGTGTGGGCGGATCTCTCCTGCCCCACAGAGAATCTGCTGCTCACCAGCGCCATCTCTGGTGATACTGCCGCAGAATGTATCATAATACACAAGACGAAAAGTGAAAATGTCACAAGAACCGTACAGGGCTTTGCTGTATAAGTTGGTTATAATGTGCGAGTGTTCTTCATTTTACACATCTGAAAAACCGTATTCTGATGAGAATTGTTGAAAAGCTGCCCAGGCGCAGATGCCAGTCTGCATTTCCCTCAGAGGGCACTCAGACACATGCCCAGGGCATCGCAGTTCAGGGGGCACCATGGAACCCATGTATGTTTTGTTTTTTGCTGCCTTTTCCTGCTGAAATATTGGGAGCTTGTGAGAGCACGCGCTGTACAGAATGCCCAGGGCGCTGCCAGCTGTAAAACCAGCTCTGCAAGACGTGACCTTTTCCGCTACTCCGGCGCAGTGATAAAGAAAATGGATGTAGATCTGTAACATAACGGCGCCCAGGACTCGGGAAGACGTGTGTTATTGTGATACATTCCTCCCCCCATAGACTAATCCTGCATGTTGGATCTGCTGTAGTGAAAATAATTCAGTGTATTTTGCCATTATGCTGCTCCCAGGCCACTCCATCCACCTGCAAGGAGGGAACGCCATAGAGAGGGAGATAAATGGTGAAATAATTATGTAAAAATCAGTTGCGTGGGAGCCGGATATAACGCCTGAAAGTCACAGCGCGGGCACATAGTGAAACATGAGAGGCGTAGTGTATGCTTCACGGGGTTCTCGCAGATCTCCTAAAGCTAATCGCAATCCATTTGCAATCTCCCTGTTCTTTTCGATTCAATTATACCTATGTGTTATGAGTTCTCCTCCTGAATGCAGTCATATTTAATCATGCAATTGTGTTTAATACCTGAGCAGTTTCCTGTGAGCTTTGCGCACACAGTAAAATAAAACAGATGCCGGAGGGGTGATTTCTCCACGGCTGCAGCGAAGTCTAAGTAGGTTTACATAATTCCCTGCACTCGCTGCTGAGTGACCTACTTCTCAGAGCTCGGCACAAACTGCACTTACAATAACGATGCTGGTAAAAGGGGTTACGCTAAGAGTCTCTCCGCATTCCGTGCCACGGCGAGCTGAGTAGGCAGACGGAAGCGGTAACTTAGGACAATTTGTGAGCGACAAACGTCGGACGGAGCGGTGGCCTTTTTTTTCAAGTGATTGCTTTTTTGTCAAAAATAATGTCTACAAATATCCACTTTGCTGGATGTGCGCCTATATAATGGGAATAAAGGTACTCCAGCTATGTTGTTGCAGTCTGGCAGCATCATAAGGCAGGCAGGCAATGTAACAACAGCGGAATCCATCACGTAACGTAACCCAGGTCAGCATTATAAGGCCTATTTATCAAGCCCCTTTCTACTAATCATGTGGCAAAGCCAGCACAGTTGGTGTAGTAAGTAGCATTACTGCCTCACAGCCATGAGGTCATGAGATACATTCTTGACCAAGACATTCATTATATGTGAGGAGTTTGCATAGGCAAATGAAGGGGGGGTTTCTGTCTGCCTGGAAACCCCCCTCCCCAGCCCACACCATGACCACAATAGAAATAGTAATATAATAGAATGTTACTAGTGCTGCATGTTCTTCTCAGTATCACAAATGAAATAATTAGCACCACCTGTGGATCGTTTAACATGTATCAGCCAGTATTAAATAACCTGTGCACCAACTAGGAGATCTGGAAAACATGCACTGTTAGGAATGCACTGCTATAGAGCCCAATATGTACATATATGTCCAGGGCAGTGCTAGGTTCTTCTGCTGCTCCTTCAGGCTCCCGGACATGCTCCAATAGTCTGGAATGGTGCACACATTTAAAATAAAAACATTCAACTCAGGCAGGATGGCCCTATTGCTGCATTTAATGGCTTACTGTGATCGTTGGTCCTGTATATGCTGGAATTATGACACATAATACACTTTGTATGGCGCATATTAAAGCTGGTTAAGTGCTAATTATACCCTCTTCATGTACTGATCACATTCACTCTAAAATCAAGCATTTGGAAACCCCCTTACAGAAATCCTGCGTTCGCCACTGGTTTGCAATGCATGTCCTCTCTGTGCTTGCCTGGGTTTCCTCCGGTTTCTTCCCACACTCCAAAAACATACTGGTAGGTTAAGTGTGTGTGTGTGTGTACAACGTACTTAAGAAATATAGGTTGTAAACTCTAATGCAGTGAATAATGTGAATATTCTCTGTAAACCAACTATTTCTAATTTGCCTGCTGTTCATTTATACTCGAGTATCCTGATGTCTAAGTGCGTTTTACCTTCAATGACAGATTGGATCCATCAAAGGACCCAATCACAATGTGAGGCAAGTGAGCAGGTCCCTTGGTGGGCGGGGGCTGTTTAATGAGTACATGTCTTAAACACGCATGGATTGTGAGAATGCAAAACATACTTCACTTTTCTCCTTCATCCACTAGGGGACACTGGAGGCTTCAAGACAGTGGGGTATAGACGGTGCTAAGTGGGACCTGGCACTTAAGTTTTTTTTTTTAAGTGTGACTAGCTCCTCCCCCTCTATACCCCCCTACAAGCCCAGTCTTAGTTTGTGCCCGAGGGGAGCTGGATGTGTCACATTCTCCTCAGGGTTTTTTAATAGTAATAGCGCTGCTGCGCTGAAGATTAAGAATTTTTACAGAACAGACAGGCAGCAGCTGCACTGCCTGTCTGCACCGATTGAGCGGGTGGCGTGACCCGCTTGCAAATGCATGCAGTTCGCCTGGGTTCCCCGACTACTGAGACATCTGTCTCCAGTTAGGACCGCATGCCGCTACGTGCAGATCGCATATTAGTATTATTGATTACTAATATGACTGCTAAGCCCCACCCCCCGAGCAGGCTCAGGGAGCTGAGCAGAGCCGCCATCTTGAAATCGGGCCCCAGCGCATCTGCTCCTTATGTTAGCCCTGGAGGCACGAGCCGAGGCTCGAGACCGGGTTGGTCTTGAACCCGCGGCCACCTCTACCCTACTTGCAGGTGTCCCAGCCAGGACCCGCGTGGGGGCCACGCTGTGCCGGGAAATGCGGGCGGGCAGGCACAGTAGCAGTGCGATGACCCGCCTGCCGATGAGGGCCAGCAACCGCGGCCCCCGGAGAAGCCCCTCTGGACACTCCCGCGTCAGCCGCTGGCAAAACCGCGGAGGGCATGTGCGCCCGCGCACCACGGCCTCCTGGGCGCTCTACAAGGGCCGCTGATACCGCTGATGGCCTTGCAGGAGACCCGGCTCCATCCAGGTAACGCTGGAGGGGGGTTCTGAGCGCGGTGTGGGCGAGACATAACAGGGAAAAATAGCTAGAAGCAGGGCAAGAGAGGACACAGGAGGGGAGGGAAAGGAAGGAAATAAAAACAGGAAAGAAAGAAACAGTGAGGGAGAATATAGACTGAAAGAGAGCTAAGAAAAGAGAGGAAGAATGAAACAATTATCAAAAACAATACAGACTATTATAACTGCACTTAATAAGAGAGATCCTATACAGCACTTATCTCTTGTGAAGACAGGAACAAAAGAGGCTTATGGTGCATACACACGATCAGATTTTTCCTTCAGATATGAACGATAACGATTTAAAAATCGTTCAGTCGTTCATATCTGAAGGAAAATCATTCATATCTGACATGCCTGAACGATGGACGATCAACGATGCGCGTTCCCGTTTGTCAGATAACGATATCTGACATCTGATGGGTTTGCAGTCAGACTTGGACGATTCCATTCATTTTAATGCAGTCAAAAATCGTTCAATCGTTCAAATCGTTCAAAACTTTGGTAAAATCGTTCAAATCGTTCAATCGTTCAGTCGTTCATCTGACAAATCTGACAAATCTGACCGTTAGTACGCTCCATTAAGGAGCGTACACACGGTCAGATTTGTCAGACTTGTCAGATTTGTCAGATGAACGACTGAACGATTAAACGATTTGAACGATTTGGACGATTTGACCAAAGTTTTGAACGATTTGGACGATTTGAACGATTGAACGATTTTTGACTGCATTAAAATGAATGGAATCGTCCAAGTCTGACTGCAAACCCATCAGATGTCAGATATCGTTATCTGACAAACGGGAACGCGCATCGTTGATCGTCCATCGTTCAGGCATGTCAGATATGAACGATTTTTTATCAGATATGAACGACTGAACGATTTTTAAATCGTTATCGTTCATATCTGAAGGAAAAATCTGATCGTGTGTATGCACCAGGTCTCGGCCCACACAGCCTCACATTCCCAGTTAAAACACACACACCTATCCTAATAGGGCAAACAAAGTCACATGGTGTTACCTAAGCCAGCCCCCAGACTCGAAGTTTAACCCACGCCGTTCTCATGCAATCACTCTGTTTGTCTTATGTACATGTGATTTCTTAGTGGGTTTTTTTTTTTTATTAAATTTGCAAAAATCTCAAAAAAACTTTTTACACATGGTCAGTATGGGGTATTGTGTGTAGAAATTTGAGGACAAAAATTAATTTATTCAATTTTGGAATAAGGCTGTAACAACAAAATGTGGAAAAAGTAAAGTGTTGTGAATACTTTGTGGATGCACTGTATATAATTAGTAATATTGGACTTGTGCACTTGTACTTTTTCTTTTTCTGTCTGCAACAATAGTCTCAACAGGTAGCACCTCCCATTATATATATTCAGGGTGTGCAGCCTAGGGCCCTTCTCCAGATTTATTACCACTAGGGGAATATGTAGGAGAAACCTTTGTGTGTGTTACAAATCTTATTCTTCCATTCTAATGACATCCTACATAGCTAGAGATCCTTCATCGATGAGATCACACACGTTACTAAGGGCCGTATGACCTCCGATGATGAAGTATTCACCTCACCGCTGGGGATACTGATCACCGGAGCCTTTCATCACTGCTCTGGTGCGCGGACCACTGCTCCCCGCGATTAGTAGCGGCGTTATTTACCTGTCCCCATCGCCGGCTTCTGCGCATGTGTGACCTGAGGCACCGAGGAGTCGGCAGAGGGGTCCACTCTGATCCCCGGATCTCCTTCCCATAGGAAGGAGCAGGGCTCCAAGAACAAGCGCCACCTGAAGATGCCGCTTGTTCTCGCAGGCAAACTCCGCTGAATATCAGGCGGTCCTATCGGACCCCTAATGATGAATGGCCCGTTACCTTAAATATGGGGAAACTATCGTTTCCACATGGCTTACGGGCCATGTAGTTATGAATGACGAATAGGCCCCTAATATTTATTGGGATAAACCATGAAAGTACAGTGAATTTATATATAGCTGTTATGTTACCACTATAGTGTTATACGAGGACTGGAGAAGTCTGATCTACAGGCTGTGATAGCATGAAATGATGTCATAGGGACAGTGGGGATCCTGCAGGACTTGGAGGTTCTGCTGCACAAACTAAGATAAATGAACATAAACCGGGAGCTTCTCTAAGAGCCAATAAAGCTACTGACTGGAAAGCAGATGTGTTCTCTCTACAGAACTTCTGTTACTCTAATCAACAGGAGAGACTATTCCGCTAGTGTCTGATGGGTGCTCAGCTATAAAGGCTGCTGGGAACATTTATAGGACACATCAGCATTCGTGTGACAACAGCGCAGAGCTTACACTCGGTGTCATGTACAGTGTGTCAGCACCAAGGTCCAGCAGCTAATACATGCCTCTCACCAGTCTTAGCAGTATATTTGCAAAGGGGGGACCTGCTTACTAGTGAAAATGGATATTTTTATCTTTTTGACCTATACAATGAGTGTATCCTGCTGGTGGCATAGTGTTACATTACTTGCAGGAGCCTATGGAACAGGTACTGTAGGTAACGTGTTACAATACTTGCAGGAGCCTATGGAACAGGTACTGTAGGTAACGCATTGCATGACTTGGAGGAGCCTATGGAACAGGTACTGCAGGTAATGCGTCACATGACTTGGAGGAGCCTATGGAACAGGTACTGCAAGTAACGCGTCACATCACTTACAGGAGCCTATGGAACAGGTACTGCAGGGTCACATGACTTGGAGGAGCCTATGGAACAGGTACTGGAGGTAACGCGTCACATTACTTGCAGGAGCCTATGGAACAGGTACTGGAGGTAACGCGTCACATTACTTGCAGGAGCCTATGGAACAGGTACTGGAGGTAACGCGTCACATTACTTGCAGGAGCCTATGGAACAGGTACTGTAGGAAACGCGTCACATCACTTGCAGTTGCCTATGGAACAGGTACTGCAGGTAACGCGTCACATTACTTGCAGGATTCTATGGACCAGGTACTGTAGGAAACGCGTCACATCACTTGGAGGAGCCTATGGAACAGGTACTGTAGGAAATGCGTCGCATCACTTGCAGGAGCCTATGGAACAGGTACTGTAGGAAACGCGTAGCATCACTTGCAGGATTCTATGGACCAGGTACTGCAGGTAACGGGTCACATGACTTGGAGGAGCCTATGGAACAGGTACTGTAGGAAATGCGTCACATGACTTGGAGGAGCCTATGGAACAGGTACTGTAGGAAATGCGTCACATGACTTGGAGGAGCCTATGGAACAGGTACTGTAGGAAATGCGTCGCATCACTTGCAGGAGCCTATGGAACAGGTACTGTAGGAAACGCGTCGCATCACTTGCAGGATTCTATGGACCAGGTACTGCAGGTAACGGGTCACATGACTTGGAGGAGCCTATGGAACAGGTACTGTAGGAAATGCGTCGCATCACTTGCAGGATTCTATGGAACAGGTACTGTAGGAAACGCGTCGCATCACTTGCAGGATTCTATGGACCAGGTACTGCAGGTAACGGGTCACATGACTTGGAGGAGCCTATGGAACAGGTACTGTAGGAAACGCGTCGCATCACTTGCAGGATTCTATGGAACAGGTACTGTAGGAAATCCGTCGCATCACTTGCAGGATTCTATGGAACAGGTACTGTAGGAAACGCGTCGCATCACTTGCAGGAGCCTATGGAACAGGTACTGTAGGAAACGCGTAGCATCACTTGCAGGAGCCTATGGAACAGGTACTGCAGCATTACGTGTACTTACACAATTTGTTTGTAAAGTTATCTCCATCTCAGGGTGGTGACAATAGAAGATTCTGAAATATTTTATTGTGCGGTCAGTGTAGCGGTTTTGTAAATAATAGGGAACCTATTTAGCGAGAATCGTGTCAGTATAAGTGGTACTGCTGCTAAAAGTATATCTAATACCTGCGGAGAATGTAACACAAAAGGTATAGCTGGCCCCCATAGATGTGTATGTCATAGATGTGTATGTCATAGATGTGTATGTCATAGATGTGTATGTCATAGAAAACTAAACAGTAATACTCCACAGGGAGCCAGGTCCTGCTCCAATCTACACTAGCGCTCACTGGTACCACATTGTTGTAGCAAATGTACATGGGCATAGTATATACTATATACAGTAATGGAGCGTGCGGAATCATTCTGTAATCTGCACCTCTCCCATATGGTAGAACGCACGTCAGTGACTCAGAGCTAAATGTACATGGGCATAGTATATACTATATACAGTAATGGAGCGTGCGGAATCATTCTGTAATCTGCACCTCTCCCATATGGTAGAACGCACGTCAGTGACTCAGAGCCAAATGTACATGGGCATAGTATATACTATATACAGTAATGGAGCGTGCGGAAGCATTCTGTAATCTGCACCTCTCCCATATGGTAGAACGCACGTCAGTGACTCAGAGCTAAATGTACAAGGGCATAGTATATACTATACACAGTAATGGAGCATGCGGAATCATTCTGTAATCTACACCTCTCCCATATGGTAGAACGCACGTCAGTGACTCAAAGCCAAATGTACATGGGCATAGTATATACTATATACAGTAATGAAGCGTGCGGAATCATTCTGTAATCTGCACCTCTCCCATATGGTAGAACGCACGTCAGTGACTCAGAGCCAAATGTACATGGGCATAATATATACTATATACAGTAATGGAGCGTGCGGAATAATTCTGTAATCTACACCTCTCCCATAGGGTAGGACGCACGTCAGTGACTCAGAGCTAAATGTACATAGGCATAGTATATACTATATACAGTAATGGAGCGTGTGGAATCATTCTGTAATCTGCACCTCTCCCATATGGTAGAACGCACGTCAGTGACTCAGAGCTAAATGTACATAGGCATAGTATATACTATATACAGTAATGGAGCGTGTGGAATCATTCTGTAATCTGCACCTCTCCCATATGGTAGAACGCACGTCAGTGACTCAGAGCTAAATGTACATGGGCATAGTATATACTATATACAGTAATGGAGCGTGCGGAAGCATTCTGTAATCTACACCTCTCCCATATGGTAGAACGCACGTCAGTGACTCAGAGCCACATGTACATGGGCATAGTATATACTATATACAGTAATGGAGCATGCAGAATCATTCTGTAATCTACACCTCTCCCATATGGTAGAACGCACGTCAGTGACTCAGAGCCAAATGTACATGTGCATAGTATATACTATATACAGTAATGGAGCGTGCGGAATCATTCTGTAATCTACACCTCTCCCATATGGTAGAACGCACGTCAGTGACTCAGAGCTAAATGTACATAGGCATAGTATATACTATATACAGTAATGGAGCGTGCGGAATCATTCTGTAATCTACACCTCTCCCATATGGTAGAACGCACGTCAGTGACTCAGAGCCAAATGTACATGGGCATAGTATATACTATATACAGTAATGGAGCGTGCGGAATAATTCTGTAATCTACAACTCTCCCATATGGTAGAACGCACGTCAGTGACTCAGAGCCACATGTACATGGGCATAGTATATACTATATACAGTAATGGAGCATGCAGAATCATTCTGTAATCTACACCTCTCCCATATGGTAGAACGCACGTCAGTGACTCAGAGCCAAATGTACATGTGCATAGTATATACTATATACAGTAATGGAGCGTGCGGAATCATTCTGTAATCTACACCTCTCCCATATGGTAGAACGCACGTCAGTGACTCAGAGCTAAATGTACATAGGCATAGTATATACTATATACAGTAATGGAGCATGCGGAATCATTCTGTAATCTACACCTCTCCCATATGGTTGAACGCACGTCAGTGCGTCAGAGCCAAATGTACATGGGCATAGTATATACTATATACAGTAATGAAGCGTGCGGAATAATTCTGTAATCTACGACTCTCCCATATGGTAGAACGCACGTCAGTGACTCAGAGCCAAATGTACATGGGCATAGTATATACTATATACAGTAATGGAGCGTGCGGAAGCATTCTGTAATCTGCACCTCTCCCATATGGTAGAACGCACGTCAGTGACTCAGAGCCAAATGTACATGGGCATAGTATATACTATATACAGTAATGAAGCGTGCGGAATCATTCTGTAATCTGCACCTCTCCCATATGGTAGAACGCACGTCAGTGACTCAGAGCCAAATGTACATGGGCATAGTATATACTATATACAGTAATGGAGCGTGCGGAATCATTCTGTAATCTGCACCTCTCCCATATGGTAGAACGCACGTCAGTGACTCAGAGCCAAATGTACATGGGCATAGTATATACTATATACAGTAATGGAGCGTGCGGAAGCATTCTGTAATCTGCACCTCTCCCATATGGTAGAACGCACGTCAGTGACTCAGAGCCAAATGTACATGGGCATAGTATATACTAGGGGTGTGCACCGGCCACTTTTCGTGTTTTGTGTTTTGGTTTTGGATCTGGATCTTTCTTCGTGTTTTGGATCTGGATTGGTTTTGCCAAAACCACCCTTCCGTGTTTTGGGTTCTGGGTTTTGTGTTTTGGATCTGTATTTTTTTTAAAAAAAGCATAAAAACAGCTAAAATCACAGAATTTGTTGGTTTCTCTGCTCCTATGCTATTATTAACCTCAATAACCTTAATTTCCACTCATTTCCAGTCTATTCTGAACACCTCACACCTCACAATAGTGTTTTCATGTCCAAAAGGTTGCACCGAGGTAGCTGGATGACTATGCTAAGCGACACGAGTGGGCGGCACAAACACGTGACCCATCTAGGAGTGACACTGCAGTGGCAGACAGGATGGCAGTTAGAAAAACTAGGCCCCAAACTGTACATAATGCAAAGAAAAAAAAGAAGTGCAAGATGGAATTGTCCTTGGGCCCTCCCACCCACCCTTATGTTGTATAAACAGGACATGCACACTTTAACAAATCAATCATTTCAGCGCCAGGGTCTGCCACACAACTGTGGCTGAAATGATTGGTTCGTTTGGGCCCCCACAAAACAAGCTGGCAATTAATGTGTCCCTGCACAAACTGGCTCTACGGAGGCAAGATGTCATCCTCATCCTCCTCATCCACCGATTCCTCACCCTCTTCAGTGTGTACATCCTCATCCTCACAAAGTATTAACTCGTCCCCACTTGAATCCACCACCACAGGTCCCTCTGTACCTTCTGGAGGCTGGTCTCCCTGGAAGAGCTGATAATTCATTTTGATGAACATCATCTTCTCCACATTCTGTGGAAGCAACCTCCTACGCCTTTCGCTGACAAGGTTCCCGGCTGCACTAAACACTCTTTCGGAGTACACACTGGAGGGGGGGCAACTCAGGTAAAATAGAGCCAGCTTGTACAGGGGCCTCCAAATTGCCTCTTTTTCCTGCCAGTACAGGTATGGACTGTCTGACATGCCTACTTGGATGCTGTCACCGATGTAATCCTCCACCATTCTGTCAATGGTGACAGTATCATATGCAGTGACAGTAGACATGTCAGAAATTGTTGCCAGGTCCTTCAGTCCGGACCAGATGTCCAAACTTGGTCCTGCCTGCCCTGCATCACCGCCAGCGGGTTGCTTAGGATACCTAAGTTTTTTCCTGGCAGCCCCAGTTGCGGGAGAAAATGAAGAAGGAGCCGTTGACGTGTCACGTTCCGCTTCAGCTGACAGTGTGTTCACCAGCAGGTCTTTGCACCTCTGCAGGCTTGTGTCAGCCGGAAAGAGAGACACCACATAGGCTTTAAACCTAGGATCAAGCACGGTGGCCAAAATGTAGTGGTCTGATTTCAACAGATTGACCACCCTGGAATCCTGGCAAAGCGAATGAAGGGCTTCATCCACAAGTCCCACATGCCGAGCGGAATCGCTCCGTCTTAGCTCCTCCTTCACTTTCTCCAGCTGCTTCTGCAAAAGCCTGATGAGGGGAATGACCTGACTCAAGCTGGCTGTGTCTGAACTGACTTCACGTGTGGCAAGTTCGAAGGGCTGGAGAACCTTGCACAACACGGAAATCATTCTCCACTGCGCTTGAGTCAGGTGCATACCCCCTCCTTTGCCTATGTCATAGGTGGATGTATAGGCTTGTATGGCCTTTTGCTGCTCCTCCATCCTCTGAAGCATATAGAGGGTTGAGTTCCACCGCGTCACAACCTCTTGCTTCAGGTGATGGCGGGGTAGGTTCAAGAGTGTTTGCTGGCGCTCCAGTCTTCGGCACGCAGTCGCTGAATGGCGAAAGTGGCCAGAAATTTTTCGGGCCACCCAAAGCGTCTCCTGCACGCCCCTGTCGCTTTTCAGAAAATTCTGCACCACCAAGTTTATTGTGTGAGCAAAACATGGGACGTGCTGGAATTTGCCCAGATGTAATGCCCGCACAATATTGGTGGCGTTGTCAGATATCACAAATCCCCAGGAGAGTCTAAGTGGGGTAAGCCACTGGGCGATGATTTCCCTCAGTTTCTCTAAGAGGTTGTCGGCGGTGTGCCTCTTACTGAAACCGGTGATACACAGCGTAGCCTGCCTTGTAACGAGCTGGCGTTTCTGAGATGCTGCTACTGGTGACGCTGCTGCTGTTGCTGCGTAAGGTGATACATCTACCCAGTGGGCTGTCACAGTCATATAGTCCTTAGTCTGCCCTGTTCCACTTGTCCACATGTCCGTGGTTAAGTGGACATTGTGTACAACGGCATTTTTCAGGACACTGAGGACACTTTTTCTGACGTTTCTGTACAGTCTCGGTATCGCCTGCCTAGTGAAGTGGAATCTAGACGGGATTTGGAACCGGGGACACACTACCTCCATCAATTGTCTAAATCCCACTGCACTAATGGCGGATACCGGACGCACGTCTAACACCAACATAGCAGTCAAGGCCTCAGTTATACGTTTTGCTTCAGGATGACTGCTGTCGTACTTCATCCTCCTCGCTAAGGACTGTTGGAGGGTCAATTGTTTAGTAAAAGTAGTGGTGTTCCTACTTCCTCTCTGGGATGATGAACGACTCCGAGCAGCAGCAACAGCAGCAGCGGCAGCAGTAGGCGTAGCAATGCAGGATCCTCCAGAGGAATCCCGGATAGGAGAGTCAGTCATGCCAGTGACATGGCCTGCAGGACTACTTCCGATCCTGACTAAGGAGGAAATTGACGAGGAGGGAGTTGACGGTGTGGTTTGCAGGCGCTTGGATACAACAGGACAACGGGATTTAGGTGTCCCTGGACTGCTTACGGTCTTAGCCAAAGTTTCTGAACTTGACAGTAACTTTTTATGAACGCGCTGCAGGTGCCGTATAAGGGAGGATGTTCCTAGGTGGTTGACGTCCCTACCCCTACTTATTTCACCTTTACATATGGTACATATGGCAAGACAGTTGTTGTCCGGATTTGGATAGAAATATTGCCAGACCAAAGAGGTGGAATGTTTGGTCTTCTGCCCAGGCATGACCGTGATGGGCTTTTTCATCCCACGGACAACAACTGTCTCCCCCGGAGCCTGATTTAAACAAACCACATCACCATCAGAATCCTCCTCGCCAACTTCCTCCTCAGCGCCAGCTACACCAGTATCCTCATCCTGTTGTACTTCAACAGTGACATCTTCAATTTGCATATCAGCAAGTGGACTGTGGGTGCTCCTTTCAGCACTTGCAGGGGGCGTGCAAATGGTGGAAAGAGCCACCTCTTCCCGTCCAGTGCTGGGAAGGTCAGGCATCGCAACCACCACCACACTTGGACTCTCCTTGGGGATTTGTGATATCTTCTTAGAAAGCACAGTTCTTCGCTGTGCTTTTGCCAGCTTAACTCTTTTGATTTTTTTAGTGGGAGGAGGGCTTCCATCGTCATGTGAAGCTGAACCACTAGTCATGAACATACTAGGGATCGACCTTAACCGTTCCTTGCCACTCCGTGTCGTAAATGGCATATTGGCAAGTTTACGTTTCTCTTCAGCTGATTTAAATGTCTTTTTCAAGGTCATTTTCCTGAACTTTGCCATTTGGGATTGTATGTGCCCTCTACTATGACATTGGGCATCGGCCTTGGCAGACGACGTTGATGGCATGTTATCGTCTATGTCATGACTAGTGGCAGCAGCTTCAGCACTAGGAGGAAGTGGTTCTTGATCTTTCTCTATTTTATTTTTATCGGAGAAAGTTTGGTCCTCCATTTATGTTATATCGATTTGATATATACGTGCGGCTAAACACAGAAAATAATTTTTTTTTGGGTTTGGACTGGAGTGTACTTTCAGGGGTTACAGCACCCTTTAACGGTCAAGCCAGCCGGCCCTTTACTTATGACACAGGTGCACGCTTGGCACTACTTTGTTGATGCACGTGCGGCTACTGCGCACACAATTCACAAACACAGAAAATAATTTTTTTTTGGTTTGGACTGGAGTGTACTTTCGGGGGTTACAGCACCCTTTAACGGTCAAGCCAGCCGGCCCTTTACTTATGACACAGGCGCACGCTTGGCACTACTTTGTTGATGCACGTGCGGCTACTGCGCACACAATTCACAAACACAGAAAATAATTTTTTTTTGGTTTGGACTGGAGTGTACTTTCGGGGGTTACAGCACCCTTAACGGTCAAGCCAGCCGGCCCTTTACTTATGACACAGGCGCACGCTTGGCACTACTTTGTTGATGCACGTGCGGCTACTGCGCACACAATTCACAAACACAGAAAATAATTTTTTTTTGGTTTGGACTGGAGTGTACTTTCGGGGGTTACAGCACCCTTTAACGGTCAAGCCAGCCGGCCCTTTACTTATGACACAGGCGCACGCTTGGCACTACTTTGTTGATGCACGTGCGGCTACTGCGCACACAATTCACAAACACAGAAAATATTTTTTTTTTTGGTTTGGACTGGAGTGTACTTTCGGGGGTTACAGCACCCTTAACGGTCAAGCCAGCCGGCCCTTTACTTATGACACAGGCGCACGCTTGGCACTACTTTGTTGATGCACGTGCGGCTACTGCGCACACAATTCACAAACACAGAAAATAATTTTTTTTTGGTTTGGACTGGAGTGTACTTTCGGGGGTTACAGCACCCTTTAACGGTCAAGCCAGCCGGCCCTTTACTTATGACACAGGCGCACGCTTGGCACTACTTTGTTGATGCACGTGCGGCTACTGCGCACACAATTCACAAACACAGAAAATAATTTTTTTTTTGGTTTGGACTGGAGTGTACTTTCGGGGGTTACAGCACCCTTAACGGTCAAGCCAGCCGGCCCTTTACTTATGACACAGGCGCACGCTTGGCACTACTTTGTTGATGCACGTGCGGCTACTGCGCACACAATTCACAAACACAGAAAATAATTTTTTTTTGGTTTGGACTGGAGTGTACTTTCGGGGGTTACAGCACCCTTTAACGGTCAAGCCAGCCGGCCCTTTACTTATGACACAGGCGCACGCTTGGCACTACTTTGTTGATGCACGTGCGGCTACTGCGCACACAATTCACAAACACAGAAAATAATTTTTTTTTTGGTTTGGACTGGAGTGTACTTTGGGGGTTACAGCACCCTTTAACGGTCAAGCCAGCCGGCCCTTTACTTATGACACAGGCGCACGCTTGGCACTACTTTGTTGATGCACGTGCGGCTACTGCGCACACAATTCACAAACACAGAAAATAATTTTTTTTTGGTTTGGACTGGAGTGTACTTTCGGGGGTTACAGCACCCTTAACGGTCAAGCCAGCCGGCCCTTTACTTATGACACAGGCGCACGCTTGGCACTACTTTGTTGATGCACGTGCGGCTACTGCGCACACAATTCACAAACACAGAAAATAATTTTTTTTTTGGTTTGGACTGGAGTGTACTTTCGGGGGTTACAGCACCCTTAACGGTCAAGCCAGCCGGCCCTTTACTTATGACACAGGTGCACGCTTGGCACTACTTTGTTGATGCACGTGCGGCTACTGCGCACACAATTCACAAACACAGAAAATAATTTTTTTTTTGGTTTGGACTGGAGTGTACTTTCGGGGGTTACAGCACCCTTAACGGTCAAGCCAGTCGGCCCTTTACTTATGACACAGGCGCACGCTTGGCACTACTTTGTTGATGCACGTGCGGCTACTGCGCACACAATTCACAAACACAGAAAATAATTTTTTTTTTGGTTTGGACTGGAGTGTACTTTTGGGGGTTACAGCACCCTTAACGGTCAAGCCAGCCGGCCCTTTACTTATGACACAGGCGCACGCTTGGCACTACTTTGTTGATGCACGTGCGGCTACTGCGCACACAATTCACAAACACAGAAAATAATTTTTTTTTGGTTTGGACTGGAGTGTACTTTCGGGGGTTACAGCACCCTTTAACGGTCAAGCCAGCCGGCCCTTTACTTATGACACAGGCGCACGCTTGGCACTACTTTGTTGATGCACGTGCGGCTACTGCGCACACAATTCACAAACACAGAAAATATATTATTTTTTAGCACTTGGGGGGAGCACCCCTGATGGACAGAGCACCCCCTGGACAACACTACAGCACTCCTTTAGGACTGGGACACTGCACAGGACTTTGGAGTGGACACAGCCCCTATGGAGAACTGACTGCACAACACAGTCCAGCCAGCCCCTATGGACTTTGAAGTAGTGGACACAGCCCCTATTAACAACAGCAGCACAGCACAACACAGCCAGCCCCTATGGACTTTGAAGTAGTGGACAACAGCAGCACTACACTACACTACACTACACTACACTACACAGCCCTAACTCCCACCCTCCCTCTTCACTGTCCACAGCCGAGTGAGAAAATGGCGCCGACGCGGGTAGCTTATATAGGATCCAAAACCCGCGAGACTCGGAAGGCGGGATGATGACGTTTTGCCTCGATTTCAGATCCGAGTCAGGCGGGAAAAGTCGAGCCTGACTCGGATCGGACTCGGATCGGGGGGGCTCGGGGGGGTTCGGATTTCAGAAATCCGAACCCGCTCACCCCTAGTATATACTATATACAGTAATGGAGCATGCAGAATCATTCTGTAATCTACACCTCTCCCATATGGTAGAACGCACGTCAGTGACTCAGAGCCAAATGTACATGTGCATAGTATATACTATATACAGTAATGGAGCGTGCGGAATCATTCTGTAATCTACACCTCTCCCATATGGTAGAACGCACGTCAGTGACTCAGAGCCAAATGTACATGGGCATAGTATATACTATATACAGTAATGGAGCGTGCGGAATAATTCTGTAATCTACAACTCTCCCATATGGTAGAACGCACGTCAGTGACTCAGAGCCAAATGTACATGTGCATAGTATATACTATATACAATAATGGAGCGTGCGGAATCATTCTGTAATCTACACCTCTCCCATATGGTAGAACGCACGTCAGTGACTCAGAGCTAAATGTACATAGGCATAGTATATACTATATACAGTAATGGAGCGTGCGGAATCATTCTGTAATCTACACCTCTCCCATATGGTAGAACGCACGTCAGTGACTCAGAGCCAAATGTACATGGGCATAGTATATACTATATACAGTAATGGAGCGTGCGGAATCATTCTGTAATCTAAACCTCTCCCATATGGTAGAACGCACGTCAGTGACTCAGAGCTAAATGTACATGGGCATAGTATATACTATATACAGTAATGGAGCGTGTGGAATCATTCTGTAATCTGCACCTCTCCCATATGGTAGAACGCACGTCAGTGACTCAGAGCTAAATGTACATGGGCATAGTATATACTGTATACAGTAATGGAGCGTGCGGAATCATTCTGTAATCTACACCTCTCCCATATGGTAGAACGCACGTCAGTGACTCAGAGCTAAATGTACATGGGCATAGTATATACTATATACAGTAATGGAGCGTGCGGAATCATTCTGTAATCTACACCTCTCCCATATGGTAGAACGCACGTCAGTGACTCAGAGCTAAATGTACATGGGCATAGTATATACTATATACAGTAATGGAGCGTGCGGAATCATTCTGTAATCTACACCTCTCCCATATGGTAGAACGCACGTCAGTGACTCAGAGCCAAATGTACATGGGCATAGTATATACTATATACAGTAATGGAGCGTGCGGAATAATTCTGTAATCTACAACTCTCCCATATGGTAGAACGCACGTCAGTGACTCAGAGCCAAATGTACATGTGCATAGTATATACTATATACAATAATGGAGCGTGCGGAATCATTCTGTAATCTACACCTCTCCCATATGGTAGAACGCACGTCAGTGACTCAGAGCTAAATGTACATAGGCATAGTATATACTATATACAGTAATGGAGCGTGCGGAATCATTCTGTAATCTACACCTCTCCCATATGGTAGAACGCACGTCAGTGACTCAGAGCCAAATGTACATGGGCATAGTATATACTATATACAGTAATGGAGCGTGCGGAATCATTCTGTAATCTAAACCTCTCCCATATGGTAGAACGCACGTCAGTGACTCAGAGCTAAATGTACATGGGCATAGTATATACTATATACAGTAATGGAGCGTGCGGAATCATTCTGTAATCTACACCTCTCCCATATGGTAGAACGCACGTCAGTGACTCCAGAGCTAAATGTACATGGGCATAATATATACTATATACAGTAATGGAGCATGCGGAATCATTCTGTAATCTACACCTCTCCCATAGGGTAGGACGCACGTCAGTGACTCAGAGCTAAATGTACATGGGCATAGTATATACTATATACAGTAATGGAGCGTGCGGAATCATTCTGTAATCTGCACCTCTCCCATATGGTAGAACGCACGTCAGTGACTCAGAGCTAAATGTACATGGGCATAGTATATACTGTATACAGTAATGGAGCGTGCGGAATCATTCTGTAATCTACACCTCTCCCATATGGTAGAACGCACGTCAGTGACTCAGAGCTAAATGTACATAGGCATAGTATATACTATATACAGTAATGGAGCGTGCGGAATCATTCTGTAATCTACACCTCTCCCATATGGTAGAACGCACGTCAGTGACTCAGAGCCAAATGTACATGGGCATAGTATATACTATATACAGTAATGGAGCGTGCGGAATCATTCTGTAATCTACACCTCTCCCATATGGTAGAACGCACGTCAGTGACTCAGAGCTAAATGTACATGGGCATAGTATATACTATATACAGTAATGGAGCGTGCGGAATCATTCTGTAATCTACACCTCTCCCATATGGTAGAACGCACGTCAGTGACTCCAGAGCTAAATGTACATGGGCATAATATATACTATATACAGTAATGGAGCATGCGGAATCATTCTGTAATCTGCACCTCTCCCATAGGGTAGGACGCACGTCAGTGACTCAGAGCTAAATGTACATGGGCATAGTATATACTATATACAGTAATGGAGCGTGCGGAATCATTCTGTAATCTGCACTTCTCCCATATGGTAGAACGCACGTCAGTGACTCAGAGCCAAATGTACATGGGCATAGTATATACTATATACAGTAATGGAGCATGCAGAATCATTCTGTAATCTACACCTCTCCCATATGGTAGAACGCACGTCAGTGACTCAGAGCCAAATGTACATGTGCATAGTATATACTATATACAGTAATGGAGCGTGCGGAATCATTCTGTAATCTACACCTCTCCCATATGGTAGAACGCACGTCAGTGACTCAGAGCTAAATGTACATAAGCATAGTATATACTATATACAGTAATGGAGCGTGCGGAATCATTCTGTAATCTACACCTCTCCCATATGGTAGAACGCACGTCAGTGACTCAGAGCCAAATGTACATGGGCATAGTATATACTATATACAGTAATGGAGCGTGCGGAATAATTCTGTAATCTACAACTCTCCCATATGGTAGAACGCACGTCAGTGACTCAGAGCCAAATGTACATGTGCATAGTATATACTATATACAATAATGGAGCGTGCGGAATCATTCTGTAATCTACACCTCTCCCATATGGTAGAACGCACGTCAGTGACTCAGAGCTAAATGTACATAGGCATAGTATATACTATATACAGTAATGGAGCGTGCGGAATCATTCTGTAATCTACACCTCTCCCATATGGTAGAACGCACGTCAGTGACTCAGAGCCAAATGTACATGGGCATAGTATATACTATATACAGTAATGGAGCGTGCGGAATCATTCTGTAATCTAAACCTCTCCCATATGGTAGAACGCACGTCAGTGACTCAGAGCTAAATGTACATGGGCATAGTATATACTATATACAGTAATGGAGCGTGAGGAATCATTCTGTAATCTACACCTCTCCCATATGGTAGAACGCACGTCAGTGACTCAGAGCTAAATGTACAAGGGCATAGTATATACTATATACAGTAATGGAGCATGCGGAATCATTCTGTAATCTACACCTCTCCCATATGGTAGAACGCACGTCAGTGACTCAGAGCCAAATGTACATGGGCATAGTATATACTATATACAGTAATGGAGCGTGCGGAATCATTCTGTAATCTACACCTCTCCCATATGGTAGAACGCACGTCAGTGACTCCAGAGCTAAATGTACATGGGCATAATATATACTATATACAGTAATGGAGCATGCGGAATCATTCTGTAATCTACACCTCTCCCATAGGGTAGGACGCACGTCAGTGACTCAGAGCTAAATGTACATGGGCATAGTATATACTATATACAGTAATGGAGCGTGCGGAATCATTCTGTAATCTGCACCTCTCCCATATGGTAGAACGCACGTCAGTGACTCAGAGCTAAATGTACATGGGCATAGTATATACTGTATACAGTAATGGAGCGTGCGGAATCATTCTGTAATCTACACCTCTCCCATATGGTAGAACGCACGTCAGTGACTCAGAGCTAAATGTACATGGGCATAGTATATACTATATACAGTAATGGAGCGTGCGGAATCATTCTGTAATCTACACCTCTCCCATATGGTAGAACGCACGTCAGTGACTCAGAGCCAAATGTACATGGGCATAGTATATACTATATACAGTAATGGAGCGTGCGGAAGCATTCTGTAATCTACACCTTTCCCATATGGTAGAACACACGTCAGTGACTCAGAGCCACATGTACATGGGCATAGTATATACTATATACAGTAATGGAGCATGCAGAATCATTCTGTAATCTACACCTCTCCCATATGGTAGAACGCACGTCAGTGACTCAGAGCTAAATGTACTTAGGCATAGTATATACTATATACAGTAATGGAGCGTGCAGAATCATCTGTAATCTACACCTCTCCCATATGGTAGAACGCACGTCAGTGACTCAGAGCCAAATGTACATGGGCATAATATATACTATATACAGTAATGGAGCGTGCGGAATCATTCTGTAATCTACACCTTTCCCATATGGTAGAACGCACGTCAGTGACTCAGAGCTAAATGTACATGGGCATAGTATATACTATATACAGTAATGGAGCGTGCAGAATCATTCTGTAATCTGCACCCTTCCCATATGGTAGAACGCACGTCAGTGACTCAGAGCTAAATGTACATGGGCATAGTATATACTATATACAGTAATGGAGCGTGCGGAATCATTCTGTAATCTACACCTTTCCCATATGGTAGGACGCACGTCAGTGACTCAGAACTAAATGTACATGGGCATAGTATATACTATATACAGTAATACAGCGTGCGGAAGCATTCTGTAATCTACACATTTCCCATATGGTAGAACGCACGTCAGTGACTCAGAGCTAAATGTACATGGGCATAGTATATACTATATACAGTAATGCAGCATGCGGAATCATTCTGTAATCTACACCTTTCCCATATGGTAGAACGCACGTCAGTGACTCAGAGCTAAATGTACATGGGCATAGTATATACTATATACAGTAATGGAGCGTGCGGAATCATTCTGTAATCTACACCTCTCCCATATGGTAGGACGCACGTCAGTGACTCAAAGCCAAATGTACATGGGCATAGTATATACTATATACAGTAATGGAGCGTGTGGAATCATTCTGTAATCTACACCTCTCCCATATGGTAGGACGCACGTCAGTGACTCAGAGCCAAATGTTCATGGGCATAGTATATACTATATACAGTAATGGAGCGTGCGGAATCATTCTGTAATCTACACATTTCCCATATGGTAGAACGCACGTCAGTGACTCAGAGCCAAATGTACATGTGCATAGTATATACTATATACAGTAATGGAGCGTGCGGAATCATTCTGTAATCTACACATTTCCCATATGGTAGAACGCACGTCAGTGACTCAGAGGTAAATGTACATGGGCATAGTATATACTATATACAGTAATGAAGCGTGCGGAATCATTCTGTAATCTGCACCTTTCCCATATGGTAGAACGCACGTCAGTGACTCAGAGCCAAAAATACATGAGCATAGTATATACTATATACAGTAATGCAGCGTGCGGAATCATTCTGTAATCTACACCTTTCCCATATGGTAGGACGCACGTCAGTGACTCAGAGCTAAATGTACATGGGCATAGTATATACTATATACAGTAATGGAGCGTGCGGAATCATTCTGTAATCTACACCTTTCCCATATGGTAGAATGCACGTCAGTGACTCAGAGCCAAATGTACATGGGTATAATATATACTATATACAGTAATGGAGTGTGCGGAATCATTCTGTAATCTACACCTCTCCCATATGGTAGGACGCACGTCAGTGACTCCAGAGCCAAATGTACATGGGCATAGTATATACTATATACAGTAATGGAGCGTGCGGAATCATTCTGTAATCTACACCTCTCCCATATGGTAGGATGCACGTCAGTGACTCAGAGACGAATGTACATGGGCATAGTATATACTATATACAGTAATGGAGCGTGCGGAATCATTCTGTAATCTACACCTCTCCCATATGGTAGAACGCACGTCAGTGACTCAGAGACAAATGTACATGGGCATAGTATATACTATATACAGTAATGGAGCGTGCGGAATCATTCTGTAATCTACACCTTTCACATATGGTAGGACGCACGTCAGTGACTCCAGAGCTAAATGTACATGGGCATAGTATATACTATATACAGTAATGGAGAGTGCGGAATCATTCTGTAGTCTGCACCTTTCCCACATGGTAGGACGCACGTCAGTGACTTCAGAGCTGATTTCACCAAAGACCGGGATAAAGAGAAGCCGGAGGATTTATTGGCACGTCGGTAAATATTACTTCCTCCCTGGTGGAAGCCATTTGTCACATCGCCAGCGCTTATATAGGACAGAATTACTGATTCCTGCCCAATGCGCCGGTGACTAATCTTATAGAGCGACGCGTGGCAGGACGCAGCGTGGAGTAAGGAAACACAGAGCCATTCGTCTGTCATAATGTACAAACAACGACACTTTTCTATACTTTCCCTCTTCTATAGCACATCGCTAAATCTATGGCGGCTGTGTAATCCCCATCCCCCTACAGAGTACTCCTGTCTGCAATGTATATTAGCAGCCATTTACTAAGCCTCCCCCCACACGCTGCTGCTTTCTACATCAATTACGTGTCAGACAAATGTGACTCTCTCATATTTAAGGAAGAGACAGCGGCATCTGCATGAAGGCTTTGTCCAGATAATATTTGGTATGTATCACTGGGGCCCAGCAATGTTTCCACATTAACTCCAAAGCGTGCTGGGCTTGTGATAACGCTTCTTCTCCTTTTAATGTCTATATCGGTAACATCAGCAATTCTGTCGGAACACTTGTCTCTCCGAGTTCAGTGCGGAATACAAATAGATTGGGGACTGAGTAGTTATTATCTTTCTCTTGTCAGCAAAGACGTCGCTCGCAGACGTTTTTTTTTTGATTTTCCCCCCTAAAATCCGTTTAATCATGTGCTTGATTTGATAATGGCATTCAGATCCAGTGCTGACGCCTGCAGGAACGCTTTATGAGCCGGCGTTCCACAGACGCGCCGAGCCAATAGTCAAATCAAGCATCCAGTTAATGTTGTTTTTTTTTGTTGTATGGATGGCAAAAAAAGCCCAACAAAAGACGGATCTACATATACAGGAGGCCCATCCGATGCTCATCGCTGCACTTAGAGATGCACTATGCCTTGCAGAGAGACAAAAGTACCAACCAATCAGCTCCTAACTGGCACGTTACAGGCTGCGTTTGAAAACAGGAGCTGACGGGAGCTGTACTTTATATCTCTCCAAGACTTGGGGCCATATTCAATTAGAGGCAAAACGTCTGATAATTTATCACCAATGACGTCATTTTCGCCTGTTTCAATGATCCCCATATTCAATTTCAAAGACTTTTCGCCAGTGCGAAAAGTCTTTGTTAAAAAACGGGGATAACTTTTCTCCATGTAATACATGGCGAAAAAAAAGTGCAGAATTGGGGTTTAGGGGTGCAGGCTTAAAAATAGCTGCAGCCTTTAGAGTGTCCCCTTAATTTAATCTGTGTTAAAAAAAAAAATCCTTAGGACACCCCAAAAAATCTTATTTAATTTTGGGGGCAAAAAAAAAAATGTAGGGGGGGACACAATTAAAAACTAGCGAAATAGACTCAGGGAGGGTCCACAGATGTGCGACAGGCGTTTTCTAGAATGCGGGTGGTAGCAGCATGTGCTTTTTTGAAGAATTTTAAAAAATAACTTTAGCGACTTAAAAATATCCTTGCACCCATTTTCGTCTACCCCAAATTTGATGGGCATAGTTATTTTCCCAAAAAAATAAAAACAAGTGCTATTCCTCACCACTTTAGCAAAGCCACATTTATGCCCCCTCCGCGGCTATTAAAAAACCCGACTTATCTTCCGCAGGCTAAAACGGGGGTACCCATAGTGATCCCCCATGTCAGGACACCTTTAGGGGGGTGCCAGGATGATTTCCTGTAATACTAATTAAATACTGGGATAAAGCAGGCACGCGCCCGATTCTTTATCCCAGAAAAAACGGCGATGATGGCGAAAAGTCCGACCTCTGACTTTTCGGCTCAAATTGAATACGGGCCTTAGTACATCTCCCCCCTTAGATATTAAAAGCTGACCATGTATAATGTCTGACTGTGCAAATGTACTGTAGCTCCATCCAATGCGTAGGCTCGGCCTAAGCGCAGACAGTTTGGATCTTTTGGATTTGGCGTCTATGTGCGTATCTGTTTGGGACGGACCGGCCAGTTCTGATCACCTTAACAAGAACAAGCCTTTCACACTTTGGAGGAAAACCTGATTAACAAAAAAAACTAGATCATTACATTCCCTTAATGTCATCCTAAATATTAATGATACACAATTGTAGCTGAGTACTGTAACTTGTGTTGTAGTTATTTCTTTTTTATTCCCAGTACTGTCTAAAATGATGACTCCTAGACCACTATCCTGATATAACCACTCTCTTTCATGTACCCCCTCTGTTACACCTGCGCCCCCACCTTATACATAGATAAACTTGTAGGACAAGAGATAAACCCTTTTCTTTCCTTAACACATTCTGAGTCCCATCCTCCTGATGTATACCCCCTCCGGGGAGAGCACTAGTCCTGGGACTCAACCAATGAAATTAATGCCATTACACATGTATTTCAGGCGCCCCAGATTTCTGTATAAATTACCATACCTCCGCTCACCACACCACACCAGCCATAAATCTCTATCTTATAATAACTATACGCTAGTGTATGAAGTATGCGAGGCCTTGGGCCATTGCAGGGTTAATAGAGGTTTCCTGTGAATGTTGACCCCGTGCTAACAGAGTACTGGGCATCATGGTCACCCTGTGATTGGTCAGTACTGGGCATCATGGTCACCCTGTGATTGGTCAGTACTGGGCATCATGGTCACCCTGTGATTGGTCAGTACTGGGCATCATGGTCACCATGTGATTGGTCAGTACTGGTCACCCTGTGATTGGTCAGTACTGGTCACCCTGTGATTGGTCAGTACTGGGCACCATGGTTTCCCTGTGATTGGTTAGTACCTGCCCTGACATCCTATCATTTCCCATCTATCCCGGCCATTAATATGTCAGTCATGTTTCCCCCTCTGGGTCTATTCTCTCTGTACCGGGGATGTAAGAGGACGTTTTTGTGTCTCTGTGTCTGTATATGTGAACAAAAAGGTATTTTAATGAGATTAAGTATTGAACAAATCTAGGAGGTCGGGGCTCTCTGGGAACGCTGACGTCACCCCATGTAGGGCTGAAAGCTGGCTGCGCCTCCACGGGCTGTGCCACGTGCTTACGTTGTGCCAGTGTCAGGGACCTCGCTTGCACTTAGGGCCCAATTTGGGTGTTTTCACACCCTTTCACATTATTTTAGTTTCAATTATATGAATTAAAGGGCTTTTGGAGCAGGTTTATAGTAAATAACTACTCCAGTCCCTGTAATTGGCATATTTTTAGTAAGCAGATTGAATTTCCCATACTTGTAATAGGAAATGTGATCTGCTTCCAATTGATCAAAGTAAATTGTGAAAATGGGGATGGGTATTGGTGGTAACCCTGTGATTATAATCCCACCTGGATAAGGCGTTAGTCCCTCCCCCTCCCGTTTCCCCTACTCTAACTCAGCCTTCCCTCACCTGCACCCAGACCAGTGATCAGTGCTTCAGTGAGGTCCTCTGGGGCTCCGATCAGCTGGTCTCTGGGATCCTGCTCTGTGATCCCGGTCCGCTGCTCTATGCTGTAAGAGCAGCTCAAGACCTGGATTGTGCCGTCAGCCGTGCATTGTACGGGCCCTGTGCTGGCAGTACCGTCTTATGGCAGAAAACCAGCCACCCAGTGCCATCACACACCTCAGTCACTTACACTGGTGACTGGTCTGTAAGCTAAAGCTCAGAGCTGGGATGACTGCGGGCGACATAACACAGTCACATTCAGGACCACCATACAGCTGGATCTGACCAATTTGGATGCAATGTTTGCGGCATCTTGTGTAACCAGCAAGTCTATACCGCATACTTCCTTCTATATAAGGTGGCATTTAGGGAGTGAAGTTACAGAATAAAGGTCTCTTTTATGCAGCCAGTATTTATTATCTATCTGTGCAGCACAGAGCAGACACAAGGAGAGGCCAATGTTTAATGGGACATATATAACGTACGTCCTAGACGAGCACATAGGGCAGCAGATTTGATATACACAGGCCCGCAGAAGCCTTGTAACACAGGAAAATGTCAATATTTACCCAGTGGACGTGTTGGAGATTTAACCACTGGCTGAGTTTTATGGCTCTGGGTGGTTAATTTCTGCTCAAAGTATAAAATGCTTCTGCATACCCTGCATCAATAGTGCCCATCCATTCACTCAGCCGGGTTACACTTGTGTTCCTGCACTGCCACCTGCTGGCCACTGTCATGTTACCACTAACTGCACGAACCACCATCACAAGAAAATGTCTTTAGCTTTTCGCAATGCCAGCATCACCAACAACTCCTCACCGTCTAGGCCGCACCTCACGCGGATAATGATGATTATTATTATTAACCTTTAACGCATATAAAATCTACACAGCACTGTACAGGGTAAGTATAGTAACGGTGTCAGAGCATAAATACAATATGTAATGACAGATCTTCATTTGTGATGAGTTAAATATTGCGTTTCGTGCAGGGCTGAGACACAGGACGCGGGACCTCGGAGAGGTAAGTATTAGATAATCCATAGACGAAAAACATTACGGTTTCACATGTCCCATTAAGGCTTCTTAGACATGATCTGAAATTTCTCAAAACCTACTGAATTTCTGACACTCAAACTTAAAAAAGCAATGAAATGACCATAATAAAGGCTGACGCCTTAATGGACGTGTTCCTTGCGCAATATGGTTAACTACAGATTCCGCACTCTCACAGAGTGAGATTGCTGTCACTTACAAAATGGTGGAGCTATCGACAGCAATCTCACTCTGGTGCCTATTCATGATGTTAATTATCGGGGTCCGAAAGGATCCCTATAATTAACATCCTGACACCCACGGCTATCTGAGCAAGTCACCGTTGCTCCGGTGCGGTGACAGCTGATGCAAAATCAGCTGTCCCCGCGAGCCACTCACTGCTCCTTTTCGGAGCAGTGAATCTTTTCACTACTTCTGTTGGAGTAGTGGCGGGACTGCGCATGTGTGACCTACAGGTCACGCATCCTCACAAGAGGTCTGGCGAAAGGAGCCGGACAGGGGCAGAGGAATCTGAGAGGATTCCTCATCGCACCCCGGGTTGCGATGCAGGAGCATTCGCCATCTGAAGATGGCGAATGCTCCTGCAGTCAAGCTTGATTAATTCTGTCCCCATAGTAGTGTATGGAGACAGCGGGCCATTCCGCAAGAAGAAGGTAAGTAGGACATATCTGTGATACTAGTGTATATCTGTGATATCTCCTGCTTTACCTTGTTGATGAATGGTCGGATAACTTAATTTTTACAATTGCAAGTGAAAATGTGCATTTTCACCTGCTTTTGTGAAAATTAAGTGATGATGAATAGGACCCTCTATGAGAGTGCTGAATCTGCAGTTAACCACAGGGTGTGATGGCATACCATATCTGTATTGCGCAAGGAACATGTCCATTAAGGCGTCAGCCTTCATGATGGAATTTCATTGCTTTTTTAAGTTTGAAAGGCAGAAATTCAGTAGCTTTTGTGAAATTTCAGATCATGTCTAAGAAGCCTTAATGGGACATGTGAGACCGTAATGTTTTTTGTCTATGGAATTTCATTGCTTTTTAAAAATGTATTAACTACCAGGGTTTTGAGAGCGTAAACCGGGCCACCTGCAGGGGAGAAGGGCAACAAAATGGTACATTTGGAGGAAGGCAGACACACAGGTGGTGTATTGGGGATGCACACTGAGAGACAACTGCGGGGGCGGGCTACAGGAGTGCAGGGCAGTGCACAGGGGCATCACTGGCGCTGGACATGCATCCGAGAAATCAATAAGACACAGCTGCATGAATGTATCAGTGAGATCAATCTGTGCATCTATGTTAAAGATTGAATATGTTTAAAAAAAAAAAAAGGACATGTGCCCCCCCCAACCCAACCCAAAGCACAACCAGCTACACTCTGCCAACCTGGGCACCCTCTGCTATACTCTGCCAATAGGTCACGTGCCCACTCCGCTATACTCTGCCAATAGGTCACGTGCCCAAGTGCACTCCGCTATACTCTGCCCCCAAGCTTTTCACTGGCAGTCCTAGTTGTGAAAATACAGGGGACAAAAAGCTTAGGGATCCCCTGCACTTAGCACAACCAGCACCGGGCTTTTTACAGCCAGTCCTGGTTGTCAATATACAAGGGACATTAGACATAGGGGTCCCCTGTATTTAGCACAACCAGCACTGGGCTCAGCCGAGCCGGTCCTGGTTTTGGAAATACAGGGGACAAAAAGCATAGGGGTCCCCTGTATTTTTCATAACCAGCATTGAGCTCTTTCTAGCAGGGGGATAATGCCACAGCCAGGGGAACCCTTCCACCCGATCCCCTGGCTGAAGCATTAATCCTGACTGCTAGTCAGCTCAGGCTGGGGAGCAGAGGACCCCCCAAAAAAGGGGTTCCCTTTTGAGGGCACCCCAGGCCTGTGCTGATAGCCCAGGGCTATACCCGGCACTCCTGAGTGGTGGGTGTCAGGTTGTGTAAAGTGGCCCCCTCCCCCTAAAGCACAACCAGCACTGGGCTCTTCAATGCCTGTCCTGGTTGTGAAGATAAAGGGGACAAATGACATAGGGGTCTCCCATACTCAGTGCAACCAGTTCTGGACTCTGAGATGGTTTTGGAAATACAGGGGAAAAATGCGTAGGGTCCCCCCTGTATTATCCAGAACAAGCACTGGACTTTTTCTATTTGGGGGCTAATGCCACAGCCAGGGGAGCCCTTTCACCGGGTCCCCCAGCCGAAGCATCAACCCTGACCGCTAGTCAGCCCAGTCCAGGGATCTTTGGGGAGCTGGAGACCCCCACAATAAAGGGGTCTTCCTCTCCAGGGCACCCCCAGGCCTAGGCTGATTGCCGAGGCTCTCCCCGGAACCCCTGGGCGGTGGGTGCCGGGTTGATTGTGTAATGTGGTGCATTTGAAAGAATATTGTCTTTTGCGAGTAAACTATAGGTCCCAGCAAACCTCCCCTGCATGCTGGTACTTGGAGAACCACAAGTACCAGCAAGCAGGGCATTTAGGGACCACTGGTACCTGTAGTACACCTGGAAAAGAAATATTAAATTAAACAGACTACACCGATTTTTTTTAAATCATTTATTTAGTCGGCACCTTCACCTGGGGGGCAGCAGCCTTTAAGTGTTTTTCGTGACCACCGCCACTCTAGGACTTCGTTGTCTTCGCTTGGTGGGCACCAACCCACCAGGGCTTCGGCATCTTCCCCTGGCGGGCACCAACCCACCAGTGATTCAATGTCTTTGCCTGTTGGGTACCAACCCACCAGGGCTTTGGCGTCTTCACCTAGCGGGCGCCAATCCACCAGGTCTTTGGTTTATTCACTTGGGAGTGGCAGCCAATTAGCTTTTTTGCATTTCTGCCACCTCCCTAGGGCTTCTGGTGTCCTCTTCACCTAGTGGGCGGCAGCCTGTGTAAGCTCTTTTGCATGGCCACCGCACACTAGGACTTCCGGCATCTTCTACGGGAGCTCCCTCTCCACTGCCGGCCTGCCATGCCACTGCCTCGCGCTGGCTTATATAAGCCAGCTGAGGGGGCGGGAATTTGAATGGGCTCCGCTGCTGAACTCTGCAGAATGGCTGGCAGGGGCTGGATCCTCTTGGATCCAGGCCCGCCGCCAACACCTGCACAGACGCCGGGTCCCACAGCCCACACCACCGCTGTAGCCCGCACCAATGCTGCCCGCTCCACTGCCACCAGGTCCTCGGTAAGTAACTACCGCTCCGCTGCCAGGTCCCCGCCACCGCTTCCACACGCTGCCATTGCCGAGTCACCACGTAGCTAACGCCTGCAGAAGGCAGCCATCTTGGTGCACCCATGTGAAGCCACAGTGAGTACACCCCCTGCTGGAAGGCTCCTACTGAGGCTGTGCAAAAAGTTGAACTCCCTATCTCTATAATAGGGCATTTGTGAGGTAATAGTTTAAAAGCTGTAACTTTCTCAATTACCTGAACTCCAGAAGGCCCTACCCTGGAACAAGAGCTACCTAATAAAACAAACCCCAAGTCTAAATTCACCCCCTACCCTGAGTTAAGCCTTCCCAAAAATCCCCCATAGAGAACAGCAGAAAAGTTGTCCTAACGGACAGTTGGAACTTTAGATTACTCCCAAATCCTCATATTTTTTGCCCTGAAATTTGGCATGCAGCACTGAGCAACAGTGCCTCCTGTCCATGCCAAATTTCAGCTCAGTACCCCCTGTAGCTGTAGGTAAAATGTGGGCAGTGTAGTACCTTGAGAAAGCCACTAGGGGGATCCAAGATGCCATGGAGGTCCGGGTTAAGTACAGTACATCTCCCATAATCATGCAGGGTTCTGACTCAGAAGGCACTAACCTGCCCATCGGGGCCTGAAATTGTATGCTAATGTTCCCGCAGCTGTCTATGTGCGAAAATATGCAAATGCGGCAGTGACTGGGACTTGTACTGAGTGTATTTGAATGGGTGCACCTGGGGGGTAAGCAGGGGGGTGGTTAGCATACATGCCTACCCTCCCGGAATTCGCGGGAGGCTCTCGATTTTTCCGGTAAACCCCCGCACCCTCGGAAAGGTAGGCACTTCAACCCGCATTCTGCCCACGTCCTAGTGAAGTAGGCAGAATGAGGAGAATATTAGCAGGGATCGGCAGGTCCGTGTGTTGGTTGGGCCTAATTCCCGTGAGGGGTGGGGCTTAATGACGCAAATTTGGGTGGCCCTGCCCCCATTCCGCCCACCTGCTGGTTCTCTCGGGGAGAATGTCAAAGTCGGCAAGCATGGCAGTTAGGGAGGGTCACTGACAGCGGCTGCAGCTAAAGCAGCGCAGTCGCTTATACAGGATAATATGGGTCTGATACAGAGTAAGAAAGAGCCAGTAACACCATGTTACACTGCAGGGGGCAGATGTACTATGTGCAGAGACTGTTAGATTTGTGAGGGACATGTCCAAACTGAAATACCCTGAAAAGTGTGCGAAGAGGATTCGCAGGGGCAGAACTGTCTAGCAGGTTCCGTCCCTGCATGCCATGTATTCAGATATCACATTGCCAATCCTGGCGATTTTAGCACAGAAGGAGCCAAGTGCCGCTCTGCACAGCAAGGGCCAGGTGCCGTTACGCACAGCAAGGGTCAGGTGCCGTTACGCACAGCAAGGGTCAGGTGCCGTTACGCACAGCAAGGGCCAGGTGCCGTTACGCACAGCAAGAGCCAGGTGCCGTTACGCACAGCAAGAGCCAGGTGCCATTACGCACAGCAAGAGCCATGTGCCGCTCTGCACAGCAAGGGCCATGTGCCGCTCTGCACAGCAAGGGCCAGGTGCCGTTACGCACAGCAAGGGCCAGGTGCCGTTACGCACAGCAAGGGCCAGGTGCCGTTACGCACAGCAAGGGCCAGGTGCCGTTACGCACAGCAAGGGTCAGGTGCCGTTACGCACAGCAAGAGACAGGTGCCGTTACGCACAGCAAGAGCCAGGTGCCGTTACGCACAGCAAGAGCCAGGTGCCGTTACGCACAGCAAGAGCCAGGTGCCGCTCTGCACAGCAAGGGCCAGGTGCCGAACCGCACAGCAAGAGCCGGGTGCCGAACCGCACAGCAAGCGCCGGGTGCCGTTCCGGACAGCAAGAGCCAGATGCCGCTCTGCACAGCAAAGGCCGGGTGCCGCTCTGCACAGCAAGAGCCGGGTGCCGCTCTGCACAGCAAGCGCCAGGTGCCGTTCCGGACAGCAAGAGCCAGATGCCACTCTGCACAGCAAGGATATTTGTTTTCACTAACTAACTTGTACTTGGTTAGTAAAAGCTCTTTGCTGGTCTGACACTGCGGAATATTGTACATTTCTACATGGTTAGCAAACAATCAACGTTCTGCACCAGTGTGTGCGTAACAGCGATGGGAATGGCAGCGTCAGGTGACCACCTGTCTGCTGGGATCAGATGATATGAGCCACAATTGGAAATAAATGACAGGAGAGCTGTGTCCTGCCTAACCTCGCCATTTAACAGGACATAAACGTAATTTACTGAAAGCAAGCAATGCAGCCAGTATGGGACATGGGTGATGACTTCAGAGGCTGCGAGAACATATCTGGCTATTTATTACTCAGCACTCGGAATGTTTGCTTTGAAGAAGCAGAATGATAAATATCAGTGGACAGAAGCCCATGGAGAAGGGGGACGGGGATTTATTTATTGTCCTGACACAGCTGTGAGCTGACTCTTCCTGTAGACGGGGAACATATGGGGGCAGCAGGTGTCTGCACCGTACAGATGTGTGATGGAGGAAGCCTGCAGGAATGCCCTCTTAGTGTCCTATTTATTCACCATTCCAAGCCCTGACACAGCCCTGGAGATAAAGGGCCTCATTCAGATACGGGCGGTAATGTGATCGCAATCTCACGGATCATAGTTGCTACAATATGCTAATGCCTTCCAAAGCACAGCCGCGCATAGGGACGCCCGCTGCCGCCTTCTCATATCTATACGACGACGTGCAACAGCATAACCACCGGTAACATGGACGCACATCGGGCAGTCAGGCAGCATGTAAGGCAACTCTGACCGGCCGCAAACACTGCGCCTCTCCAGACACGCAGAGGGCTCTCGTGCTGCGCAGGAAATCGCAATGTTTAATTTATGCACACCCATGAAACGCCGTTTAAACGGTCAGAGATGACTTCGTTCTTCTAACCACCACGTTACCCCTCCCCACACACTGATTACCTGTCACTCACTTTGCGAATGGTTCCTCTGTACGAACGTAATCACATTGCAATCGCTGCGTGTGCGCAGTGCTGCGTTCGCACATGAGCAATAGCAAACAATCGCTCATTTTGCGGTAAATATCGGCATTTCAGCGTTGTGAAAACAACACCTGTGAAGAGTGAGTGCACTGTACCAGTCATGAAGCCATCAGTGTGCTGGAAGGCAGCGGCCATTTTCTTGTAGTCCACATAATCCTTATTCTCCGCCTCTGAATCAGGCGCCAAAGTCATTTAGATACAGGCAGAAAGGGGCTTAATGGGGAGATTCCTCCGCAAAAATAAACTAGACCGCACCACTTATAGTAAAAATTTATATTTTATATATATAAGCCCATGTGCATAACACAGAAGTAGGCCCTGAGGCAGACTTGAATGTGACCTATCCATAGAGATTCCTCCTTTGCGAGCATGGAAATAATGTGTACAGTATATTCTCCGGGATGCAAAGTTCTACGTGTCATGGCAGCCGGTATACCAATATAAAGAATAGGAAAATGTTTTAAAAAATTAATAAATAGAAACTATGACATAATTATTCTTGCAGACCCTACCTGAGAGCTACAGAGTGTATGGGATTATAGCAGGGGCGTATTTATAATGGGTGCAGGGTGTGCGGTGCACACGGGCCCCTGGGTCCAGGCGGGGCCATCACCGCACATCCTGCACCCATAAAATTTACCTCACCAAAGTCCCACGTCGGCTCCGGTGTCTGCGCCTGTAAAAAAAAACGGATGGAAAATGGCCGCCGCGGCCATTTTCTCTGTGACCTGTACATGCGCTATAGACTCTGGGCACACTCTAGTGCCCAGAGTCTATAAGTGCGGCGCTGGCCGCACACCGCTCAGTGCGCAGCCGGAGACTGCACACGGGCCCCCTCCCTCTAGAAACGCCCCTGGATTATAGGGATATTAGAATTTCATTTAGAAATCTGGTGAAAGCATTAGAAAAGGTGATTTGCTAATCCTCCTGAGTGACACAAATAAACATCCCATATATTGTGGCTTTATAAATCGTTGTCAGGGTTCATTAGACAAATGTGTGTATTATCAAGTGTATAGGAAGGTGTGTGATCTGTGGCTCTCCATCTCTGGCAGAAGTACTAGAAGTCCCAGCATGGCCTGTCAGCCACAAATCACCTAAGCAAGCTGTAGTGTAAAGGATTTATAATATTTGACTACAGTACTTTTAAAAAGGATTTCAGCGAGATTGTGAAAGCACCTCTGAACAGGGAGTGTACTGTAGCACTCATGAAGCTATCAGTGCGCTGGAAGGCAGCAGCCATTTTCTTGTAGTTCACATAATCCTTATTCTTCCCAGTGTTTCCTCCATGGTGGCCAGAGAGTGACGATGTCATCACTGTAGTGCGCACATTAGGGATGGCCATTGGTGGACGGACCATCAATAGCTCCATCGGTGATTACCATTGATGGCACTAGACCATCTATGGCGACCCATTGACGGTTTGCACCACTCGATGGCCACCGCTGCTGGGGCGCAAAGAGGCACGTGGGCCAGATAGAAAAGGGAACGGGGCTCAGCAGGCCGCCAGGGGACGGGGCTAAGCTTTTAAAAGAAAAAAAAAAAGTTCAGGTCCTGACATCGATAGCAGAGAACCACTAGATCTCTGCCATCGTTGGAAAAACCATCAACCATCGGTAGTTAACCATCAATGTTTGTTAACTATCAATGGTCGATGGCTATCCCTAGCATACATCCAGCCTGGCCTCAGGGAGATGGTTAGGCTCTTCAGGGAGATCACCCCCATTTCAAGGAGTCTTCCTGACATTTAGGAACCGTCAGCAAGTATGGGATATACTAGCAGTCTGCCTGCATAGAACTGATAGGAGACCTGTAATATAATTAGAATTTATAGTAAGAAACTTACTAACCTATTCTTTCTACAATGTTATAGTCCTAATCGGGACCGCCATCAGGGGGGGGACTGCCGGAACTGGAGTCCCAGGCCCGGACACTCTGCAGAAAGGGCCCGCCCGCTCCCACTACTGCCAGCTCCTACTACTGCCAGCTCCTACTACTGCCCGCACTACCAACTTGAGTGAAGAGGGGGCCCGCTCCAACCTGCATGCCACCCTGACTGCCTGTTTGAGCTACAGGGGACCCACAAACCCACCCACCCCTGCCCAGTAATACTAGTGATGCAGCGCAGTGCTGCTGTGTATTCCAAGCATCCACCACCAATCTCCCATTGGCGATCTCTCCACCAATCAGCGGTGCGGTAACGTGGCAGCTGCCGGGAACCGGCTCCTTCTCTGGCTGTGACGTGACAGGTGCTGGCAGGGGGCGGAGTCTGTTGATGAGCTCGCATTCAGACTGTACAAATGGCTGAGGATGGATGGGGGAGTCGGAAGAAGCTGAGCGGACGTCGCCGAGCATGAGGGTCTTTAACCCCTACACCAAGTTCAAGGAGTCCAGCAGAAAGCAGATTAAGGACATGGAGGGGATGTTCCGACGGTAAGTGACCTGTTACCAATGCCGGAACGAGCTTTCTACATGTGCCTCCTGCCCTCTCTCATTGCGTCCACCCTGCTGTCAGCCCAGGACTGGGCATCCTTTTACCCAACTGTCTGAAACCCAGGGCACCATCCTTACTGCACCTCTGTGCCAGCACCACAGGGCATCTTCTGTACCCCTCTACCAGCCCCCCCCCCCATCCCCCGGAAAGCTCTTCTGATTAGAGAGGGTGAGGGGGATCTCCCCAATGTTTCATGTAGAATGTAATACTAGTACTGCTGGTCCCACTCCCCTGTACTACCTTTGTGTTATCCCCCTCACCCAGTGGCAGAGGCTTGATCTAAGGTTTGATTCCCACAGAGGCGTATCCATGTTCCCCGGACACCGCAGCAGGTGCAGCAGAGGGGGGCATCGCCGGCCAGGGCTGTCATCCCTTTCCCACCTGGCCAATTCACAGGTCCCCATCTGGCCACACATGCTAAGACTACCCATTATTATATAACATACTCATAGAGACACATACAGAACTACTTGTCATGCTTCTCCTGGAGAGGAGCAGCTGAAAGTTGGTAAGTATGCCCTTGATTTACCCATGGGGGCCCTGCCTATTCTGTCAGTCCTGGGCCCCACAATTTCTGATGGCAACCCTGGTCCTAATTACCAACTTCTGCAAAGGCCAGGGGACAACCTTCTCTGATGTGAGGGGGGCCTGGGTGGCTCCATGTTTGTGTCCTTGTGGTCATGCCCCCCCATTATTTAAAGCCATTATTGGCTGCATTTTACAGTGGGGGGGGTCCGAGCTAGGTGATGCGTTTTAATGTGAAACGCGTCATCCCTCCCCAGAGCTGCCCGTTTCACTCAGGAAGAGGAGACTGGCCAACTCTGTAGGGAGACAGGGCGAGTCCCCCTAAATTCGGGACTGTCCCCGGACCTTCCATGAGAACTGGAAAGTGTGGTTATGATAAATGAACAGCAGCCTCACGGGAATGACACAACGGTACCAGGTTACAGGCCCTGAGCAGGCACAGATAAGTCGTCTCTTTCTCAGGATAACTGTTGCCTTATTTTGATTTTAAAAAAGAACAAATGTAGTTTTATTTCTTAACATTTTTCACTGGAATCAGTTTATGTAAAGCCAAGATTGTGAATAACTTGAAAATTAATTTGCTTCGCCATTAAACATCTGGGAAAGGAGTCGAACTAATCTGTAGAAGAAGCGACCGGCTGTCGCCGTTCAGCCAAACAGAATGAATTCCAGCCTGAAATAGTTTTCTTGTATCTTCATGGAACTCACCGAGTGTATCTGCCAAAGACGGATGAGATGTTTGTGCAATTGGATCATTGTGGGCATCTGAACGTTATAAGTACTGACGTATCTTTACCATCCGTGTTGGTTTTAATGAAAACTATGTTTTACTATTTTTATCTCATATTGCGTACATCTTTGCATTTGCAAACAAAAAACATTTCTATCCGGCACATTGCGTAATTCTTGTAGACTACCGGCCGAGTTCCTCTTTATGCGGCATCACAATATCAGAATCCTGCATCTGCAGGATAAACTTCAGCGCAAAGCTAAACCGACTTATTAAACGTTACTGGGGGAAGTGTTGGGGGGAGCTTCCACTTGCCGACTCATGTCGGCATGCCTAAACAATCCATTAAAGCAGGACAGAATGTGTTTCTCCATGGCAAACATTTTATAAATAAATGTATTTGCAAACAACCAGCAAATAATATTTCTGTGACAGTTTTCTGGGTTTGCAGCGTCAGTAAGTTGGACCCCGCAGGGCGGTAATTGCAGGTTTGGAAACGTCTGCCCTGGCGGAATGACTTATAGCAGGAAAGCCGTGTGCTCCATGACCCAGTAACTGCTGCTCTGGCTCTCACAGTGTCAGATCGCTTCTGCCCAGACACAACAAATGTCAGGACATATGTTCTAGAAAGGCAGAAATAGGACTGGCTCATAATCTGTCTTCACTTAGGACAACAGCAGAGGCTTAAAATTGATGCACTAGTGTCTGTGTACAGAAGCCGCAGTGGTAATGGCCCCCCCGGTTATATTTAACCCTATATCTGGGTATAGTACTATAGGGACATTGTACTGAAATATAACTGGCTATGAGAACAATAAACTACACAGCTATGTAAAAGGTAGTCAGTCCCTGGCCTGATATACAGAAAATTTGGTAACCCGGATGGACTGACCAGCTCAGAGTCCAAATCTTATCCCCACTGAGAACCTCTGGGAGGAATTGGAGTAACGGGTACGTTCTAGGCTGACTCGTCCTTCCTCAGTGTCACAGTTGGTCACTATATATAGGGCAGAATGGCAGAACATACCGCCTGCTGCTGTCCAGGGACGTGTGATCAGTTTGCCAAGAAGGGTGTCTGCAGTAATCACTGTACGTGGTGACCTACACAGTACTGATGGCGATAACATCTCACTGATCTATTTGCTGTCAGTGTCCAATCACTTTTGTCTACGTACTGTGGGCCTGATTCAGACCCGGACGCAAGCGCTGAGCGCTCGCAACCGGGTCGATGGTGGCCCCCAGCGCATGCGCACGACGGAGCCGGCTCCGTCGTGCGCATGTGCGAGACCCGGCTAGCGACGGGCACTCCGTCGCTTCGGGTCTCGCACCAAAGGGGGCGAGCTGCCGATGTGGACTGACAGCTCGCCCCCTTTGGTGGGCGGGCCGGGGGGGGTGGCTGCCCAAACGGAGACGTTCCCATGAGAACGCCTACCGTTTGGGGGCGGCCCCACTGACATCACAAGTGATGTCAGTGGAGAGATTCCGGCTCTGTTAGAGCCAAAATCTCTCTGGGGCTTGCGGCCACGAGACTCTACCACAAGGGTCTCGTCGCAAGCCCGATAGTCGCGATGGTCTTGACCATCGCGACCATCATCATGGCCGCTCGCTATAGCTGTGGGTGGCCACCCACAGCTATGCGAGCGGCCAGGAGGTCGCTCCAAAAAAAATAAAAGCCCGGGCCTGATTCAGAGCGAGCTCTCTGTCAGAGCGAGCGGCTCTGAATCAGGCCCAGTATTCGTTTGCGCAGTCTCTTTACTAAGACCTCAATATGTCTCGATCAAGGTCATGGATGGGGCTGGTGCTCAATCCATCCCTACCATAATCTGCCACCGCCAACCACCAAGGGGGGTCCGGCATGTTGTGCGTGAGTGAATACAGCAAGATGTATCATCAGGTGAGAGACTCACTGCTGTGAAAGGGTCTTAAACATTAATATTTAAATGAAACATATTTTGCATTTATAACTTGTTTTTGTATCTTTATTACAGAATGCTGATAACACTTCACTTGACACTGATTGAGGTTCTCTGTGATTTGTGTGTTTCAGGTCCTTAACAACACAGTATATAGATGATATACTTCTAATATATTTTAGTCAGCCACGAGGATGCGTAAAAGACAAGCTCAGCGCCACACAGCGCCTCATAGCTGTAATGTTTCTCCCTCTCACTGAGGGTCAGTGGGTTAATTTACTGGGTATTCCAGTAATCTCTCACTAGGGTATAGCGTTAATTACCCACCTGTATTTCAGCAAACATGACAAATTAAAATTAATGGTAAGAGCACAATTAGAATGCCTGTTTATTCCATGTAAATGTTGTATAACTGAACTCGCATAATGAATTATATTAATATATCAGTAGCTGATGTGTCACTGGTGATTTACTCTGGGATCATGTATAAAACATGTCACTAAACTGGATTACACTACATAACGGCACAATGTACAGGAGTTCTGCAACACCGTGCCCTGTAATTACTGCATCAAACACAGAAGTAAGTACTACATGAAAGCACTCAGACATCTGGCATGGAAAATATATATATTAGGGGTGTGCACCGGCCACTTTTCGTGTTTTGGTTTTGGATCTGGATCTTTCTTCGTGTTTTGGATCTGGATTGGTTTTGCCAAAACCACCCTTCCGTGTTTTGGGTTCTGGGTTTTGTGTTTTGGATCTGTATTTTTTTTTTAAAAAGCATAAAAACAGCTAAAATCACAGAATTTGTTGGTTTCTCTGCTCCTATGCTATTATTAACCTCAATAACCTTAATTTCCACTCATTTCCAGTCTATTCTGAACACCTCACACCTCACAATAGTGTTTTCATGTCCAAAAGGTTGCACCGAGGTAGCTGGATGACTATGCTAAGCGACACGAGTGGGCGGCACAAACACGTGACCCATCTAGGAGTGACACTGCAGTGGCAGACAGGATGGCAGTTAGAAAAACTAGGCCCCAAACTGTACATAATGCAAAGAAAAAAAAGAAGTGCAAGATGGAATTGTCCTTGGGCCCTCCCACCCACCCTTATGTTGTATAAACAGGACATGCACACTTTAACAAATCAATCATTTCAGCGCCAGGGTCTGCCACACAACTGTGGCTGAAATGATTGGTTCGTTTGGGCCCCCACAAAACAAGCTGGCAATTAATGTGTCCCTGCACAAACTGGCTCTACGGAGGCAAGATGTCATCCTCATCCTCCTCATCCACCGATTCCTCACCCTCTTCAGTGTGTACATCCTCATCCTCACAAAGTATTAACTCGTCCCCACTTGAATCCACCACCACAGGTCCCTCTGTACCTTCTGGAGGCTGGTCTCCCTGGAAGAGCTGATAATTCATTTTGATGAACATCATCTTCTCCACATTCTGTGGAAGCAACCTCCTACGCCTTTCGCTGACAAGGTTCCCGGCTGCACTAAACACTCTTTCGGAGTACACACTGGAGGGGGGGCAACTCAGGTAAAATAGAGCCAGCTTGTACAGGGGCCTCCAAATTGCCTCTTTTTCCTGCCAGTACAGGTATGGACTGTCTGACATGCCTACTTGGATGCTGTCACCGATGTAATCCTCCACCATTCTGTCAATGGTGACAGTATCATATGCAGTGACAGTAGACATGTCAGAAATTGTTGCCAGGTCCTTCAGTCCGGACCAGATGTCCAAACTTGGTCCTGCCTGCCCTGCATTACCGCCAGCGGGTTGCTTAGGATACCTAAGTTTTTTCCTGGCAGCCCCAGTTGCGGGAGAAAATGAAGAAGGAGCCGTTGACGTGTCACGTTCCGCTTCAGCTGACAGTGTGTTCACCAGCAGGTCTTTGCACCTCTGCAGGCTTGTGTCGGCCGGAAAGAGAGACACCACATAGGCTTTAAACCTAGGATCAAGCACGGTGGCCAAAATGTAGTGGTCTGATTTCAACAGATTGACCACCCTGGAATCCTGGCAAAGCGAATGAAGGGCTTCATCCACAAGTCCCACATGCCGAGCGGAATCGCTCCGTCTTAGCTCCTCCTTCACTTTCTCCAGCTGCTTCTGCAAAAGCCTGATGAGGGGAATGACCTGACTCAAGCTGGCTGTGTCTGAACTGACTTCACGTGTGGCAAGTTCGAAGGGCTGGAGAACCTTGCACAACACGGAAATCATTCTCCACTGCGCTTGAGTCAGGTGCATACCCCCTCCTTTGCCTATGTCATAGGTGGATGTATAGGCTTGTATGGCCTTTTGCTGCTCCTCCATCCTCTGAAGCATATAGAGGGTTGAGTTCCACCGCGTCACAACCTCTTGCTTCAGGTGATGGCGGGGCAGGTTCAAGAGTGTTTGCTGGCGCTCCAGTCTTCGGCACGCAGTCGCTGAATGGCGAAAGTGGCCAGAAATTTTTTGGGCCACCCAAAGCGTCTCCTGCACGCCCCTGTCGCTTTTCAGAAAATTCTGCACCACCAAGT
Organism: Taudactylus pleione; assembly: GCA_031769625.1. NCBI lineage: Eukaryota > Metazoa > Chordata > Amphibia > Anura > Myobatrachidae > Taudactylus > Taudactylus pleione. The sequence goes on from JAUIMM010002723.1 coordinate 550,784, forward strand.
TTATTGTGTGAGCAAAACATGGGACGTGCTGGAATTTGCCCAGATGTAATGCCCGCACAATATTGGTGGCGTTGTCAGATATCACAAATCCCCAGGAGAGTCTAAGTGGGGTAAGCCACTGGGCGATGATTTCCCTCAGTTTCTCTAAGAGGTTGTCGGCGGTGTGCCTCTTACTGAAACCGGTGATACACAGCGTAGCCTGCCTTGTAACGAGCTGGCGTTTCTGAGATGCTGCTACTGGTGACGCTGCTGCTGTTGCTGCGTAAGGTGATACATCTACCCAGTGGGCTGTCACAGTCATATAGTCCTTAGTCTGCCCTGTTCCACTTGTCCACATGTCCGTGGTTAAGTGGACATTGTGTACAACGGCATTTTTCAGGACACTGAGGACACTTTTTCTGACGTTTCTGTACAGTCTCGGTATCGCCTGCCTAGTGAAGTGGAATCTAGACGGGATTTGGAACCGGGGACACACTACCTCCATCAATTGTCTAAATCCCACTGCACTAATGGCGGATACCGGACGCACGTCTAACACCAACATAGCAGTCAAGGCCTCAGTTATACGTTTTGCTTCAGGATGACTGCTGTCGTACTTCATCCTCCTCGCTAAGGACTGTTGGAGGGTCAATTGTTTAGTAAAAGTAGTGGTGTTCCTACTTCCTCTCTGGGATGATGAACGACTCCCAGCAGCAGCAACAGCAGCAGCGGCAGCAGTAGGCGTAGCAATGCAGGATCCTCCAGAGGAATCCCGGATAGGAGAGTCAGTCATGCCAGTGACATGGCCTGCAGGACTACTTCCGATCCTGACTAAGGAGGAAATTGACGAGGAGGGAGTTGACGGTGTGGTTTGCAGGCACTTGGATACAACAGGACAACGGGATTTAGGTGTCCCTGGACTGCTTACGGTCTTAGCCAAAGTTTCTGAACTTGACAGTAACTTTTTATGAACGCGCTGCAGGTGCCGTATAAGGGAGGATGTTCCTAGGTGGTTGACGTCCCTACCCCTACTTATTTCACCTTTACATATGGTACATATGGCAAGACAGTTGTTGTCCGGATTTGGATAGAAATATTGCCAGACCAAAGAGGTGGAATGTTTGGTCTTCTGCCCAGGCATGACCGTGATGGGCTTTTTCATCCCACGGACAACAACTGTCTCCCCCGGAGCCTGATTTAAACAAACCACATCACCATCAGAATCCTCCTTGCCAACTTCCTCCTCAGCGCCAGCTACACCAGTATCCTCATCCTGTTGTACTTCAACAGTGACATCTTCAATTTGCATATCAGCAAGTGGACTGTGGGTGCTCCTTACAGCACTTGCAGGGGGCGTGCAAATGGTGGAAAGAGCCACCTCTTCCCGTCCAGTGCTGGGAAGGTCAGGCATCGCAACCACCACCACACTTGGACTCTCCTTGGGGATTTGTGATATCTTCTTAGAAAGCACAGTTCTTCGCTGTGCTTTTGCCAGCTTAACTCTTTTGATTTTTTTAGTGGGAGGAGGGCTTCCATCGTCATGTGAAGCTGAACCACTAGTCATGAACATACTAGGGATCGACCTTAGCCGTTCCTTGCCACTCCGTGTCGTAAATGGCATATTGGCAAGTTTACGTTTCTCTTCAGCTGATTTAAATGTCTTTTTCAAGGTCATTTTCCTGAACTTTGCCATTTGGGATTGTATGTGCCCTCTACTATGACATTGGGCATCGGCCTTGGCAGACGACGTTGATGGCATGTTATCGTCTATGTCATGACTAGTGGCAGGCAGCTTCAGCACTAGGAGGAAGTGGTTCTTGATCTTTCTCTATTTTATTTTTATCGGAGAAAGTTTGGTCCTCCATTTATGTTATATCGATTTGATATATACGTGCGGCTAAACACAGAAAATAATTTTTTTTTTGGTTTGGACTGGAGTGTACTTTGGGGGTTACAGCACCCTTTAACGGTCAAGCCAGCCGGCCCTTATGACACAGGCGCACTCTTGGCACTACTTTGTTGATGCACGTGCGGCTACTGCGCACACAATTCACAAACACAGAAAATTATTTTTTTTTTGGTTTGGACTGGAGTGTACTTTGGGGGTTACAGCACCCTTTAATTGTCAAGCCAGCCGGCCCTTTACTTATGACACAGGCGCACGCTTGGCACTACTTTGTTGATGCACGTGCGGCTACTGCGCACACAATTCACAAACACAGAAAATAATTTTTTTTTTGGTTTGGACTGGAGTGTACTCTCGGGGGTTACAGCACCCTTAACGGTCAAGCCAGCCGGCCCTTTACTTATGACACAGGCGCACGCTTGGCACTACTTTGTTGATGCACGTGCGGCTACTGCGCACACAATTCACAAACACAGAAAATAATTATTTTTTGGTTTGGACTGGAGTGTACTTTCGGGGGTTACAGCACCCTTTAACGGTCAAGCCAGCCGGCCCTTTACTTATGACACAGGCGCACGCTTGGCACTACTTTGTTGATGCACGTGCAGCTACTGCGCACACAATTCACAAACACAGAAAATAATTTTTTTTTGGTTTGGAGTGGACTGGAGTGTACTTTCGGGGGTTACAGCACCCTTTAATGGTCAAGCCAGCCGGCCCTTTACTTATGACACAGGCGCACGCTTGGCACTACTTTGTTGATGCACGTGCGGCTACTGCGCACACAATTCACAAACACAGAAAATAATTTTTTTTTTGGTTTGGACTGGAGTGTTCTCTCGGGGGTTACAGCACCCTTAACGGTCAAGCCAGCCGGCCCTTTACTTATGACACAGGCGCACGCTTGGCACTACTTTGTTGATGCACGTGCGGCTACTGCGCACACAATTCACAAACACAGAAAATAATTTTTTTTTGGTTTGGACTGGAGTGTACTTTCGGGGGTTACAGCACCCTTTAACGGTCAAGCCAGCCGGCCCTTTACTTATGACACAGGCGCACGCTTGGCACTACTTTGTTGATGCACGTGCGGCTACTGCGCACACAATTCACAAACACAGAAAATAATTTTTTTTTTGGTTTGGACTGGAGTGTACTTTGGGGGTTACAGCACCCTTTGACGGTCAAGCCAGCCGGCCCTTTACTTATGACACAGGCGCACGCTTGGCACTACTTTGTTGATGCACGTGCGGCTACTGCGCACACAATTCACAAACACAGAAAATAATTTTTTTTTTGGTTTGGACTGGAGTGTACTTTCGGGGGTTACAGCACCCTTAACGGTCAAGCCAGCCGGCCCTTTACTTATGACACAGGTGCACGCTTGGCACTACTTTGTTGATGCACGTGCGGCTACTGCGCACACAATTCACAAACACAGAAAATAATTTTTTTTTTGGTTTGGACTGGAGTGTACTTTCGGGGGTTACAGCACCCTTAACGGTCAAGCCAGCCGGCCCTTTACTTATGACACAGGCGCACGCTTGGCACTACTTTGTTGATGCACGTGCGGCTACTGCGCACACAATTCACAAACACAGAAAATAATTTTTTTTTGGTTTGGACTGGAGTGTACTTTCGGGGGTTACAGCACCCTTTAACGGTCAAGCCAGCCGGCCCTTTACTTATGACACAGGCGCACGCTTGGCACTACTTTGTTGATGCACGTGCGGCTACTGCGCACACAATTCACAAACACAGAAAATATATAATTTTTTTAGCACTTGGGGGGAGCACCCCTGATGGACAGAGCACCCCCTGGACAACACTACAGCACTCCTTTAGGACTGGGACACTGCACAGGACTTTGGAGTGGACACAGCCCCTATGGAGAACTGACTGCACAACACAGTCCAGCCAGCCCCTATGGACTTTGAAGTAGTGGACACAGCCCCTATTAACAACAGCAGCACAGCACAACACAGCCAGCCCCTATGGACTTTGAAGTAGTGGACAACAGCAGCACTACACTACACTACACTACACAGCCCTAACTCCCACCCTCCCTCTTCACTGTCCACAGCCGAGTGAGAAAATGGCGCCGACGCGGGTACCTTATATAGGATCCAAAACCCGCGAGACTCGGAAGGCGGGATGATGACGTTTTGCCTCGATTTCAGATCCGAGTCAGGCGGGAAAAGTCGAGCCTGACTCGGATCGGACTCGGATCGGGGGGGCTCGGATTTCAGAAATCCGAACCCGCTCACCCCTAATATATATATATATATCACACACATAAGTGGCAAACGCAGGTTATCTAGAGGGGGGTAGCCAAATGCCTGATTTTAGAGTGAGTATGGCCAGTCCATGAAGAGGACATAATTAGCACTTATCCAACTTTAATAACCATGATACATAGTGTATTGTGTGTCATAATTCCAGCATATACAGGACCAGAGATCACAGTAACCCATTATATGTGTCATACATAGTGTATTGTGTCATAATTCCAGCATATACAGGACCAGCGAGCACAGTAACCCATTATATGTGTCATACATAGTGTATTGTGTGTCATAATTCCAGCATATACAGGACCAGTGATCACAGTAACCCATTATATGTGTCATACATAGTGTATTGTGTGTCATAATTCCAGCATATACAGGACCAGAGATCACAGTAACCCATTATACGTGTCATACATAGTGTATTGTGTGTCATAATTCCAGCATATACAGGACCAGCGATCACAGTAAGCCATTATATGTGTCATACATAGTGTATTATGTGTCATAATTCCAGCATATACAGGACCAGTGATCACAGTAACCCATTATATGTGTCATACATAGTGTATTGTGTGTCATAATTCCAGCATATACAGGACCAGTGATCACAGTAACCCATTATATGTGTCATACATAGTGTATTGTGTGTCATAATTCCAGCATATACAGGACCAGTGATCACAGTAACCCATTATATATGTCATACATAGTGTATTGTGTGTCATAATTCCAGCATATACAGGACCAGCGATCACAGTAAGCCATTATATGTGTCATACATAGTGTATTGTGTGTCATAATTCCAGCATATACAGGACCAGTGATCACAGTAACCCACTATATGTGTCATACATAGTGTATTGTGTGTCATAATTCCAGCATATACAGGACCAGCGATCACAGTAACCCATTATGTGTGTCATACATAGTGTATTGTGTGTCATAATTCCAGCATATACAGGACCAGTGATCACAGTAACCCATTATATGTGTCATACATAGTGCATTGTGTGTCATAATTCCAGCATATACAGGACCAGTGATCACAGTAACCCATTATATGTGTCATACATAGTGTATTGTGTGTCATAATTCCAGCATATACAGGACCAGCGATCACAGTAACCCATTATATGTGTCATACATAGTGTATTGTGTGTCATAATTCCAGAATATACAGGACCAGCGATCACAGTAACCCATTATATGTGTCATACATAGTATATTGTGTGTCATAATTTATTAAGTTTCTTATATAATTCCAGCATATACTGGACCAGTGATCACAGTCTCCCATTATATGTGTCATACATAGTGTATTGTGTGTCATAATCCCAGCATATACAGGACCAGCTATCACAGTAACCCATTATATGTGTCATACATAGTGTATTGTGTGTCATAATTCCAGAATATACAGGACCAGCGATCACAGTAACCCATTATATGTGTCATACATAGTGTATTGTGTGTCATAATTCCAGCATATACAGGACCAGTGATCACAGTAACCCATTATATGTGTCATACATAGTGTATTGTGTGTCATAATTCCAGCATATACAGGACCAGCGATCACAGTAACCCATTATATGTATCATACATAGTGTATTGTGTGTCATAATTCCAGCATATACAGGACCATCGATCACAGTAACCCATTATATGTGTCATACATAGTGTACTGTGTGTCATAATCCCAGCATATACAGGACCAGAGATCACAGTAACCCATTATATGTGTCATACATAGTGTATTGTGTGTCATAATTCCAGCATATACAGGACCAGTAATCACAGGAACCTATTATATGTGTCATACATGGTGTATTGTGTATCATAATTCCAGCATATACAGGACCAGCGATCACAGTAACCCATTATATGTGTCATACATAGTGTATTGTGTGTCATAATTCCAGCATATACAGGACCAGTGATCACAGTAACCCATAATATGTGTCATACATAGTGTATTGTGTGTCATAATTCCAGCATATACAGGACCAGAGATCACAATAACCCATTATATGTGTCATACATAGTGTATTATGTGTCATAATTCCAGCATATACAGGACCAGTGATCACAGTAACCCATTATATGTGTCATACATAGTGTATTGTGTGTCATAATTCCAGCATATACAGGACCAGTGATCACAGTAACCCATTATATGTGTCATACATAGTGTATTGTGTGTCATAATTCCAGCATATACAGGACCATCGATCACAGTAACCCATTATATGTGTCATACATAGTGTACTGTGTGTCATAATCCCAGCATATACAGGACCAGAGATCACAGTAACCCATTATATGTGTCATACATAGTGCATTGTGTGTCATAATCCCAGCATATACAGGACCAGTGATCTCAGTAACCCATCATATGTGTCATACATAGTGTATTGTGTCATAATTCCAGCATATACAGGACCAGTAATCACAGGAACCTATTATATGTGTCATACATGGTGTATTGTGTATCATAATTCCAGCATATACAGGACCAGCGATCACAGTAACCCATTATATGTGTCATACATAGTGTATTGTGTGTCATAATTCCAGCATAAACAGGACCAGTGATCACAGTAACCCATTATATGTGTCATACATAGTGTATTGTGTGTCATAATTCCAGCATATACAGGACCAGTGATCACAGTAACCCATAATATGTGTCATACATAGTGTATTGTGTGTCATAATTCCAGCATATACAGGACCAGAGATCACAATAACCCATTATATGTGTCATACATAGTGTATTATGTGTCATAATTCCAGCATACACAGGACCAGTGATCACAGTAACCCATTATATGTGTCATACATAGTGTATTGTGTGTCATAATTCCAGCATATACAGGACCAGCGATCACAGTAACCCATTATATGTGTCATACATAGTGTATTGTGTCATAATTCCAGAATATACAGGACCAGTGATCGCAGTAACCCATTATATGTGTCATACATAGTGTATTGTGTGTCATAATTCCAGCATATACAGGACCAGTGATCACAGTAACCCATTATATGTGTCATACATAGTGTATTGTGTGTCATAATTCCAGCATATACAGGACCAGCGATCACAGTAACCCATTATATGTGTCATACATAGTGTATTGTGTGTCATAATTCCAGCATATACAGGACCAGTGATCACAGTAACCCATAATATGTGTCATACATAGTGTATTGTGTGTCATAATTCCAGCATATACAGGACCAGAGATCACAATAACCCATTATATGTGTCATACATAGTGTATTATGTGTCATAATTCCAGCATACACAGGACCAGTGATCACAGTAACCCATTATATGTGTCATACATAGTGTATTGTGTGTCATAATTCCAGCATATACAGGACCAGCGATCACAGTAACCCATTATATGTGTCATACATAGTGTATTGTGTCATAATTCCAGAATATACAGGACCAGTGATCGCAGTAACCCATTATATGTGTCATACATAGTGTATTGTGTGTCATAATTCCAGCATATACAGGACCAGCGATCACAGTAACCCATTATATGTATCATACATAGTGTATTGTGTGTCATAATTCCAGCATATACAGGACCATCGATCACAGTAACCCATTATATGTGTCATACATAGTGTACTGTGTGTCATAATCCCAGCATATACAGGACCAGAGATCACAGTAACCCATTATATGTGTCATACATAGTGTATTGTGTGTCATAATTCCACCATATACAGGACCAGTGATCACAGTAACCCATTATATGTGTCATACATAGTGTATTGTGTGTCATAATTCCAGCATATACAGGACCAGTGATCACAGTAACCCATAATATGTGTCATACATAGTGTATTGTGTGTCATAATTCCAGCATATACAGGACCAGAGATCACAATAACCCATTATATGTGTCATACATAGTGTATTATGTGTCATAATTCCAGCATATACAGGACCAGTGATCACAGTAACCCATTATATATGTCATACATAGTGTATTGTGTGTCATAATTCCAGCATATACAGGACCAGTGATCACAGTAACCCATTATATGTGTCATACATAGTGTATTGTGTGTCATAATTCCAGCATATACAGGACCAGCGATCACAGTAACCCATTATATGTGTCATACATAGTGTATTGTGTCATAATTCCAGAATATACAGGACCAGTGATCGCAGTAACCCATTATATGTGTCATACATAGTGTATTGTGTGTCATAATTCCAGCATATACAGGACCAGTGATCACAGTAACCCATTATATGTGTCATACATAGTGTATTGTGTGTCATAATTCCAGCATATACAGGACCAGCGATCACAGTAACCCATTATATGTGTCATACATAGTATATTGTGTGTCATAATTTATTAAGTTTCTTATATAATTCCAGCATATACTGGACCAGTGATCACAGTCTCCCATTATATGCATCATACATAGTGTATTGTGTATCATAATTCCAGCATATACAGGACCAGAGATCACAGTAACCCATCATATGTGTCATACATAGTGTATTGTGTGTCATAATTCCAGCATATACAGGACCAGTAATCACAGGAACCTATTATATGTGTCATACATGGTGTATTGTGTATCATAATTCCAGCATATACAGGACCAGCGATCACAGTAACCCATTATATGTGTCATACATAGTGTATTGTGTGTCATAATTCCAGCATATACAGGACCAGTGATCACAGTAACCCATTATATGTGTCATACATAGTGTATTGTGTGTCATAATTCCAGCATATAAAGGACCAGCGATCACAGTAACCCATTATATGTGTCATACATAGTGTATTGTGTGTCATAATTCCAGCATATACAGGACCAGTGATCACAGTAACCCATTATATGTGTCATACATAGTGTATTGTGTGTCATAATTCCAGCATATACAGGACCAGTGATCACAGTAACCCATTATATGTGTCATACATGGTGTATTGTGTATCATAATTCCAGCATATACAGGACCAGCGATCACAGTAACCCATTATATGTGTCATACATAGTGTATTATGTGTCATAATTCCAGCATATACAGGACCAGTGATCACAGTAACCCATAATATGTGTCATACATAGTGTATTATGTGTCATAATTCCAGCATATACAGGACCAGTGATCACAGTAACCCATTATATGTGTCATACATAGTGTATTGTGTGTGATAATTCCAGCATATACAGGACCAGAGATCACAATAACCCATTATATGTGTCATACATGGTGTATTGTGTATCATAATTCCAGCATATACAGGACCAGCGATCACAGTAACCCATTATATGTGTCATACATAGTGTATTATGTGTCATAATTCCAGCATATACAGGACCAGTGATCACAGTAACCCATTATATGTGTCATACATAGTGTATTATGTGTCATAATTCCAGCATATACAGGACCAGTGATCACAGTAACCCATTATATGTGTCATACATAGTGTATTATGTGTCATAATTCCAGCATATACAGGACCAGTGATCACAGTAACCCATTATATGTGTTATACATAGTGTATTGTGTGTCATAATTCCAGCATATACAGGACCAGTGATCACAGTAACCCATTATATGTGTCATACATAGTGTATTGTGTGTCATAATTCCAGCATATACAGGACCAGTGAACACAGTAACCCATTATATGTGTCATACATAGTGTACTTTGTGTCATAATTCCATCATATACTGGACAGTGTTCACAGTAACCCATTATATGGGTCATACATAGTGTATTGTGTGTCATAATTCCAGCATATACAGGACCATCGATCACAGTAACCCATTATATATGTCATACATAGTGTATTGTGTGTCATACTTCCAGCATATACAGGACCAGCGATAACAGTAACCCATTATATGTGTCATACATAGTGTATTGTGTGTCAGAATTCCAGCATATACAGGACCAGCGATCACAGTAACCCATTATATGTGTCATACATAGTGTATTGTGTGTCATAATTCCATCATATACAGGACCAGCGATAACAGTAACCCATTATATGTGTCATACATAGTGTATTGTGTGTCATAATCCAGCATATACAGGACCAGTGATCACAGTAACCCATTATATGTGTCATACATAGTGTATTGTGTGTCATAATTCCAGCATATACAGGACCAGTGATCACAGTAACCCATTATATGTGTCATACATAGTGTATCGTGTGTCATAATTCCAGCATATACAGGACCAGTGATCACAGTAACCCATTATATGTGTCATACATAGTGTATTGTGTGTCATAATTCCAGCATATACAGGACCAGTGATCACAGTAACCCATTATATGTGTCATACATAGTGTATTGTGTGTAATAATTCCAGCATATACAGGAGCAGTGATCACAGTAACCCATTATATGTGTCATACATAGTGTGTTGTGTGTCATAATTCCAGCATATACAGGACCAGTGATCACAGTAACCCATTATATGTGTCATACATAGTTTATTGTGTGTAATAATTCCAGCATATACAGGACCAGTGATCACAGTAACCCATTATATGTGTCATACATAGTGTATTGTGTGTCATAATTCCAGCATATACAGGACTAGCGATCACAGTAACCCATTATATGTGTCATACATAGTGTATTGTGTGTCATAATTCCAGCATATACAGGACCAGTGATCACAGTAACCCATTATATGTGTCATACATAGTGTATTGTGTGTCATAATTCCAGCATATACAGGACCAGTGATCACAGTAACCATTATATGTGTCATACATAGTGTATTGTGTGTCATAATTCCAGCATATACAGGACCAGTGATCACAGTAACCCATTATATGTGTCATACATAGTGTATTGTGTGTCATAGTTCCAGCATATACAGGACCAGTGATCACAGTAACCCATTATATGTGTCATACATAGTGTATTGTGTGTCATAGTTCCAGCATATACAGGACCAGTGATCACAGTAACCCATTATATGTGTCATACATAGTGTATTGTGTGTGTCATAATTCCATTATATACAGGACTAGCGATCACAGTAACCATTATATGTGTCATACATAGTGTAGTCTGTGTCATAATTCCAGCATATACAGGACCAGTGATCACAGTAACCCATTATATGTGTCATACATAGTGTACTGTGTGTCATAATCCCAGCATATACAGGACCAGAGATCACAGTAACCCATTATATGTGTCATACATAGTGTATTGTGTGTCATAATTCCAGCATATACAGGACCAGCGATCACAGTAACCCATTATATGTGTCTTACATAGTGTATTGTGTGTCATAATTCCAGCATATACAGGACCAGCGATCACAGTAACCCATTATATGTGTCATACATAGCATATTGTGTCATAATTCCAGCATATACAGGACCAGCGATCACAGTACCCATTATATGTGTCATACATAGTGTATTGTGTGTCATAATTCCAGCATATACAGGACCAGCGATCACAGTACCCATTATATGTGTCATACATAGTGTATTGTGTGTCATAATTCCAGCATATACAGGACCAGTGATCACAGTAACCCATTATATGTGTCATACATAGTGTACTGTGTGTCATAATTCCAGCATATACAGGACCAGTGATCACAGTAACCCATTATATGTGTCATACATAGTGTATTGTGTGTCATAATTCCAGCATATACAGGACCAGCGATCACAGTAACCATTATATGTGTCATACATAGTGTATTGTGTGTCATAATTCCAGCATATACAGGACCAGTGATCACAGTAACCCATTATATGTGTCATACATAGTGTATTGTGTGTCATAATTCCAGCATATACAGGACCAGAGATCACAGTAACCCATTATATTTGTCATACATAGTGTATTGTGTGTCATAATTCCAGCATATACAGGACCAGCGATCACAGTAACCCATTATATGTGTCATACATAGTGTATTGTGTGTCATAATTCCAGCATATACAGGACCAGCGATCACAGTAACCCATTATATGTGTCATACATAGTGTTTTGTGTGTCATAATTCCAGCATGTACAGGACCAGTGATCACAGTAACCCATTATATGTGTCATACATAGTGTATTGTGTGTCATAATTCCAGCATATACAGGACCAGTGATCACAGTAACCCATTATATGTGTCATACATAGTGTATTGTGTGTCATAATTCCAGCATATACAGGACCAGTGATCACAGTAACCCATTATATGTGTCATACATAGTGTATTGTGTGTCATAATTCCAGCATATACAGGACCAGCGATCACAGTAACCATTATATGTGTCATACATAGTGTATTGTGTGTCATAATCCCAGCATACACAGAACCAGCGATCACAGTAACCCATTATGTGTGTCATACATAGTGTATTGTGTGTTGAATCCCAGCACATACAGGACCAGCGATCACAATAACCCATTATATGTGTCATACATAGTGTATTGTGTATCATAATTCCAGCATATACAGGATCAGCGATCACAGTAACCCATTATATGTGTCATACATAGTGTATTGTGCGTCATAATTCCAGCATATACAGGACCAGTGATCACAGTAACCCATTATACGTGTCATACATAGTGTATTGTGTGTCATAATTCCAGCATATACAGGACCAGCGATAACAGTAACCCATTATATGTGTCATACATAGTGTTTTGTGTGTCATAATTCCAGCATATACAGGACCAGTGATCACAGTAACCCATTATATGTGTCATACATAGTGTATTGTGTGTCATAATTCCAGCATATACAGGACCAGTGATCACAGTAACCATTATATGTGTCATACATAGTGTATTGTGTGTCATAATTCCAGCATACACAGGACCAGTGATCACAGTAACCCATTATATGTGTCATACATAGTGTTTTGTGTGTCATAATTCCAGCATGTACAGGACCAGTGATCACAGTAACCCATTATATGTGTCATACATAGTGTATTGTGTGTCATAATTCCAGCATATACAGGACCAGCGATCACAGTAACCCTTTATATGTGTCATACATAGTGTTTTGTGTGTCATAATTCCAGCATGTACAGGACCAGTGATCACAGTAACCCATTATATGTGTCATACATAGTGTATTGTGTGTCATAATTCCAGCATATACAGGACCAGCGATCACAGTAACCCTTTATATGTGTCATACATAGTGTATTGTGTGTCATAATTCCAGCATATACAGGACCAGCGATCACAATAACCCTTTATATGTGTCATACATAGTGTATTGTGTGTCATAATTCCAGCATATACAGGACCAGTGATCACAGTAACCCATTATATGTGTCATACATAGTGTTTTGTGTGTCATAATTCCAGCATATACAGGACCAGTGATCACAGTAACCCATTATATGTGTCATACATAGTGTTTTGTGTGTCATAATTCCAGCATATACAGGACCAGTGATCACAGTAACCCATTATATGTGTCATACATAGTGAATTGTGTGTCATAATTCCAGCATATACTGGACCAGTGATCACAGTAACCCATTATATGTGTCATACATAGTGTATCGTGTGTCATAATTCCAGCATATACTGGACCAGTGATCACAGTAACCCATTAGATGTGTCATACATAGTGTATTGTGTGTCATAATTCCAGCATATACAGGACCAGTGATCACAGTAACCCATTATATGTGTCATACATAGTGTATTGTGTGTCATAATTCCAGCATATACTGGACCAGTGATCACAGTAGCCCATTATATGTGTCATACATAGTGTTTTGTGTGTCATAGTTCCAGCATATACAGGACAAGTGATCACAGTAACCATTATATGTGTCATACATAGTGTATCGTGTGTCATAATTCCAGCATATACTGGACCAGTGATCACAGTAACCCATTATATGTGTCATACATAGTGTATCGTGTGTCATAATTCCAGCATATACTGGACCAGTGATCACAGTAACCCATTAGATGTGTCATACATAGTGTATTGTGTGTCATAGTTCCAGCATATACAGGACCAGCGATCACAGTAACCCATTATATGTGTCATACATAGTGTATTGTGTGTCATAATTCCAGCATATACTGGACCAGTGATCACAGTAACCCATTATATGTGTCATACATAGTGTATTGTGTGTCATAATTCCAGCATATACAGGACCAGCGATCACAGTAACCCATTATATGTGTCATACATAGTGTATTGTGTGTCATAGTTCCAGCATATACAGGACCAGCGATCACAGTAACCCATTATATGTGTCATACATAGTGTATTGTGTGTCATAGTTCCAGTATATACAGGACCAGTGATCACAGTAACCCATTATATGTGTCATACATAGTGTATTGTGTGTCATAATTCCAGCATATACTGGACCAGTGATCACAGTAGCCCATTATATGTGTCATACATAGTGTTTTGTGTGTCATAGTTCCAGCATATACAGGACAAGTGATCACAGTAACCATTATATGTGTCATACATAGTGTATCGTGTGTCATAATTCCAGCATATACTGGACCAGTGATCACAGTAACCCATTATATGTGTCATACATAGTGTATCGTGTGTCATAATTCCAGCATATACTGGACCAGTGATCACAGTAACCCATTAGATGTGTCATACATAGTGTATTGTGTGTCATAGTTCCAGCATATACAGGACCAGTGATCACAGTAACCCATTATATGTGTCATACATAGTGTATTGTGTGTCATAATTCCAGCATATACTGGACCAGTGATCACAGTAACCCATTATATGTGTCATACATAGTGTATTGTGTGTCATAATTCCAGCATATACAGGACCAGCGATCACAGTAACCCATTATATGTGTCATACATAGTGTATTGTGTGTCATAGTTCCAGTATATACAGGACCAGTGATCATAGTAACCCATTAGATGTGGCAGTAGGTCCATCCTGCCTGAGCTGAATGTTTTTATTTTAGATGTGGGCTCCATTCCAGAGTATTAGGCCCGTATTCAATTTGAGGCGAAAAGTCCGGATCCTTGATATTTTTTCGCCGGTGACGTAATTTTCACCTGTTTTGCTTTTACCCCGTATTCAATTTGAAAGTCTCTCCGCATAGGCGGAAAGTCAATGCAATGTAATAGGCGAAAATGTTTCGCCTATGAATTGCAGGGGGAAAAAAGTGCAGAATTGGGGTTTTGGGGTGCAACGTTGTGGGAACCCCCCTGCAGTCTTCAGACAGTCCCCCAAAGGTAAACTGCAACAAAAACAAAAACACTTTAAGAATGCCCCAAAAAATCACTTTCATTTTGGGGGCAAAAAAGAAAAAAGTTTTGGGGACAAAGTTAAAAAGTAGCGAACTTGACTCTCGGTGGTCCCCAAGTATGCCCCATGTGTTTTTGGAATTGCAGTAATTTGGAATTGTTTGCGGTAGGTGGATTTTTCACGATTTTTTTCAACTTCACTTTAGCAACTTTTAAATATGCTGACCCCCATTTTGAAGTACCCCAAATTTGCTGGGATAAGTTATTTTCTGAAAAAAATACTCCCGAATACTATTCTGCACCACGTATAGAAAAACGCTATTTAGCAGCTATTGAGCCCGTTTAAAAAAACCAAATACCTTCAGCAAGCCAAATCGGGGGGTACCATAGTGAACCCCCCTGTCAGAGCATCTTTTGGGGGTGTCGGGCTGATTTCCCCAAATCTAACAGTACTTTCCGCCTGTTCAAGTTTCGCTGGGTCCCGTTTTCGCGTACTTTCAAATTGAATACGGTGTAAAGTGTGCACGCACGCGATACTTTTCAGCCTACAAAACAGGCGAAGTAGGCGGAAAGTCCTGGCTGCGAAAAAGTATCGCGGCTCGCCTCAAATTGAATACGGCTCTTAGAGTAAGTCCGGGATTCTAGGGGAGCAGCAGATTAACCTAGCACCGCCCTGGACATTTATGTACATATTGGGATCTATAGCAGCTCATCCCACATTCCCTCAACTGGAATGAGCTTCCTCGCTCGATCAGGCTCTCCCCGACCTTGCAGAGCTTCAAACGTGCACTGAAAACCCACCTGTTCACCAAAGCGTACCCTTCCCCCACATAACCATGTTACCTGGTCTCTGTCCCTCCCGCCTCAGCCATCTCTACCTCGCCTACTTCCTGCACTCAGGTCCCCTCTACACACTCATGCCTCATATCATCTGTCTGTCTCCCCTAGATTGTAAGCTCCTAGGAGCAGGGTCCTCCTCCCCACTGTCTCACAGCCCTCTTCTCTAGCACTTATATGACAGCTGTCACCTTCCCAGCTGTATTGTGTATGGAGAATTGTGTTGCTAATTGTTACTTGTGCTCTGTTTATATTTTGGTTACTGTATTGTAATGTTCTGTGTACTCTTTACTGTATGTACGGCGCTGCCGACCACTTGTGGCGCCCTATAAATTGTAATAATAATTATCCCTAAAGGCCCCCATACATCAGAGATTGATTGCAACAATTTGCAATCGATTGTGTATAAAAATCTTTCCCCTTTTCAATCGATTGTGGCAATTCTGCAATCTGCAAGCGATTGAAAAATGGAAAGATTTTTATACACAATCGATTGCAAATTGCTGCAATCAATCTCTGATGTATGGGGGCCTTAACAGTGAATGTTCTCCAGATCTCCTAGTTGGTGCACAGGTTATTTATTACTGACTGATACATGTCATAAGGTGCACAGCTGGTAGTAATTATTTAATTTGTGATACTGTGAAGAACATGCAGCACTAGTAAAATTCTATTACATTACTATTTCTATTGTTGTCATGGTGTAGGCTGGGGAGGGGAGTTTCCAGGCAGATGGAAACTCCCCCTGTGTTTGCCTATGCACATATTAATTTACAGTAAGATGCATAAATATTGGGACATTGACAGAATTTTCATATTTTGGCCTCTATTCACCACCACAATGGCTTTGAAATGAAACAAACAAGATGTGCTTTACCTGCAGACTTTCAGATTTAATTTGAGGGTAATTACATCCAAATCAGGTGAACGGTGTAGGAATTACAACAGTTTCAATATGTGCCTCCCACTTTTTAAGGGGCCAAAAGTAATGGGACAAACTAAACAATCCTAAATCTAACTTTTACTTTTTAATACTTTGTTGCAAATCCTTTGCAGGCAATTACAGCCTGAAGTCTGGAACGCATAGACATCACCAGACGCTGGGTTTCATCCCTGGTGATGCTCTGCCAGGCCTCTACTGCAAATGTCTTCAGTTCCTGCTTGTTCTTGGGGCATTTTCCCTTCAGTTTTGTCTTCATCAAGTGAAATGCATGCTCAATCGGATTCAGGTCAGGGGATTGACTTGGCCATTACATAACATTCCACTTTTTAGCCTTAAAAAACTCTTTGGGTGCTTTTGCAGTATGCTTCGGGTCATTGTCCATCTGCACTGTGAAGCGCTGTCCAATGAGTTCTGAAGCATTTGACTGAATATGAGCATATAATATTGCCCGAAACACTTCAGAATTCATTCTGCTGCTTTTGTCAGCAGTCACATCATCAATAAATACAAGGGAACCAGTTCCATTGGCAGCCATACATGCCCACGCCATGACACTACCACCACCATCATGCTTCAATAATGAGGTGGTATGTTTTGGATCATGAGCAGTTCCTTTCTTTCTCCTTACTCTTCTCTTCCCATCACTCTGGTACAAGTTGATCTTTGTCTCATCTGTCCATAGGATGTTGTTCCAGAACTGTAATGGCTTTTTTAGATGTTGTTTGGCAAACTCTAATCCGGTCTTCCTGTTTTTGAGGCTCACCAATGGTTTGCATCTTGTGGTGAACCCTCTATATTCACTCTTGTGAAGTCTTCTCTTGATTGTTGACTTTGACACATATACATCTACCTCCTGGAGAGTGTTCTTGATTTGGCCAACTGTTGTGAAGGGGTTTTTCTTCACCAGGGAAATAATTCTTCTGTCATCCACCACAGTTGTTTTCCGTGGTCTTCCGGGTCTTTTGGTGTTGCTGAGCTCTCTGGTGCGTTCTTTCTTTTTAAGAATGTTCCAAACAGTTGATTTGGCCACACCTAATGTTTTTGCTATCTCTCTGATGGGTTTTGTTTTGATTTTTCAGCCTAATGATGGCTTGCTTCACTGATAGTGACAGCTCTTTGGATCTCATATTGAGAGTCGACAGCAACTGATTCCAAATGCAAATGTCACACCTAGAATCAACTCCAGACCTTTTACCTGCTTAGTTGATAATGAAATAACGAGGGAATAGCCCACACCTGTCCATGAAATAGCTTTTGAGTTGATAGTCCCATTACTTTTGGCCCCTTAAAAAGTGGGAGGCACATATAGAAACCATTGTAATTCCTACACCATTCACCTGATTTGGATGTAATTACCCTCAAATTAAATCTGAAAGTCTGCAGTTAAATCACATCTTGTTTGTTTCATTTCCAAACCATTGTGGTGGTGAATAGAGGCCAAAATATGAAAATTCTGTCAATGTCCCAATATTTATGCACCTGACTGTATATATATATATATAGAGAGAGAGAGAGAGAGAGAATATATATATATATCTCACACACATTACCTTGGCTGACGAAACTAGTTGGGCGTGGTTCGGTGTCTGACGTTGGGCGTGGTGTCATCTACGAGCTGAGGGCCTGATTCAGAGGCGCTCGCAAAAAGCGAGCGCTCGCTCTGAATCAGGGCAGGCGCAGGTTTTTTTAGTTGCCGCCTCTTGTCCGCTCGCATAGCTGTGGGGTACCACCCACAGCTATTGCGAGCGGCCATGATGATGGTCAAGACCATCGGGCTTGTGACGAGACCCTTGTACTTGTGGTAGGGTCTCGTGGCCGCAAGCCCCAGAGAGCTTCTGGCTGAAATAGAGCCGGAAGCTCTCTCACTGACATCACCGCCCACAAACGGCAGGCGTTCGCATGTGAACGCCTCCGTTTGTGACACCACCACCCCGTTATGCCTGCAAAATGGGGCGAGATGTCGATCAACATTGACAGCCGCCCCTTTTGTAGTGAGTCCTGGAGCGAGCGCTTTTTGCGCGTGCGCACTGGGCCACCATCGACCCGCTTGCGAGCGGGTCAGAAATCAGGCCCTGTCCCAAGCTGTTTGTTGAAAGGAGAGCTGGACGGGATTGCCGCTTTGTATAGCGTGGATATCCGTCACCCTGGGCGCGATCCGGAGGGCTGAGTGTGAGCCGGCCGCTGGTTACTTTGATGTATGTGAGCTTATAACACTTAGTGAAAGTGATTGTTATTTTTTACTTACGTGGATGCGCCTTGTCTTATTTTCGTTTCATGATTGATACTATTTGGCCTGTGGTTAGGCTAATAAGAGGACGGGAGCACGTACATCGCCATTATTTGGGAGCTTTTTGATACTGGACTTTGGGCCTGATTCAGAGCCGCTCGTAAGCGGCCGCTCGTTCTCTCCGAGCGATGTTTGCCCAACTGCGCATGCGTACGGATCGTTATACGCATGCGCGAACCAGTCAGTGTGGTCGAAATTCATGTGCTCGCAAAATAGCGAATGCCTGATAATTTGAGTGACAGGAGGAGGCGTATGTGGGTGGTAACAGGGGAAGGTGCTTGAAAACGGGGAGTGGAGATCCGAACGCAGGCGTGCCAAATGGTCAAAACGGGCATTTTATGGGAGTGCATAATTAAAGCAGCAGCGTCATTGACCACGTCACTGGGTTATTTTATAGTCAGAACTGCTCGCAAGATTGTGGTAGCAAAAACCAACCACAAGAATAGCGAGCAGTTCATACGCTGGTCGATGTACTCGATTAATCTAATAAATAGCGGACATGACGTAGGATGTGAGAGGCCAGGGGTCATATTTTTCCAAAAAACGACCGCAAGTTTTGTTCGCTCGTTCAGACATAGAGGCGTGAACAGACCGCAAAGAGTGAACGGTTCACTTGAATAGCCACCCCCTTTTCCTGAACGACCGTCCGCAAATTGCGTCCGGCTCTGAATCAGGCCCTTTATTTGTATTTATTGTATGCTCCTAAGTGGATATGTTGCGCACTTGTGCATCTAAATATATATATACATAAATATATATATTTAAAAACAGTAAAGACATGCGCCTGATAGTGTAGTGAATAAAACAAACTGGGTGGTGTCCAAACATACAAATTGTGCGTACCGAAAA
The DNA here is from genome assembly GCA_031769625.1 of Taudactylus pleione. Classification (NCBI taxonomy): domain Eukaryota; kingdom Metazoa; phylum Chordata; class Amphibia; order Anura; family Myobatrachidae; genus Taudactylus; species Taudactylus pleione. The sequence continues at coordinate 571,146 of JAUIMM010002723.1, forward strand.
ATGAAATTATAAATGCTTATCTGATGTCCAGGTAATATCTTATGGTCCAGGAGCACACAAGACAATAGGCTTCAGGGATTTTCCATGGATAAATAGACCTTAAAACATGGGCTCAAATCAAGCCCATAGAGAATAATATAGTGTAGCACTGTCAATGCAAAATATCTTTAACAGTAGACACACGTATATCTGCGTACCAGACAATGCATATAGGGGTATCTCCAGGGCCGGCCACTAGAGGGTGCCAGGCCCCCTGATCACCCCTTCCCCCCATTTGCCGGGTGCCCGCTGATCTGTCTTGTGTGCTCCTGGACCATAAGATTATTACCTGGACATCAGATAAGCATTTATAATTTAATTTAAGTTTTTGGTACGCACAATCTGTATCTTTGGGCAGCACCCAGTTTGTTTTATTTACTACACTGTAAGGCGCACGTCTTTACTGTTTTTCAGCACCTTATTTCCCGTTTTGCCATAAGGATTATTTGGAGATTGCAGCCACCTGTCATCACCAGGAGTGTTATTCACAAATGTACCATTATAATGTAAGAAATCGCATGACTTTGTCTGCACAAGGAACTTCAAAGTTGTGCGCTGGTTTCCACTATAGTTTCATTTAATAAATATATATACACACACACTAGTAGTTTTGAACCTGTCAGTTCCCACCGCTATGTCTGCACCCTCACTCCCACTGCACATTACAGAGGCGTGACAGCTCCCACTGCACATTACAGAGGCGTGACAGCTCCCACTGCACATTATAGAGGCGTGACAGCTCCCACTGCACATTATAGAGGCCTGACAGCTCCCACTGCACATTACAGAGGCGTGACAGCTCCCACTGCACATTACAGAGGCGTGACAGCTCCCACTGCACATTACAGAGGCGTGACAGCTCCCACTGCACATTACAGAGGCCTGACAGCTCCCACCGCACATTACAGAGGCCTGACAGCTCCCACTGCACATTATAGAGGCCTGACAGCTCCCACTGCACATTACAGAGGCCTGACAGCTCCCACCGCACATTACAGAGGCCTGACAGCTCCCACCGCACATTACAGAGGCGTGACAGCTCCCACCGCACATTACAGAGGCGTGACAGCTCCCACCGCACATTACAGAGGCCTGACAGCTCCCACCGCACATTACAGAGGCGTGACAGCTCCCACCGCACATTACAGAGGCCTGACAGCTCCCACCGCACATTACAGAGGCGTGACAGCTCCCACCGCACATTACAGAGGCGTGACAGCTCCCACCGCACATTACAGAGACCTGACAGCTCCCACCGCACATTACAGAGGCATAACAGCTCCCACCGCACATTACAGAGGCGTGACAGCTCCCACCGCACATTACAGAGGCGTAACAGCTCCCACCGCACATTACAGAGATGTGACAGCTCCCACCGCACATTACAGAGGCGTGACAGCTCCCACCGCACATTACAGAGGCGTGACAGCTCCCACCGCACATTACAGAGACGTGACAGCTCCCACCGCACATTACAGAGGCGTGACAGCTCCCACTGCACATTATAGAGGCCTGACAGCTCCCACCGCACATTACAGAGGCGTGACAGCTCCCACCGCACATTACAGAGGCCTGACAGCTCCCACCGCACATTACAGAGGCGTGACAGCTCCCACCGCACATTACAGAGGCGTGACAGCTCCCACCGCACATTACAGAGGCGTGACAGCTCCCACCGCACATTACAGAGGCCTGACAGCTCCCACCGCACATTACAGAGGCGTGACAGCTCCCACCGCACATTACAGAGACCTGACAGCTCCCACCGCACATTACAGAGGCATAACAGCTCCCACCGCACATTACAGAGGCGTGACAGCTCCCACCGCACATTACAGAGGCGTAACAGCTCCCACCGCACATTACAGAGATGTGACAGCTCCCACCGCACATTACAGAGGCGTGACAGCTCCCACCGCACATTACAGAGGCGTGACAGCTCCCACCGCACATTACAGAGACGTGACAGCTCCCACCGCACATTACAGAGGCGTGACAGCTCCCACCGCACATTACAGAGGCGTGACAGCTCCCACCGCACATTACAGAGACGTGACAGCTCCCACCGCACATTACAGAGACGTGACAGCTCCCACCGCACATTACAGAGACGTGACAGCTCCCAACGCACATTACAGAGGCGTGACAGCTCCCACCGCACATTACAGAGGCGTGACAGCTCCCACCGCACATTACAGAGGCCTGACAGTTTCCACCGCACATTACAGAGACGTGACAGCTCCCACCGCACATTACAGAGACGTGACAGCTCCCACCGCACATTACAGAGACCTGACAGCTCCCACCGCACATTACAGAGGCCTGACAGCTCCCACCGCACATTACAGAGACCTGACAGCTCCCACCGCATATTACAGAGGCGTGACAGCTCCCACCGCACATTACAGAGGCGTGACAGCTCCCACCGCACATTACAGAGGCGTGACAGCTCCCACTGCACATTACAGAGGCGTGACAGCCAGGGCTGTAGAGAGCCTGGCTGGACCCAGGTACTGGCAAGGGGGGTGTAGCGTAATGTGAGGAAGCGTGGTTTTTAAAACAGCATTCGCAACGCCAGGTGCTCCACAGGGAGAATGCCATTGTAGAGGCAGATCCAGGGGTGGGGGACGCGGTCAGTGTGATCGCTCTCCCCCTTCCTATCAGGTGCAGGCAGAGCAGACAACCTCCCTGTACTCACTGCAGCCCAGCACACAACTCTGCTATGTGTGAGCAATGAGTGCGGGGGGAGGAATCCTGTGGATCCCTCTCCCGGTAACTATTGCAGAGTGTGGCCTACATGCTACAATGGCTAACGCCGTCTAAATGTGGTATCAGCTATCAGGCATTCCAGAGCTTGGTAAATTCTGCAATAGAGCAGCCCCCATAATATCCAGTGGGGGCTACTATTATGGCCGAAAACGGGATCGCAGCAGATATCTCCGATTTCCACTATCTGCTGCAGACATCAAGGGGATACTTAATAGTTGCAGTTACCTCCTCGAAAACAACTGATTTCAGGGGATATCCTAAAAATATTTGTTGATAAATATTCTCCTTTAGGAGGGGTGCCTAAAATCTCGGTGGAAAAAAAATCTACGACACTCAGATTCAGAGAGAACGAGGATCCGCATCAGACTCGTCTAAATTTGCAGTATGGCGCAGCAGTGCACTGGAACGGCCACAGGAGGGAGCCATAATCACTCTGACAGCCATTCCCTGTGTAATGATTTGTACGGCCAGTAAAATAACATCTGTCTGTCACAGGCTTAGCTCCCAGAAACAAATGTTTATCAGGTTATTGAATGATTTCATCCATGCATATTGCAGAGGGCACGTGAGGTCAGAGCAGAGGGGCAATAATAGTGACTTATGGCCAGTGCTGCCTATGAGTGCATATGTAGGCTCTCTCCCCAATGGCTTCACCTATCAATCATTTACTCCCTTTTACTGCCCTTTATAACTCACCGGAGGGGACAGGAGGGAGACTTGGTACAAGCAGTCGCTTCAAACTTTTTATTTACAGCTCTACACATAATTCACATTAACTTCAGTTCATCTCTGAGTCCTGCGCACAACATTGGGGAACGTCTCAGCGCTGTACAACACGGTACGTAATACAGACATCCCCCTACTACAGGCCTTACACTGCGCACAACATTGGGGAACGTCTCGGCGTTGTACAACACGGTACGTAATACAGACATCCCCCTACTACAGGCCTTACACTGCGCACAACATAGGGGAACGTCTCAGCACTGTACAATACGGTATGTAATACAGACATCCCCCTACTACAGGCCTTACACTGCACACAACATTGGGGAACATCTCAGCGCTGTACAACACGGTACGTAATACAGACATCCCCCTACTACAGGCCTTACACTGCGCACAACATTGGGGAACGTCTCGGCGCAGTACAATACGTTACGTAATACAGATATCCCCCTACTACAGGCCTTACACTGCACACAACATTGGGGAACGTCTCAGCGCTGTACAACACGGTACGTAATACAGACATCCCCCTACTACAGGCCTTACACTGCACAGAACATTGGGGAACGTCTCAGCGCTGTACAACACGGTACATAATACAAACATCCCCCTACTACAGGCCTTACACTGCGCACAACATTGGGTAACGTCTCAGCGCTGTACAATACGGTACGTAATACAGACATCCCCCTACTACAGGCCTTACACTGTGCACAACATTGGGGAACGTCTCAGCGTGGTACAACAAGGTACGTAATACAGACATCCCCGTACTACAGGCCTTACACTACGCACAACATTGGGGAACGTCTCGGCGTTGTACAACACGGTACGTAATACAGACATCCCCCTACTACAGGCCTTACACTGCGCACAACATAGGGGAACGTCTCAGCACTGTACAATACGGTATGTAATACAGACATCCCCCTACTACAGGCCTTACACTGCACACAACATTGGGGAACATCTCAGCGCTGTACAACACGGTACGTAATACAGACATCCCCCTACTACAGGCCTTACACTGCGCACAACATTGGGGAACGTCTCGGCGCAGTACAATACGTTACGTAATACAGATATCCCCCTACTACAGGCCTTACACTGCACACAACATTGGGGAACGTCTCAGCGCTGTACAACACGGTACGTAATACAGACATCCCCCTACTACAGGCCTTACACTGCACAGAACATTGGGGAACGTCTCAGCGCTGTACAACACGGTACATAATACAAACATCCCCCTACTACAGGCCTTACACTGCGCACAACATTGGGTAACGTCTCAGCGCTGTACAATACGGTACGTAATACAGACATCCCCCTACTACAGGCCTTACACTGTGCACAACATTGGGGAACGTCTCAGCGTGGTACAACAAGGTACGTAATACAGACATCCCCCTACTGCAGGCCTTACACTGTGCACAACATTGGGGAACGTCTCAGCGCTCTACAACACTGTACGTAATACAGACATCCCCCTACTACAGGCCTTACACTACGCACAACATTGGGGAATGTCTCAGCCCTGTACAACACGGTACGTAATACAGACATCCCCCTACTACAGGCCTTACACTACGCACAACATTGGGGAACGTCTCAGCGCTGTACAATACGGTACGTAACACAGACATCCCCGTACTACAGGCCTTACACTACGCACAACATTGGGGAACGTCTCAGCGCTGTACAATACGGTAGGTAATACAGACATCCCCCTACTACAGGCCTTACACTACGCACAACATTGGGGAACGTCTCAGCGTTGTACAACACGGTACGTAATACAGACATCCCCCTACTACAGGCCTTACACTACGCACAACATTGGTGAACGTCTCAGCGCTGTACAATACGGTACGTAATACAGACATCCCCGTACTACAGGCCTTACACTGCGCACAACATTGGGGAACGTCTCAGCGCTGTACAACACGGTACGTAACACAGACATCCCCCTACTACAGGCCTTACACTGTGCACAACATTGGGGAATGTCTCAGCCCTGTACAACACGGTACGTAATACAGACATCCCCCTACTACAGGCCTTACACAGCGCACAACATTGGGGAACGTCTCAGCGCTGTACAACACGGTACGTAATACAGACATCCCCCTACTACAGGCCTTACACAGCGCACAACATTGGGGAACGTCTCAGCCCTGTACAACACGGTACGTAACACAGACATCCCCGTACTTCAGGCCTTACAGAGCGCACAACATTGGGGAACGTCTCAGCACTGTACAACACAGTACGTAATACAGACATCCCCCTACTACAGGCCTTACACTGCGCACCACATTGGGGAACGTCTCAGCACTGTACAACACGGTACGTAACACAGACATCCCCGTACTACAGGCCTTACACTGCGCACATCATTGGGGAACGTCTCAGCCCTGTACAACACGGTACGTAACACAGACATCCCCGTACTACAGGCCTTACACTGCGCACATCATTGGGGAACGTCTCAGCGCTGTACAACACGGTACGTAATACAGACATCCCCGTACTACAGGCTTTACACCGTCCACATTTTGTCCCACCTAAGCCACATATATATAGAGAGAGAGTGAGTGAGTATAACTGGCGGTACTTACGGACTTGTACAACACATCACTCAGTTCAACAGTTTCGGTTTATTACAACTTTTGTCAGGAACAAATAATATTTACAAAATTTATACCGCAGATGTGATTGTAGACATGTGGTCTCTTCCGAGACGCACTCACAGCGCACGGTGAACCGGAAGTGACTTGAGTGACAGGTAAGAGTTACCCTGCAATAAAGTGACAGGACCATCATTAAAATGAACTGTAGCGCAATTCCAATAAGAAAAAGACATGTTAACCCATAGACCAGTCAGTGGTTCCCAAACTGTGCTGCGTGACACCCTGGGGTGCCTCGGGACATTTGCAGGGGTGCCTCAGGTTGGTGGTCCAGCACCAAATCAAATTAATTATGATCAATATAATGTAAATATATGGACAAACAGAAGCACAAACCTGTCCCCCACCTCATAACAGGTTCACTAAGGATGACAGGTCAGCACATCCCTGTCCCCCACCACATAACTGACCCTAAGGGTGACAGGTCAGCACATCCCTGTCCCCCACCACATAACTGACCCTAAGGGTGACAGGTCAGCACATCCCTCTCCTCACCACATAACTGACCCTAAGAGTGACAGGTCAGCACATCCCTGTCCTCACCACATAACTGACCCTAAGGATGACAGGTCAGCACATCCCTGTCCCCACCACATAACTGATCCTAAGGATGACAGGTCAGCACATCCCTGTACCCACCACATAACTGACCCTAAGGATGACAGGTCAGCACATCCCTGTCCCCACCACATAACTGACCCTAAGGATGACAGGTCAGCACATCCCTGTCCCCACCACATAACTGACCCTAAGGAGGACAGGTCAGCACATCCCGGTCCTCACCACATAACTGACCCTAAGGAGGACAGGTCAGCACATCCCTGTCCACACCACATAACTGACCCTAAGGAGGACAGGTCAGCACATCCCTGTCCCCACCACATAACTGACCCTAAGGAGGACAGGTCAGCACATCCCTGTCCCCACCACATAACTGACCCTAAGGAGGACAGGTCAGCACATCCCTGTCCCCACCACATAACTGACCCTAAGGATGACAGGTCAGCACATCTCTGTCCCCCACCACATAACTGACCCTAAGGATGACAGGTCAGCACATCCCTGTCCTCACCACATAACTGACCCTAAGGAGGACAGGTCAGCACATCCCGGTCCTCACCACATAACTGACCCTAAGGAGGACAGGTCAGCACATCCCTGTCCACACCACATAACTGACCCTAAGGATGACAGGTCAGCACATCCCTGTCCACACCATATAACTGACCCTAAGGATGACAGGTCAGCACATCCCTGTCCTCACCACATAACTGACCCTAAGGAGGACAGGTCAGCACATCCCGGTCCTCACCACATAACTGACCCTAAGGAGGACAGGTCAGCACATCCCGGTCCTCACCACATAACTGACCCTAAGGAGGACAGGTCAGCACATCCCTGTCCACACCACATAACTGACCCTAAGGAGGACAGGTCAGCACATCCCTGTCCCCACCACATAACTGACCCTAAGGAGGACAGGTCAGCACATCCCTGTCCCCACCACATAACTGACCCTAAGGAGGACAGGTCAGCACATCCCTGTCCCCACCACATAACTGACCCTAAGGATGACAGGTCAGCACATCTCTGTCCCCCACCACATAACTGACCCTAAGGATGACAGGTCAGCACATCCCTGTCCTCACCACATAACTGACCCTAAGGATGACAGGTCAGCACATCTCTGTCCCCCACCACATAACTGACCCTAAGGATGACAGGTCAGCACATCCCTGCCCTCACCACATAACTGACCCTAAGGGTGACAGGTCAGCACATCCCTGTCCCCACCACATAACTGACCCTAATGGTGACAGGTCAGCACATCCCTGTCCCCATCACATAACTGACCCTAAGGATGACAGGTCAGCACATCCCTGTCCTCATCACATAACTGACCCTAAGGATGACAGGTCAGCACATCCCTGTCCTCATCACATAACTGACCCTAAGGATGACAGGTCAGCACACCTCTGTCCCCCACCACATAACTGACCCTAAGGATGACAGGTCAGCACATCCCTGTCCACCACCACATAACTGACCCTAAGGGTGACAAGTCAGCACATCCCTGTCCCCACCACATAACTGACCCTAAGGGTGACAGGTCAGCACATCCCTGTCCTCACCACATAACTGACCCTAAGGATGATTGGTCAGCACATCCCTGTCCCCACCACATAACTGACCCTAAGGATGACAGGTCAGCACATCCCTGTCCCCACCACATAACTGACCCTAAGGGTGACAGGTCAGCACATCTCTGTCCCCCACCACATAACTGACCCTAAGGGTGACAGGTCAGCACATCCCTGTCCCCACCACATAACTGACCCTAAGGATGACAGGTCAGCACATCTCTGTCCCCCACCACATAACTGACCCTAAGGGTGACAGATCAGCACATCCCTGTCCTCACCACATAACTGACCCTAAGGATGACAGGTCAGCACATCCCTGTCCTCACCACATAACTGACCCTAAGGGTGACAGGTCAGCACATCCCTGTCCTCACCACATAACTGACCCTAAGGATGACAGATCAGCACATCCCTGTCCTCACCACATAACTGACCCTAAGGATGACAGGTCAGCACATCCCTGTCCTCACCACATAACTGACCCTAAGGGTGACAGGTCAGCACATCCCTGTCCTCACCACATAACTGACCCTAAGGATGACAGATCAGCACATCCCTGTCCACCACCACATAACTGACCCTAAGGATGACAGGTCAGCACATCCCTGTCCCCACCACATAACTGACCCTAAGGATGACAGGTCAGCACATCCCTGTCCTCCGCCACATAAATGACCCTAAGGGTGACAGGTCAGCACATCCCTGTCCCCCACCACATAACTGACCCTAAGGGTGACAGGTCAGCACATCCCTGTCCCCACCACATAACTGACCCTAGGGATGACAGGTCAGCACATCCCTGTCCCCACCACATAACTGACCCTAGGGATGACAGGTCAGCACATCCCTGTCCCCCCACATAACAGGTTCACTAAGGATGACAGGGGAGCACAATTTACTTCACTTTACTATTTAACAACAGTTTTTTCTGAAATTCTCAGTAACAAACTTTTGACTTAGGGGTGCCGTGAAAACCGTGCTGATACTCTAGGGCGCCGTGATTCAAAAAAGTTTGGGAACCACTGACATAGACACAAGTATACATACTACAATTATCCCTAAAACGATACAAATTTATAAGTAGCAAGATAGATACTGTGAGTCGTATTCAATTTGAGCAGAGCCGAGATACTTTTTTGCGGTCCGGACTTTTCGCCTACTTCACCTGTTTTGCAGGCAGAAAAGTATTGCGCGCGTGCCCGCTTATCCCCGTATTCAATTTGAAAGTAGGCAAAAACACGACTCGGTGAAACTTAAACAGGCGGAAAGTACTGTCAGATTTACTCAAAAAGATGCTCTGACATGGGGGTTCCCTATGGTACCCCCCGATTTGGCTTGCTGAAGGTATTTGGTATTTTTAAACGGGTTCAATAGCTGCTAAATAGCGTTTTTCTATACGTGGTGCAGAATAGTATTCAGGAGTATTTTTTTCAGAAAATAACTTCCCCAGCAAATTTGGGGAACTTGAAAATGGGGGTCAGCATATTTAAAAGCTGCTAAAGTGACGTTGAAAAAATCGTGAAATATCCACCTACCGCAAGCCCCTGCAATCAAAAAAACACCTGGGGCATACTTGGGGACCCCCCCAGAGTCAAGTTCTCTAGTTTTTAACTTTGTCCCCCAATTTTTTTTTTTCGCTCCCTTTTTCAAAGTCATTTTTTGGGGTGTCCTAAAGTGTTTTTTTTTATTTTTTGACAGTTTACCTTTGGGGGACTGTCTGAAGGCTGCAGGGGGTCCCTCAACATTGCACCCCAAAACCCCAATTCTGCACTTTTTTCCGCCTGCTACTCATTGGCAAACTTTTTCACCTATTACATTACATTGACTTTCCGCCTAGGCAGAAAGGCCCTGATTCAGAGCCGGACGCTCTGACCAGAGCGCTAGCTCTGAATCAGGGCCCACCTCCATTAAAATGGAGTGTCCTCCTGGACGCTCGTATAGCTGTGGGTCACCACCCACAGCATATACGAGCGTGCAGGATGATGGTCGCGATGGTCTTGACCATCGCGACCATCGCCACTGCGAGCAGAAGCCTGCGGTTGAGTTTCTCAACCGCAAGGCCAGGAGTGATTTTGGCTCTATCAGAGCCAAAATCACTCCCACTGACATCACTAGTGATGTCAGTGGGGCCGGCTTCAGACGGTAGGCGTTCCCTTGGGAACGCCTCCGTCTGGCAGGCACGCCCCAGGCACGCCCACCAAAGGGGGCGTGCTGTCAGTCAACATCGACAGCACGCCCCCTTTGATCAGACACTACGAGCGAAGGAAAGTCCTTCGCTCGTCGCGTCTCGCGCATGCGCACGACGGAGCTCCCTCCGTTGTGCGCATGCGCAGTGCAGACCATCGACCCATTTGCGAGCGGACAGCCGCTCGCGAGTGGTTCTGAATCAGGGCCAAAGTCTTTTAAATTGAATACGGGGTAAAAACAAAACAGGTGAAAATTACTTCATCCGCCAAAAAGTATAGGGGATCCGGAATTTTCGCCTCAAATTGAATACAGGCCTAAGTGTCATTCAGACCATTCGGTTTCAAGGTATTCAAATAATGTATCTACCAGGATTCCCTTTGTAGCAGGATTTTAGCACGATCTGCTCCCCTCCTAATTTTGTACCTTAATGTCGCTAAAGGATGTTTAAATGAAAATGTCCGAGTTACAGGCTGATCATTAGTGTTACCTTCCAGTGCAGCTCTAATAGCGGCTCCATCCTCTCCTTGTATTTACAGGTTGTCTTCCCTATGTAGAATAAACCACAAGGGCACCTGATAAAATACAACCCTGGTAGTACAAGTTACAGTGGTTTTAATTTTCTTCCCTGAATGGGGATAAGAACTGTCCCCTACCTGAAAATGCTGCAAGTAGTGCAGCCCAAACACCTATGATTACCCAAATTTTTGGAAAGAAAGTGTTGTGTGGGTAACTTCTTAGGTTCCCTTATGCTGCCCATACATGGTGCGATATACACCTTGCGCTGCGATCCGACGGCCGACATATCGCGGCAGTCCCCACACATGGAGCGATCCGGTGGCCGACTGCCCGATATGCCGGCACCTCACCTGCATATCGCTGCATGGGATCGTACATCACATCCCCAGTTCAAGTGAACCTGCAGTAAGATCTGGAGGTGCAATGTACGATCCCACAGGAGCGCGCACTGGCCGATATCATGCCCACATACGGTACGATATATAGCAGCGATATCATACCAATCCGTTGGATCGGCTTCTATATCGCACCGTGTATGGACCCCTTTACATCTGTATACACCAGTGATTCCCAAACTGGGTGCCGCGGCACTGTGACCGGGGTGCTGCGGCACTGTGACCGGGGTGCTGCGGTGCTGTGACCGGGGTGCTGCGGTGCTGTGACCGGGGTGCTGTGGCGCTGTGACCGGGATGCCGTTTGTGGCCAGTGATCTAATGAGCCTCTTTGCAATAATTTTCTTTTTAAGTATATAATTATTTTTTTTGTGCACCTGGGGTCTCGGGAGAGGGATTAATGTGATGAGCACAGCGGTGGTCACGCGGCTGGAGTGGTCCTGTCAATGTCATGTATCGGGGCCAGGCGGCAGGCAGAGAATCGCAATTCGTGAGGCTGAATCAATGGAATATTAACTACATGGAATGGGGATAGGAAATTTGACGTACAGACAATGCACTCTGGGCCTGATTCAGAGCCGGACGCTATTTGCGCTCGCTCGTTCAGAAAAAGGGGCCAGATATTTAAATTGAGCGCTCGCTCTTTGCGGTCTGTTGACGTCTCTATGTCTGAGCGAGCGAATGAAACATGCGCTCGCTATTTTGTAAAGACGCCCCCTGGCCGCTCGCATCCTATGTCATCTCCGCTATTTATTAGATTAATTGAGTACATCGAAAGGCGTCTGAACTGCTCGCAGTGCTTGTGGTAGCATTTTCCTACCGCAATCATGCGAACAGTTCAGGCTAAGAAACAACCAAGTGACGTGGTCAATGACGCTGCTTTGTTAATTATGCACACCCATAAAACGCCCGTTTTGACCTTTTGGCACGCCTGCGTTCGGATCTCCACTCCCCATTTTCAAGCACCTTCCCCTGTTACCAACCACAAACGCCTCATCCTGTCACTCAAATTAGCAGGCACTCGCTATTTTGCGAGCGCTCGATTTCCGACCGCAATGACTGGTTGGCGCATGCGCATTACGACCCATACGCATGCGCAGATGTGCGAACATCGCTCGGAGCGAACGAGCGGCCGCTTACGAGCGGCTCTGAATCAGGCCCTCAGTTGTTTAATATTATGAAAGGCCGCGATCTCCTTCTCATATTGTTAGTGTTATGTTAATCAGTTAGTATTTAGGCAGCGGCTGTACTCACTACAGTAATGTACAAGTTAGAGAAAAGTAAGAGAACTCTGGGCCTGATTCAGACCCACTCGCGAGCGGCTGTCCGCTTGCAAGTGGGTCGATGGTGTGCACTGCGCATGCGCACGACGGAGGGAGCTCCGTCGTGCGCATGCGCGAGACGCGACGAGCGAAGGACTTTCCTTCGCTCGTTGTGTCTGATCAAAGGGGGCGTGCTGTCGATGTTGATTGACAGCACGCCCCCTTTGGTGGGCGTGCCGGGGGCGTGCCTCCCAGATGGGGGCGTTCCCAAGGGAACGCCTACCGTCAGAAGCCGGCCCACTGACATCACTAGTGATGTCAGTGGGAGTGATTTTGACTCTGATAGAGCCAAAATCACTCCGGGCCTTGCGGTTGAGAAACTCAACCGCAGGCTCCGGCTCGCAGTGGCGATGGTCGCGATGGTCAAGACCATCGCGACCATCAACCTGCACGCTCGTATAGGCTGTGGGTGGTGACCCACAGCTATACGAGCGTCCAGGAGGACGCTCCATAATTATGGAGGTGGGCCCTGATTCAGAGCGAGCGCTCTGGTCAGAGCGTCCGGCTCTGAATCAGGGCCCCTGTTATGTGAGCACTCTTCAAATATAAATTTGTTAAAACATAACTTTTAATGTCAAATATTATTATAAAATATGTTTAAATATTGTACTTTAGACACCAGACAAAGGTATAAAACATAAGTATCTAACCAAAACGTATCATACACTCCTTTATCACATTAACAAGGCAAAATATTTAGACAACATTTATTTATATGTATGGCTTCAATAGCACAATTCAAAGTTGCATCAATGTATTAGACGTATCATATACTTTTTACAGAGTTGATAGTCCCTGCTGGGATGTAAAAATGAAATGGAGAGGTAGGAGGTGTAAGTGCCTCATTATTCAAATTTAACAAGGCAAAATATTTAAGTAACATCTATTCATATATATATATGGCTTCAATAGCACGATTCAAAATAGCATCAGTTTATACCTATTGTATAATCAATCAGATGAGATATCAGGATGGTCGTGGTAAAGACACTATTACTCTTAATTCTGCTGCTCCTCACTTAAGCCTTAGGCCGTCTATGAGGGGTGAGAGATTATTCGAGAGCAGGTGGTTATTATTATGTACAAATGTAGGTTATAATGGCTCTATACATACCAGCTCATATACAGCTCAGCCGTCTGTGTGAGCCCTGATAAGTCACCCATTTGCTTTACTAACCCTTTTGTTAACTTAATCCTAAACCTAGAAATATGCTCCGAGGCCACAGCCCGATGGATACCAATACTAAATAACAGGGGCGGATCCCTGCCCAGCGCAGACTGACCTGAGGCAGGACCAACCTCCCTTAATTGGCACAGCCTAAGCCCCTCCCTTGGAATGAAGACCATGGGCCTTATTCAGAGCCACTCGTAAGCGGCAGCTCGTTCGCTCCGAGCGATGTTTGCCCAACTGCGCATGCGTACGGATCGTTATACGCATGCGCGAACCAGTCAGTGCAGCCGAAATTCATGTGCTCGCAAAATAGTGAATGCCTGATAATTTGAGTGACAGAATGAGGCGTATGTGGGTGGTAACAAGGAAAGGTGCTTGAAAATGGGGAGTGGAGATCCGATCGCAGGCGTGCTTAAAGGTCAAAACGGGCGTTTTATGGGTGTGCATAATGAAAACAGCAGCGTCATTGACCACGTCACTGGGTTATTTTTTAGCCAGAACTGCTCGCAAAATTGTGGTAGCAAAAACCAACCACAAGAATAGCGAGCAGTTCATACCCTGTTCGATGTACTCGATTAATCTAATAAATAGCGGACATGACGTAGGATGCGAGCGGCCAGGGGGCGTAGTTTCCCAAAAAACGACCGCAAGTTTTGTTCGCTCGTTCAGACCTAGAGGCGAATGGTTCATTTGAATAGCCACCCCTATTTTCTGGACAAGCGAGCGCAAATAGCGACCGGCTCTGAATCAGGCCCCATGTCCCCTCTTTAGGCGGTGACAAAACTTGGCGCTCTCAATGGAAAGATGCTACCACAGGTGCTCCTGCGCTAATAATAGGCCGCCCAGGAGCACTGCTTCCCTCCAAAGCCCGGTTCATAGAACCATGCCCGCCACCAAACTGTGACCCTCCTGAAAATAACGGAAACTGCAGAGGTCACTGAAGAAACAGCGCTACCCATCGGACCTATAAAAGCTCTCTCTGCCCCAATAACGTAAACTTGGGTGCTGTATAACGCGTCCACCAACGCTAAATGACAAACGTGCCATGGCCATATCAGCTCAAATACCCACAAACGAGCCCAAATCATTGCCTCCCAACTGAATGACCACCTAGCCAGGGTCCCCAAACTTCACCTCTGCCGCCCATAGGGCCTCTAGCAGGCGCTGCTAGCACATTTCTCGGAATCCTAACCAACGTAAATCGTTTGCTCACAACAAAAATTGGGCCTGTAATGCCAAGGGGTGCTGGATAGCCCAGTAAATATAGGAATGCCCTATAAACCACACCCGAAAGTTAGCCATACTTGCCTACTTTTGAAAAAGCATGTCAGGGAGATTGTGAAAGCAGCACCTATGAGTACGCGTTAAACTGGACATGTACTGCTACATCTGAGGGGCGTGTACTGCTACATCTGAGGGGCATGTCATACATCTGAGGGGCGTGTACTGCTACATCTGAGGGGCGCATACTGCTACATCTGAGAGGCGCGTACTGCTACACCTGAGAGGCGCGTACTGCTACATCTGAGAGGCGCGTACTGCTACATCTGAGGGGCGCGTACTGCTACATCTGAGGGGCGTGTCATACATCTGAGGGGCGTGTACTGCTACATCTGAGGGGCGTGTGCTGCTACATCTGAGGGGCGTGTCATACATCTGAGGGGCGTGTACTGCTACATCTGAGGGGCGTGTCATACATCTGAGGGGCATGTACTGCTACATCTGAGAGGCGTGTCATACATCTGAGGGGCGTGTACTGCTACATCTGAGAGGTATGTCATATATCTGAGGGGCGTGTACTGCTACATCTGAGGGGCGTGTACTGCTGCATCTGAGGGGCGTGTACTGCTAAATCTGAGGGGCGTGTCATACATCTGAGGGGCGTGTACTGCTACATCTGAGGGGCGTGTACTGCTACATCTGAGGGGCGTGTCATACATCTGAGGGGCGTGTACTGCTACATCTGAGGGGCGCGTACTGCTACATCTGAGAGGCGCGTACTGCTACACCTGAGAGGCGCGTACTGCTACATCTGAGAGGCGCGTACTGCTACATCTGAGGGGCGCGTACTGCTACATCTGAGAGGCGCGTACTGCTACATCTGAGGGGCGCGTACTGCTACATCTGAGGGGCGCGTACTGCTACATCTGAGGGGCGCGTACTGCTACATCTGAGGGGCGCGTACTGCTACATCTGAGAGGCGCGTACTGCTAAATCTGAGGGGCGCATACTGCTACATCTGAGGGGCGCATACTGCTACATCTGAGAGGCGTGTACTGCTACATCTGAGAGGCGTGTCATACATCTGAGGGGCGTGTACTGCTACATCTGAGGGGCGTGTACTGCTACATCTGAGGGGCGTGTGCTGCTACATCTGAGGGGCGTGTGCTGCTACATCTGAGGGGCGTGTGCTGCTACATCTGAGGGGCGTGTGCTGCTACATCTGAGGGGCGTGTGCTGCTACATCTGAGGGGCGTGTGCTGCTACATCTGGGGGGCGTGTACTGCTACATCTGAGGGGCGTGTGCTGCTACATCTGAGGGGCGTGTGCTGCTACATCTGAGGGGCGTGTACTGCTACATCTGGGGGGCGTGTACTGCTACATCTGAGGGCGTGTACTGCTACATCTGAGGGGCGTGTCATACATCTGAGGGGCGTGTACTGCTACATCTGAGAGGTGTGTCATATATCTGAGGGGCGTGTACTGCTACATCTGAGGGGCGTGTACTGCTGAATCTGAGGGGCGTGTACTGCTACATCTGAGGGGCGTGTCATACATCTGAGGGGCGTGTACTGCTTCATCTGAGGGGCGCGTACTGCTACATCTGAGAGGCGTGTACTGCTACATCTGAGGGGCGCGTACTGCTACATCTGAGAGGCGTGTCATACATCTGAGGGGCGTGTACTGCTACATCTGAGAGGCGTGTACTGCTACATCTGAGAGGCGTGTACTGCTACATCTGAGAGGCGTGTACTGCTACATCTGAGGGGCGTGTACCGCTACATCTGAGAGGCGCGTACTGCTACATCTGAGGGGCGCGTACTGCTACATCTGAGGGGCGCGTACTGCTACATCTGAGAGGCGTGTCATACATCTGAGAGGCGCGTACTGCTACATCTGAGGGGCGCGTACTGCTACATCTGAGAGGCGTGTACTGCTACATCTGAGAGGCGTGTACTGCTACATCTGAGGGGCGCGTACTGCTACATCTGAGAGGTGTCATACATCTGAGAGGCGTATCATACATCTGAAGGGCGTGTACTGCTACATCTGAGGGGCGCGTACTGCTACATCTGAGAGGCGTGTACTGCTACATCTGAGGGGCGTGTACTGCTACATCTGAGGGGCGTGTACTGCTACATCTGAGGGGCGTGTCATACATCTGAGGGGCATGTACTGCTACATCTGAGAGGCGTGTCATACATCTGAGGGGCGTGTACTGCTACATCTGAGGGGCGTATCATACATCTGAGGGGCGTGTACTGCTACATCTGAGAGGCGTGTCATACATCTGAGGAGCATGTACTGCTACATCTGAGGGGCGTGTACTGCTACATCTGAGGGGCGTATCATACATCTGAGGGGCGTGTACTGCTACATCTGAGGGGCGTGTACTGCTACATCTGAGAGGCGTGTACTGCTACATCTGAGAGGCGTGTCATACATCTGAGGGGCGCGTACTGCTACATCTGAGAGGCGCGTACTGCTACATCTGAGAGGCGCGTACTGCTACATCTGAGGGGCGCGTACTGCTACATCTGAGGGGCGCGTACTGCTACATCTGAGAGGCGCGTACTGCTACATCTGAGAGGCGCGTACTGCTACATCTGAGAGGCGCGTACTGCTAAATCTGAGGGGCGCGTACTGCTACATCTGAGAGGCGTGTCATACATCTGAGAGGCGTGTCATACATCTGAAGGGCGTGTACTGCTACATCTGAGGGGCGCGTACTGCTACATCTGAGAGGCGTGTACTGCTACATCTGAGGGGCGTGTACTGCTACATCTGAGGGGCGTGTACTGCTACATCTGAGGGGCGTGTCATACATCTGAGGGGCATGTACTGCTACATCTGAGAGGCGTGTCATACATCTGAGGGGCGTGTACTGCTACATCTGAGGGGCGTATCATACATCTGAGCGGCGTGTACTGCTACATCTGAGAGGCGTGTCATACATCTGAGGAGCATGTACTGCTACATCTGAGGGGCGTGTACTGCTACATCTGAGGGGCGTGTCATACATCTGAGGGGCGTGTACTGCTACATCTGAGGGGCGCGTACTGCTACATCTGAGGGGCGCGTACTGCTACATCTGAGAGGCGTGTCATACATCTGAGGGGCGTGTCATACATCTGAGGGGCGCGTACTGCTACATCTGAGGGGCGCGTACTGCTACATCTGAGAGGCGCGTACTGCTACATCTGAGAGGCGCGTACTGCTACATCTGAGAGGCGCGTACTGCTAAATCTGAGGGGCGCGTACTGCTACATCTGAGGCGTGTCATACATCTGAGAGGCGTGTCATACATCTGAAGGGCGTGTACTGCTACATCTGAGGGGCGCGTACTGCTACATCTGAGAGGCGTGTACTGCTACATCTGAGGGGCGTGTACTGCTACATCTGAGGGGCGTGTACTGCTACATCTGAGGGGCGTGTCATACATCTGAGGGGCATGTACTGCTACATCTGAGAGGCGTGTCATACATCTGAGGGGCGTGTACTGCTACATCTGAGGGGCGTATCATACATCTGAGCGGCGTGTACTGCTACATCTGAGAGGCGTGTCATACATCTGAGGAGCATGTACTGCTACATCTGAGGGGCGTGTACTGCTACATCTGAGGGGCGTGTCATACATCTGAGGGGCGTGTACTGCTACATCTGAGGGGCGCGTACTGCTACATCTGAGGGGCGCGTACTGCTACATCTGAGAGGCGTGTCATACATCTGAGGGGCGTGTCATACATCTGAGGGGCGTGTACTGCTACATCTGAGGGGCGCGTACTGCTACATCTGAGAGGCGCGTACTGCTACATCTGAGAGGCGCGTACTGCTACATCTGAGGGGCGCGTACTGCTACATCTGAGGGGCGCGTAATGCTACATCTGAGGGGCGCGTAATGCTACATCTGAGGGGCGCGTAATGCTACATCTGAGGGGCGCGTAATGCTACATCTGAGGGGCGCGTACTGCTACATCTGAGGGGCGCGTAATGCTACATCTGAGGGGCGCGTAATGCTACATCTGAGAGGCGCGTACTGCTACATCTGAGGGGCGCGTACTGCTACATCTGAGGGGCGCGTACTGCTACATCTGAGAGGCGCGTACTGCTACATCTGAGAGGCGCGTACTGCTACATCTGAGGGGCGCGTACTGCTACATCTGAGGGGCGCGTACTGCTACATCTGAGGGGCGCGTACTGCTACATCTGAGAGGCGTGTACTGCTACATCTGAGAGGCGTGTCATACATCTGAGGGGCGCGTACTGCTACATCTGAGGGGCGCGTAATGCTACATCTGAGGGGCGCGTACTGCTACATCTGAGAGGCGTGTCATACATCTGAGAGGCGTGTCATACATCTGAAGGGCGTGTACTGCTACATCTGAGGGGCGCGTACTGCTACATCTGAGAGGCGTGTACTGCTACATCTGAGGGGCGTGTACTGCTACATCTGAGGGGCGTGTACTGCTACATCTGAGGGGCGTGTCATACATCTGAGGGGCATGTACTGCTACATCTGAGAGGCGTGTCATACATCTGAGGGGCGTGTACTGCTACATCTGAGGGGCGTATCATACATCTGAGGGGCGTGTACTGCTACATCTGAGAGGCGTGTCATACATCTGAGGAGCATGTACTGCTACATCTGAGGGGCGTGTACTGCTACATCTGAGGGGCGTGTCATACATTTGAGGGGCGTGTACTGCTACATCTGAGGGGCGCGTACTGCTACATCTGAGGGGCGCGTACTGCTACATCTGAGGGGCGTGTCATACATCTGAGGGGCGTGTCATACATCTGAGGGGCGTGTACTGCTACATCTGAGGGGCGCGTACTGCTACATCTGAGAGGCGTGTACTGCTACATCTGAGAGGCGTGTACTGCTACATCTGAGAGGCGTGTCATACATCTGAGGGGCGCGTACTGCTACATCTGAGGGGCGCGTAATGCTACATCTGAGGGGCGCGTACTGCTACATCTGAGAGGCGCGTACTGCTACATCTGAGAGGCGCGTACTGCTACATCTGAGGGGCGCGTACTGCTACATCTGAGAGGCGCGTACTGCTACATCTGAGGGGCGCGTACTGCTACATCTGAGGGGCGCGTACTGCTACATCTGAGGGGCGCGTACTGCTACATCTGAGGGGCGCGTACTGCTACATCTGAGGGGCGCGTACTGCTACATCTGAGGGGCGTGTACTGCTACATCTGAGAGGCGTGTCATACATCTGAGGGGCGTGTACTGCTACATCTGAGGGGCGTGTACTGCTACATCTGAGGGGCGTGTGCTGCTACATCTGAGAGGCGTGCTGCTACATCTGAGGGGCGTGTGCTGCTACATCTGAGGGGCGTGTACTGCTACATCTGAGGGGCGTGTACTGCTACATCTGAGGGGCGTGTCATACACATGAGGGGCGTGTACTGCTACATCTGAGGGGCGTGTACTGCTACATCTGAGGGGCGTGTACTGCTACATCTGAGGGGCGTGTACTGCTACATCTGAGGGGCGTGTGCTGCTACATCTGAGAGGCGTGTCATACATCTAAGGGGCTTGTGCTGCTACATCTGAGGGGCGTGTTCTGCTACATCTGAGGGGCGTGTCATACATCTGAGGGGCGTGTACTGCTACATCTGAGGGGCATGTACTGCTACATCTGAGGGGCGTGTCATACATCTGAGGGGTGTGTACTGCTACATCTGAGGGGCATTTCATACATCTGAGGGGCGTGTGCTGCTACATCTGAGAGGCGTGTCATACATCTAAGGGACGTGTGCTGCTACATCTGAGAGGCGTGTCATACATCTAAGGGGCGTGTGCTGCTACATCTGAGGGGCGTGTTCTGCTACATCTGAGGGGCGTGTTCTGCTACATCTGAGGGGCGTGTACTGCTACATCTGAGGGGCATGTACTGCTACATCTGAGGGGCATGTACTGCTACATCTGAGGGGCGTGTACTGCTACATCTGAGGGGCGTGTACTGCTACATCTGAGGGGCGTGTCATACATCTGAGGGGCGCGTACTGCTACATCTGAGGGGCGCGTACTGCTACATCTGAGGGGCGCGTACTGCTACATCTGAGAGGCGCGTACTGCTACATCTGAGGGGCGCGTACTGCTACATCTGAGGGGCGCGTACTGCTACATCTGAGAGGCGCGTACTGCTACATCTGAGGGGCGCGTACTGCTACATCTGAGAGGCGCGTACTGCTACATCTGAGGGGCGCGTACTGCTACATCTGAGGGTCGCGTACTGCTACATCTGAGGGGCGCGTACTGCTACATCTGAGGGGCGCGTACTGCTACATCTGAGAGGCGTGTACTGCTACATCTGAGAGGCGTGTCATACATCTGAGGGGCGTGTACTGCTACATCTGAGGGGCGTGTACTGCTACATCTGAGGGGCGTGTACTGCTACATCTGAGGGGCGTGTGCTGCTACATCTGAGGGGCGTGTGCTGCTACATCTGAGGGGCGTGTACTGCTACATCTGAGGGGCGTGTCATACATCTGAGGGGCGTGTACTGCTACATCTGAGGGGCGTGTACTGCTACATCTGAGGGGCGTGTTCTGCTACATCTGAGGGGCGTGTTCTGCTACATCTGAGGGGCGTGTACTGCTACATCTGAGGGGCATGTACTGCTACATCTGAGGGGCGTGTCATACATCTGAGGGGCGTGTGCTGCTACATCTGAGGGGCGTGTTCTGCTACATCTGAGGGGCGTGTACTGCTACATCTGAGGGGCGTGTACTGCTACATCTGAGGGGCGTGTACTGCTACATCTGAGGGGCGTGTCATACATCTGAGGGGCGTGTACTGCTACATCTGAGGGGCGTGTACTGCTACATCTGAGGGGCGTGTACTGCTACATCTGAGGGGCGTGTTCTGCTACATCTGAGGGGCGTGTTCTGCTACATCTGAGGGGCATGTACTGCTACATCTGAGGGGCGTGTCATACATCTGAGGGGCGTGTGCTGCTACATCTGAGGGGCGTGTTCTGCTACATCTGAGGGGCGTGTTCTGCTACATCTGAGGGGCGTGTACTGCTACATCTGAGAGGCGTGTCATACATCTGAGGGGCGTGTACTGCTACATCTGAGAGGCATGTCATACATCTGAGGGGCGTGTACTGCTACATCTGAGAGGTGTGTCATATATCTGAGGGGCGTGTGCTGCTACATCTGAGAGGCGTGTCATACATCTGAGGGGTGTGTACTGCTACATCTGAGGGGCGTGTACTGCTACATCTGAGGGGCGTGTACTGCTACATCTGAGGGGCGTATACTGCTACATCTGAGAGGTGTGTCATATATCTGAGGGGCGTGTACTGCTACATCTGAGGGGCGTGTGCTGCTACATCTGAGGGGCGCGTACTGCTACATCTGAGAGGCGCGTACTGCTACATCTGAGGGGCGCGTACTGCTACATCTGAGGGTCGCGTACTGCTACATCTGAGGGGCGCGTACTGCTACATCTGAGGGGCGCGTACTGCTACATCTGAGAGGCGTGTACTGCTACATCTGAGAGGCGTGTCATACATCTGAGGGGCGTGTACTGCTACATCTGAGGGGCGTGTACTGCTACATCTGAGGGGCGTGTACTGCTACATCTGAGGGGCGTGTGCTGCTACATCTGAGGGGCGTGTGCTGCTACATCTGAGGGGCGTGTGCTGCTACATCTGAGGGGCGTGTACTGCTACATCTGAGGGGCGTGTCATACATCTGAGGGGCGTGTACTGCTACATCTGAGGGGCGTGTACTGCTACATCTGAGGGGCGTGTTCTGCTACATCTGAGGGGCGTGTTCTGCTACATCTGAGGGGCATGTACTGCTACATCTGAGGGGCATGTACTGCTACATCTGAGGGGCGTGTCATACATCTGAGGGGCGTGTGCTGCTACATCTGAGGGGCGTGTTCTGCTACATCTGAGGGGCGTGTACTGCTACATCTGAGGGGCGTGTACTGCTACATCTGAGGGGCGTGTACTGCTACATCTGAGGGGCGTGTCATACATCTGAGGGGCGTGTACTGCTACATCTGAGGGGCGTGTACTGCTACATCTGAGGGGCGTGTTCTGCTACATCTGAGGGGCGTGTTCTGCTACATCTGAGGGGCGTGTTCTGCTACATCTGAGGGGCATGTACTGCTACATCTGAGGGGCGTGTCATACATCTGAGGGGCGTGTGCTGCTACATCTGAGGGGCGTGTTCTGCTACATCTGAGGGGCGTGTACTGCTACATCTGAGAGGCGTGTCATACATCTGAGGGGCGTGTACTGCTACATCTGAGAGGCATGTCATACATCTGAGGGGCGTGTACTGCTACATCTGAGAGGTGTGTCATATATCTGAGGGGCGTGTGCTGCTACATCTGAGAGGCGTGTCATACATCTGAGGGGTGTGTACTGCTACATCTGAGGGGCGTGTACTGCTACATCTGAGGGGCGTGTACTGCTACATCTGAGGGGCGTATACTGCTACATCTGAGAGGTGTGTCATATATCTGAGGGGCGTGTACTGCTACATCTGAGGGGCGCGTACTGCTACATCTGAGGGGTGTCATATATCTAAGGGGCGTGTATTGCTACATCTGAGAGGCGTGTCATACATCTGAGGGGCGTGTACTGCTACATATGAGGGGCGTATACTGCTACATCTGAGGGGCGTGTACTGCTACATCTGAGGGGCATGTCATACATCTGAGGGGTGTGTCATATATCTGAGGGGCGTGTACTGCTACATCAGAGGGGCGTGTCATAAAACTGACTTACATCCACATGTAAATGAGCCCCAAAGCAGTTAGTAAGAGCTATTTGTTGATGAAAACAGACTGATACTTCTCAGAACATGCATGTAACCATAGGGATCATTGTGCCTTATACCCAATGCACGGAATTTATACTAATGATCCCATTTGAATGTATATATCTCTGTTTTTTCTGTTATATAACAGTGTCATAATGGGGGTAAGGTGAAATGAGGGAGATTGGTAGACGCTTTAGGGAGACAGGGAGATTGCTGCTATTTCAGGGAGTCTCCTTGACAATAAGGGAGAGTTGGCAAGTATGCAGTTAGCACTCCCGGACAACCTTGTCTGACAGTTCACCTAGACAGAAATTAGCATTTATATAACAACAATCTAGCCCCAAGGAAAGGGAATCAAATAGTTGGGTGACCCATCTTAAGGTGAAAAACAGCAAACCTGAAAAGACCCTCAAACTGCATAACGGCAGTAGGCATAAGACCCCTGGGTTTCCCAAAAAACTGGCAAGGAGCGCAGCTACTTATGCAACTAATCCCCCCTTAATTAAGTACTATAAGCTGCCGACTTCCACCAACCCAACTGTTTGAATGTGTCGACCGAAGCACCTGCAACCGTTGCACAAGTTGCTGCCCCTATCCTAAACAAATGTGTCCCGAAATGCTCCGTAGGTAAACCTAAAGCAATAAGACAATTGTGAAACACCCTCGTAACCTGCTACCTGGACAAAGGGGGTTAGATTATCATGGATAAACCAGTGCCCTCCACCTGGAGGGTGAACATTATTAAAGCACCCTGCATGAGCAACTGGACAAATCACGGGATCTGCATGCACCTGAACAGAAATCCATCGCCCCCTGGCTAAATAATCTGTCTTAAACCTATGAAGTTAGCATAAGATCAATACCGGCTTAATAACCACATTATTTAACATTAATCCTGATAGCACAGAAATCTCATTAGCAGCAACTAGCTCGCCCCATTCTATAAGTAAGCTAAGGAAAAGGCTAAACTAAAAAGGGGCCACTTAGTACTCGCCCAAAGCAACCCCCTTTACTGTCCCAATCAAAAGCAGCCCCCATAGGGGCAGAAAGCATCGCTTGATCCCAGTAGTTAACACTAGTAGCGGCTCCTGCCCTCTTACCTTAGGGGGGCTGCCGCTGCTGCTGGCCTGGGTCCCGGCGCCTGCTCAATGAATCTGGCAGGCGTCGGGACCGGTGCATGAACGGCAGTGGCTCAGCGCAATCATCACGCATAACACAAGCCAGTGGCGTACCTATAATGGGCGCAGTGTGTGCGGGGCACACGGGCCCCCGGGTCCAGAGGGGCCCTGCACCGCACACCCTGCACCCATATTAGTTCAAACTTACCTGTCCGTGGTCCCGCGTTGGGTGTCAGCACTGCTCGGATCACCGGAAAATGGCAGCCGGGGCACAGCTCAGTGTGCTGCCGGCCGCCGGACAGAGAGGAGGGGGCCTGTGTCGGAGGATGCACACGGGCCCCCGGGTCCAGAGGGGCCCTGCACCGCACACCCTGCACCCATATTAGTTTAAACTTACCTGTCCGTGGTCCCGCGTTGGGTGTCAGCACTGCTCGGATCACCGGAAAATGGCAGCCGGGGCACAGCTGAGAGTGCTGCCAGCCGCCGGACAGAGAGGAGGGGGCCTGTGTCGGAGGATGCACACGGGCCCCCTCCTCTCTAGAAACGCCCCTGCTGGCAGGTGGCACTTCCAATAGGAAGCCACCTCCAGTCACAGTGAAGCCAGCGCAGTCAAGGACTGAAGTTGAGGATTTACTGGGGAGGCTGCAGCCTCGCAGCCCCTAGGTAAAATCCGCCACTGGTTAACACCATCTGAAGACAGCGTTAGCCCGTTGTA
Source organism: Taudactylus pleione (assembly GCA_031769625.1). Lineage (NCBI taxonomy): Eukaryota > Metazoa > Chordata > Amphibia > Anura > Myobatrachidae > Taudactylus > Taudactylus pleione. Next base: position 596,961 of record JAUIMM010002723.1, read on the forward strand.
GCCTATCGGCTACATATTGGAAACCATGATAGGGATCCGTAGCATCCCTCCCTGGCGGTCATCGCGTGGACATGAGTGGTCAGCAGACGATGTCCAAAGAAGACCAGTCCGAGACCACTCCGCTAATGGCGACACCTCACAGGAGGGACATACCCCTCTCTTCGTATTTATTAGATGCATCAGCCGCTAAAACTTTAAAACGGCAATGGTCTGCAGGTCTGAAGGTAAGTATCGCCAGTACAGTGTAATAATCTGCAGCAGTGTACAGGGCGCTGGTATAATGATGGACCATGTGCTAATGATTGGTTATACTGCACTTTGTAGTGGTGGCCGAGCCACCCGTCCCCCCCTGTCCCATGGGCTATAATGGAAGATTCTCCAGCTCTGAAAACAAAGATCTGCAAATGTAACTCTATCCAGCTGTCCCCTGATAGACATCACAACGTCTGCCTGAAATCAATACCACACCTGGTTGGACTATTCATTAAAAAAAAAACAATAAACAACACATTGTTCTTTCTGCTCTACAGCAGTAACATGAAAACTAGTGGAATAAATAAATAAATGATAATGAATGTGCTGTCCTGACTTCTAATGTGACGCCAGAGAGAGCAGCAGAGGTGCAGAGAAGCGGTGTCAGAGCGCCATCTAGTGGCAATGTTCAGGATAGCCTCTCTGTAGCTGGCAGAGAGGAGACAGAATATTCGCTTCAGTTCGCATTTGGCTGCAGAATTTCAAAGTGCAATTTCCCCCTAAATATCCCCTGCAGAATGTCACCTATTTGTTCCGCACAGTCTCTGCCCCTGTTGTTCTAGGCCACGACGTATACATGTCTTCTTGCATATACGGCTGACCACACACTGACTGCTGCTGTGAGGAGGTGTCAGATTGAAAAGAGAGAGAAAAAATAATGGGGAAAATAAGAGTAAAGAGGCCTATTTATCAGTATTTGCGGGGATGTGAAGCCCGATAGCTTTAGATGACCATTGTAGCCTATAGGCTACTCTTGGCAGAAGTTACCGAGAGAGATCAGTAGGATCCCTCCCCAGCAAGGAACGCCCTCTTCCCCTTGCCAAAACGACGTACAGTGGTAACAGCTAGTGTGGCAGTGCCCCCAGTAACTGGTGGCTGGACTAGCTCTGTTCCCCCTAGATTGCCAGTTGCTGCTCAGAGCAGTGAAGCCCAATGTGTGGCAGAGAATGTCTTAGGGGAGGTTTTGTCATGCTGAACCCCATCAGCAGGGGCGTCTAGTGGGAGGGGAGCAGGTACTAATTACCCAGGCTTGTCGGAGGGGCCTGGTGGGGGCCCAGGTCCGGTGCTGCCCCTTCCTCTTATCTGTCAGCAGGTATCCGGTCTTTAGGTCTACAGTAAAAAGGTAGACAATGTTTAGGTAGGCAATACAAGTTAGACAGCTAATAGGTCGACAGGGTCTGAAGGTCGACACACTAAAGGTCAACAGGGCCATTAAGTCGACACACAAATGGTCTACACATTTTTTATTTTTGTTAGGGTTAGGCACTTACCGGAGGGTTAGAGTTAGGCACTTACTCCGACGGTTAGGCAGCAGGAGGGAGGGTTAGCCACTTACCAGAGGGGAAGGGTTAGGCACTAGGAGGGACAGTTAGGGATAGGCACCTGGAGGGACAGTTAGGGTTAGGCACCAGGAGGAAGGGTTAGGTACCAGGAGGGAGGGTTAGGTACCAGGAGGGAGGGTTAGCATTAGGCACCAGGAGGGAGGGTTAGGGTTAGGCACCAGGAGGGAGGGTTAGGCACCAGGAGGTAGGGTTAGGTACCAGGAGGGAGGGTTAGGTACCAGGAGGGAGGGTTAGGTACCAGGAGGGAGGGTTAGCGTTAGGCACCAGGAGGGAGGGTTAGGCACCAGGAGGGAGGGTTAGGCACTAGAAGAGACGGTTAGGATTAGGCACCAGGAGGGAGGGTTAGGCACTAGAAGAGACGGTTAGGGTTAGGCACCAGTAGGGAGGGTTAGGCACTAGAAGAGACGGTTAGGGTCAGGCACCAGGAGGGAGGGTTAGGCGCTAGAAGAGACGGTTAGGGTTAGGTACCAGGAGGGAGGGTTAGGGTTAGGCACCAGGAGGGAGGGTTAGGCACTAGGAGGGACAGTTAGAGTTAGGCACTAGGAGGGACAGTTAGGCACCAGGAGGGAGGGTTAGGTACCAGGAGGGAGGGTTGATCACTAGAAGATACGGTTAGGTACCAGGAGGGAGGGTTAGGCTTAGGTACCAGGAGGGAGGGTTAGGGTTAGGCACCAGGAGGGAGGGTTAGTCGCTAGAAGAGATGGTTAGGGTTAGGTACCAGGAGGGAGGGTTAGGCACTAGAAGAGACGGTTAGGGTTAGGCACCAGGAGGGAGGGTTAAGGTTAGGCACTAGAAGGGACGGTTAGGGTTAGGCACCAGGAGGGAGGGTTAGGCACTAGAAGAGACGGGTAGGATTAGGCACCAGGAGGTAGGGTTAGGCACTAGAAGAGACGGTTAGGGTTAGGCACTAGGAGGGAGGGTTAGGGTTAGGCACTAGAAGAGACGGTTAGGATTAGGCACCAGGAGGGAGGGTTAAGCACTAGAAGAGACGGTTAGGGTTAGGCACCAGGAGGGAGGGTTAGGGTTAGGCACCAGGAGGGACAGTTAGAGTTAGGCACTAGGAGGGACAGTTAGAGTTAGGCACTAGGAGGGACAGTTAGGCACCAGGAGGGAGGGTTAGACACCAGGAGGGAGGGTTAATCACTAGAAGATATGGTTAGGGTTAGGTACCTGGAGGGAGGGTTAGGCACTAGAAGGGACAGTTAGGGTTAGGCACCATGAGGGAGGGTTAGGCACTAGAAGAGATGGTTAGGGTTAGGCACCAGGAGGGACGGTTAGGGTTAGGCACTAGAAGAGACGGTTAGGGTTACACACCAGGAGGGAGGGTTACGGTTAGGCACTATAACAGACAGTTAGGGTCAGGCACCAGGAGGGAGGGTTAGGCACTAGAAGAGAGGGTTAGGCACCAGGAGGGAGGGTTAGGGTTTTGCACTAGAAGAGACGGT